>OY728153.1:85459049-86709049 GCA_963277665.1 Viscum album
ATTATATACATCATGTAATTTTATTTGGAATATTTATATATTAAATAATTTCTATTAATGATGACACAATATTGATGTAGAAATTTTTTATTGATAGAAATATCAAGTAAATGGTCCAAAAATATTAAAATAAATATAATATGAACTAATTAATGTGATACATAAATTATATAAGTTACTATGACATGTTAGGAGTCTATTAAATACTGTGTTTCTAATTTATCTTCTTTTTTGATTTTATTTAATGTCAGGTAAATAAATTGTTTCAAAATTGATACTATTGACATTTTATACAAATAACATATTATTAAATTATTTAAAAATAAAAAAATATTTAATATTTAAAAAGTGAATATTATATGGTCTAAAATGTAATAATCCATCTAATTATGTTTAATTTACAACACATAAGTTAATATTTACAACCATTTTAAATTTAAAATATTATTTCCACAAATATAATTAAATTTATTAAATAAGGATAAATAAAAGTGATAAGGTTTAAAATAAAATCAAAGAATTTTTAAATTTTATTGGTTGATGATATTAAAACCCTATATCATCTCATATTCAATATTGGGTAAATTTTTAGGTTTTTATTTGGGTTTGTATTTTATTATAAATTAATATTTTCAAGGTTACCAAATGTTACCCTCAACTCAATTATAAAATGGAACTTCCTCCCTCAACTCTTAACTTAATTTTGAGCCATCAGGATAGACCATTACCTACCCATTTACCTTATCATCTTCCCTAGAAACAATCTATAAGTATTTTTCTTCATCAAAGACTAGATCTAGTGATCTAAGAGAAGATTTAGAGGAGACACGTCGAAGAAGAGGTTATATCATTTACCGATTCTTTCAAACTTATTTTTTATTATACTTACACCTCAGGAGTAGTTTTATTATAAATTAATAACTCCAGTAATACTTATATAATTAGGTTTTATTATGATTCTAAAAAACCCTAGTCCACCTTCTACCGATCCTATGAAAAATGAAATCACCATGAGTGCGTACGTATGACTTACCGTCTCTATGTCGTGGAGTAATCCATTTTTCACCACCACCATACACGGATGTGTATAATGATAGAATTAATATATATATATATATTATTAATATAAAATGATATTTATTATAATATTATATACACCATTCACTTCAATACCATTCTATAATTATGGGAATGATATCATCGCTCGTGAGTATGTATGTCTTTCCATCTCCATAGTGCGATGTGATTCGTTCTACATAATATTCACTAAATAATTATTATATAAATGAATTTAATGAATAAATATGATGTATATTAAAATAATAATTGGATTTATGTGATATAAATATAACCTAAAAATAGAATTATGAACTTATATGATAAAACATGCATAATAAAATAAACCAATTAATTCCCTAATAACGAGTAACAATGAAATGTTACTAACAAACAGATGAAAATATGTTCTTAAATGTTATCATAAAAATGGTTATGATTATATAATAAATCAGTAACATTATTTAAATCACTATATAAGAGGTTATAATACATACAAATAATATCAAACCTAAGGTAAGGGATAATTTTTCAATCTCATTAATATCTAAGATTGTTTATTCATAAGTATTTAAAGGGAATATTTATCATTCATGTACAAGTTTCCAAAATAGATAATATTATTTATATGATTATATTGATTTATAAAGTTAATTTTACCTATTAGAAAAATTTTATTAAATTTTATGGAAAGAATCGTTCTTTCGTTTTCCGTACGAGGTACTTTTTGACTTTTCTTGAAAGAGTACGAGAAGAATGTTATATTTACTTATATGGCATGAAATGATTTTACATCTTCTTAATTAATCATTTCTTGGAGGTTTCCCAAAAAAAAATTATTTTTTTATTCAACTAAATTAGTTTTTGTTAAAATTGCACGACATTTTCAAAAATAAAACGTTTATGAAGAAGAAAGGATATTTTCTTCATGAATTATGTTCAAATGTTTTTTCAAAATAATTTTCCATATAATATGATATATTTTTATGTTTCTATCTCTATTATTATATTTATTTTATTTAGATTAAGATGGAATTATTTTTATGAAATCCTTTTATTATGGAATGATGTTTAACAAACCAATTTTATTTCATGGGTTTTTGTATGATAAATGATTTATATTTTTGTGGAATATGTAATAATGATTTCATTATGAGATGGGTAGGAAATATATCTCCATCTAATTAATTGGGTAAAAGATTATATCTCATGATATATACATGACTGTAATGGAAAGTAAATTTGGTTCAATAATACAGGGCCAAAACGACATGTAAAACTTGTTCAGTAGAGGACATTTTACACTATGATGGTCTTGGTAGCAATGCCTTGGAAACAATGGAAATCATATTATGTGATTATTTATTTTAAAAAAATCCCATGTTATATGAAAATGCTATTTTTTTCATGGTTAATTTTCCTTTATGATCTATGCCTTATGTACTACCATGATTTATTGAACGACCAAAGATTTTGATATTTAAACTTTATGTTCATTCTTATGTTTATGATTTGTTCAATGTTCTAAATGTTTTCCCTTACTGAGAATTGAGGTCACACATTTTAATGATTTATTTTTCATAGGATATAAAAAAAAATTTGGTAGGAATAAATGGAACTATCATTATCAGTGATTTTGATGTTCTTTTAACATGTTTGATGATTATGTTCCAAGTTTCCAAAGACACAAAAATAATTCAGTCTTTAGGTATATATTTTTTTAATTTATTTAGTGATCTGAAAATTAAATGAAATTTCCATGTATTTAATGATTTTTTCATTACAGTTGGTATCAGAGCAAAGGAGTTAGGAATGAATCTGATCATTGGGTACTCTCACTTGTGAATGTTGGACGAAGCATGGCTCTCAGCCCTAGGGTTTCATGAGGAAATGGATGACACTGGGGATGGTGATGTGTCCCACCTAGGGGGTGTAGCCACCCATGGAGTTCTATGATATGTATCAATTCCTTTCCACTGAAAATAATTCCAGACCATTAGATTTGGTATCAGAGTAGAGGATTACTCAACCTTTTGTATTGTAGTATGCGAAAAATTTAATGAGATACATAGAGATATTTCTATGGCATGTTTAGGGATGTCCCTAAGGGTATGTGTAACTATAGGTTACAATCCTAAAATTTTGGTAATTAGCATGAACAACATATAATTAGACCTAAGATGTTAGAGATTAAATGTAATCCCCCTTGATTATGTCGTTTTCCTAGTATGATTTTTTCTACTCACAAAATTCTTTTTTAGGTTTTAAAAAATACATAGACCCAAAGAAACTATGTTAATGATCAATGTACAATGAAATAAAATGATTTTACTAATATATAACAAAATTTTATGTGATATGGAATGAAAAATATTATTTCTATATTTACACAAGCTATGAATCATTCTAGATTTCAAAATGAGTGAAGAATGGAACACCATTCTATTGAGTCCTAAATAGGAAACTTCCACCTTCTTTCAGTGGGTCTCTTAATTCAAATATTTCGGAACAATATATCAGTACTGTGGAAAAGATATTTTCTACCCCTCACTTTTAGTAACATGAAAAATTCATTTTTTTATTTATCATTTAGAAGCTAAAACATACCACTGGTGGACTCTAATCAAGAATACAGGGAAACAATATGAAATTGAATCCATGGAATGTGATGAGTTCAAGAAATTATTTTTCTATAAGTAATTACCTCATATCATTTGAAAAATGACTAAAAATGAGTTCCCTGAGATTAAAAAAAATGATGATGAATCTGTTGGTACATTGAAGGAAAAGTGTTCATGAATTTCAAGGTATTTTTTTGGTATATTAATCCAACCAGAACGTAAATATGATCGACTCTCCAGTGGCATAAAATAATGCTTTGATGGGGAATTAGCTATAAGAAGAATTAGTAGATATAAAGATATTGTGTGTTCTGCTATCAAGGTATAAATGTAATTTGGTCTTACATATCAATCTCATGGTTTTGACAAGAAATGAAAGATGAAGTTAAAGAGAAAATCACAAAACAATTATGGGAAGAAGATAATGGCTTCCTTAAGAAAAAAGTGTTGAATGAAGCATGGTGGAAATTATCTTAAAGGTATTATAAAATGTTCTAATTTTGGATAAGATGGTCATCAAGCAATTTAGTGCCAATGTAATGTGAAAAATGTTGCTAATGATCTGATTAGAAAAATCACTATTAAGAATGCACCCCGCACACTTAAATGCAACAAGTTAATGGAAATGGGAAATTATTCAAACCAATGAACAAATGAAAGGGTTAATTATGATAATCAAAGTCAAAAACCACTTAAGGACAATGAAAAAGGAAAATCACATGTGATCACTATTCGTGTTGTTGATTATGAAAACAAATTGGTGGAATTATTAAGTGATTATTTAGTGGGATTCCAAAATAGTGTTGTTGAATATCTTTTATAGTATTATAGAATATTGAAATATCAATTTATTGGTCCATTGTGGTTTTCCAAAAGTGTATTGTACCGGTAACCTTGAAAAGTGATTGAAATATTTTTAGAAATAAAATGATATTCGCATAATGAAGGATAAGGTGATAATGATATATTTCATAGTATTAATGAGATCAAGACTAATATAAGGACAAAGTGATATCATGGATTAGATATATAGATTTTTTTAAATTTTGGTCTATGGAAAGAGTTAATCTTGATATAATGAAATTTTTCACTAAGGTTCTATGGTAATTTATGTTATTACCTTGTTTCAAGAGAATACATTATTAAGATACACACATGTTTGTAACATTATAAAAAAGAACTAACTTATGAGATAATGGAGATAAATGTTATGTTGATTCCGTGAAACACATTCTAAATCATTGTATTTTTAGTTTTTGGAAGGATTGTAATGTCATACATTTATGGACAATATAAGTTTTATTCTATTTGATGTCAGTTAGCTTAATTTATTATCTCACTATAGGTGGATATCGGAAAATTTGATTACTAGTACAAACATTTTTCATGAGACATATGGAATGATCTATCAAACTATCACAAGATCTAATAACACTTCTATAATGAAAAATTTCAACTTTATTTCATTAAATAAGATATGTAGTCGAAATTGTTCAAGGCAAGAACAACGATGAAATTGTACTGAAAGAAAGTATATATTCTAATGAAACATTATCCAACTTTATGTAAAGGATATTGAAAATCATAAATGTTATCATAGTTCCCTATTACTTGATGAATCAGATGGTCCCTTAAATCATCAAATATATTTGGATTTTTTGTTGTTATCTTTCTCCAAACCTTGTTCTGTATCACTCTCCATTAGTACCTGATGGTCAGATTTTTTCTTCTATATCCACATTTTCACTTCCCAGCTATGTTATCATATGTGGAAACCCAATAATGAGTTAAATAGACTAACTTTTATGATTCAAATATTCAATTTTAAAAGCATGTTTTAGTATTTTTTTATGAGGCGAGTATCTATGAATGAAACTTTCATGTAGTAAACTTTTTATAACCTCGATGAATTTCGAGGGAGAAATTCATTTTATGTGGGGGTATAATGTAACATAGAGATAATTTATGAGATTGATTCCTTTTAATTTATTTGATGTTTTGTGTTGTATAATACACCAATATTATCTTGTGCTACACCCCACACTATATTAGCTTGCAGTATATGCAACACTATACTTTGCTAGCATTAAACCTAAGAGTAACCTTTATAGATAGCTTGCGTTGTATGAAATACCAAGTTTCACTAGACCAAAATATATTATTAAAATCTTATATAAACTAGATGTTATGAACAATATTAATCCAATTTTGAATTTTATATAAAATTAACATTCCTCTTATGTATTTTCTAGAACATGATAGGAGTATAAATTAAATTTTTCGAATAAAAGAATTATTTATTCAAAACATGTATTTTTTCCACCTATTGATGGAACACCAATTTTAAATCTAGTTTTTAACACATTTATATATTCTATTTGACAGAAAAACTTCTTTGGAAGCAGGACAATAAAATTTAACATGGTTGAAATTTTGGTATTTTTCTGATGAAATTCATATATTTTTATGAACATTGAAAAATATTGCATTTTATTTCAAAACTCTCTTTTCATATAATTTATTTATAGTATTAGATTATTTTTTTAATTGGGATTAAAGTGTAATTGGATTATTTTTTTATTATTTAATCCAATTTTTTCCATTAGATGTAATTTGACATTTAAATTGGACATAAACACGTGACAGTCTTTTGTTAAGTTTTTCACTTCTTAAAACCCCTCTTTTTTTGACAACTTTAATTGATTTTAAATTAATTTATACCAATTTTATGTTTTGAATTATGAAAAAAATATTCCATATTTGGAGTCATTGGTTTTAAATATGTTAATAGATTATATTTATTTTTGGATGTTATGAATAGTAACTACGGTAATTTTTATTTATCATAGTAAAAGGTAGATCAGGTAAATTAGGGTAACTAACAATATGAAAAGGATAATAAAGTTCCTCTAACACCAGAAAAAATCCTATTAGATGAATTAATGTCTAGCAATATCCCATTTGGGTCATAAATCATTCATTTGATGGACTTTTTTCCATATAAGTGATGCAATCTTAATTAAATCAAAAGAAAGTGACAACATGTCACTCTCATTTATATTATAAGTATAGAAATTTTAATATAGTAAAAAATTGAAAATAAATAGTATCTAGAAATACAATTAAATTATATACATCATGTGAATTTATTTTTAATTTTTAAATATTAAATAATTACCATTAATGATGACCCAATAGTGGTGTGAAAATTATTTTATTGGTAGAAATATGTAATAAATGGTTTTAAAAATATTAAAATAAATATCATATGAACTAATTAATGTGATATACAAATTTTATAGGTGAATATTACATGTTAGGAGTGTAATAAATATTTTTTTGAATTTATCTTCATTATAGATTTTATTTAATGTCAAATAAATGAATAGTGTCAAAATTGACAGTATTCATATTTTACATAAATAACATAGTATTAAATTAATTAAAATTCACAAAAATATATAAAAATTTAAAAGAAAAAATATATGGTATAAAAAATCATAAAGAATCTAATTATTGATAATTGAAAGCACATAAGAAAATATTTATAACTAGTTATTATTTATAATATTATTAACACAAATAAAATAAAATAAATTATATAAGGATAAATCAAAATGATAAAGTTTAAAATAAATAAAAAATATGCCTAAATTTTATTGGTTGATTAGATTAAAACACTATATAATCTAATATTCAGAATTTTTACATTTTTGGGTTTTTATGCAGGGTCTTAATTTATTATAAATTAATATTTTTGGGGTTACCAAAAGTGCCCCTCACCTCAATATAAAAGCACACTTCCTATCACAACTCTTAAATTCATTTTAAGAATTAAAGCTCGACTATACCCTACACATTTCCCTTCTAAACATCCCTATAAACATTCTATAAGTCTTGGTATTCTTAAAATACAAACTCTAGTGATCTAAGAGGGGATTTAGAGGAGGCACATTGAAGAAGTGATAATATCATTTACCATTTCTTTCAAACATATTTCATCCTATACTCCGACCATGATGATTTTTTTAATTAAAAAGTAACAAATCCTATAGTACATATATATTGAGAGTTTATTTTGATTATTAAACAACCATATTCCACCTTCTTCCCATCCTATGAAAAATGAAATCACCATGTGTGCGTACATACAACTTACTATCTCCACGTCATAGTATAATCTGTTTTCACCGCCACCTTACATGGATGGGTATAATGATGGAATTAATAAATATATATATGATTAATATAAAATTATATTTATTATAAGTTACTATATACTATCTACTTCAATACCATTCAGTAATTATGGGAATGATGTCATCGCTCGTGCGTATATACAGCCTACCATCTCCATAGTGCAATGTGATTATTTCTACATAATTATTATTTAAGCATGAATATATAAATGAATTGAATGAATAAATATGATATATATCATATTAATACCATGTTTTAAGTGATATAAATATAAAATAAATATAAGAAAAAAAAATATCCAACAAAACATGCATAAAAACATAAAGCACTTAATACACAAATAACGATTAATAATTAAATCTTACTAACAAATGGATGAATATATGATCATAAATGTTATCATAAAAATGATAATTATTCTAGAATAAATCAGTAATATTATTTAAAACATTATTTAGGAGTTTTGGATATATACGAAAAATATGAGACCTAAGGTAATGGATAATTTTTCAATATCATCATTATCTAAGATTGTCTATTTTTATGTTTTTATTGGGGTATATTTATCATTTATGTACATGTTTAATAAATATTTAATATTATATATATTCTTATACTAATTTTTATGTTGAATCTTAACCATTAGTAAGTTTTTATGAAATGGTATGGATAGAATCTTTCTTTCGTTTTTCGTATAAGTTACATTTTGACTTTTCCAGCAAGAGTATGAGAATAATGTTTTTTTACTTTTATGTCATGAACATATTTTTACATCTTATTAATTCATTATTTACATGATGCTTCTTCTACATTATTTAATGTTTATTTTTAACCAAATTATTTTCATTAAAAATTTCACGGTATTTTGGTAAAAGAAATCATTTTCAAAGAAGAAAGGTTATTTTCATCAAGAGTTATGTTAAAGTGTTTCATAAAAATTATTTTACATATATGATTATATAGGGTTATTTTTCTATCCCCATTCTGAATTTGATTTTATTTCATTTATTATGGAATTATTTTAATGAAATCCATTTATTATGGAATGATATTTAAGAAACCAATTTTATTTCATGGGTTATGCTGTGATGAATGATTTAAGTTTTTTTGGAATATGTAAGAGTAATTTCATTATTCGATGGGTGGAACCTATATATCCCTACAATGCATTGGGTAATGGTTTATATCTCATGAGACAGAAATAACTTAAATAGAAAATAATTTTAGTTTAATAATGTATTGCCGTAATGGAAAGTAAACTTGGATTAGAAAATGACTTTGTCCACTATGATGGGGTTGGAAGCAAAGCGTTTCATACTGTGGAAATCATAATATGTGCTTATTTATTTTTTCAAAACCCCATGTTTTATGAGAGTTCTATTTTATCACGGTAAATGAATCTTTATGATCTATTTTATATGTACTACCTTCATTTATTTTTTGACCCAAGATTTTGATATTTAATATTTATGTTAATTCTTATATTTATGGTTTGTTCTATGTTCACAACGTTTACCCTTTCTGATCATTGGGATCACCCTTTTATGTATTTTTCCTAGGATATAAAGAATTTTTTTAGGATGGAAAACAAGTGGGGAATCTCTTTATGGTAGATGTTGAAGATCATTCACCATGTTAGAAGATTATATTCCCATTTTCCAAGGACACTAAATTAATACAGTCTTTGGGAAAATATTTGTGTAATGTATTAGGTATTCAACAAAATAATTGTAATGTCAATGTATGCTCAATTGGGTCATTACAGGACCTATGCAAGAGCATAATGTAGAAAAACTGAGCAAGCGATCTACATAATGAGAGAAACAAAATATGAGATTTTAGGTGAAGAAAATAGCAATGAATTGAGGCTATTTATAGACACAATCTACCTATGCATTATACCTATGAGACCTAGCTACCCGGTAGACCTATAAAACATTGCTACGCCGTATACATTTATAGTTCATAATTTTCTCTCCATAATCTCTTCGTTATAATATTACCTCAGGCTCAATCATCTTTTTCAATTGGATATAATCCTGAGGGGGGTGGGGATTTTTTGAATGTCTTTAAGAAATTAAATTATAATGAATATGATTGTTGGATATATCAAAGTATCAAGAACAATTTAATGGAAGTAAAAGACAAAAAGTTCAAGGAACCTATGCGTGGAACCTACCCTAGGGACCTATGTGTAATACCTCCACATCCATAAAAAATGCACATTTTTCTCATATAGACCAGTGTGTTTCTTCTACGTGGTAGACGTACATTGTAGAAATACATAGAAGAACTGCACGACAATATAATTTCCGTACACCTATATGGAGGAGGTACATAAGAAGACTACATGGACAACCTATTTAAAAAAATTCCTTTCAAGAAACCCCTTCCTTGCATATAAATTGGTCCCTTGGGCTACCCATTTTTCAAACTGAAAAAAGATAGAAGTCCTCTTAAAGCCCCCATTGGGTTGATCTTTCATCTAGATCCACCAAATTCTCTCAAGTATCTCTCTAAAACACAATATGGGAGAGAATTAAATGCGATAATAATTTTTTAAGTCCTTTAAGAGTTTGAAACACAAAACATTTGTTTAAGGACCCTTCTTCTATAAAGAAGAAGTTTCTTATGCAAGGCCTATTCCTTATGGACCTACGCGAGGCTCTTCCAGAGACACCAAAGGAGACCCGGGTGTTCAGATTTACATCCCACCCAAATTTTGTCATCTTGTTAGTCCTTTTTGAAGATTACATAGGCTTGGTTCTCCAGTGTTAATTACTTTTCAATCATCGTTCAGACCTACGTGGAACACCTACATGACATACCAACATGGTGCAATTATGTGACATACCTAGGAAGTATAGATACACTACATAGAAACATTAAGGGCCTATGAATATCACCTCTTAAACCCCCTTCGAGGCCACTTTTGACAATTTATATCCTTACTTGGTTCCCTTATCTAAAAGAGACTAAGCTAAAGCCTCCACCAAAACCTCTTGACTTATCAAACCCTTGGGAAGAGCACATTAGCATGTCTCTCATTTGGGATTGAATATCTATAGTCAGAGGATTCCCACACTCATCTTCTAAGGGAGTCAGGATCCTTGGGATGTTTATAAGATTGACATCTACAGTCACTTAGATCTATATCCTAGAGATATTGTTGGTAAGGTCCCAATCTTTGGTTCTGAGGATGGAACTTTGTCCTCCCCTTTTCATCTCTTAGACTTGGAGCATGTAGTTCCTTATAAGTAGAGTGAGGGTCCAAAGTAAAATTCTCCCTCCTCTCTCGGGATCCACTAAGGGCATACCTCCTATAGTATGCTCCATGTATTTCAGGCCATAACAAATTAACATCATTTTCATTTCATATTAAAAGGTCTATTTCTTCTCACCCTCACCCACCATCGCCTCATATTCTTTCGTCATAGGCCCTCCCTCTTCCATCAGAGGAAGAGAATTTGTGTGGTTTGTTAAATATTTCACATCATCTTGTTTCTCACACGGAGCATGAATCACATGGACTTACTGATTTGTGATGATCACAAAATCCACCCAATCCACCGAAACATTTGAACTACGAGAACTCTAATTCCCACCATAATTGGGATACTTAATAAGCCTTCACCTAGTTCCTAATCTCACTGAATATCCTCTTTATGAATAAAACACTAATTCCATTAATCTGGGAATCCTCTTTTTGAGTAAGCCCCAAATTAATCCCCCTTAAATCTTCATGAGTTACAATATTTCTCATAGACCTTGTTATAAGGGAATCCTCTTTAAAAGTAAGCCCCAAACTATTTCTCTCAAAGGGTCGTACACCCCTGTGAGAATTTCCAAACTAGGTATAAGTTGATTCCCATCTATGTGGGATATATAGGAAGCCTCCCCGAGGATCTAATGTAACACTCCACATCAACCCTATTCTTTATGGAGAATATTCCCAACATGTTCTAATCTAAATTGGAAACTCATACCTTCCCATGTCCCTTGTGCTGCTTAGGCATAAACCCACATAAGCATTGATTATGAACCTTCCTCCTAGATGTCTTGACCACATGATAGTAAAATGTACAGTTAATTCCTTATCACATGAACCTAAACGGTATTATGTGTCCCATTAAGTGTCATAGAACTAATTGGGTCTGGATTTCTTTCAGAAAAATATGTAGGTATCCTATTTATGGGTATGATCCCAACATAAAAACAAACTTTTATCTCCATAGATGACAATAAATTCTACAGTTCCCAATGGAGTGGCTTAAAATCCAATAATATTGTAACAATGAATAAAGGATCTATAAGTAGTATATAAGAGGATACCATTAAAGGAGAACCTCGAATACATATGGATATCTTAATTAATGAAGAACCTCAAATACATACATATGATTATAAATTCCACATGTGCCAATAATTGATTGAAAATTTCATGGGAAACATATTATGTACATGTTAAGTTAATAAGGATTCATGAATATATCGTTAATTTATAATATTGTTCCATAGTATGCAATAATTCCCCCCTAAAATGGTGTGACGAGCCCAACCTCCCATTCTCTCGACCAATCCGAGTTATTAAGTGTCATAAGTCCAATCCAAATGAACAAATTCATTTGAAATTCTACTCCCTTTGGATAAAAAACCATTTTGATTTTTTGGTTCCATAAATAAATATGATGTAAACCATATGGAATTAGTGATCCTTGATAATGACACATGTTTCGAGAGAAACCATATGTTTTTATAGGATATTATATTTATAATGGTCACATCTTTTTCATGACATAACTTAAATGAAAATATATTATTTCAGAATATAAATCAAGACACAAAAAACATATATATTTACTAAATAAATTTATACAAAATTATTTTAAATGGTGGTGATGAATAATGAAACAAGTCATTCATAGAGGCAGTAGTCCGCACACATACATGAGTAATGTTACCTATTTTCTATGATTTAATGGAATGGGTTTAGATAATTATTATACCAAAAATATTATAAAATTTCAGTATCTAATATAAGAATATTTATATATATACATATGGTTAGAATGGTTCTGGTGAAGGTTGGACGAGGACAAAAAGAAAGAAAATGAATGGGTAAATAATACTTATATCGGAAATTCATATCTTCTCCTGAAGTAGCCTTTATAAATTAAGGACTTTAGAATCATTATAGAGGACAAAGTCTTAAAAACCTGAATAAAGGATATATAAAATTTAAACTTGGAGTATTTTAAAGAGAGTTTTGAACATTAAGAATGTCTTAAAAAGGTTGATTTCTTTCCTCTTTTATAGGTGAAAAAGAGAGATAAGTAATCACAAATGATTGTTATGTAAGAGTTAAGAATGTAATTTCAGTAGAGTAAAGTGACATAGGATTAGAAATTTTGGTGAGACCTGTATTTATGACTATAAAAACAAAAAAGGTATTCTAAAAGGTCTAAGTGTCAAATTATTTTTTTAAAATTGTAGCAATATTGTTTTAAATATTTTATCACAAATTAATTTTGATTAAATATTAATAATTTTTATTATTTCATCACTAAATTATATGATAACCGTAATTATCATATTTAAATGTAGTTTATCATAATTTGGGATCCATTTAATCTAATTTAATTTATATATATGGAAAAATAGAGTTCTAAATAAAATTATATAATCTTAGGATAAAATTTCATTGTAAAAAATATAATTTTAATTATTAAGTGTTATAAATAATATTTATCATTGGATACCAATTAAGTGGATTTTAATTAATTTTTATAAATGATTAAATATAATTTTATAGTCTTTATTTTAATTAAAAAATATTATATTTATAAAATTAACATTCACTATAAAAATAACTTTTTCATCAAGGTGAATAATATTCCTAATCAAAATTAACCCAATTACCTAATTTGAAAATTATAATTACAAATATTCAAATAAAATAATTTTATTCAATTTTGAAATTTTGAAAATAAATTTTAATATTTTTTATGAAACCAGTGTCTTATAAGTACAAAATGACCATTTTCATCTTACCATTTTATATAGTATTTATAAAATTATTTCATTAATTGATACCTACATACAATATATTTATTATATAATTTTAATTCATAGAAACTTTGTTAAGGTAAAATGGTTTTTATTTATTTTAGTGTTTCGTGCATAAAAAGATACATGTATGGAATTTTATTAAATAAAATTATTTAATAAAAAAATGGGTCTCTACATTATAACCCCTAAAAATTATCTCATCCCCAATTTTTTATTATTCAAATGAATAAAAGTGTGTGTAATTTTGTCTCCTTACATCCTTTTGTTCCCACATTTATTCCTAAAAGAAATGATTCCTCTATATAAATTTTACCATATGATTGTTGTTTTATAGAAGAACCTTATCTCTTTGATCAATAATTTCCATTGGTTATCACTTATATGAAAGATATCATTCTTGTTTCTTGGATTCCGAGTTTAGTATATGTGATGGTTTTGTTATGTACTTACTAAAAAAATACATTGAATGCATCATGCACTTGGGAGAGGTATGGAGGGTGTTCTAAGTGATAAGATACTTCCCCGATATGGTGTGGGATATGAAATGGACCAATGTACCTAGGGCTCAGTTCTCATTATTTCATGTCTCACAACCCACTTCCATGAAAATTTTTGAACCATGACCTTTGCACCAACACCAAACTTTAGAAAACATAGATGATTATATGAAAAAATATTATGTTGAATTTATGTCACATTAATATGTCCTTAGATGGTTTGAAACTTTTCTATATTTTCTTGAAAATAATTATGACCTATCATCTTCAACTCTCTAACTTCATCCCAGAATTTTGGAGTCCTACATCACATCCCATTCAAAGGATTATATAAAACCATATGAATTCTAGAATTGAAGATGTTGTTTTATATTAACACTAGTAGTGGAAGGTTTGGAACCCCACATCATTGTAAATCCATAAAGAATTTCTTATCATATCCTATAGAGTTTGTATTGTCCTTTTAGACTGACCATCACCCTATATACAATAAACAGTGCTAATACTCATCATTATATTTAAGTCTTTCTAAAAATATAATTATAATATCAAGGTAAAACTTGGATTCTAATCAAATACAATGGATATTAATAATTCATAAAACCTCACCACTACCCTTATGTGTATCCAGGAGTGTTGGTCGAAGGAGAAATATTCACCGATGGAAGTAAAATGTGATGACTTCCCATTGTAGTCGAATACAACCCAAATTTCATTATATCATTTAAAATTTTTGGAGAGTACCATGATAAAATACATGTTGATATTTTCCCATTTCCATATATGTATGTGTAGTACTTTCATCACACCCTAATATATTTATCATTTATACATAAATTTTGTTCCTTTTAAAAATCATGATATGTATTCCAAATTTATTTTTTTACTATATTATTTAAGTAATTTAGATTATATCTCTATAAATATGGATATTTCCAGGATATGTTAATAATGATAAGCTATGTGAATCCTCAAAATGTTCCTCCTTAAATTATAGAATTCATGGGAACATATGTAGGTTCCAAACCATATAACTCTATCTTTATTAAAACTGAAATCTTGGATATTATCTATTTTTTCATATCTTAAAAAAATATTCCTAGACTTATTCGAGCGATATGTGAATGGATGAGAAGGATATTAGTTAAAAAACATTGGACATATCTCCCCCCATTATGAAATTAAAATTTAGCAAATATATATCCATGAATATTAGTTTTTTCCAATGCTCATCATAGATTGAGCAATATAGTCTTTCCTTATCATAGCACCACCCACCTTATTTTAATTCTCTAGGTAGTAATGTTTTGAGAAATAATAATATTTTATTGATTCCAACTATATCCTTTGGTACATATTCAATTCATTCTATGTGACTATATAATTAAATATCATGTGACCAAAATATAAATAACACTTTTCTCTATAGAAATATTGTTTTCAAATAAATAATTAAATTATCAATATCTACATATAAAAATAATGTGTTGGGTAATCTTTCTCAATCATCAAGAAGTACTAAGATTATATGAATTGGTCGAATATTTCTTTGATATGGGGTAAATGATATTTATTCAAAATTAAAATCTTCCCAACCTAATTATTATCAATGTAATGATTTATTGGGACAGATTTTTAAGTAAAAATGGACTATTACTTCCCTTGGTGATGCACTAGTGGAAAACCCTTTTCCGTGTTATCTGTTAGATTCTTCTTTAATTCATCAATTAAATGGGGGAAATTTTATATATAATAATTGATATATGCATGGATCCATTTATGCTTTCAACTAAAAAATCAACACCATGCTCTAGGGGAATACCAGGAAGAATGTATGAAAATAAATTGGAATATTTCTGGACAATGATCATATCATTAATTCTAACTTATTTTTGTTATCATTTAAGCTACATATCTCTCATTTATGGGTATCAAGACCTATGTGAGAGAAATTTCATCCCATGGGAGAACATGTTATTATTGATACTTGGGATTTTGATGATCTATGATATAATATTAGAACTCTTTATCCAACTAATTGAAATGGTATACCTATTGGGGTAACTAATATATATCCAATGTTAGGTCAAATTCAACCAATATGAGAAAAATTTGTTCTGTAGAATGTATCTTCTCATAAATTTTTATTTTAGGTGATTTATATATGTTTTATGTGATCATCATAAAATAAGAAATTTCCATTGATATTTAAATATCCAATTCAAGAGTTGATAATTCTAAATTTTTTATAAAAATTATGTGATATAAAAGATTTCAAAGAATGAAACAAAAAAACATTCAAATATATAGAATAGAGTATAAGTGTACCTTACATCACTTATTTACTATGATCCACCTTAGTGGTTGGGATTATACATTCCCTCTCCTATTCACCGGGATTATAATATTTTTGGGGCATATTATCTTCATTATCCTGAGAGTAAAGACATTGATTTCGAAAATTCCAAAACATAATGATTTTGAAACAATAATAATTTATTTTATAATTAAAGGGTCCGTAATTCTATTTTGTTGAATTATATTTTCCTTTTAAATTAATGATCTTGATCGATAGATATAATACATCAAAAACATATTCATCACCCTCATAAAAATTTTATCATATGTTTTCCGACATTTTTAGCATGAATGACATCAAATATTCTCTCCTTCCCATGATTTTTCATCTAAGTTACCCTAGAATTACATATTCGGTTTATTTTATCTTGATAATTGAGATTCTAAAGCTTTTATCTACACCATAAGTTCACATTATATAATATCTCCATAGTTCCTAAAGCCTCTTATAAATACCTCCCTCCATAACCTTAGTTTAAGGACAATAAATTTTCATTATATCAAACTCTCAATATCAATAAAAAATCAATATGAAGAATTTTATTGTAATGAAATGTTCACTTTTTAAGTGGAAAGATATTCCAAATACATTTTTTTTAAATCCATGAATTCTATCTCTGTTATCATAGAAAGAGTCATAGAAAAAATACATAGTGACGAACACTTTCATGGGCACTTTGCATACCATAGTTCTTACTTATTATTTATTTATTTTATTAATAACTAGAGTCTACCATTGGTTCACCTCTTCTTCAAACTCATAGAAAATTATATCTACCATATCATGATCTATGAACTGCATAATGTATAATATCTTTTCCATCACATGATCCATTTTATAGTAATATTTGTATTATAAGACTCACGGAAGGAGAGTGTAAAATATTCTATGAAGGACACAATTTTATGTTACTACCTCCTTAGTTTGTTTTGGATATCAACATTATTTTGATTAATATTCCAAAATTATGAGTGTTGATTTGTAATTATAGTATGATTTTTACTCTAACCCCCATTCCATTGTTTTGTTCATTGAGGTAGTCATTTCATTATCCCTAAAACAACTTTATAATATTTTTCCTTCGAGTTCAATTAATCTATAAAACCCAAAGGGGGTTACATTAGTGGAAAACAATTAACATAATATGGGGAATAAAAATAAATAACATAAAATTGTTCAACCCTAAAACCATTTACCCTTTTAAATAATATCATTAGAATATAATTAAATTATTAAAACCTATATCAATCCTTGGTTTGTTTATATTGCGTTTCCTAATACTTATCATCCTAATTCCTCAATGTAACTAAGAAATAAATCATTTATAGTTTTTTTATAATGTAAATATGATCAATCAAAGAATATAACATGGGAATATCAAAGTAGTTGGGTAAATATGCATATTCTTCATGAAATAAAACATGATTGAGTTAATATTCAACACACAATTATTAGGTTTACTACCCTAGGAAGATTTGGGTTTCTTCCTCTACCCATTTATATTATTTTTTGGGATTTATTTCATACAAAATAAACTACTCTATACATTACCAATATTTCCTGATATCATAATATATTGATAATTGTCTATATGATTTTCACTATGGTTCTTTAACTCTAGTTTGAAATGTAACTTGAAAAATATCAAAAAATTATTGAACCTTTTTCGGATATCAACTCAGGACATACTATAAAAAACATCCTTTATTTTAAAAATTTTCCATATTTAAAAATTTAAATTACATAATAAACTCAAAATTCAATTAATAGGGAGGTTTAGTATATTTGGGCAGTAGCTACATGGCCAATGTTTTTACTATTCATGGAAATATTTCTTCATAATTTCTTCATACATGGTCTTCTTGTAAATATGTCCCATGTTAAACTCATCCACATGCCTAAGTAAATATATATTGAATAAAGGGTTGAGGTTAGATGCTCATTAATGAAAAAATGAAAAAATAGAAATTCTACTAATAGTGAGATCCTAAAAAATTTCAAAATCAAAAGAATATAAAAAATTTAGTGTTTTCATAAAATGAAATCATAAAAAACCATTCATATGGAAATAGAGGAGAAAAAATTATCCAATATGATCAAACATATAAAATTTTCTAATAAATGTAAAATATGAAACATAAATTATATGCCTCGAATCATAGCATAATCATATATCAACATTTATTGGTATCAATATAATTATAAAAACACAATATTATAGATCATGCACCAAAACCTATTTCATATAGAGAAGTATAGATCATAACCTATTTCTTGTAGCAAATTAAGTATCACAATCGGTTTATTATTATTTATCATTTTTAATAACATGATTCCCATTTTGGATTGAGAATCAGTACCCATTTCCTTATTATATTTGAGATAAAAATCATTTCACATTTAATCAGAGGGCTATATAGGGCCCACCCATCACTTAAATATTAAGCACAAACAATTTTTCCATATGAAATCATCAAATCATCATATCTCAATAACACAAAATCAATAATGGGTTTCACATTTCTTTTAAGTATCACATAAATAACAACATTATCCATATAAATTGATACCAAAATCAATTATCCAAAAATATTAACTATATAAAATCATTTATAAAATGATTTAAAAATCATAAGGTCCTGAAAAATTGATTCCTTTTGAGATAAAGGAAAAAATAAACTCATATAAGATAGTAAAAAAGCTATATATTTAAAAATTAGATTATAAAAATTACATGAATTAATACAAATTATTGAAAAAAATAATGAAAGATAATTTTGGTATGTTATTAAAAATATTTCAATAAAGGATATAATGAGGATAAAGTTCCCCTTAAGTAGAAAATATATTATAATTTTATGGAAAAGAAAATCATTCATGGAAGGGGGTTTAAATTATTTACCCATATTCCCCTAAGAGATAAAATTATACATCATATAAAAGAATTTATCATTAAATATAGGTAAACACAAAATTTTAATGTTAGAAATAAACTAAATAACCAAAAAAATAAATTTCAGGTATTAAAGTCCCTTACCTTTACCCATGATTTCTATAAAAGTTATATAAACTATTTTATATTAAAAATAAATGTTTCAATCACAAATATAAGACCCAAATTAAAATATATTTACATTAATAAATATAATTTATAATTATTGTCCACATTTTTTAATTTGATTTATGATCTAAGTATAATTTCATGTGTGAGTAATCTTGATCATTTTAAAATAGTTCTATAAGAGTATTGTTTTTCTTCAACATTATATAAATAGTCATCTATCCAGGATCATACAAGGTATAAAAATTTTTATTTTAAGATATTTTATAAAAATATAATTTCAAACTATGAGAGTTTTATTTATAGTTCAAATAATGAGAATTGGAGGTGAGCATATTTCAATGAGTTTTAACAAATGAATAGAGGTAAGTGAATTATTGAGTGAAATGTTCATAATTTCACAATAGTTAAAAATTACATATTAATATCCATTATTTCGTTTTTAATTCCATTATATATATATATGTGTTAGAGCATTTTTCTTATAACTATTTAAACAGAACCAATAAGAGTTTTCTATAATATATGTGTCAATCTGGCTATAAAAGAAGTCATTTTTTAATATCAGTATCATGAAAATATAAAAAAAATTACTTCATTATTTTTATGGTTATAAATAATATTTTCTAGCGTTTATAGATCCATTAAATGTTTATTCTTAATTTTTTCATTGGTTTAAAAGTTATCATGTTGTGAGGGATTTTTATCAAAACCTCATTTTAAAGTATTCCATTCAAATCATTTCCATCCATGTCCATGTTCATCAAAATATTTGAAATAAATTATAATTTACACTCAAAAGACTAATAATTTATATTTTAAAATACAATTTAATTTCATTCTAATTTTTAAAAAGTGATAATCTAATAATTTTCCTAATGTGGTAATTTTGCTAAATGTGTGAAATGAATCATTGTTAAAAACATTTATTACATGTATTTAATTTTACAATGTTATATATTTTCATTGATGTTTATCCTCCTATATACTTTTACATGTTTATATTCAATTAAAATTATTTCCACAATATTTTTATAATTTCTCATCATAAGGGGTTTTAAAAATAAGTCGATATTTCTCTATAATGTTTATTTAATAATAAAATAGTATTTTATAATGGAATACAAATTATTTTTCAAGGAATTTAGATTTAAAAGGTGAATATATAAAACAAGTATGCATGATATAGTACTTGATAATTATATTTCATAATTGGTGGTCTTGATATAGTTTATATGGTGTGTGATCCTGATACAAATATGTAATGTAATGAGTATTGTTTCCCATATTCAAAATTAAAGAGTGTGTTAACCAAATATGATTCTCATGTGCCTTTAATTGGGCTCCAGTTATTTTTTTATGATATGAAATGGTTGATGAGTAAAATTTTCTATGATTCCTACAATTGCTTCTATTTCCTTATCATAGGTTATAATGTTTTTCTTCTAGAAAAATTTGTGTTTCCATGTGGATATGATTTATTTCATATGATTGAATAATAATGTAAAAAAGTTAAATATTTTATGGGTTCTGATGTTGTTCACTAGACTAAGGTATTTCTTAACTTTATATCATTTATTGTGTTTTTTGGTCAACTACCATGTTTTCAAAATTCTATATGATATAATGATGAAAATAAACAAAGAAAAAGTCTATTTCAAATATAAAATGAATTTTCATGAAAATAAAATATGTTTCATTTTGATGTTTTCATTATGTAGTGACAATGTATATAGTGTGGAAGTATCTAATTTTAAATATATGGGTTTTATATTTAAGAGTTATGACCCAATTATTTAAAATTATAAACATTTAAGATTCTCTAAATGTAAAAATTTAATTATGAACTAAAAACTCAATAGAATGTTCTACTTAAGGCTGAGTATTTATATTTTGTATCAAATGAAATGCATAGATAAATGTATAGGTTGTGATGTTATTTGTGTATAAGATAAAAGTCCTCTATAGTATCAAAGGATAGTTTAGTAAGGATTATTATAGTTACTCTAGATTAATCCAAAGAGTTTAATATACTATGAAAATTTTAAGGATAAGTTAGTTATTATCTAACTCATAATATTGGTTATTATTATTTCATTTTATATACTCACAATAACGATTATAGGTTTTTGATTTGTATGGAACCAGCAAGAACCAACCTAACAATGGATGTAAATGAAAATATTGTGGATGTTTCGATGGGAAAGAAAATATAGTTTATGTTTTATTGAACAGCCATGTGGTTATTCATAACCATATATCACAATTTATAATTAACAACTTAGATGTTAGATACTTCCCTAATTCACCAAATAAGTGAAAAATATAGTTCCTTGAATGTTCGAGTGATAAAGATCGTGAATCTAAAAAATAATAAATGCATTTTGTGTTAGGAATGTGGGTATAAGAATATAGGGAAATGTCTCAATAGAATATGATGATGTTTTATATGTGGTAAAGGATTTAACATAGTAATTAAATATCATGGGAAATGAATATTATTGTTAACCCCATAATAGGGAATAATGTTTTCAAAAAATATCAATTTAATGATTTAAATGTGCATGTATGGAAACAAAAAAAAATCTATGTCTTAGGGGTAAACAAAAATAAGGGTATTAGAAAGACACTACATATAAAGGTTTATAAATGTATAATTTCCCTATAGTTAAATATGAGGAAATTTGGAAGGACATATAAAATGTACCAATTATATTTTGGCTTTTGTTTTGATAATGATGAATCGTGGGACTTGATTCCTATTTTTTATTGTACGAATGAATTGTTAAGGAATAATATGGAAAAAGTTAATGTATTTTAAATAACATTTAATGATTATGGTTTCTATATATTCGTATTAAAAATTTATGATGTAGTGGTAAATTTAATGGTGATCAAAAGGCTAAAGTAAATAACACTATTTTTGTTACATCTTCATGTTCCTGAATCTATTTACTTATTAAAAAAATTTCTAAATAACTTATTTTTAGTTTTTTAATGTATTTCCTTATGTACCAGGGGCCTCATGAGTGTTTTGAGCATCTGAAATATAGAAGGGGGAAAATAGGTCCAATCTATGCAAGGCACATGGTTGGCGCCCGATTAAGAAAACAGTGAGGCATTCCAAGAAAAATCATGCATCCCTAGATAGTGGGTTAATTAATGGTTGGAACATCGTTATTAAAAAATGTGTAGCTCTATAGGTAACCTTTAAATCCAACTAACTTAGGACGTAGTCTTGCACACAATTTGCGCACAGTTTGGAAACTTGTGTGGGTAAATCATGTGGCCCAATAAAGTTGGGAAAATTTATAATGTTTTCATAATGGGGTTTTTATTCTATACCCAATTTTTCCTATCATTTTCACCTCTAAACCCTAGAAATGAGATAGAACCCTCAAGATATTTCAAGGATTTATCTCCCCCATTTCATGGTCATTTGGAGTGGCACGGGTTGTGGAACTAATATCTGGGTAATTAATATCCTCTAATCACCTCTCTTTATTCGGAATAGTGTTTATAATTTAAAAAATATTCTTCCAAATCCCTAAAAAACTATTTTTTAAATGTAATATAGGTCAAATATTACAATTTGGTTTTTATTGGGTTCTAAGGCTAGGATTAAGAGTGAATTCATCATCAAATTCAAGGTAGGTGGTCTACAAGTTATATCACATATTTTATGGGGATTTGTACATATGAGTATCTGTTCGTTCTCCCCTATTATTTTGATTTGGACTAATTTTATGGGATTTGGTAAAATTAACATCTAAATAATTATTTTAAACCATCATGATCCACGTGGGATGCGTCGAGGATGATTATACTTATTTAGGGCCACCCATGGGGTGAACTGACATTACGAAACCTTGGAATTGAATGAATCAAGGGTGGAATTGATGCATAATAACATAGATCATTTTTTTAACATGTTAATATGGTTAGTTAAGTAAAATATGGAATATTAGTAGTTGTTCTTAGGATTGATAAAGGTTTAAGGTGTTGTTTTGCCTAGCTTTGTAATGGGTTAATGGAGTAGAATAATATTTTGTCAAAGTGGTGATGAATTATGTTTAGAATTTCAACATAATTAGTATATATGAAATAATGAACATGATCAATTGGAAATGTATTGGGAATTGAAGATCACGTAAATAGGTTACATAAGGGAATTGATGGATATATTGAATGGGTTAATAAATGGTAAATATGGGGTATACCGACTGAGATGAATCTAATAAACTGGTTATGTCATCTGATGTATGAATTTTACACGAAAGAAAGGGAAAATTATTTTGAAATTATAAATTTGATAAATGGGATAATGTATTATAATTGATTTATTTTGGATAATGTATTTTATTTTTTCAATATACATAATGGGTCAAGGCACGATAAGGGGAATTATGCTAAATGGATATAAATTGTAAATGGAAAATGTTTTAATGGGTTATGGAATATTATTTATTCTCACATTGATGCTTATGGGATGTTATTTATATTTTATTTGGTTGTGTTTTGTTGGGTTATGATATGTGTGTGGTGAATGTATAACTAAGAATGTGCACATAACATGGTAGAGTGGGGTTATTGACATGAGGATCTACTCCCACAGGTTGAGTTAGACAGAGGCTCTAAACTTCACCCGAAAATGCACGGTTTAGAGAAGGGTTAGATGGTCAATTCCCCTAAATGTTTCATTCCACTAGGACCAGGGATTCAAGTTGAGGATAACATGTTGACGTGATGTGTTTATCCCTAGCAAGATAGGGACGTAAATAATTCACTTATGCACAGTTATTGATTTTTGTATACCAATGTATAAATGGTGTATATGTCTAACCCATGGAATATGTGATAAAAAATGGATCAAGTAATGAAGATGGTATATGTAATAAAATTGGAAAAAATTGTAGGAATGAATTATGTGAAACTTGTTTACTAATGGAACCCAAACATTCCCTTATTTATATACCATTTATTTTTTACTTTCGTTCACTATATATTTACACTAGATATTTTATAGACACTATTGATGGTGCCCTTATGATTTGTACTCACACCTTTCTCTGGGCACCTTTGGGTGCTCAAACACACATCATTATTGTATGTATGGATAATTGAAAAGGCTCAGTGATAGGGAGTTGGGTTGGGATGGGGATCCATAAATGGAGTCAAGATGATTTTTGGGATCCCACTATTGTGCTTATTTTGGGTTCCTTTACTTTTATCACTATTAGTATGACATGACATAGTTATTTTTTGTTTCTACCTAATCCTAGTAGATGCTTGTTTATGCATTTTTTATTTGTTATTACGTATTGTTTCCATTTTTTACATTTTTAACTATTGTGGAATGTTCGGTTAAAGAAGGTATAGTCTCCCCATGTGGCCTACTAGACCCTATAAAATAGTGGGAAGCCTCTTGTGTATGGGAAGGTGTGCTTGAGGTCATGTGACAACCAGCTTAGGGAATGAGTTTATTGGATTTAGGAGAGGGATTGTACAAAGTGGTATTAGAGAAATTCGTTTTGGGGTCTTATTATTTGGGATGGTAGATAGGGATTAGTGTGTGTTAGGCCTTGGTAATGAGATTTTTCTTAGCAGTAAATAACCCATGTATGAGAGAAATCCAAAGTTACCCAGGGTGGGAATTGTTGTTCTTAATATGTGTTGTTATAGTTGAATAATATTTCACGATTAAGTGGTGAACTTGGTGTGTGATGTTATTTTTATATGACATTTTAGACATGGATGAAATGTGACAATATTATACATTCATCTATCATTTTAGGAACCTAAGGATTTATGTGGCATGCATCATGATAAGAAAACACAGGATGGGTGTGTGGGGAAAAGAGATTAGAATTAATTTTACAACCTTGAAATATTTGATGAAAATGGTGTCTAATAATGGAAATTCAATTTGGTTAATGAATAGAATATAAATGAATAGGTATGGAATAAAGTGTATAAAGAAATTTTAGGACTGGGTTATTTTTTTTTGTGGTTATAAATTGTAAATATAAAACAATGTTTAAAAGAGAAAAATTTTCTTTGAGATGGTAAAATGGTTAAAGATTTTTTGCGTAATGAAAGGTGTAAGTGAGTAGAAATTATGATTATTACAAGTGGTGAAATGAGATATGTTACTAAGAGAAGAGACTTGTATAGTTAAAGTGTAAACGGTTTAAAAAGGTGTTTGATGAATGATTTGTGATTATGTAATTTGGTATAATTCATGCCGAACATAACCCATTGTATGTATAGTTGTGGGTATTCCTTGCACTGACAATTTTATCTTTTGTATGTGTTGTTTGGGGAAGTGAGAGTTCCCTAGTTTGAGACTTAGATTTTGGTTGTGATTCTTTCTATTTTATGATATGTAATAGGAGATGTGATTATGGAACCCTTATTTGGTCTATGGACTTGGTTCATGAGAAGTTGTTTAATAAGGTGAGTGTGAAAATCCATGTGGTCTTTAATCATACGTAGTTCATGATGGGACTTAAGGACGATTTCTGTGTTTTGGTGAATTTTAGAGTATGATCATTTTGTGTTTTTTTATCTTAGTGACGATTATTGGATCATAGTGTCAATGTTTGTATATGGTTACCTTCAGTGTTGAACATAGAGTAAATGGCCATTTTCATTACTAGATATAGTTTTTATCAGAATAGGGGTGAGAGATCCATTCTCAGATGTTGATTTATTCATAACATAATGTCTGTTTTTCGGTAAGAGGAATTATGTATTTTTCTTAATATGACTCTATTTTAGGGAGTCAGTAACATTCAACCCTCAAGGTGTCCTATGAGAGAGGTCAGATGAGGTCCCTATTAATTTTGGGAGTGACCCATATATGTGGATGGTTGGACATTGACAGTGGGTTGTGGAGAATGTTGCTTAGTGTGGGTTTTTTCGTAAAGGGATAAATGGGAGTATTGATGGTTGGGGACATGACATGGGTTGTGGTTATAAGTTTCCAAATTTTGGAAATTAAAGTGTGACCTCAGGGGAGGATATCTTAGTGATGTGGGAGCCTTGGTATATAAATAATGGGAGATGCTACAGTGGTACAATTAGTGAATAATGAGTGCCACCATGTTTTGGTAAATTTTATTATTATTACCTAGTTCATTCATAAGGGCACCCTAGTGCTTGTGATAGGATGCAAGTTTCTGTTGTATGGGTTGTATCATATGGTTTCCTAACCATTCTCTTTGCAAGATGATTAATGGAGGTATCAATTTTTTCAAGTAAAAGATACAAGGGTGAAAAATGAATGGTTATATTTTTTCATTTTGATGGTGAAATATGAGGTGAGGGTGGTCACACGGCTCAGCTTGTTTGTATGAATGGTTTGGTTATTGGGTGAGATTTAATAGAATGATTGAGGGCTGATGAGGATTACTAATTAAGATGGATTTATAAGAGAGTAATAGGGAATGGGGTAATGATTAGGTAAAGGTATGATTGTGATACACCATTTTGTTTAGATTGATTAACTATCAGGGATTTACCAGAAGAATTTGAGTATTGTGGTGGAAGTAGTGCCACATGAAAAATTTGGTCAATGACATCTTATAGGATGTTTGTGGAGTGGTGGTGGTTATGTGATGATGATATGTTTGTGGTAGGGAAGCACCAGATCCTTGGAAGGTCATAGTGTCCCACAGTGGTTGGTAACATCAACAATGGATATGTTGGTTTTGGTGTTCTTTGACAACTTCTTATAATACCATTACTTAATGATGATCATGCCTGACATCTTGATATCATCACCAATTTGTTGGGAAGCTATGGCTTTTCAATAAGCAAATTTATGGTGTTTTGGTTGGATTAGTGATATAAGGCCCCGACCTTAAACCTTACTTAATATTGAATTAAATGAATAATTCACATTGAGGATCTTTTCAGGTTTATAGTTTTAGAGAATTAGAACATAACTATTACATCTCAAAAGATTACAAAGTAGACACTTCTACTAAGTTTCCATAATAAAAAAACTCTTAAAAAGAAACATGTCTAGTTCCATGTTTTATATAGCATAACATTCCCTGGATCCCATCCTTGACCTTATTCCACATTAAGTCCTGTGAAAAACATTTCAAAAAAAACTTGGGGTGAGCATAAAAAGCTCAATAAGGGATACACAAAGAATGAAAACAGTTAGCTTTTAAAACATCAAGTAAACCATGTATACATTATCAAAGTAATACCTTCACCTTCATGAAGTAGTAAAAACTCTTCACTGAATAACATATCATTACTTACCTTTTTGTAACCAAAGGATTACCATAAAACCCATATAAAGAACACATAACATATATAAAGGTAACTTGGGACATAAACATACTTAAGCGGAATAACCATACGGTCGACTTCCACACATATCACTTAATGGAATAGCCATACGGCCAATTTCGAAACATACTTAATGGAATAGCCATACGGCCGACTTCCATACCCAATGCATTGGAGGTTATAACGTAACCACCCGTCCTGGTATTAATGGCACCACCCTTCATGTGGTTTATCACGTAACCACCTGTCTAATGTCCAAGTACCAATATAAAATCATAAAACATAAAACCAATATAAAGGAATGATAACATTTCCACATTTCAATCACAATATATCATAATAGAATCCTTTATCAAAACCATTTTCAATACCAAAATACATAAAAGAGTATATGGTATTTATTTTATTTTAAAAACATTATGGCTTGTTGAGGAAGCCAAAGACCAAATAATACTCACGGCAGTGGAAAAGGTCGTTGTCACCGCGTACGTTAAAAAAACATTCCTTTTTGTCGTTTAGAAAAACGCTTCGTAGAAAAAGATTCCTTTTGTATAAAAGTAAAATTCAAAGAGTTTTATACACCGTATAAAAGAAAGTTGTTTATAAAATGAAATATGCCTCAATGCAAGGAGATTGAGACGAAGCCCCTTACCTCGGGTCCGACTTGACTCAATCGTTCTTTAACGTCCTGAATAATAAACTTGAGTTAATTTCTACGTGATTAAGAACCTTTTTAAAGTTCATTATTCCTTTTATATCACTTATTTCCATGTTATAAACATTATGTAACCATTTAAGTTAATAATGTTTGTTTTGTCGATATTTGGTTCTTAAGTCGAAAGTGGACTTCTTACAATTACATGTTGTTCATGTGGTCAAAGGTTCTTTATATCAAGAATGAAATTCCTGATTTGGATATCATATATATCATATATATCCAGCATATACATGTATTTGTAATATTACATAATCATTTATAGGTAAAAATGAAATGCACCGTTCATGGAGACGGTAAGCCGTACGTACGCATGAACGCTACTTTCATTTCTTTGTCATATTAATGGAATTAAAACTAAATGAGAGGTATGTTTATTTTAATTCCAGAATTATATTCATCATTTATATATACCATTAATTATATATATCCATTATATACATGTACTTTTAATAGTACATTACATTTGGGGATAAGAAATGAAATGCACCGTTCATGGAGACGGTAAGCCGTACGTACGCATGAACGCTACTTTCATTTCTATCTCATACTTTAATGGAAAGAAATAATAATGATATAGAGGTATATTATAATTCCAGTATAACATCATATATAATAACATTAAATCCATCCTTTACACATCCCACAAATGGCATTAACGAATCACATCACTTTGAGGGGGCGGTAGTCCGCACTTCCTTAAATGAAGATATCGTGTTTACCCATAATGGAAACAATAAAGGTATGACCAAAATGAAAAATACAGAAGCTTAAGGAAAATATAAACATATTATATATCATATATAAATATAGTGTCATCTTTGTGGCCACCTTTGAAGGTGTTAAAAGAATGTTGAACAATCATCATTTCGGGAGGCAGAAATTCGCCATCCACGGAAACAGTATGTTCATTAACCATTAGATGTAGGTGTATGTAAGTGTTGCTCGAATACTTCTTATAACAACATCCTAGTATATTTAGGATACTGGATTTGTTACAAAATAAAAGAATAAAAAGAGTTTAGGGGGTTAGAGAAGCAAAATAAAACAAAAGGACTCAATAGAAGACATTACCATAAAATCGGGTAACTCCCCTTGGTTTGAGCTCAAAGGCTTCCTTGGGAAGACTTTTGCCCAAAGTGAGGCTTCATGGAGTAAGAGAGGGATGTGGAGAGCCAACATGGGCAGGGTTTGGCCGAGCCAAAGGCTTTGGGAGTGTGAGTAAGGAGATAGAGGTGGGGGCCTTTTATAAGAGGAGAGGATGGGCACTCTTGGAAAGTAAAGAAAAGTCACTTTATTTTAAAATGGTATTCGTATTTAAGAGGTCTGACATTAATTTATTTCTAGGATAAGGTGATAAGGGTTCGAAATCAACTCATCCAATAGGTTTTGGACATGTTTAGGTCTTAGATATTACATTATCTTTCCTTTTTATTTAAATCATTAAATAATGAGGTCATCGCTGCATTACAATGATGTCATAAATAATTTAATTTATTTAATGTCTAAAAATTATATAAAAAAAATACTATTATGTAGGAAATATTTTTAACTTTATAAGGAATATTTATAGTCAAAAATCTGACTTGTATAACCCCATGTAAAAATTGTTTTAGTAAAACATCTCATGTGTGTGTCATTTTTACTTTAACATTAAATAAAAAGTTATTTATGTCATTTCCAAACCAAAGTGGCTCCATGGTGTCCCCAAGTTGACCCATGACTTATCTTGGTCGTCCATGACATATCCAATAAGTTAAGGACATGTTTCAAGCTCATATCATATTATTAAAACATTATTTTTACCTTAAACTATACTAATTATCTCTAATCGCGATTATGAACTTAAGAGTTACTATTCACCAAAAAATTATTTTAATCTCATTGAACCACATTTTACTTCTTAATGACAACCATGTATGTCGGATTTTTGAAATTCAAAACACAGAAGTGGTAAAATTTCATTTAAACGAAAAATCAGTTTTTATAAGTACCACTTAGTGGTTTCACTATTCATCAAAAATCGAAGTTTTTCATAAAAATACCAATAATTCACCCTAATCTATATTTGATATTACGAATTCAAAAATGAAGTCCATTTTAAAAATTCACAACATATATGTTGCATTAATTCATTTAATAATTAATTCCCGCTGTCAGAGTAAATAGCGTGTTTTTATGAAACAATAAGTATCAAAAGATTGACACTAGTTTAAGTCCGATTTCAAAGTGAAATTAATTCCAACGACCACTATTGGATTTAATGGTAAAAATATTTTCTAATTTCACTTTAAAACCAATTCAAATGATAATCTAATCATATAAATAAATTAGATTAAAAAGAGGTTTTGAATTAAAATACAACATTTTACACTATTCATTAAAAATGAACTTTATCGGAAAGATACCAAAAATTTACACAAAGTAAATTTTGATGTCCCGATTCTAAAGAAGAATTTTATTTTGTCAAATATAACACATAAAATTGTAAACAAGTTGATTTAAAAGAGGTTCACCATCAAAAGGTGGTTAATCGACCTTTTAAAGAATATTAGAATGTTTACGCTTAAAATTGGATTCATTCACATTTTTAATCCTATAACATTTGTTGTAAAAAGATAAAAAATTTGAAAAACATATATAATCATTTGGTAGTTAGTTCTGTTCATTCCCGCCACTACAACGGCTAGGCGTTAACTACCATTTAAAATAATATTATTTTATTATTAGAGTGCAATGTATGATTCCCAAGAAACTCGTTGTTGCGTATTGGGTACGCCATCGTGCATAGCGTCCCCTTTAAAGTAATATTAATATTTTATTCACAAATATGGATAAATATAAAGATGTTATATTCTTTATTTTCCCAGAGTGTTACATCCTTCCCCCCTTTTGGGAATTGCGTCCTCGCCATTTTAAAATTGGGCTTGGAAACATTCTTGAAAGCCCCGCATCGGAAAAGGAGTAAATTAAACTATCACATTAAAAGAAAGAAAGGGAAGTATAGAGGTCACCCGAGATAACCCATACTAGGATTACATGTAAGAAAACATGGACATGGAGGGTAAAACCAATGGTTATGTTTCGAGGGAGAGTGATAGAAAACATGTTTAAGAAAAATTTAACCACATGAAAATCACAAACTTGTGATGGGTTAAATGGTATTTGATTCCCCAGTAGGAAAAGTTAATAGAAAACATTTTTACTTTAAGTTACTTTTCATTGAGGAATTTATTTTTGATCTTAAGGAAACATACTTACTTGTCATGTTGACTTTCAACTCTTTCTAGGTTTCTTACACAAACTCATAATAGCATACCTTAATTAGGGCATCCACTCGGTTTCATCGTCATCTTGTTCACGTAGGTAGAAGTCCCATGCATTACAATAATGATTTAAAGATCCTTCAATATCATTTGCTTCCTCCATCCAAATACACCTCGTACAACATGGGTCATATGAGTGTTCATAGAAAAACAGTTTTGGAAAATAATCTGGTATGACATATAATTCCAAAACATCTGATAAAACATGATTTATATAAAATAGTCAGACCGAAATTGAGTTGAAACTTTCTAATATTGGTCCTTTTAAAATACCATAAGTAAGTTATGTGAGACTATATTTTCAAAGAAAATATAGATAGGTTGCGTAAGGGTCTCCTTCCTCAGCACCATTTTTAAAATCATAATATGCTTCAAATTCTTGTGATAAGGTAAAATATTTGAAAATACCTTGATAATATTTACCTTTCTTGAAAATATGAGAATATTGTGAAAATAGTTTTTGTCTAAAAACAACCCACGATCCATGATGATAATGAGGTATAGTGGAGGTGTTTGATATCTCAAACAACTGCTTGCAAGTGAGTTGTATGCTAGAAAAAGTTTCACAATCATCCGAAGATGACTTTGCAATAATTATTGCAAGCATGTCATCAGGAAGAGATAGGAATGTCGTTTGAGATCCTTCTCCTTCCATTCATAACCGACTTTACTTGACCTGAAAAAATGTTATAAAACACGTATTTAACTGAAATAATAGATATAGGGACTAATCATGTGTCTCACAAGAACTCTTAATCCCTAAAGTTGTCTAAACCGACCTCTGATACCAACTATATGGCCCCTGCCTTAAACCATACTTAATATTGAATTAAATGAATAATTCACATTGAGGATATTTTCAGGTTTAGAGTTTTAGAGAATTAGAACATAACTATTACATCTCAAAAGTTTACAAAGTAGACACTTCTACTAAGTTTCCATAATAAAAAAAACTCTTAAAAAGAAACATGTCTAGTTCCATGTTTTATATAGCATTACATTCCCTTGATCCCATCCTTGACCTTATTTCACCTTAAGTCCTGTGAAAAACATTTCAAAAAAACTTGGGGTGAGCATAAAAAGCTTAGTAAGGGATACACAAAGAATGAAAACTGTTAGTTTTTCAAACATCAAGTAAACCATGTATACTTTATCAAATTAATACCTTCACCTTCATGAAGTAATAAAAACTCTTCACTGAATAAAATATCATTACATACCTTTTTGTAACCAAAGGATTACCATAAACCCCATATAAAGAACACAAAACATATATAAAGGTAACTTGGGACATAAACATACTTAAGTGGAATAACCATACGGTCGAATTCCACACATATCACTTAATGGAATAGCCATACGGCCAATTTGCAAACATACTTAATGGAATAGCCATACGGCCAACTTCCATACCCAATACATTAGAGGTTATAACGTAACCACCCGTCCTGGTATTCACGGTACCACCTGTCATATGGTTTATCACGTAACCACCAGTCAAATGTCGAAGTACCAATATAAAATCATAAAACATAAAACCAATATAAAGGAATGATAACATTTCCACATTTCAATCACAATATATCATAATAGAATCCTTTATCAAAACCATTTTCATTACCAAAATACATAAAATAGTATATGGTATTTATTTTATTTTAAAAACATTACGGCTTGTTGAGGAAGCCAAAGACCAAATAATACTCGCGGCGGTGGAAAAGGTTGTTGTCACCGCGTACGTTAAAAAAACATTCCTTTTTTTTGTTTAGTAAAACGCTTCGTAGAAAAAGATTCCTTTTGTATAAAAGTAAAAGTCAAAGTGTTTTATACGCCGTATAAAAGAAAGTTGTGTATAAAATGAAATATGCCTCAATGAAAGGAGATTGAGACGAAGTCCCTTCCCTCAGGTCCGACTTGACTCGATCGTTCTTTAACATCCTGAATGATAAACTTGAGTTAATTTCTACTTGATTATGAACCTTTTTAAAGTTAATTATTCCTTTTATATCACTTATTGCCATGTTATAAACATTATGTAACCATTTAAGTTAATAATGTTTTTTTGTCGATATTTGGTTCTTAAGTCGAATGTGGACTTCTTACAATTACATGTTGTTCGTGTGGTCAAAGGTTCTTTATATCCATAATGAAATTCCTGATTTGGATATCATATATATCATATATATCCAGCATATACATGTATTTATAATATTACATAATCATTTATAGGTGAGAAATGAAATGCACCGTTCATGGAGACGGTAAGCCGTACGTACGCATGAACGCTACTTTCATTTCTTTGTCATATTAATAGAATTAAAACTAAATGAGAGGTATGAATATTTTAATTCCAGAATTATATTCATCATTTATATATACCATTAATTATATATATCCATTATATACATGTACTTTTAATAGTACATTACATTTGGGGATAAGAAATGAAATGCACCGTTCATGGAGACGGTAAGCTGTACGTACGCATGAACGCTACTTTCATTTCTATCTCATACTTTAATGGAAATAAATAATAATGATATAGAGGTATATTATAATTCCATTATAACATCATATATAATAACATTAAATCCATCCTTTACACATCCCACAAATGGCATTAACGAATCACATCACTTTGAGGGGGCGGTAGTCCGCACTTCCTTAAATGAAGATATCGTGTTTACCCATAATGGAAACAATAAAGGTATGCCCAAAATGAAAAATACAGAAGCTTAAGGAAAATATAAACATATTATATATCATATATAAATATAGTGTCATATTTATGGCCACCTTTGTAGGTGTTAAAAGAATGTTGAACAATCATCATTTCGGGAGGCAGAAATTCGCCATCCACGGAAACAATATGTTCATTAACCATTAGATGTAGGTGTATGTAAGTGTAGCTCGAATAATTCTTATAACAACATCCTAGTATATTGAGGATACTTTATTTGTTACAAAATAAAAGAATAAAAAGAGTTTATGGGGTTAGAGAAGCAAAATAAAACAAAAGGACTCAATAGAAGACATTACCTTAAAATCAGGTAACTCCCCTTGGTTTGAGCTCAAAGGCTTCCTTGGGAAGACTTCTGCCGAAAGTGAGGCTTCATGGAGTAAGAGATGGATGTGGAGAGACAAAATGGGCAGGGTTTGGCCGAGCCAAAGGCTTTGGGAGTGTGAGTAAGGAGTTAGAGGTGGGGGCCTTTTATAAGAGGAGAGGAGGGGCACTCTTGGAAAGTAAAGAAAAGTCACTTTATTTTAAAATGGTATTCGGATTTAAGAGGTCCCACATTGATGTATTTCAAGGATAAGGTGATAAGGGTTCGAAATCCACTCATACAATAGGTTTTGGACATGTTTAGGTCTTAGATATTACATTATCGTTCCTTTTTATTTAAATCATTAAATAATGAGGTCATCGCTGCATCACAATGATGTCATAAATAATTTAATTTATTTAATGTCTAAAAATTATATAAAAAATACTATTATGTAGAAAATATTTTTAACTTTATATGGAATATTTATATTCAAAAATCTGACTTGTATAACCCCATGTAAAAATTGTTTTAGTAAAACATCTCATTTGTGTGTCATTTTTACTTTAACATTAAATAAAAAGTTATTTATGTCATTTCCAAACCAAAGTGTCTCCATGGGGTCCCCAAGTTGACCCATGGATTTTCTTGGTCGTCCATGACATATCCAATAATGTTAGGACATGTTTCAAGCTCATATCATATTATTAAAACATTATTTTTACCTTAAACTATACTAATTATCTCTAATCGGGATTATGAACTTAAGAGTTACTATTCACCAAAAAATTATTTTAATCTCATTGAACCACATTTTACTTCTTAATGACAACCATGTATATCGGATTTTTGAAATTCAAAACACAGAAGTGGTAAAATTTCATTTAAACGAAAAATCAGTTTTTATAAGTACCACTTAGTGGTTTCACTATTCATCAAAAATCGATGTTTTTCAGAAAAATACCAATAATTCACCCTAAGCTATATTTGATATTACGAATTCAAAAATGAAGTCCATTTTAAAAAATTCACAACATATATGTTGCATTAATTCATTTAATAATTAATTTCCGTTGTCAGAGTAAATAGCGTGTTTTTATGAAACAATAAGTATCAAAAGATTGACACTAGTTTAAGTTCGATTTCAAAGTGAAATTAATTCCAACGACCACTATTGGATTTAATGGTAAAAATATTTTCTAATTTCACTTTAAAACCAATTCAAATGATAATCTAATCATATAAATAAATTATATTAAAAAGAGGTTTTGAATTAAAATACAACATTTTACACTATTCATTAAAAATGAACTTTATCGGAAAGATACCAAAAATGTACACAAAGTAAATTTTGATTTCCCGATTCTAAAGAAGAATTTTATTTTGTCAAATATAACACATAAAATTGTAAACAAGTTGATTTAAAAGAGGTTCACCATCAAAAGGCGGTTAATCGACCTTTTAAAGAATATTAGAAGGCGGTTAATCGACCTTTTAAAGAATATTAGAATGTTTACGCTTAAAATTGGATTCATTTACATTTTTAATCCTCTATCATTTGTTGTAAAAAGTAAAAATATTTGACAAACATATATAATCATTTGGTATTTAGTTCTGTTCATTCCCGCCATTACAACGGCTTGGCGTTAACTACCATTTAAAATAATATTATTTTATTATTAGAGTGCAACGTAAGATTTTCAAGAAACTCGTTGTTGCGTATTGGGTACGCCATCGTGCATAGCGTCCCCTTTAAAGTAATATTAATATTTTATTCACAAATATGGATAAATATAATGATGTTATATTCTTTATTTACCCAGGGTGTTACATCCTTCCCCCCTTTTGGGAATTGCGTCCTCGCAATTTTAAATTGGGCTTGGAAACATTCTTGAAAGCCCCGCATCGGAAAAGGAGTAAATTAAACTATCACTTTAAAAGAAAGAAAGGGAAGTATAGAGGTCACCCGAGATAACCCATACTAGGATTATATGTAATAAAACATGGACATGGAGGGTAAAACCAATTGTTATGTTTCGAGGGAGAGTGATAGAAAACATGTTTAGGAGAAATTTAACCACATGAAAACCACAAAATTGTGATGGGTTAAAATGTATTTGATTCCCCAGTAGGAAAAGTTAATAGACAACATTTTTACGTTAAGTTACTTTTCATTGAGGAATTTATTTTTGATCTTAAGGAAACATACTTACTTGTCATGTTGACTTTCAACTCTTTCTAGGTTTCTTACACAAACTCATAATAGAATACCTTAATCAGGGCGTCCACTCGGTTTCATCGTCATCTTGTTCACGTAGGTAGAAGTCCCATGCATTACAACAATGATTTAAAGATCCTTCAAAATCATTTGCTTCCTCCATCCAAATACACCTCGTACAACATGGGTCATATGGGTGTTCATAGAAAAACAGTTTTGGAAAATAATCATGTATGACATATAATTCCAAAACATCTGATAAAACATGATTTATATAAAATAGTCAGACCGAAATTGAGTTGAAACTTTCTAATATTGGTCCTTTTTAAAATACCATAAGTACGTTATGTGAGACTATATTTTCAAAGAGAATATAAATAGGTTGCGTAAGGGTCTCCTTCCTCAGCACCATTTTTAAAATCATAATATGCTTCAAATTCTTGTGATAAGGTAAAATATTTGAAAATACCTGGATAATATTTACCTTTCTTGAAAATATGAGAATATTGTGAAAATAGTTTTTGTCTAAAAACAACCCATGATCCATGATGATAACGAGGTATAGTGGAGGTGTTTTATATCTCAAAAAACTTCTTGCAAGTGAATTGTATGCTAGAAAAAGTTTCACAATCATCCGAAGATGACTTTGCAATAATTATTGCAAGCATGTCATCGGGAAGAGATAGGAATGTCGTTTGAGATCCTTCTCCTTCCATTCATAACCGACTTTACTTGACCTGAAAAAAATGTTATAAAACACGTATTTAACTGAAATAATAGATATAGGGACTAATCATGTGTCTCACAAGAACTCTTAATCCCTAAAGTTGTCTAAACCGACCTCTGATACCAACTATAAGGCCCCTGCCTTAAACCATACTTAATATTGAATTAAATGAATAATTCACATTGAGGATCTTTTCAGGTTTAGAGTTTTAGAGAATTAGAACATAACTATTACATCTCAAAAGATTACAAAGTAGTCACTTCTACTAAGTTTCCGTAATAAAAAAAACTCTTAAAAAGAAACATGTCCAGTTCCATGTTTTATATAGCATTACATTCCCTTGATCCCATCCTTGACCTTATTCCACCTTAAGTCCTGTGAAAAACATTTCAAAAAAAACATGGGGTGAGCATAAAAAGCTTAGTAAGGGATACACAAAGAATGAAAACTGTTAGTTTTTCAAACATCATGTAAACCATGTATACTTTATCAAATTAATACCTTCACCTTCATGAAGTAATAAAAACTCTTCATTGAATAAAATATCATTACATACCTTTTTGTAACCAAAGGATTACCATAAAACCCATATAAAGAACACATAACATATATAAAGGTAACTTGGGACATAAACATACTTAAGTGTAATAACCATACGGTCGAATTCCACACATATCACTTAATGGAATAGCCATACGGCCAATTTCCAAACATACTTAATGGAATATCCATACGGCCGACTTCCATACCCAATACATTGGAGGTTATAACGTAACCACCCGTCCTGGTATTCACGGTACCACCTTTCATATGGTTTATCACGTAACCACCCGTCAAATGTCCAAGTACCAATATAAAATCATAAAACATAAAACCAATATAAAGGAATGATAACATTTCCACATTTCAATCACAATATATCATAATATAATCCTTTATCAAAACCATTTTCAATACCAAAATACATAAAATAGTATATGGTATTTATTTTATTTTAAAAACATTACGGCTTGTTGAGGAAGCCAAAGACCAAATAATACTCGCGGCGGCGGAAAAGGTTGTTGTCACCGCGTACGTTAAAAAAAACATTCCTTTTTGTCATTTAGTAAAACGATTCATAGAAAAAGATTCCATTTGTATAAAAGTAAAAGTCAAAGTGTTTTATACACCGTATAAAAGAAAGTTGTGTATAAAATGAAATATGCCTCAATGAAAGGAGATTGAGACGAAGTCCCTTACCTCGGGTCCGACTTGACTCGATCATTCTTTAACGTCCTGAATAATAAACTTGAGTTAATTTCTACTTGATTATGAACCTTTTTAAAGTTAATTATTCCTTTTATATCACTTATTTCCATGTTATAAACATTATGTAACCATTTAAGTTAATAATGTTTTTTTGTCGATATTTGGTTCTTAAGTCGAATGTCGACTTCTTACAATTACATGTTGTTCGTGTGGTCAAAGGTTTTTTATATCCAGAATGACATTCCTGATTTGGATATCATATATATCATTTATATCCAGCATATACATGTATTTATAATATTACATAATCATTTATAGGTAAAAAATGAAATGCACCGTTCCTGGAGACGGTAAGTCGTACGTACGCATGACCGGTACTTTCCTTTCTTTGTCATATTGATGGAATTAAAACTAAATGAGAGGTATCTATATTTTAATTAGAGAATTATATTCATCATTTAGTTATATCATTCATTATATATATTCATTATATACATGTACTTTTAATAGTACATTACATTTGGGGATAAGAAATGAAATGCACCGTTCATGGAGATGGTAAGCCGTACGTACGCATGAACGCTATATTCATTTATATCTCATTATTTAATGGAAAGAAATAATAATGATATAGATTTGTATTATAATTCCATTATAACATCATATATAATAACTTTAAATCAATCCTTTACACGTCCCACATATGGCATTAACGAATCACATCACTTTGAGGGGGCGGTAGTCCGCATTTCCTTAAATGAAGATATCGTGTTTACCCATAATGGAAACCATAAAGGTATGCCCAAAATGAAAAATACAGAAGTTTAAGGAAAACATAAACGTATTATATATCATATATAAATATAGTGTTATCTTAATGGCCACTTTGAAGGTGTTAAAAGAATGTTGAACAATCATCGTTTCGGGAGGCAGAAATTCGCCATACATGGAAACAGTATGTTCATTAACAATTAGATGTAGGTGTGTTTAAGTGTAGATCTAATACTTATTAAAACAACATCATAGTATATTTAGGATACTATAGTTGTTACAAAAGAAAAGAATATAAATAGTTTAGGGGGTTGGAGAAGCAAAATAAAACAAAAGGACTCAAAAGAAGACATTACCTTAAAATTGGGTAACTCTCCTTGGTTTTAGCTCAAAGGCTTCCTTGGGAAGACTTATTCCCAAATTGAGGCTTCAAGGAGTAAGAGAGGGATGTGGAGAGCCAAAATGGGCAGGGGTTGTCCGAGCCAAAGGCTTTGGGAGTGTGGGTAAGGAGGTAGAGGTGGGGGACTTTTATAAGAGGAGAGGAGGGGCACTCTTGGAAAGTAAAGAAAAGTCACTTTATTTTAAAATGGTATTCGGATTTAAGAGGTCCCACATTGATGTATTTCGAGGATAAGGTGATAAGGGTTCGAAATCCACTCATCCAATAGGTTTTGGACATGTGTAGGTCATATATATTACATTATCATTCCATTTTATTTAAATCGTTAAATAATGAGGTCATCGCTGCCTCATCATGATGTCATAAATAATTTAATTTATTTAATGTCTAAAAATTATATAAAGAAAATACTATGATGTAGGAAATCCTTTTAGATTTATAATTAATATTTATAGTAAAAAATATGACTTTTATAACCCCATGTAAAAATTGTTTTAGTAAAACATCTCATGTGTGTGTCATTTTTTCTTTAACATTAAATAAAAAGTTATTTATGTCATTTCTCAACCAAAGTGGCTCCATGGGGTCCCCAAGATGATCCATGGCTTATATTGGTCATCCATGACATATCCAATAAGGTTAGGACATGTGTCAATCTCATATCATATTATTAAAACATTATTTTTACCTTAAACTACAACAATTACCTCTAATCGCGATTTTGAACTTAAGAGTTACTATTCACCCAAAAATTATTTTAATCTCATTGAACCAAATTTTACTTCTTAATGACAGCCATGTATGTCGGATTTTTGAAATTCAAAACACAGAAGTTGTAAAATTTCATTTAAACGAAAAAGCAGTTTTTATAAGCACCACTTAGTGGTTTCACTATTCATCAAAAATTGAAGTTTTTCAAAAAAATACCAAAAATTAACCGTACGCTATATTTGATATTACAAATTCAAAAATGAAGTCCATTTTACACAATTCATAACATATAAGTTGCATTAATTAATTTACTAATTAATTCCCGCTGTCAGAGCAAATAGCGTGTTTTTATGAAACAATAAGTATCAAAAGAGTGACACTAGTTTAAGTCCGATTTCAAAGTGAAATTAATTCCAATGACCACTATTGGATTTAATAGTAAAAATATTTTCTAGGTTAACTTTAAAACCAATTCAAATGATAATATAATCATATAAATAAATTATATTAAAAAGAGGTTTTGAATTAAAATACAACATTTTACACTATTAATTTAAAAGTGAACTTTATCGGGAAGATACGAAAAGTTTACACAAAGTAAATTTTGATGTCCCAATTCTAAATTAGAATTTTATTTTGTCAAATATAACACATAAAATTGTAAAAAAGTGGATTTAAAAGAGTTTCGCCATCCAAAGGCAGTTAATCGACCTTTTAAAGAATATTAGAATGTTTACACTTAAAATTGGATTCATTTGCATTTTTTATCCTTTAACATTTGTTGTAAAAAGTAAAAATATTTGAAAATCATATATAATCATTTGGTAGTTAGTTCTGTTCATTCCCTCCATTACAACGGCTAGGCGTTAACTACCATTTAAAATAATATTTTTTTATTATTAGAGTGCAACGTAAGATTCCCAAGAAACTCGTTGTGGCGTATTGGGTACGCCATCGTTCATAGCATCCCCTTTAAAGTAATATTAATATTTTATTCACAAATATGGATAAATATAAAGATGTTATATTCTTTATTTACCCGGGGTGTTACAAGTGACATCATGGAGGTTACACTCATGGAGACTTTTCATGTTGAGCTAGAAGATGGGATGTACACCATCAACATTTTGGGTGAGGTCCCAAGGATGGACTGGATGTCAACAAACACCTTGGGTGTCATTCACGGATGTTGGAAACATGAACTATGTGATGTTCATTTTATTGTTTTGGGGAAAGTCTAGATATCCATGTCTATATTTTGGGGTTGAAATTGTGATCGAGTGTAATGAATAGTGTTTGGAATCCCTCATAGAGGGAAATTATAACCACACTTCTAATGTGGGGATTGATAAGTCAGTCCTGGTTGTCTGGAGGAGACTGTTCGATTGGTGTAGCAGCACCCGGATGCCAATGAGGAACCTGTGAGGTGCATGTTGGGATCCTTATTTAGTCCACGTGGGCCTTGTATGTGGTTACTACTGAACTAAGCATTGGCTTCAGGCTTAGGGTGGTTCTACATGGAGTTCGATATATGTATGATGATGTTTTTTAAAGGTGTTATAAGATATGATGAAATTGTTTTTTAGAATTTATGGGTTCTATAAATCCAAAAAAAATTAGAATTTGACTCATATACGTGTCTTGGGGTGGTATTGTAATGTCTTGAAATTTAAGGGAAAAATTTTCTTGCGCTTTAGTTTCATGAAAATGGTGAATCTAATCATTCCATGATGAGTCATCTGGGAATATTTAGACTCAGCTAAGAGTTGGGAAAGATGTGGAAAGTCATAGATCACCATCAGTGGATGTTTGAGTTTAGATGTATGTTTCAAATTTTGGAACATGTTTGGGTGAGAAACATTCCTTATTTATTGGTGTATCAATATTATAAGTGATTGTGTTAGGAATATTAATGGGGGAAATGAATCTCTATGATGGTTTAGAGGGCAATGATGTCGTGGTGGTGGAATTATGCTAGATGTCAGGAAATAACCTCGATTGGCACATTGGATGATATTAGTAGGCTTCATGTCAATAAGATAATTGTGAAGGTAACATGTGGGAATAATTCTAGATGTATAAGATGGGTGTTTTGTGAGAAACTAATCAGGGGTGGTCAGGCTGGAGATAATAAACATGAATTAATATGGGAAGTGTGACCCACCTTTAGTTCGATGTCATATAAGAATGTTCTATATGGAAATGAACTCATACTCTAGTGAGGTCAATTTGATCTTATTTATAACATGGATGGTGAAGAGATGTCATCTCATATGGTTTCAATGTAATGAGTGGTTTCTAATGTAGTGTAATGTCCCAATAGATGTTCCAGCATGGTGATTTGGAACATGTCAGGTGATGTGAAAGTTGAGTTGAGATTATGGTGATCTTTATTTGATAATAATGGTGAAAAGAAATGGAAGATGGTGGAGAGGACCATAACAGACAAGTGTTTGGTTGATGATGTTATCAGATTTTTGGGTTGGAGTAACTTGAGTGATCACCATTCAGGCGAGTGGCCCTAATTGCGAGATTTGGCTCAAATTCGATAGGATGAGTGCCCTGAGTGTTTTTTGTTGTGTTTGAATGTATGGTTATGGAATGGGATCATCAAGAGATTAGTGGGGGATCAAAATCAGTAGAAAAATTTTCTGGGAAGGACTGTGTGTTTTCCTTTGGGTGATATCGGGTTTTGGTCACCATTAGGGTACTAAAGATGAGTAAAATGGTGCCATGTGTTTCAGGTCATGAGTTATGAAGAGGATCAGACTGATGAGGTGTTGATTGGTTATCCACAATGGTATGATGTTGTGTGAATGGATCCTTATGTTGACAAGTAGAAATTTTTTCCTAGAACTTATTATGGAATTCTTGTGGCTGACGTAAGGTTAAACTCGTTACATTCTATGAGGAGTATCTGTCACTTGTTTAGAATTTTAGTGATAAATTCTAGTGGGGAAATACTATGAATTTGGTATGAATTTTGTGGTATAATTGTAATGTTCAATTCAAAACATGGAAATTGGGAATGGTTATGTGGCCTAGTGGAACAATATATTTGTTTTATCTGATCATTGATTCATGCGAATGATTTCCATGGACAAACAATTATAAGGTAGGGAGGTTTAAAGTTCCTAGTTTGGAAGAGGTTATGTCCTTGTTTAAATAACAGTTTGAATGTCTTGTTTTTAGTTCATGAAAGGATTTAAAAAAGTATTAGGGGGCATCTGGGGTGTTATAGGGGTTTAAAATATCAAAAAGGTATATTGGCTAATCTATACAAGGTGCACAGTTTGCGTACTGTTAAGAAAATAGTTTGGCCTTCCCAAGAAAACCATGCATCCTTGGTTAGTGGCTCAACACACAGTTGGAAAATGGTTAGTCAAACCGCTCATAACTCCCAAAGTAACCATGTGAACCAACTCCCCGTTCAAAGAAGCTTTCATACTATTTAGAAAATAGTGCGAGTAAACTATGCGGCCTAGTAATGTTGGAAAAATTTATAAAATTTCCCTAACAGGATTATTATTTTCCACCCAATTGTTCGGCTCATTGATCCCCTCTCAACCATAGTTATTATCTAGAACCATAAATAGAATTCAAGGGTTGATCTTCCTAATTTAATTTCTATTTTTAGTTTCATCAATTATGAATTGAAGATCCATGTGTGTCTAATCCTCTCATCTATTATCTTTTCAAATTTCGGGTTTTTATTTTGTATAATCATTTTCTGAAGCCCTAAAACCCACTTTTTCCAATGGATTACTAGGTTAGTGCTTTATAAAGTGATTGTTTTGGGATCTAAGAAAATTATTAAGAGTTCATTCATTATAAGATTCAAGGTAGGTGGTCTACAAGTTATATCCCATTGTTTTTAATTGTATTTTTGTGTATGTCTATCTGTTCTTTCAACCCTCTTGTAGTGCTTTGAATGCATTGCTAGGATTCGGTAAAATGAACATCTAAATAATTATTCTAAACCCAAATGATCTTTGTGGGTTGCATTGGAGGTTATTTGACAAATTTGGGGCTACCAATTGGGTGAGGTAAAATTCTTGAAGCTATTAATTGACAAATTCAATGGTGGAACTGATGAGTAATAACATAGAGCCCTTGTTTAACATGTTAATATAGTTTGTTGAGTTGAATATGTATTGTTAACGGTTGTTCCTAGGTTTGATAATCGATTATGGGGTTTTTTGGAATGTATTAATAAGGGGTTAATTGAGTTAAATGAGATTGTGTCAAAGGGGTTACGAATTATGTTGAGATTCTCAAAAGAATCAGTATATATGAAATGATGAGCATGTTAAATTAGAAATGGTTTGGGAATTAAATGGCATGTAAATAGGTTTCATATGGGAATTTATGAATATATTGAATGGGTTAGTACATGGGAATTATGGGTTATACCTAATGAGTTGAATGTAATAAAGTGGTTGTTATATGTGATATATGACTTGTACTTGAAATAAGTTGAAAAATGCATGTGAAATTATAAATGTGATACTGTATGGTAATTGATGAATATTGTCTAATGTATGGGAGTTGATGAATATACTTAATAGTTTAAGGCACGAGAATGGGAATTAGGATAAATGGGTATGGATCGTAAATGGAAAATGTGCTAATGGGTAATGACATCATATCAATTCCTATGTTAATAGTCATGGTATGTGATTTATATTTTATTTGGATATGTTTGGTTTTGATATGTTTTATGTATATTGAAAGGATAAATAAGCATGTGAACATAGCATAGTAGGGTGGGGTATTGACAAGAGTATCTATTCCCATGGGTCAAGATAGGTTGAGTCTCTAAACTCAACTACAAAATGCATGGGCTAGAGATGGTGACACATGATCTATTCCCCGAATAGATTCATTCCACCCGACCCGAATCATCAAGGGGAGGATAATGTGTTAATATGATGTGTTTATCCCTAGTGAGATAGAGACTTTGCATATTACCCTATTTAAAGTAATTTATTTCCTTAGACCCATCTGTAGATGATGAATATGAAAAACCCATGGAACATGTGATGAAAATGGATTATGTAATGAAGATGGTATAAGTAATCAAATTGGAAAAAGGATAAGAATGAATTAAGTGAACCTTGTTAACTAATGGAATCTGAATTCTACATTTTTTACTTAACAAATATTTAGTACATGTATGCACTATATTTTTATATAATATATTTTGTATAATCTATTGGTGGTGGCCAATTAAGTTGTATGCCAACCCTGACCGAGTATCTGTTTAGTGCTTAAAGTGGATTCATTGTTGCAGTTACAGATAATGGAAAAGGCCTTGTGTTAGGGATTTGAGTTAGGTTGGGAATATGCATGGATGAGGATCTAGACATAGAGTTAGAAAAATTTTGGGGATTATAATGCTATATTTATTTTAGGTTCCTTCAATTTTAGCACTGTTATAATGACCTAACATGGTTATTATTTATTTTTGGTCTTTACCAAGTCTTGGGAGATGTTTGGTTATGCATGTTTATTGGTTATTACATATTTTTTCTTCTATTCACATTGTTAAATACTATGGAATACTCTATCAATGAGGTTATAGTCTCCCTATGTTTCATATTATACCCCCACTTCTGGTGGGTAGCTTCTAGTATACGAGGTGATGAGATTGAGGGCATGTGATGACCCATCTTGGGGAACCGGTTTAGTGGCTTCTGGGTCAGGGACATTACACTATTAAAGTTATATGATATTTGTTTACCATAAATGAATTAATTAAGTCTTAATTTATTTTTTTGGTATATATAAGACATAATAATAACATTTTTTTGTAAGGAATGATTATATTAGGAAATATTACCATATATTTTGTAGACATAAGTTGAAATATTTTCATATCCTTTATTATCATTTTAAAATTTGATGTTGAGGTAATTTTAGACACTTTGGATAAAGGATTATTTCCTTTTGTGACCATCTTTTATATCTTATATATAACTATAAGATTAAATAAAGATTTTTTTATTATGTGATTAATTTTTTTTGGAATATGTTCATTATATTTTTGGGAAGATTACATGATTAGGGTAAAGAGAAATATTTTTTATAATATTTTAGTTTATTTAATGAATAATTGGTTTATTAACCTTTTGAAGCAAATAAGGTTTTACTATGGATTATGGTGATTGGGTTTAATTATGAAAAAATACTTTAATATTTTGTGGAATTTGTTATTATGGAATTTAAATTTTTTGTATCTGAATTTATGATTAATTTATATTATTTATAGAGTGTTGTTAAGTTGAACCTAGAATAATATGAATTCAAATCAATATATTCTTTGGGTTTTAATCTTAGTCATATTATATTGTGTTTTAAGCTTATATTTTTAAATAAGTTTGGGTATTATTTTTATGGAATTAGATATTAATATAATATTTCATCATGTGATAGTTTATACATGTAACACCCCAAGATTATATGGTATGTTTCCCTTTGAATAATGAAATAGCGTGTGTTGTACGCAACAACGAGTTCTAACACACACCACAACCGATCAAACTAGCCGTTATGAATAGTAATACCTAATTTTAAATTTTTTTAAATTTTATCTCTCAAAATGGACTTCATTTTTGGATTTGGAGTATCACATTTAGCTAAGGTGAAATTATGGCACTTTTCGGATAACTTTAATATTTTGATGAATAGTGAAATTTAATAAATTTTATTTAAAAACAACTTTTTTAATCAGAATAATTAGTAGTGATAAATTATAAATTTGAGTGGTTTTAAATTATATTTAGAATATATTTTCTCCATTTAATACAATGTTGGTAATTGGACATAATTTCACAATTGAACCGGACATAAACAAGTACCCATCTTTTGATAGTTATTATATCTTAAAAACACACTTTTTGTTTTGACATCAGGAATTAATTTTAAATTAATTTTTGCCACTTCTATGTTTCGAATTTGGAAAAATGGATTCCATATTTGGAATCAGGATGTCCAAATTCTGTAAATAGGTATCTTTTATTTTTAGACATTTTGAATAATTACTTCGGTAAATATTTTATTTACCACAGTTAAAGGGTAAATCCGGTAAATAAGGGTTAAAAAATAATATTATAATAATTATAAATTACCCTAAAACGTGTCCTAACATTATTGGAGGATACCTTTCCGACCAGGGGAATATTTGGGTCGATTTTGGGACCCCATGGAGCCACTTTTAGGTGATAGGGACACATTATTTTAATTAAGTTAAAATAAATACAAAAATGACAAAAGCATATATCTTTTAGAAAAACAATTTTTAAAAAGGGTTATATATGTTGAAATTTTGACTATAAATATTAATTAGAAAGCTAAAAATCTTTCCTACATAATTATATTTTATTTATAATTTTTAGACATTAAATAATTTAATTTATTTATGATACAATGATGATACAGTAAGTACTATAATAGTGAAAAATTAAAATAATTGATATTATAAATACCCAAATAAATATAATCTGAGACTTTTAATGAATTACACTAATTTTATAGGATAATATGACATATTAGGATTGATTTAATTTACTTTTTTAGAAGTAATAATTTTGTTATTATTTTCACAAAAATAAATTTTCCAAATAGATTCAAAATTGATAAAAAATAGTTTTTAAAACAAATTTTATATTATTAATTGATATTCAATTCCTAAAAATCTAAGGATAGTACAATAAACTTATATCATGATAGGTGTATAATTAATGGACCACTTGGGGGTCTATTGGATGTATATAGTATGTTTATTAGCCATATAATATAAAAATACAAAGAGACATTGTAAAAGTGAAACTAATTAACTAAGAGTTAATACTTAAAGATAATGTTAATATAGTAACACAAACCTGTATAAATCCTATTGGATGAGTGGTTTTCGACCTATCCCCACCATAACCTTTAAATAAACCACATTTGAGACATTTGAAACCAAATATGAATTTGTTATAAAATAATATTTCTAGCTTTTCCAAAGGTGCCCCTCACCCCTCTTATAAAAGGGAACTCCTCCTTCTCATTAATTAACACCTTTAATGCCTTTTGTTCGGCCAAACCCTATCCAAATACTCTCTCAACTTCCCTCACTTTATCCTAGATGCCTTCTTTTAGTCATAAAGTCTTCCTATGGAGCCCTTTTGATCAAATCAAAAGGAAGAACCCGAAGACGAGGTAAGGATTTCAACACCCTTTTTCAAGTTCCTTTCATCTTACACTTATTCTATCTTTGTTGTTCCCATTATAAAATAATTAATCCAGTATCTCCTATATACTGTAATATTATTATAAATATGGTACAACTATATTCAATATTATATCCATCCTTTGAATGACATGTCATCATACGTGCGTACGTACAACTTACCGTCTCCACGTCGTGGTGTAATTGTTATTCAATAATATTTGAATGGGTATATCAATGATTTTTAACTCATGTAAATAATAAATATAACATGATAGTGATTCTGTATATATTATATACCATCCAATTATATATTATTTTAATATCAAAAGAATGATATTATCACTCGTGCGTACGTACGGACTACCGTCTCCATGAACACGATGGGATTCATTCTCCATCACATCCATTAAAGTATAATTCTAATTTGATGATTAATAATAATTTTTAAGGACTTAATATAATTTTGTATACAACCTATCCATAAAAAACATGGATTACATAACAAAACATATAAAATAAAATGAGTAAGTTAACACCCGAAATGACAATAATATTATAATATTATTAACGAAGCAATGTTAAAAGATCATATATGATATCATATTAATGTATAAGATTCTTGTATAATTTAATAACAATTATTTCACCATTATAAATGAGTTTAACCTACACCCAAACAAGTAATATTACAAGGTAAGGGGTTTTCATCTCACTCCTTATTCCTGTGAGATTCATGCTATATTTCCGCTATTACCTTTTGTGGGGTGTATGTACTACCCATAATTGTATTATTTTTGTAATACACTTTAATTTATGTGTATTTACATATTCATTGTATGATACCTCTTTAATGGGGTGTATGTTTCATAAGTTACCAAATTGGTAAGTATTAATTTCATAATCTCTTTATTATCCGAGGTTGTTTATTCATAATTATCTATTGGGACATCTTTGTCATCCACGTACATGTTTCTTAAAAATGCCTTTCAGATATTTTTTAGTATTTAATAGAAAATGGGTTAAAGTTATTTATATCTTTCTTTGACCTTATACATTTTTAAAGGAATCTTTCCATCGTTTTCCAAACAAGTTATGTTTTGACCTTTTTGACAAAACTAAGGTAAGTGTGTTTTTTAAAACATATACGGCAAGTGCAGTTATTCTCTGCCGTTATTACACCTTTGATGCTTCCCTTACACACTTATAAGTATATTTTCAAATTAAAGGTTTTCTATTATAATTAGGTGATTTTTAAATGATTTAAAAAAAAGAGAGAGATATTTCTCTCAAATATATGAAAATCCAGCGAAAATGTATATGTATTTAATGCAAGCTTAAAAAATGTTTTTAGAAAACCTGAATCTTGAGTGTGCAAGACAGGAAGTGATTGGTATTGGACTCATCATAGCCTGTAATTAGTCGAGTAGTCTCAGAATTAGTTATTTTGTTTTCAGAATCTTGCATAATGTTTTCAGAAAAACACTGGAGTATATTTGAGCAATTTTAAACATAAGTATCTTCTAAAAAAATTGCATCGGTAGGTATCCTGAGACAAACTAGTGTCTTGGAACAAGGCCTTGACAAAATCTTATTTGTAGTCTTGGTACAAGTCGTTGGCTATGTGGTTATGATAGTCTGGTATTATGCATTCCATCATTATGAAAGTGGTTATTGATATTGCATGTGATTATTCGATTAGTAGAATATCCACGTGAATAAATAAATGGAATTATTTCATTTTATTTTTTCCATACTATGGTGAAGTTGATGTTTAAAAGGCTTTTGTTTTAGTTATACAATGCCTTAAATGTTTATTCTTATTTATGAAAGTTTCCGCTATATTGTTATCCTTACTAGGAATTTGAGCTCACTCCTTTTCTATGTTTTATTTTTCCCAGGATGTGAAGAAGTAATTTATGAATGACCTGCAGGGATAGTATGAGGGGATAAGAGTATAGACTATGGAGACTATGTTGTTGTAGTTTTAATTTTTATTATGTAATGTTATACTTTATTAATGTATCTAGTTATTCTAAGTCTACTAAACTAATCCGTCTTTCGAGACATGATCTTTCTTGTGATCGTGCCAATGTTATGTAATAATGCACCGACTCTGGGTAACTGGGGTCGTGGAGTTACAGTTGGTATCATAGGATGTTTAGTACAAACCATGGAAGCTAGATTTAGATAAACTCTGATTAGAGCACATATACCTAAGATGGACATTGAAGATTATTATAGAATAACTTCTTAGAATTTTGGTATTGTAGAGATTTTGTGAGTTTTCTGAGCAATACATCCCAGTCTGGATACAAGCATGTAGAGGCGGCTCTGGAACAGATGTACCTAGGGGTAAAACCCGAAAACACCGCTTTGAGCTAGACTTGAATGGGAACTGGTGCAGACAACAGGCCTTTATGCACTCTTGTTTACGACACTCCCAGGGGAAGGGCTTAGGATAACTCTCATTTTCTCTACAAATCATTATGAAGGGTTTATGAGTATATATTTCCTTAAAAAAGCATTTTTATGATTATGGATTATATCCACAAATAGTTAAATTTATGTTATGTGTTTTATAAGTATGAAATTATGTATTTTGATTCACAAACTGATCTAGTTTATGCCATTATTTAGAAATGGTTCCCAGTGTAAGAAATGGAAACCGTATCAATGCACACACTCATGTAGGGAGTGTCCTTCTGCTCAAGATAATTATAGTGGAGATGGTGATGAAACTAGTACCGATCAGTTAATCACCATACTGGGACAACTCACTCAAGTTATGAATAATATCGTTACCCATATGGAGCACCCTGATCCACAGCATGGAGGATCAATTTTAGATCTCTTCATGAGGAAAAAACCACCAACATTCAATGGGAGTACAAATCCATTGGTTTTTGAGCAATGGATAAGTTCCCTAAAGAAAATATTTCAGGATTTGGGAAGTAGTGAAAGGGAAAAAGTTATCATGGCAGTTTACCGCCTCACTGGAGATGCTGATCAATGGTGGTCATTGATTCAAAACATGAAGGAAGATAATTAAGTATCAAATATGGAATGGAGGGAGTTCAAAGATCTATTTTTAGAAAAATACCTTCCTCGTGACCATCGAGCAGATATGGAAAAACAATTTCTGAGTCTGAGACAAAAGGAGGATGAGAATGTCGCAAAGTATTAGGCTAACTTTACACGGTTAGAAAGGTATGATGGAGATTATATACGTAACCCAAGAAGTATTATTGATCATTTATTTGATTGGCTAAAACTATTTCTCCGTCAAGCATTAGTCTCACAATCCTTCTCATCGTATGAAGACATTGTCTCATGTGATATCAAGACAGAAAACGAATTCTCTAAGACTTATGACTTTAAAGTAATGCAAGAGAAGAAGAGATCTGCAGATCAATCTGGGAATGGAAATAAGGGGAAGAAGGGAATGCTTGAATATCCATCCTATGGTAAATGTGGGAAGAAACACCCTAGTACTTGATTGAAGGAAATGGGTGTCTTTTACAAGTGTGGTGAAAAAGGCCACCAAGCTCGTGATTGCAAAGGGAAGAAGGAAGCTACCAATGTTCTGTGCTACAATTGCTGGGAGATGAGAAATTATGCAAATGAATGTCCTAAGCATCAGGGGAACTTACCTCAAAAAAGGCCAAGGGGTCAAGGACAAGCTTACGTTATCACTAATACTAAGGTAGAAGCTCCGAAAGACGTGGTGGCAAGTAATTTAATGGTTTCCTCAAGTTTAGAAAATGCATTATTTGATTCTGGATCATCTCATTGTTTCATATCTTTCCAGTTTTCTAAGAAAATTATATATTACCAATTTTATTTAACAAGGGAGTTCTCAGTTAAAACTCCTAAGGGAAATATCATTGCAACAATGTTTTGTGAATCAGTCCCTATTAGAGCACATAAATGATCTTTATCCGCTGATCTCGTCATCATACCTATGATTGAGTTTGATATAATCCTCAGCATGGATTGTCTTTCAGACCATGATGCGAAGATTTATTGAAAGAAGAAGGAGGTTACAATTTTTTATGATGATGATAAGGAACACCTTATCTTTAGAGCAGAATTGTCACCACCTATTTCTTATCTAGATCCACCCCCAGTAGCTCAACTAAATTCAATTATTGGGGATGAATAGGATGAAATTATAGTGGGTGAGGAAAGAAATGTTCAAATAGAGGATGAACTTATTGTGAATGAATATGTAAATGTGTTTCCAAGAAGATTTACCTGGACATCCTCCAGAATGAGAAGTTGAGTTTTCCATTGATTTAATTCCAGGATGAAGGCATATATCGAAGACCCCTTATAGAATGGACACTGTAGAATTAGTTGAACTAAAGAAACAACTAGAGGAACTGAGTAATAAGGGATTTATTCACCCTAGTGTTTCTCTATGGGGAGCCCATGTTCTTTTTGTTAAAAATAAAGATGGAACTATGAGGTTATGTATCGACTACTGTGAGATCAATGCTATAACAATAAAGAACAAGTATCCCCTACCTCGCATTGTTGACTTATTTGACCAACTACATGGAGCTCAATACTTTCAAAGATTGAACTTCGATCTGGAGACCATCAATTGTGTGTGAAGATGGAAGACATTTCGAAGACAACATTTCGAACCAGGTATGGGCTTTACGAGTTTACGGTAATGCCTTTTGGGTTGACTAATGCAACCTCTATATTCATGGATCTGATGAATATATTTTTCAAGGAATATCTCGATGAATTTTTTGTGGTATTTATTAATGATATCTTGGTATACTAAAAAGCTTTGAGGATCATGAAAATCACTTGCGAATTATTCTGAAGACTCTGAGAAGACATGAATTATATGGGAAGTTTAGCAAGTGTGAATTCTGGCTTCATGAGATTTCTTTTCTTGGTGATAGTGTCTCTAAAAATGGAATCTCTGTTGATCCTTCTAAGACCAAGGACATCCAAGAATGGCCATCACCGACGAGTATAACTGAGGTACATAGTTTTATTTGTTTTGCAGGTTATTATCGACGTTTCGTCCAGAATTTTGCCCGGTTGGCTAACCCATTAACAAAGCTTACACGTAAAGGGGTTAAATTTGTCTGGACAAAAGAGTGTGAAGAATGTTTCGAAGAACTGAAGATAATATTAGTCAATGTCCTTATATTGACTCTACCATCGGGGAATGATGGGTTCGTTATTTATAGTATAACCATATTCAGTATTATATCCATCCTTTGAATGACATGTCACCGTACGTGCGTACGTATGGATTACCGTCTCCACGTCGTGGTGTAATTGTAATTCAATATTATTTGGATGGGCATAATAATGATTTGAAATTCATGTAAATAAAAAATATAACATGATAATGTTTTTTTATATAAGATATACCATCCAACTATATATTATTTTAATATCAATAGAATGATATTTTCGCTCATGCGTACGTACGGACTACCGTCTCCACGAACGCGATGAAATCCATTCTCCATCATATCCATTCAAGTATAATTATCATTTAATGATTCAAAAATAATTTCTAAGGAAGTGATATCATTCTGGATATGAATAAGATACATTTTATCCATAACAAATATGGCTTACGTAACAAAACATATCAAAGAAAACGAGTAAGTTAACACCCAAAATGACAATAATACAAAGATATTATTAACAACGCAATGTTAAAAGATCATATATGATATCATATTAATATATATGATTCATTTATAATTTAATAAAAATTATTTCACCATTATATAGGAGGTTAACCTACCCTCAACCATGGAAAAGTACAAGGTAGGGTTTTATTTCGCAATCTCTTCATTATCCGAGGTTGTTTATATGTAATAATCTACTGGGATTTCTTTATCATCCACATCCATGTTTCTTAAAAATTTATTTCAAAACATTCTTACTATTTTACAGAATATGGGTTAAAGTCATTTATTCCATTGTTTCACTTTTTATAATAAGTTTATAAAGGAATCTTTCTGTCGTTTTCCAAACAAGGTCGTTTTTAACCTTTTCGACAGAATTAAGGTAAGAAAGTTTTTTTAACTTATATAGAGGGTGTGTCTATTTTCCACCGTTATAAAATCTTCGAAGTTTCCCTTACAAGAATATACGAATATTTTCAAAGTAAATGTTTTCTTTTATAATTATGTTACTTTTAAATTATTTAAAAAAATAGATATTTCTCTCAAATAGTTTTGATTTCATCTATGTCAATATCCTTTGATGGATTTTAAGCTTATTTGATGTTGATTTACTAGGAAACAAAAATTCCATATTTTATTGAAGCTTTTGTGATATGTTTGACTGTGGATGTGTTATTTTTATACCATTAATGGTTTATGGTGAAAGAATTGAAATTTTGTATGCTAGTTTTAATACGAATGTTTATGTTATGTTTAAACTTGTTCATATGGGGAATGCATTGGACTAAATAAGTGATGGGCGGAGCCCGCTATAGTTCCTCGATGCATCGGTAGGTCTCATGAGACAAACTAGTGTCTTGGAACAAGGCCTTGGAAAAATCTTATTTGTAGTCTTGGCACGAGGCCTTGGCTATGTGGTTATGATAGTCTGGCATTATGCAGTCCATCATTATGAAAGTGGTTATTGATATTTCATGTGAATATTCGATTAGTAGAATATCCATGGGAATAAGTAAATGGAATTATTTCATTTTATTTTTTTCCATACAATGTTGAAGTTCAAGTTTAAATGGATTTTGTTTTAGTTATACATTGCCTTAAATGTTTATTCTTATTTATGAAAGTTTCCGCTATATTGTTATCCTTACTGGGAATTTGAGCTCATCCCTTTTCTATGTTTTATTTTTCCCATGATGTAAAGAAGTAATTTATTAATGACCTACCGGGATAGTATGAGGGGATAAGACTGTGGACTTTGGAGACTATATTGTTGTAGTTTTCACTTTATGATCTAATGTAAACTTTATAAATGTATCTAGTTATTCCAAGGCTAATAAACTAATCGGTCTTTCGAGACGTGATCTTTCTTGTGATCATGCCAATGTTATGTAATAATGCATTGACTTTGGGTAACTGGGTTCAGGGCATTACAATACATATTAAATATTGTCTTATCTTATGCCAAACATTTTGGTTTTGATTAATATCTAAAGAAAATAGGATTAACTTATTATCCTTTTATAGATATTTTAATCAGTTAAAATCTAATTTTAGTTCATTATGAACGAAAAAAAAATTTCATAAATATTTGTTTCTTTTATTGAGAGATAATATAAAAATTGATATATATCAAAGCATAAGAATGTGATGAAATTATTCAAATGGAATGGAAAAAAACCAAGTAGTTCTATTTTCTTGTGTTTTCTATTTTAATAGAAATAGAATCAATCAACACCAGGAAAAGGAACAGGAAATAAAAATTCAATCTTAAATAAAAAATTTATAATGTATTTATAGTACTATTCATCCCTTACCGATTAATGGTTTTTTGGTCATTAAGTATCTCACGACCATGTTTTTTATCACACTATACTATTCCTTCGACATTATTTATCCCTTTACTTATAAATTTTCACTTCCCACTAATGTGATCCTTTTATGGGAACCCGATTATTTGTTAATATAGGTGGCATTCATATTTCCTTTTTTATTATAAAAGGAATGTTATATTATCTCTTTTTATGTAGTGGGGTTTCAAAAAAAATTTACAAAATTAAAATTTTTCCCTTTTAGGATCATGTGTCTTACATTATACTAACGATAAATGATTTCAATGAAATTACAAACCTATTTTAATTGAAAATGAAATAAAATTATGAGTATGAAATTTATTTATTTTGGGTAAAATTTATTATTACAAAAATTTATCTTAAAATAATAATATTCATGATAACTGGCCTAGTAGGAAACACCGAGCATTACATGAATTGCGATATACTATAAAAATAATATCATTTAAATGTAACAATTATAACATAGTCATAAAATTGGATGTATTAATAGTAATAAAAATATATTAAAAAATATGTATAATGGTTTTAAATATTAAAAAACTATTTATTTACGCATAATTTTCCAATTTTATGTAATATCATTTTATTCTTAAAAAATATGTTTCCATAAAAAATAGTTTTTATCTATTTTTGTGAGAATATTTTCCAATAAATTTACATAAATTTTATAAATTTTATTTCATAAAAAAATATAAATTTATGAAAAATAATATCTAATTTAATATAGGGTGAGTATTTTGGGATTATCTGCAATGATTGATTTTTTAGTGTACATTGAAAATACTGAATTTGGTAAAATAGACAATTATTTTCCTTAAATTAAGTAATTGAGGAGTACCATTATATTTTTAATATTATCACAATGTAAAATGTTTAAAATTAAGTTATAAATAATCTAATTAATTATGTAGTGATAATTATTTCACTTGATTTTTTATAGGTTCATTTTTGTAATAGAAAAATATTTTCCTACAAAATAGTTTTTCATTTCCTTTGGAATTTTTAAATTAAATTAATTTCTTACACTTCTTGAAATTTAATATTAAAAAATTTATTCCATATTTTTAATCATCAGTTTCAAATTTGGTAAATAGTTCTCTTTAACATTTAGTCAGTAGGAATAGTACTCATATTAATTTTTTTCACATTTGTTAGGGTAAAAAATGTAAAACATAGTTAAAATATTATATAAGATCTAAAAATATAGAAAAATGTTTTAGTTATTTTATTTTATAAGTTTGATTATATATAAAAAACAAAAAAATTTAAATTTTTTCAATTTCTTGTGACTTTCCATTCAAAATTTCATGTAATGTGATTTTAAGTAAATAATAAATAATATAATTCCATTATCTTTGTTTTTAATATATATAATATTTTTCTAATGGAATAAAAATATTTAATGTTAGGTTATAAAAGTTTATTTGTAATATAAATGATTTTATTTTATCACTGTAAATTTTTTAGAGATGTAATAATTACCTAACAGGATTATAAAACACTAGCACAGTTCTTGTTCAAGTAATAAAAATATCAGGTAAATATTTTTAAAAAACTAATTAATAAATATAATTTGGATGAATTATTTTGTTCCAATAATTTTTTTGATAAATATAAATTATTATTTTTGTGTTAAAGTTTTATATTAAAATTCTATTTCAAGAGTGATTTCATTAATTTAAACAATGTAAACAGTCTCGAAAATGACATTAATGACATGTTATATTAAATAATATTTCATATAAAGATTAAAAATTCATAAAAGTATTGAATTTGGATAAACGAATGAAATATGATCATGAATATCAACCATTTTCCACTAATGATTCTGTAGTTCTTTGTTAGTATCTTTATTAACTCTAATAGGGTAAAAAATATTGATATCCTAGTTATCATTCAAAGAGTTAACAAGGGGTTAAAACATATAAATAAGGGTAAAAATATCACAGAAACATGTATAAATGTCATTGGATGAGATTATTTAGAATCTTATTAATTATATATTTTAAATATGACAATTTTGTTCCATAAAAATATTAAAAATACTTATATTTATTTAATATACTAAATATTTCCAAAGGCTTTCTTCCCTCTCTTTTAAAAGAACACCCCAATCCTATATTCTTAAAAACCATTGGGAACTATAGTTCATAAAATACCTACCCAAATCTCTCAAAAACATCCATCAATATTTCATAGAGGTATTTTCTTACCAAAATGCCAATCCTATAAGAATTATGGTGTAATCCAAAGGGATATATCTGAGGATTTTGTATTAGTCCTAACATACATATTTCATATACATGTATTCGTATACCTTATTTAAATACTTATAAGCCACAAAAAATTATAAAATAATTATTTTTCATATATTGAAATTTTTTTATTATTATGGTATAACACTTTTCTATCTCGTTTTCCATTCTATGGGAAATGAAGAAATCCAACATTGGTAAGTTTTGATTACCACCTCCATGAAGAGATGTGTTTCATTTTTTATGACCACCTCAAAATGTTGGTTATTATGATGGATTAATTTAATATATATGTAATTAATGATATAATTATCATTTTTAAGGATTATATATCATTTATTTTCTTAACCATCCATATGTTAGAAATTGATAATGTTGTTCGTTTGTTGGTTTTCATTATAACATCCATTAAATACTGTGAATCATTTTTCATGTACTATGTTAATGTGAGGTTATAAAATTGTATTTAATGTATAAAAATGATAATAATTTCTAAATTATTATTTTTGAAAATAGGAATAAATGACCCCTTTGATCAGGGTCAACCTACAAAAGTAATTTTTCAATTATGAATTGAACACCCTCAAAATGGATGACGTAAACATAACAAATTAAGTCACTATAAATATTATCTTAAATGAAATAAATGGGATAATAATAATATAAATAAAATGAAAAATTTTATTAAAAATGTATACAAATAATATAATTTTATTATTAAGGAGTAACAAAACATATGAATCTTGGAAATATTTATGTTAAGGGATTTCTCATATCAATTTCGTTTCATTAAGAATTAATAATTTTTTACCAGATAATTTATTTTTGTGGGTTATAAACATCCTTAATAATTCATTTTATCATTATAATCTAATTATTTTACAAAACCATTAAAATTTGTTTCTCATAAATGTTCATTGGTTCAAAAATTTATCACGTTGTTATATAATTTTTTTAAAACCACATTATAAATTATTCCATTAAATTATTTTTAATCAACGAACATATTCATTTATTGTTTTAAATAATTTCATTATTTATAATTAAATTTTAATTAGATATTATTTTCAACATTCTTTTATTTTATTTTCAATGTATAAAAATATGGCTTCTTATAGTTTCCGAATGAGGTACTTTTACCAATATTTTGAAAGGTTCATTGTTTTAAATTTTCTGGAAAAGAAAAAATTCCCATTCATCATGAATTTTATTTTATTTTATTGTTCTTTTACAATTATCCATGGTTATTTTAAAAAAAATTTATACAATACTTTTGAATGTTTTATTTTAAAGAGTTTTCACAAGAAAGGGATTTTTATCCCTATTTTTATTTGAAAATGATAAGTGCATTCATTATGGTATTAAAAGAGTTTTCAATGTATTTATGATGGAGAGGTACTATATTTAATAAAATTATGATTATTTACTTGATAATTATAGATGATGATAGGTGTTTTATTTCCAGTGTTTGTTTAGATGAGAATCTTGATCGAAAAATTGAATTTTTTATATCAGATACTTATAAGATGTAAAATGGTATTTTCCCCTTGAAGATGATCATTAATAATTTTTTGACCACTCTTTTGGTCCCATAATATTATTATTACCCTAGTACATGATTTTAGTAGATATATGATCCATTCTAATTTTAGTGTAATAAATAATAAATAATATTTAATAAATTAAACATTTATTTATTCGGATAGGTTCATTCATTCATATCTTTTGTTAGGATCATATGATTGATATTATTTCTCTACCATTTATTCTGGGATAAGGATTTTTTCTTAGGTGAGTCATACACTCTATTGGGAATTTGGGTCAGGACATGCCCTAATTCCTTTTACCTTTCTTTTCTTCTCTTCCAATTCCTTTCATTCTTTTCTTTCTATTTCCCCTAGATTATTATGAATCTGGATAAGGTTCATACTTTTTTTAATAGGATATAGGAAAATAGAGAGAGATATATTGACCTATATAGAATAAGGGTGTGTGGAAGAAGGGTACCCCCAGAGAGCATAGGATGTGTCAGATCATCATGTGGAAACTATGGATCCCAGAAACATGTGAAGATTTAAAAGATTCTCCTAAAAGGTATTCCATTTTTATGATTTACCAAAAAACCATACATTAATAGTTTTCTGGTTTTAATACACTCTTATTATTTCTTAGAACCCATTGGGGGTTTACTACTACTTTTGTGATGAAAACATGCATTTTGGGGTTTTTTTGATGGTTTTCTGTTTTGGAAAACCCGTCTACATGGAATGTGGTTTAGGGAAAACATGTTGTGTGTTCTTATTATTTGTGTAAGTTTAAATTTTTAGAGTAAACTCCATGTTTGGTTCATACAAACCATGTACATTGACTCATATGTGAAGCTGATTTCCCATCCAGGATGCCTGTGTAAAGGGGCACATACCATGTAAAGTACTTAGCCAAACCCATGTGGGTCGTATGTCATGTAGATATACATGGTCAGATGTTATACATGAAAATTAAATATAAGGTACATGTTTAGGAAACCCTTTTGGTTAAAACACTTCATACCATTTCAACACATCGTGTTGTTGGGATTTTATATTCCATGAATTTCCAGAAGTACACACCCTTGTGGGGACTTGAGGGAACAAACCATGTACCGGGGTAACATATTGTGCACTCGTCCTCCACTACACTTTGATGGGGTTTCAAATCTTTTCATATAGGAGTTGTAATTGTACCCATGAGTATTGTATTCTAAGTATATTTTTTTCATATATCATGATAGTGAAACTCTTGGTGTGTTTTTGGGGATCTTAGTTGAAGTTTATGGTTTTTCCTAAATGGATAGGTTCTTTATATGATAATAAAATCATGTTTCATCCTCTGAGTTCCATCCCTGATCTATGATTAGACATGATTTATCTCTCTTTCCTGATGCATTTATGTTTTCCAATTGGAACTATCCCTAGATAAATGTTCCCTTTAGGCCAAAGATTTTGTGAGACCAGTTGTTTTCAAGGATCCCCTATAGGGTTAAAATCCTTATGTTTCATCCTAGAGGATATCGTGTCAGGTGACTATATCTTATTTTTATACCAATGATTCACTAAGGGGTTCCTTTTCACACAATATTACCTATGTTATTTATTTTAGGATCCCGATACCTATATGAAATTATAAGGATCTCATGTAGGATGCTTCCATTTTCTTACCAATAGAGGATCCCTTTTAGGAATCCTTCTCTTTCCATTTTAGATAAGGATCCCAAGTTGGATGCCTTTTCGTTGGTGTATTACTTGAGGATCTGAAGTATGAAAACTCTCTTGTGTATTACTTAAGGGACCCATCGAGTTCCCTAATGTGTAATCGACCCTAATATAGTAAAGTCGGGTTTTGGTAGAGATGCTATCAAGTGTTACATTAGAACCCATGTTGAACTTGTAAGACTTGGGCCTATATCGGTAGTGATGGGTTTATGAGTTCATCCACACTTTCCTTTTTATTTTAACACTCACATGTTTATTGTGGATGAAGAGATCAATTTTAGGGCTATTTCTCGGTTGGTTGTGGATGAGCCATACCTAAGGCATATTTTCTTTCTCTATTGGATGCCCAAACACACTTTCCTTGTATCAGGCTTCTGATCCATGCTATTTTCATATGTTATTTTCATACCTATGGTTACTTCCAATGATCAAGTTGTTGAACCTAGGTATTTGATTATTAAATTATTGGGATATCTATAGGAGTTTCATGGTATTTGGAAGTTGGGCCTAAGATCTTGATATATGGGAATGGAATCCCTAGTAAGGATACTCAAGAATGATCCCTCTCTCCTTGGTTGGTATGTATCTAAGATGATTCTACTTTTCTATGTTTGATGTGTGAAGATAATGATTACACTCTCCTCGATCTGATTAGACTAATGGATGATTATTGTCTCTTGAGTGATTGGGTTGATTACATTCTCCTTGATCTTTTACAAGATCTCAGTGTTGTACATGGTGTTCCACATCATTTACATATACTTAAGGATGATTACGCTATCTTGAGATATGGGGATAATTACAATATCTTTGTCTGATTTCTAGATCACATTAATGAACATGGTTCTCTTAACTATTGACGTGTCTTGTAATTGTTAGATTATTATACTCTCAATGAGTGTTCCCTAGAATTATGCCTTGGTTCTGGACGACACACCAGTAATACATCTCTTGTGAAAATATGGCAAGAACATTCTTGGTCCTAGAGGGAATTCCTTTTACAGATCATATATGGTTGATCCCCTTTGGGATTATCTGAGTCTCAATGATGTGAATGGATACAGACTAGGATGTAGAGATTAGAAATTGGACTTTTTTTACATTGAATAAATAACATTAAATCTAACTCAATGAGCATTAACATTATGTCTAGATTTACTTCCATATAATCTACTATTGTAGTGATTAGAGGTGAGTACGGGTGAACATAGGGTTATGATTAGTATCCCCTGTGGTGACATAGATTTCATAGAGAAATTTATGACGTTGGATAATGTATGTATATGTTAATCAGGATTACGGACCCAAATGTTGACTTAATTATAAAAGACATTAGGGGAATGATGTAAAACTCTATTCCCATTCAAATGATGTCTAGGAGATCGGTATTACAGACCCAATGATTGACGACAGATTGGTTTATGTTATATCTTTCACCTTACTCATGAATAATCATATTTATGTATATATGTATAGTTATGGTACAATACACATATATTCATATATATATATGGACATCCATGTTGTAACATTCCCAGTTGATCAAGATTATAGGACTGGGCTTTGACTTTGGTTTCACATTTATTAGATATACTTCTCTTATAAGTTGTGTCTCAGCAAGGTTGAGCGTATTTCTTTTTCATGAAATTATGGAAGCATATTTTATATGTTCTTAATTGGGGTGTCATACTAAGATTATTTATCACCCCTTCAGGTTCACCTCAGTGTGTATGTAGACTGTAAGTGTTCTTTTTTAGTTGGAGCATAGTTTCATGGAGGATAGGGCTGAGGCCCTGAGTTACACGTTCATGAAGAGCTCCCCATGCTAGTTCTTCTAATTCGGCAAGTGCAGTTCAAAAATGTCTTGGGGACCAAGTACATGGTCTGGATTACAGTTAGTATTAGATTCATGTAATTTTATATCAGTTTCTTTTATACTCATGTATCTGTAAGTTCTTCCACATTGGTGAAAATTTTTGTATGCTTGTAATAGTTGTTCAAGATTTTATAGCATTTTAATTTACTATTATATCCTGTTCAATTTTAGTTTATTTACAAATTTCATACTCCATTTATTTATTGTTTCCTATTTCCTATATTTATGTACTCTGATATAAGGGAATATTATTTCCACTACCACACCTTAGGTCCTTATTTCTAGTCGACATCCTCTAGCATATGTGTGGTGTGCTCAACCCATCATAATAAACTCACTCGGAGCACCTCTCAAATGGAGTCTAGGTTGGGATATTAAAAATTTGTATCAAATATATTATTTTCTTGATAAATAATATTTAAGATATGGTAGACCAAGGTATCCATAATGTTTCAGAACCAATGATAGATATAATATTGGTGGATCGAGAACACTGGTTTTGGTAAGAAGTACTGGATTTCAGGGGTATGGTATTTTTTTTTTCTGATCTGGGTTTTTTTATTTTTATTTTCACCTCGATCAACACACATGTTATGTGGATTTTATGATTTACTAGGGATTTATGGATCTTAGCCATTGGAATGAGGCTAGTGATGGATTTTTAGTCATGTCCAACAAGGCAAGAGACATCTGATGAATCATATTTGGAATATAGGATTCAAATAATATACGCTTGACAGTGTGTGATTTGAATGAAAAATATGGCGTATTTAATTGTTTCTTCTTCCATAAATGTATTTAATTCTAATGGTAGGTTTTTTTGATCTATATTGATGAATTTTTATGTGAGGCTGATGACTTTGTTCTTGTGCATAAGAGGTGCAATGAACCTCGTTGGATGAAATGGCACATAATACACTTCTATTGTACACCTTATAGGGTGTTTCTTCTTAAGTTGTGTTTATATTACTGGATTTCATATTATAATTTATAAACGTACGCTTTCTTTTATCCTGAATCAGATGTAAAATTTTTATTACCGTATACTGAAACACAGTTAGTGTTAGTTCAGTATCTCTTCTATTTTGGTATCTTGACCTCCACATTGCAGTTTCTTGTGTATCTAAAAAAGGATCATGCCCTTGAAGGAAATGTTTCCCATTTTGAACCTCATAGGTCATGATAATACTTAACTTCTTTAAAGAGGTTTTATCTATTGGGGTAGGTGGTTATATTTTGTGACCCAATTGTGAGACTTTATCTGTAGAGATATATGGGAGACCTAGAGGTCCTTAGTTTTGACTCGGAATCATATAGGTTGAAGCAAATATTGTTTTAGGGAAACTTGTGTGGTTATGGTTGTCCTGGGTTTACAAATTCCTTTTTAGAAAATGATCTTTGTTTTATGATTGTTTTGTAATCGAGGCACGGTAGGTGCTCGAGTTTTGCTTTATAGGAATATTGATGCCTTAATCATTGACAAGCACCGAGGGTGATTTAGTATAAAGACTGGATTCGATAGAAAAATGAGCATAAAAAAATATCATCCCATTGATAACTTGTTCACACTTGTTGATAATGGTTTCATTAATTTGAAAATCATTGAGTGGCTAGGTACGAGTTGAGGACCAATGTTTTCAAGACATGTCATGGTCTTGGATTACATGGAGTTTTGGTAAAGTGAAAAATGTCCCCTCCATGGTAAATTTAACTTTAGGAATGATTTATTACTAAAATACGGTCATCAGGTGGTTGGACCTAGGCATTCCTTTTCATGATACGTGGTCACAGTTTATTAAAGTCCAGTTAACATGTTTTTTTGTGAGCATGGCTTGGAATATCTACACACACCTTTTTGTAGAATTTTATTCTATTACTAGTTAAGAATTATCATGTTCTATAATGAATTCATCATGAGTACACTGATAGAGAATCCAACCTACATCGAACTTATAATATTTTAAATGTATTTCCTAGTTAGGAAGTGGAACCCCTCTAGGTTACACTTGAGGAGTCTTATAAGGTAATATATATAGTGGGGGGTGAACCATTAGCCATTTGATGGTGGTGAAACTCATTTATATTTTAAATTTTGTGTTTTATGTGGGATTTTTATCCTAGAGTTTGGTTGTGAGTTGATGAAAAGGTTATTCTTATGGTGGGGAGTATCAGATCGGCAGCATTTAAGCATCTCCCATGTAAGAGACATTTGTTGAGAATATGAGACTGGTCATTGGACAGTTCATATAGATTGTTAATGTATATTCAAGGGTTGATAGAATGGATTATAGTCTTACCACTAGGATTTTATGGGATGAGAAAGTAAATGGTGGTGAGATGATAAGGTCCCATGTTTTTTTGGATAATAATTTTGAGATAAAATTTGAGGTTTTTCTACTGGATTCTTGTAAGGGGTAAAATACTGTTTTTCACCTACAATTTTATCTCAAATAATTTTAATGACATCTTTGTTCATCCCGAAATATGTTTTTTACAATTCTATATGATTTTGGTAAAAATCTATGTTTTTCTAGTTTTATAAAATTTGTTAATATTTAATATTTAAAAAATTAAATGTTAATTTATTCTTATAGGTTAGTTTGATTATATATTTTGAATAGAACATTGTATTTCAATTTTATCTCTTCCATTGAGTCTGTAAATGAGGAATTTTTCCCAGGATAGGCATACAATTATGTTGGGAGATAGGGCCAGGTCGAGGCCCCATTTCTTTGCCCTTTTTTTCATCATTTTTTTATTATAATTCATTTCCGAGAAGATTCTCATGCACATGGATATGGTTTCTCATTCACCAGAAAAAGAGAGAGAACAAGATAGGTATAGAGATAAAATGAAAGATAGATAGATATGGGTATCACTGTGGATCTTGGGATGCGCTAGATCACCTGGAAGAAACCATGCACTATATAAATAATTGAATCTTTGTAAGATTCTACCAAAAGGTTAGTTATTTTTATGTTTTTCCAAAAAAAAACATGTATATTATTTTTTTTCAATTTTTAAACCCCTTTTATTTTTTCTTATAACCTATTTGTATCTAACTACCAATTTCATTATAAAAAAGGGTTTTATTGGGGGGGGGGGGGTTGGGTGTTTTTTGGTTGGGAAAACCCATCAATAGGATGCATAGTTCATGGAACATGCGATGTGTGTTTTTATTGTGTGAGGATAGAGAAGTATTACAAGTAATCACTATGTATGGGTTATACATGCCATGTACAAGGAATCTTCAGTGTAACTGAGTACCCGACCAGGAAACCCATGTAAAGGGGGACATTCCATGTGGAGTACATGAATGGAACCAATGTGGGTTGTTCACCATGTAGGAGGACACATCCAGATGTTATATGTGGATTTTCAATGTGAGGTACATTGTTAGGAAACCCGTGTGGGTCACACATCATGAACTTGTTCAACATTACATGTATATGAGCTTTTACCTTCTATGTATTGGAATAATTACATGATGAGGTGGGGACTTGATGGAACCTACTGTGCACTAGGGTAACATGATGTTTACTCATCCTCTACTACCATCTGAAGGTATTTCATATCTTTTATTCCATGATCTGGTATTGGAACCAAGAGTAGTCCATTCTAAGTATTAGTTCATGTAGTTATCAACAATAAAACCCCTAGAGTTTTTGAAGGACTCCTAGGTGGCATTTTAGGATTTTCATAAATGGATAGGTTCTTTTGACGATAATAAAATATATTTGTCTCATGTGAGAAAGAACCCTTATCAAAGATGACCCATGAGTTATCTCTCTTGCATGATAATTTATTGTTTTCCTTGATAATGTTCCCCTTTATATATTTTCCTATATCACCTAAGAGACTATGAGACCATTTGTTTTCATGGATCACATATAGGATTCCTCTTCATATTTTTTGACTAGGAGGATCCCATATAGGATTCCTATATCATCATTCTAAACCTAGGATCCCCTGAGGGGTTTCTTTTCATTAAAACTAGCCTTGGTAATCTCTTGTAAGAACCCTATACATTAATCCTATTATGAGGATACCTTGTAGGATTCTTTGGTTTTAATACCATTAGAGGATCCATCCTAGGATTCATCCTTTTAAATTTTTATCTAAGGTTCCCAAGTAGGATTATGTCACTTTTGTGTAGACCTTGAGGATCCCAAATGATATGTCTCTCTTTTATATTACTTGAGGGACCCAACAAGTGTTGTGATTTGTGATTGATCTTAATCTAGTATGTTGGGTTTTGTTAGAGATGGTAGTAGGTTGCTCATTTGAAACCATTCCAATATTATAATCTATTAGGGTGTGAAAGTTGTTTTGGTTTCAACAATTTGTCCACCCTCAGTCATTTTTTATACATTCACTTGTTTTTAGATGATGTAGTGATGATAGATCGAGGTGCATCTTGGTTGGTGGTTGTTGAACCTGATGTGAGTCATCTGTTCATTCACAATAGGATGCAAAAACATTCTTTCCTAGGATCCAGCTTCTGAGCTGTGTTATTTTCATATGTTATTTTCCTACATGGGGGTACTACCTGAGATCAAAATGTTGATACTATATATTTGAAAATTTTATTATCAGTATGTCCAAGGGTGTTTCCTGATATCTGATTTTTGTGCCTAATATTATGATATATGAGCATGGGGTCTCTATTAATGAAACTCAAAGTAGACCATCCTCTCCTCTGTTGATATGTGATGAAGTAGATTCAGCTCTCTTATGTGTGATGTGTGTTGAAGATGACTATATAATATTTGATATGACTATAATCACGGATGGTTACACTCTCATGAGTGATAGGGATGATTAAATTCTATCCGATCCTTTAGTAAATCACTATATTTCACATGGAATTCCACATCATTGATTTATTCTCGTGGAGGATTATGTTTTTCTGATCAATGAGGATGATAATTATCACCCCAATTGATTTATAGATCATGGTGCTTGAAATGGAACTCCTCTCTACTGGTTGAATTTTACTGGGTGGATGATTTTTCTCTTATTGGGAAACCTGTAGTACACCCCCTTGGGTCATGTAGAGGTACAAATGATATTATTCTTTTGAATATATTTCATGCATATATATGGGGTCTAGAAGGTATTACATTTTTAGATAGCCTAAGGGTGAGCCCCTTAGGGATTATTTGAGTCACAATGTCAAGAATTCCAAAAAAACATGGACATAGGGATAAGAAATTAGATGGGTTTTACATGGAAATAAGAGCTCTATGTCAAGATTAGTGACCATTTATAGGATGTCCAAACATACTTACAAGTAATATATTATTAAAATTCTAGTAGGTGAGTATGGGTGAACCTAGGGTTCAGATGAGTATCCTTCTATGGTGACGTATCCTTTTTAGATACATTTCCGGAATTTGCTTAAGTAGGTATATGTCTATTGGGATTACGAACATAGAGATCGACTTAATGATACATGGATTGAGTGGAACGACATCCTACTCAATTCCCTTACTTATTTTGTCCATGAAATTGGGATTATAAAACCAAGGATCAACATCAAATTTGTTTATGTTATTTCTTTCATCTTACATATGAATATTCATATTTATGTATATATGTATAGGTATAACAAAAACAAGTATAGAAATAAAGATATGGACATACATGGTGGCGCTATACCATTTGACCGTGATTATGGGTCCAGGTTTAAAATCTAGCTTCTTATTTTTTGTATTTACATATCTTTTTAGTTTATTCTCAGCTAGGCTGAGAATATTAATTTTTGATGAACTCATGCCGCATAATTTAATGGTTCATCATTGGGGTGAAATATTGTTATTTTTTCTCAACCATAAAAATTAACCTTGGTGTGAATGTAGACATTATGTATTCTTTTAAAGTTGAGCAAAATTTCATGGTTGATAGATCTGAGGGCCTATGTTTCATGTTCAAGGGAGCTTCTCTTGTCGGTTCTTCTGATCGGGCTGGTGTGTTTTGACAGTTTCTTGGAGACTAGGTAGATGATGTAACACCCCATGATTCAATGATTTATTAACAAATATATTAATTTTCTTTTATTTCATTCATTTTACATTACATGAATTTAATCTATTTATATGCTACATCATGTTAATATTTTTCTATATACAATACCTATTTGACTTGCATTACACATAACACTGAGTTTCTACGAAACACAATTTTATTATTATAAATATTTAAATTATATAGTTATAAAATAGGTTTTTAAATAAGTAATATAAAGAGAAATATAATATTTTAAATATTATTTACAACGGTTTTAATAAAATAAAACTTATTTATAACAATATATATTTTTTGGTAAAGTCATTATATGTTTAAAATTACTATTTTCTCGAACGAACTATTTTTTATGCCATGTTTTGAATAAGAATATAGTTAATTTCAAAAACAATTATCATATAATTTGGTAAAATAATCCACATTTTTTACTTCATAATGAAAATTTTGTCTTACGGTTAATTTTTGAGATCTTTCTGAAAAACCACAATTTTAGATTAATAATAAAAAATACTACCTTTTTGAATGACCATGAAGGCCATCATTTTTTTTAATTTTCTATTTACCCCCTTTTAAGGGTTGAAGGGGTACCATAACATTACATTTCACATAGTCTTGCATACATTATAGGAACCATAGTTCTTAATGAAATCATAGAGTCTATGAATACTTCAAATTGCCCCTCCCCAACATCTGCATCTTGATCAACTCTCCACCTTTGCATGGTTGTGTGGCTTGATATCCTATGCAAAGATGCACAGGACTAGTACCGATGGAAATTTAATACCCACTCATTATTCCAAATATTTTATCCCTACTTTGGTGAATGTGCCCTTCTATTGAATCCTTCTCTAGGGCTGGTTCCTTGTAGAATCTATTTGGGCATCATTACTTCAGGCAGCCCGAAGTCCTTGAGTTGACCTGAAGGACTTTTAGTGGCCCAAAGGCCACAAAGGTAACTCAAAATCCTCACAAAACCGATGTTCTGGGTGTCCCGAAGGCATAAGGAATCCGAGCCCAAATCGGTGGCCCAAGGTGAACAGTTATGCCTATTATAGTACTTTCTACAGTACCTTCTACAGTACATGCACAATACTGCTACAGTACCTACTACAGTGCCTACTACAATAATGTTACAGTACCAAAATTCTGCCTCAACCTGGTTTCAAACCTGGGTCTCATGTATACTTAGGGAGTCCTCACCAACTGTGATGAGGCTTGTGTGCAATAGTCAAAAATAATGAATTTTAATTCAAATCTGGTTTTTCATCTGATTACAATTTATTGTTATATTATATTTAAATTTGGTTTTAAAGTTTAATTAAATATATTTTACATCACCTAATTAAATTTAGTTCATTAAAACCAGTTTCACATTAAAATTTATTATAAATTTTTTTCAAACTTTTAAACATTTTCTCTTAGAAGACCCAATGTCATGGCATGTATGTGAGATTAATTTTAAACTAATTTCTTCCATTTCTATTATTAATATATGAAAAAATGGATTTTATAATTTATTATTCATAATTAATAATTTATAATATTGGAAAATTTGTTTTTTACAATATTATTGGTGAAATTAATTAAAATTAATTATAGTGATTATGAAAAAAACATGATTACTTAGTGGTTAAACATTAATTTAACTGGGGAAAATAACCTACAAAAATATTCAAAATCAATTTTCAGGACATATTTTTACTAATTACCAACTGGGGTCGAGAATTGAAAATTATTGGAGTCACATGATGTAACAGTGACCTGCCAATAGTGGTAACCTATTTATATTTATAATAATGTTACTCATCCTCCACTATAAAAGGGAACTCAGTCCCCTCACTTCTTCACACCTATCATGTCCTTTGGCTCTGCCAAACTCTTCCAAATTGTTATCCAAAATTCTCTTCATTTATCTTAAAATCCTCCCATTGGGGATAAATCCAAGAATGTAATCCCTTTGGTCTTATCCCCTTAAAGTTACCCAAAGAAGAGGTAACATCCTTCAACAAGATATTTTGTTTTATTTTTATTCTACACACCCTTAACTATTATAATTACATTCTTATATAATTACCTCATTATTCTAAATTTACATATATTATTTTTTTAATAAGGGTTTAACCTACACCAACACACACTTCTATCAAATGGGTAACAAACTTATAGTTTGTGCGTACGGAGGACTACTGCTTTGTGAAACAATGTCGTTCTTTTTTCCTTTACCACCTATCTTGGTTGAATATTATGATTGATAAGCTATTTTTATATGATTAATGTATAATATTAATGATTTATTTACTATTATTTAATAATTATATAACGCATACTTCCATTATTTATATTTTTTGTAAATATGGTAATGACGTTTGTGGACGTGTGGACTACCACATCCTTAAAGCGATGTGATATGTCCAAACATTACATGAGATGTATTAAGGACAGTTTTAATGAAATTATATGATATATATGACATAATAATGATAGAGTAATGGTACTATATATATATATATCTTTGTGTGTGTGTGTGTCATTTACTACCTTTCTTTTAAATTGATAATAAAATGGAAGTAAAGTTCATCAATACATACGACCTACCATCTATATGAATAGTGTTCTCATTTTCTATTTATAAAATTTATATATTATTATAAATATTTGTATAATAAATTTTTATGATATTCATATCATGTTTTTAATTCCTTATATAATTAAATCCGTATCTTAATAAGTGGATCAAGAGTAATAATTCAAACATATATGAAAAATTGGGCATATATTACCCAAAATGCAACATTAACATGTAAATGTTAATAAAAGATTAATATAAAATCATAAAAAAATATATATGGTATTAAATTTAATAACATGGTTATTTGGTATATTTATGATAAACATATATTTATTATACTGGATTTTTGAATGATTACGAAAGGAGACAATACATAAGAGAATGATTTTCACATCTCACAGTAATTCTTGTGATATTTATGCCATGACCATGAATATATTCTATCTTTATTGTCCTTAAATGTATGGGTATTTATATATCCATTTTAGGGTCTATATATCATTGGTTTTATCTTTCAAAAGGTAACAAATCGATAAAATAAGTTTGTCTCAATTTTCCTTTTTTGAGTCACATGCCACGTTATGCACCTATATTATTATACGAGGAGTATACACTAAATTTGACATTTAATACCATGAATATTAATAAATTATTATATTGTATGATTCATTTAATTTCATTTTATTACATTGGGAGTATGATTCAATGTTACCAAGTGGTAAGAGTTTATTGTAACAATCTCATCATTTATCGGGAATATTTATGTCTATGATTTCATTGATGCAATATTCAGATTCATATTTCAAGAAAAATCATTAATTTTATTATATTTTAGATATTCATGATATATAGATGTATTATTATTATTTTCCAACTCTTTATTACTGATGATAATTAACAAAATATTTTTAAGAGAATTTAACCTCATTTTGATCGTCAGTCTGAAATATGTATTATTTAAAAACAGTATTTTTATAAAATATTTCCAAAATGTTTTGAAAATTATATTCCCAAGAAATAAATTTTGTATTATTTTCAACACTATTTTATGGAAAAATTGGGAAACCATGCTAGTTTAAACAAAGATGTATTGTACATATAATGAGATCGAAAAATTGTTAAAGATGAGACTCAGATCACTGACATGTGACAAACTATATAATTCATAGTGAATGATAGATGTACGGATCATCATTTATATATTCTTATATGTGATAATAAATTTTGTCCCATATCCTTAAATATTCCTCCAAACTAATCTTCTATTCATTAAAGACTTAAACCAAAATGTGGTCTTGTATATTAATCCTCACCCCTTTATCTTCAATCGTAATAAATCAAAATCTTCTATCATACATTCTATTTACCTCCTCATTCATCTCATTAATCACAAAGACTCCTTGAATCATTTATTCCTTATAGGGTATAGTAAGATTCAACCAATCTTTTAATCTTCTTCTATTTCCCATATTATTCCATCTATATCTCAAAAATACATTCGTTTCTAGACCAATCCAGTGGCTACACAATTAGACCTACTACTAACCTCACTTGAAACATACTACCCCACCTCACCATGATTCTCATTATCTAGTTCAATGATTTTTTTAGGATGGTTTCATTCCAATTCCACCTACTATTGTTTTACATGAGGATCTCATTTGGATCATCCTTGGTAAATTTTAATAATCAATACTAGGCCTTGATTCCCCCCAACTTTAAACTAGAAAATTTATATATAACAGGTTCCCTTTATTCCAATTCCTTAATCCTTTTCTAATATTCATATACCCAGTAGGTCCTCCTCACAATCAATCAACTTTTTGCGAGTCAATATCCCTTTAACTCATCTCTGTGTTTTCATTAGACCTTAACCCAACACGTTTCTTCTTCCATCTTGTCATAACTATGTGCCACCATTCATATTTCACAGCATGTTGATCATTTCCAATCAAGGGTGGAAATGGGTTTTGAGTCTATAATAAACATTGAACAACCTTCTTACAATATGGTCCTCATTCCTAGAAAACTAGGACCATATATCCTGGAGACAATCAAAGTGGATGATGTGGTCCATAATTAGGATCTTTTTTATCAAAAATCTTGGAACTAGATCCATGTACAAGGTTCTATAGATTTTTCATACTACCAAGCACCACTATATTAATAAATAAAGCAAAATAAATTGTGTAGAGCATTCTTCCTTCCGTAAGATCCTACAATGATAACTTTTTTTCTCCCAAATCATGAATCAAATTCACAAAAATATCATTGACCCTTGATTCAAAATTCACTGGTCCTTTCTCCTTCTGAATAAGTAGAATACACACTTCCTCCACTCCAAAATTATATTTAGATGGACCTGTAGGTGATCCAAAATTTCTCTAAGTAATAGGAAAATTCCTCCCAAAATGTTATTTGATATGGTGGAAAATAGATGATTAAGTCCCCAAATATTTACATGAAAAACAATTGTCTAAAACTGATTTTATTTTCATTGTTTTCATAAACTGACCCCCCCACAATGATCTAAATACAATCAATATGTATCATATAAATTACTACTTAGACACATATATTTGAGTATATTGGATGACACACTGATTTGGTTTTGCTATCCTATTATAAGAAATGCTCGAACAAATTTCCAAGCATTAGAATAATGGAGGGGTTTGGAAAGGAAGGGGAATAAGGAGAAAACATACCCAAAGAGCTGTAGTTGGAATGTCATGTTTCACATGGAACTCATAAGACCATAAAAATATATATAATCATACACTATATCATGTGTGAGGAGATATTAACCATGCATTTATCATATACTTCTCCAAAGAGAAGCATACTATAATATTCCATTTATCAAGAAGTATAATGGTTGTCTTGTCTTGTGATCCCTAGGAACCAAGCATGAACTTGTAAAACGCATCAACCGATGGATGATGTTTTCTAAAGTGAGCCACCAAGGTCCATTTTAAGAGTATTTAAGCTTATGAGAAATCCACGAAATAGATAGATATATTATAGTAACCGACCTGCAGATCGGGGAATTCAGGGGAAAACTCAATTTCAGGGAAAGGTGGATGGATGTTTGGGTTGGTGTTACTCATGACTTTATGTAGGAATTATTGAATAGTTCCATTAATTTTCATTATATGAATGGTTTATGTTTATATGGAATGTTTTTTATGAAATCTATTTCCATTTCATGGGTTATATACTTGTGAAATCCACTTCCTCTCATTCATTGTGATTTAATAAAATGATTAAAAACCTATCTATTTTCCCTAGGTTCTGATATGATTACAAGTTTATGGTACCCATTTCATTTCACGGGTTATGATATAATGAATGTTTATGATCTAGTTCTGAATATATATATGATTTCATTATGATATTGGTGGGACCTATATATCCCTCCAATTTATTGGGTAAAAATTTATATCTCATGAGATAGACATGGATAGAACGTAGAGTGGATTCTATTCAGTAATGGAATTTTTCCATTGAGATGGTCTTTGGAGTGAACCATTACAAAAATTATGATCATGGGAGTTAACCATGACTACCAAGATGGTCTAGAGAGTGAACCCATAATACTAATATGTATTTTGAAATTATCAATTACTACTATAGAAATCATTTTATATGATAATGTGTCTTCCTCAATTATATGTCTTTTTTCTTATTTTATGATATGATAAATTATTCTCTTGATTCTTTTATGATTTATGTCTTATGAAATGAAATTATTTATTGCATGATTCATGGTACCAGTTTTCTGATATGGATGGCATGATATTATAATGTTATGATCACATTACCATACCATTATTCTAATGTTTATACTTACATGTCTCCGTTGTTTACCCAGAATGGTCATCCGACCTCAACACTTTTTTTTGTTTCCTTTACCTAGGTTATGATGATATGTATTATGTATGAATTTTCTAAGAAGGGTTTTATTAATTAAGAAACTTTTGGGACATAATTTAGATCAATTATGTACCACTTTTTATGTTTCTATGATTCCAAAGGTACTAAACTAATACGGCTTTTTGGTATCTATTTGTTTAATTTATTCAGTATTTTAAAAAAATGATGTAATGTTAATGTATGTTAAATTAGGGTCACTATATTTGGTATCACTGAATTATTTCAGTTATCCATTTGAAATTAGGATGAGAAAAACATAGGGAGAACCATAAGGAAATTTCTAACAATAAGTATAATGATGAGGAAAAGTATATAAAAATTTCATGGAATTATAGAAGAGGATAGAGCAAGTGGTTTCCTGGAAATAAATACCTTTAAAGAAACTAACAATGGTGGTGGATCTTGAGTTAATATATATAGGTCAAACATCCCTAAAAACATTTTTTAATATAAACTCAGTTGGGAATTACAACATGATAGTGTTTTTTGTTGCATACCTAGTTTGACACTCCCAGATGATATGATTTAAAAATTCAAAAACTCATCACAAAACATCAGGATGAATATCAATAGAATATGGATATGGATAACCTAGGATAAAACTAAGGTGTAATATTTTAATCAAGGTGTCATAATTTAGACATCTTATAATAATATTTTCATGATTATTTGGTTCCTTACTTTGATAATTATTTCTCACAATTTTATTTATGGGTTCAGTCAATGGCTGTAACCCAAAGGAAATATGTTAATAATGAGTGTGATAGATAGTGGAATGATTGTTCACCTAAGTGTCAAAATGCTATGGAGCTAGAATGAAAAATATCATTTCTATTTTCACCCAAATGTCAAAAGTTATGATCCATACTAGACATAAAAATGAGTAAAGATTGGAACAACATTCGGTTGAGTCCATCATGAGAAGACGTCCACCATATTTCAGTGGGTCATTTAATCCACTAATGGTTGAAGAATGGATCAAGTCCACTGAAATGATATTCTCTATTCTCCAGTCATCAGAACATGTGATGACCATTATATCTATTTATCTATTAGAAGGAGAAGTGGACCAGTGGTGGACTATAATCAATAATATGTGGAAGAAAGATAAATTTGAACGCATGTATTGGGTTGAGTTAAGGAAATTATTTTTAATAATTTCTTTCCTCATATTATTTGAACAAAGACAGATAAATATTTCCTTGAGTTAATGAAAAGGGATGATGAATATTTTGGTACCTAAGAGGCAATGTTTATAAGGATTATGAGGTATGGTTTTGATATTATCATCCTACCCAAAAGTAAAGTTGATATTTTCTTCAGTGGATTAAATCTAAATCTTATAAGGGAATTTTATATAAGATAAATTAATTGATATAAATTTATTTTTCATTATGAATTCAAGGTTGAATTTTTTTTGTAGTTACATATCAATATCATGGTTTTGAAAAGAAAAGGTGGGGTTCAATGGAATATATAAAAATAATGAACCGAAGAAGATGATCTTTACTTTATTCCATAAATCTGGAAGGAAACCTGGAAAAATATTTCTTAAGGGGTATAATAATTTTTTTAAGATTGTAAAGTGAGTTCATATAGAATTTTCTTGTCCCAGTGATGGAAAGAATCTAGCTAACAAGGAAAATGGAGAGGGAGCTAATGATAATGTTTCTCCCTCAAATCAGCTCATCAAGTGTAAAGAGAATAGAAATTATGAAAACTTGTTCCCAAACGAGAAGGTTAATGATGATTATCTACATCAGTAACCTCCTAATCTAAGGGGAACAGAAAAATGTAAGATGATCATTGTCTCTCCTAAGGTGTTTGATAATTATGTGGTGAAAGGTACACATACCATCCACTGTAAGATAGATAATATACTATTTTATTCTTGATATACCCACTCATTTATATGTAATTAATTTTTTGAGGGTATTAATATTCCATGAAAATTATTAAATGCTGAATTTTTTGTACAAAAAATTAATAATATGATGATTTCATCTCAACTGTGTGATTCCTCTCTAGTTGATGCTTTTGGGAATGTACATCCAATAAATCAATTTATCAATATTTTAGTTGAATTTGATGTCATCTTAGAAAAAAATTGGATTTATTTTTAAATAACCCACATAAATTTTAGTGTATGGGAAGTCATATATTATATTTCAAACAAATATATGATTTTATATCAATGTGCAGATATGTGTCTCAGTTTTAATTCCTATTAAAAATGGTTATTTATCTTAATTGATGGGCTAGAAAATTAATATTGATGCTATGATGAATTTTTAGTAATTTTTGGATGTCTTTCTAGAAGATAATTCAAGGATTTTACCAAAATAAGAAATTTAGTTTTTTTGTTATATCCCATAACACATTCCACACCAATTTTCATTTATCTCTATAGAATTTCCCCTATTGAGATACATGAATTGAAGAAGAAACTCCATGAAAACCATGATAAGGGATTCATTTGACCAAGTGTGTCACATTTGGGTGAAGATGTTATCTTTGTGAAAAATAAAGATGGATCAATCAGACTTTTCATTGATTATCGAGAGTTAAACAAGATCACGATCAAAAACATGTATCCTATTCTACATATGGATGACTTATTGAATCAATTGTACAGAACTCAATACTTTTCCGAGATTTATCTTTATTCTGGATATCATCAATTGGGGTTGAAGAAGGAGTATATACACAAGACAGTATTCCATACAACGTATGGACATTAGGTATATATAGTGATGCTTTTAGGTCTTATTATTTCCCCTTAAATCTTCATGGATTTTATGAATAGAGACTTTAGAGATTACATTGATAAAATTTTGATAGTATTTATAAATGATATTTCCTTATTTTCAAAGACAAAATAAGAGCATGAAGACATATGAGAATTTTTCTAAAGACCCTAGGGAAAGATAAAATTGTATAGAAAATTTAAAAAAAGTTAATTTTGGCTACAAATGGTTTCATTTTCGATCATAAAATCACAATAGAGTGTATAAAATCATATCTATAAAAGATATAAGCTATTTAAGGATAGTTTAAACCAAACATGGTGTCAAGGATATAGAGTTTTCTTGGTTTAACTGGATATTTTCGACAGTTTAAAGAAAATTTCTCAAGAATATCTAATCCTATGAATATGTTAATTAGAATGGGTGTGAAGTTTCTATCGATATATCAATGTGGGAAAATTTTTAAGGAATTGAAGGGAAGATCAGTCAGCACACCAATTATTTCTTTACCCTATAGTGGATAAGGGTGTGTAATCTATAGTGATACATCAATTAAGGGATTATGATGTGTTCTTATCAATAATCACATAGCTATGGCCTATTCCTCATGAAAATTGAATATTCATTTGAAAAATCACCCAACTATTGTTTAAATATTTGATGTGGTGATTTTTTTATTAATGATATGGAGTAATTATTTTTATGTAGTAATGTGGGATATATATACCGATCATAAAATCTAGAAATATATATTCACAGAGAATGAGTTGAACATGCCAAAAACATATATGGCAGGAGGTGATATAATATTATTATTTCTTAATACAATACCACCCTAAGAAAGTAAACAAGGAGGATGATGTATTGACTTTAAAGGTTCATGTTATCTTGTCCATGATGAGGAAAACAAATGATACAATATTTATGGATTTAAAAAGGATAGATTTAAAACCCTAAAAGATGGGGAGAAATATTATCTTGATCAGTTGAATGTTCATCCCTCTATCTTTTTGAAGATTAATGACGTGTATAAGAATTATGTAGAAATGTAGACAAAGGATTGAAATTTACCTGAGTTTAACCATGATCTAGATGGAATGATAAGGTTCAGGAACAATGTATGTGTTCTATCCATACTACATTTAAAAAAGGATCTGTTATAGTATGATAATATATCTTTTTTCATCATTTTTCATGGAAGTATGAATATTAATAGAGACTTAAATGAATACTTCTGGTGGGATGTAATTAATATAGATATCACAGGGTTTGTATCGTGGTTGTTGGTATTCTAGTATATTAAGACTAAAATTCATATGTCTAAGGGGATGTTGCATCCATTACCCATAATATAATTTAAATGGGATAACACCCCTATGGATTTTATTATTGGAATCCCCAAAACAGCTAAAAGGCTCAATGTTATATGGGTGGTAGTTGATCAAAATACTAAGTGAGAATACATCATTTATATTATAGATTAATTATATATAGTTCAGACTTCTAGGATATAAATTAATTGGTAATTCTACATTGAGTGCCACATTCTATTGTATCTAATGATGTTCTAATGTTTAACATAATGTTCTAGTGAAGTCTTTAGAAAACCCGTGAACTGGAATTGTTTTTTAGAAATACTTATCACCCACATATGTATAGTAACTTTGAATGAATAATTAATACCCAAGAGGATATATTGAGATCTTTTTATTTGGATTTCAAAAGTGTTTGGGATCAGTAACTTCCTCTTGTTTAGTTTTCATACAAAAATAGATTCACTGAAGTAATAAAATTTCTTCTTATGAATCCCTCTATTGGAACAAATGTAGAGATCCAATGTGTTGGGGGAAAGTTAGAAAAAGAAAGCGTTTGGGGCTAGAGATCATTGAATAAATGATCGATAAGGTTAGAACCTTTTCATTGCATATTAAGGAAGCTCAATTTTTGTAGAAAGGTTATGATGATAATCATCGGTATGATCTAGAATTTGATGATGGTGAGAAATATTTTCTATAAATATCTCCATAGAATATAGTTGTGATATTTAAGAATAAATGGAAACTAATCCATAGGTAAATCATCCACATTGAAATTAATGATAATATATGGATAATATCCTATTTCTTTTCACATTCTCCAAATATATGTAAAGAACATGAAATGTTCCATGTAACTCTCTTGATAAAGTTCATAACTAACACTTCACATGTACTGAACTCAGATTTCATACTACTAGAGTGTGATCTGTTTTTTGTGGATCGGCGAGTTGATATTTTGGATCATATAGAGAATGCTTCATGAAATAAGACTACTCATCTGGTGACTATTTTATGGTGAAATAAACTTTTTTAAGAATCTTTGTGTGAAGTTGAGGATATGATGAGGTAAGATTATCCTCATTGGGTTTTATCATAATGATGAATTTTGAGGGATAAATTCATTTTAAGGTGGGTATAATGTACCATACTGAATTTTTATAAATACTTTTTTGAATATATTAATTTTATTTGATTCATGGAGTTGAAAGCTACACTATGTTAAGATTTTTTTATATGATATGACAAGTTAATATTTCCCTACATGAAACACCAGCTTATCTTGAATTACACACAACATAGTGTTTCTTCTCAATATCTTATTATAATAAGTAATTAAATGAGATTGTTATAACATAATCGTTAAACATAGTAATAAGACTAATAATAACTAATTCATAAAATATTATTCACATTGGTTTTATTCAAATAAAAAATATTGATAATAAGAAATATAACTTTTTAAAAACTCTTTATATGTTTTAAATATTATTTTCTCGAATGAAATTATTTTTAAGTCATTATATGAATAATTATAAACCAAATTTTAGAAACATTTATAAATTTTATTTGATAAAACTTAAATTATTTTTAAATTTAAAATTTCAAAATTATGATGTTGTTTTTTTATTTTTCTAAAAAACAACATTTTCCGATGAATCCGGAAAAATTATGAAATTTAATTTAAATTTAATTTTTCATTTAATTTATTAGTACTTTTAAATTATATTTTTATATTTTTATATTTAAATATATGAATTTTATATAAATTAAATAAAATTATTTTATTGGAATCGATTTCACATTGAAATTGTATATAAAAACATTGTAATCCTTTAAGCATTTTCTCTTAAAAACATTGATGTTGTGACATGTCTATAGGGTTAATTATAAATTAAATTCAATAAATTATGTTATTATAATCTGAAAAAAAATATTATATATTTGGAATCACCATAATTTAATAATTTCTAAAAAGATAAACATATTTTTTGACCAAAATGACTAGTGATAGTTTTTAAAATCAATTACAATGATTAAGGTAAAAATACATTAACATAGTGGTTAAAAATTCAATTAAGGGGCCAAAAATCCTATAAAAATGTCCATATGATATAATTTTGGATTTATTTCAACAAATATACAATTACTTTTGGAAGATTACGTAAGGGATTTCTATCAATAGTTTTTACTTTTTTATATTTATATGAATGCGACACCTCCATTATAAAAGTGTACTCACCCCCTTCACATCTTTACCCATCTAAAAACATTTTTATCCGCAAAAATATACCCAAATATCCAGAAGAAATACATCCATTTATTCTATACTCCTCACATTTTACAAAATATAACCAAGGGATCCCTCTAGTAAAAACTAAAAAAAGTTACCTGAAGAAAATATAACATTCTGCCACAATATTGTTTGTTTTATTCTCATTATTCACCCCTTAACTATTCGTATTTAATGATTATATAATAACCTACATATCAATAATATTGATAGAATTTTTTAGTCTTATGGTTTGACCTACTTCTATACACACTTCCATAAAATGGATAACGAACTTTCAATTCATGTGTGTGGAGAACTACCCCCTCATGAAATGATGTCATTCATTTTTCCTTTACAACCTCACACAATTGGGAATTATGATGGAAATTATTTTTTATATTATATATATATAATTATTTATTTATTAATTCTATTTAATTATTATGTAACACCTACCATCATTATTTTAATTTTGTGTAAATACGATATATACCTTTATGGATGTGTGGACTACCGCCCCTCAAATCAAAGTGATTCCTTCAAACTTTACATGGAATAGAATAAGTCTGTTATAATGGAAGTTATATATTATATATATTCATATATTTCATTTAACTAATTTCTTTCAAAATGACTATAAAAAGGAAAAAAACATTCATGGCTATGTACAACCTACCATCACTATGAACAGTGTATTTTAATTTTTTTATACCATTAATAAGTCATTATATATATTTATATAATTAATTTCTATGAAATATATATATTTTTTTAAATTTATTAAATAACTAAACTGTGATCTAAGAACAAGGATGAAAATAATAATTCAAACATATATTATAAAAGTGTATATTACGAGAAGCATAACATTATCATTAAATTGTTAATAAATTGGTAACATAAAGTCCTAATAAACTCATATATGGTATTAAAAAAAATTATATGGTTCTTTGTTAAATTTTTAGTAAATATTTATTTATTATATATAAGTTTTAACAATTAGTATGAGATTCAAGACATAAGGTCTGGGTTTTCTCTACTCACTTTTATTTTTGTGGGATTTATGCCTTACTCACCCCTAATTTATTTAGTGTGGTGTATATAATTCCCATGAATATATAATATAAGTATTAACCTTATATTTATGGATATTTACATATCCATATTATTATATATCTTTCATGGGGTTTATTTTTCCAAATTTACCAAATCGGTAGAGTAATTTGTCTCAATTTTCATTCTTTGAGCCACATGTCATGTTACACACATATTGTCTACCTAAAGGTGTATAAGATGACCATTGAAAAGTTAAATCATGAATAATATTATTATAATTATAATTTAAGCTTCATTTAATGTCATTTAAATACATATATACTGTGATTAAATTTTACCAAGTGGTAAGAGTTTATTATAACATTCTCATCATTTTTTAGAATTGTTTAAGAATATGATTTTAATGAAAATATATTATGATCCATATTCCAAGAACACTCATGTATTTTCTTATTATTCAGTCTGTCATGTTATCATCATTTATTAGTAACATTTAACACTCTTTGGTACTTAATATAATGAAGAAAATATTTTTAATAAAATATGACCTCATACCTTTTTCGCTCAAAAATCTGTTTTATTCAAAATCCATGTTTCTAAAAAACAATTTATGGAAATATTATGCCCATTTTAATGGGGAAATTAATTAAAAAATGTTTTATGGTAGTAAAATATCCCTTTTTTAAAATTTCAACTCTATTTTCAATGAAAATGTTTTTTAATTAATTGGTTTATGTTTTAAAAGGCATTCTTAAAAATAAAAAGTATATTTTACAGAAGAAATGTTTTTATAATATCCTTCTAATTTTTTGTTACATAAAATTTTTCATTCATTGGTTCTTCGCATTCTTTTCTAGATAAATTCTCCAAATGTTCCATTAACATTCTTTATTTGAATGTTTTATGTTTTTATTTCATGGTTTTTATGAAATTCATTTATCTTTAACATGTTATATTATTATAAAATCCACATATTTTCACAGGTTTTTCAATGATGAAATGATTTTTTAAACCTATCTCTTTTTCATAAGTTATGAAATGATTAAATATTTAATATACTTATATCATTTCATGGGTTATAGTATAATAAAATTTTATGATCTAGTGGAACACATATGTATGCTTCATTATGAGATGGGTGAGACCTATATTTACCCCCAATGTATTCGTTATATATTTATATATCATGAGATATAAATAGAAAGAACAGGAAGTGAACTAGGTTTAATAAAAAAATTATCAACTAAGATAGTCTTGGGAGTCATCCATGACTAATAAGTTGGTCTTGGGGGTGAACAATAATTACTAAGATGGTATGGAGAGTGAACCTATATAACTAATATGGCCTTGGAAATAAAAACTTACTACTATATAAATCATTTAATATTATTTTGTGTCTTATTCCTATTTTATGATTTCATGGATTATTCTCTTGATTTACTTATGATTGATGTCTTATGAACTTCCATTATTTATTCCATGATTCATGTTTATTATCTTTGATATGAAGTGTATGATTTTTAATGTTATTATAACATTATCCTACCCTTGTGATCATGTTTATACTTATAAATATCCATTTTTACCCTTACGGATCATCTGAGATCACCACTTTTTTGTTTAATTTCCCAATGTTAGGTGTATATGTATTATGTTTTATGTTCACTAGAAGGGTTATAGTCATTAAGATCCTAATGGGAGATAGTATAGATCACTTATGTACGAGTGTTTATGTTTCCATATTTCCAAAGGAACTAAAATAATATGGTCTTTGGGAGTATGTTTGTGAAATGTATTAGGTATTTCAGAAAAAGTATTTATTTTTATTATATAATAAGGGAGGGTATCTATACATGGTCTGGATTGGAGTTAGTATTGTGGCCAAGTATCTTTATTTCAGTTTCTTTTTTACTATTGTATCTGTATTATCGACTTTGTGGGTGACCAGTGTTTTATGTATGGAATAAATTTTGAATATTTTATAGAATTTTTATATACTATTACAAAATATTCTATTTCAATTTATTTACTACTTCTGCACTCTATTTATTTACTTATTTTTCTTATACGTAGTTATTTTGTTCATTTCCTTACTCTGATATGTTGGTGTTTTCTCCCCACTATCACACTCAAGTCCATCGCTACTAGTTATAAGCCTATGGCTATGAGTAGGAGCATTAAAGGCCTCATAATGAACCAGTTCAGATCACTAGTTTAGTGGAATCCATGTATGGACATTAATAGGTGAAGCTGGTACAGTCTATACACCTAGTGGGCCCAATATATCTCTGTAATACATTGAATAATATTCCTTATCTCCAAAATAAATAATAATACAGTTTATAGGGGAGGTTTATCTTGTAGATATAAATAGGATACAGTAATTTCAGGAATTATTCATAAAGGGTTTGGAATATAATGCTCTAGGATACCTACAAGGTTTCCTATTTTCCTTTTTGGGTTTTAAAGGTTTTATTTTGATATTTTTTTTCTATATGGATATGATTTATTTTATATTCTCAATGAATAATATAATGAAGTTAAATTTTTCAAGGGTTTTCATTTATTTCACAAAAATAATGCATTTATTTTCTTTATATCTTATAATAAGCTTTATGTGTTTATCCAACATTTTAAAAAAGATAAAATGTTATGAGGATTAGTAAGATCAAATAATAATTCAATTTAAAATTAGTGAGGAATTTTCATGAAAAGATAAATTGATTTATTTTAAATGTTTTATTTTATAGAAAAACATTATACTGTACGGATGTGTATAATTATTAATATTGTGGTTTTTATGTAAAATTTATTATCTAATTATCTAAATCACCGAATAATAATGAACTTCAAAATGATAAAATGTGAATTCATTTCTAAAAAACCATTTTATGTAATGTTTTAAAGTTAACTCCTGATACAAACACCAATGTATCATTCTTATCAAACTGATCTAATTCATTATACATAAATTCAATCCATTGTAAATTATTTATATTTTCTTTAACATATATTCGTTTAAAATGAGAATAAAAATAGGTATGATTTCTTTTCCTCAAAGTCATCCTAGTTTCATCTTCTTTTCCATGATCCCCAATGATGTTTTGAGCATTAATTTAAATATTAAGTGTTAGATGTGTTAAATGAATTTGTTCCTCAACAAATGAAATTGATGAATCATATTATATAATAGGTACATCTTTAATACTTTCTTATTTTCCTAATAAATTATCAATCATCTCAGTAAAAAGAGAATAAAAATCATTTCTAGAACGTTATTCATCACGATAAATTTATTTCATTGATTTTTCTATATCTTTTACATCATAAACATAAGTGATATTTTTAACATCATCATTAAAACAACAATAACCTCTTATTAAGGGAGGATATTTGGGAAAGACCCCATTAAATCCATGATTATCAACGATTATAATATTCTCACATTTTACCTTGAATAAAAATGTAACCAAACACCTAAAGGTACATCAAAAAATGAAATTTTTTATAATATAAATTACATGGGGATATATCTATGTTTTCTCAATACAAACCAAAATGCTGGATTTAAATCACCGCACCAATATCTTGTCTCTATAAATAATGATAATTATCATTCATAACTATAATTTTCAAACATATATCAACTAATTTGATATTATTCCATTAAGAAATACCATTTTTTGTTTATATTTTGTATTAATTTCTTGTCATATTTCATTTTTTTCAAGAACAAGTTCAAAATTCCCATTTTTATAATAAGTTCTATTAACTCAATTGGTTTTCTTGAGAATAAACTAAACATTTTCAATATACATATTAAAATAATTTTACACTTTTTTATGGAATTTTAATTTTGATTCCTAATCACAAAATAAAAAAATATGATAAATTTCATCAATGAAAGTAAAAAAAATAAATATCTTTATTTCATGATTTCTTCCACATTGGCCCAAATACTTCTATGTAAAATAGCTCCAATGGTTCAATTGATTGAATCTATATTGAATTTTGGGGAAATTTAAAAATAACACCTTTAAATATTTACATAATAATATATATATATATATATATTAATAAATGTAATATCATTAAATTATCTCCTAGAGTGACCATATTCATATTATTTTATTGATTATGGAAAAGCATTCGATTCCAAATTTAATTTTATTCTTTGATACATAGATAACATGGGTTTCTTGAATCACCCACTTAAACTAAGTTTCGTTTAGTCCAATTTTATATTTCATAGTTTTTCATATTTATGATTCCTCACAAAAAAATCCGTTCCTTTTGAAAAAAATAATTTTCATCATCACAAATTCCTGAAACTCTTATGAGATTATGTTTTAATCCCAAAAAAAAGAGTAATTTTGGATTACAGTTTTTCTTTTCTAAAAAAATATTAAATTAAGACCATTAATCATGGGAGATTTATCATTAATAATGGTCACTAAGTAAGCATTACATATTTTGAAATATTTAATGATTTTTAAATATCATATCATGTGATTTGAGATTCTTATTCATAAGATCCATGGAATTTCCCCTTCAGAGGAATTAAATAATACTTCTATATACAAGCCTTCTCCTTTCCTTTGTTCTTATTTATCAAAGGGTTTTCAGAAATGTGATAATTTTTTTGACTGGTAAAATGATATTACAATGATTAGCATAATGACCAGGGTAATGAAACATTTTATGTACTTGTTCATCTATATAAAACATGTTTTTTGATTTTTTTTCTATAGTTATTAACTTGTTTCAGTTATTACCCCCTTTGAGTGTATTTACTCCCCGTTAATCAGTGCATATCATACCACCATCCTATATTATTATGTTGTTGATTACATTATAACATGTTTTCTACATTCCCAAAGCTCCCAAAAAGTTTTTAATTACCATAGAATCCCTATTTTCAATTGAGAGTAACATGTTGTCCAAATTTTGTTGACTAACTATAACCCTTCTTAGATTAGCAATTTTTAGCTTATTTTTATGAAATTTAATTATTGAGAATAAAAAATTATGTTTTCTTTATATCAATAAATTTTAAAACTATTTTAAATACCCCTATTTTATAATAGTTTTCATTCAGGTTAGTGCTCCATGAATTTCCATATTTTAGAAAATCGCATGATTATGACACAATCATGATATTGATGGATTTTTTCTTCTTCAATGAGTTTACATAAAAACATTTACCACTATTTTCATGTCTATATAATGAATTTATTTGGTCTTCATCATCTTCAGACATTTTTAAACATTCTATAACTCATAAAATAGAATTCTCAACAATGCATCTACACATATTTAAATCATATTTTCTCTAATAAAATTTAATTATAAATGATCAGACTCCTTTTATTTATCCTTTAGTATTTGTTCCATATAGATGTTATGTGTCTTCTCATAATCATGAATTTTATTAAACCCTTTATATTCATCATGAATGTTAGAATTTTCTTTTGCAAATATAGATTCAATGGTATTAAAATATTGATCATCAATATTCATAATTTGATCTGGTTCACCTTTTTTTGAAAAATTTGGGATTCATTCATCTAATTCTAATATTTAGCAAAAAAAAACTATCCCAATATTTTCATATTCTATAATTTCAATAATACATTAATTAAATAAACCATTTTCATCATTCAGTTTAGTAATGATTATTTTTTATCATCTTCACTGCTGGTAAGAAAATTCATCGTCACCATCATTTTAATTTTCAATACCATATTTAGAAAGGAAATTTAATATAAGGAAATTTTGATAAATTATTACCCTTATTTTTGTAATAAAATATTGGAATTTGTGGTTTCTGATTTGTGAATATTCTAAGAACATCATCGTCTTATTGACTAACCTCATTGGTTTTATATTTTGGAAAATTTAAATCTTAGTTCACAATATATCCACACCTAAAATATTAAATGGGAATATTTTTATTCAAATTTTATTTCCCCCTTGTCATGTTTTATGAGGTAATAGACCTAAATTTGTCAAACATCCCATAAAAATATTCATTAGATTCTAAATAACAATATAATTCTTCAATTATAACCTTCATGATAAGTTTCTCTTTCTTTAAGGTTTTAAATGATATTTTTTATTCTACCTCCAACATTTTCATATTATTCGTGTATTAATTTATTTCATAAAAAATTGACATACTATAAAATGATTCAAGAGTAATATCAGTTATAAAATTTTATTCTGTAGTAGAGACTTTATAATCATACTTTTCTGAGAGGATATGAAAAATAGTATCAACATTATCTGTGTCTTCCAACCACTAACAAAATCTTTTGATATAGTTCACAACCTTATTATCCTTTATGAATAAACTATCAATAGTTTCAACATAATGAATATAAAAATCATCCAGCATACATCTATAAAATTGAAAATTAGATTGATTCATTAATTTAATAATAGATATTCTAATGTTTATCCAACATATTTTAACACCCTGAAATGTTATGAAATATATATTTTAAATAAATTTAATTTTTTATATATTTCTTTACAAAGAATATTGACTTTTAATGAAACATCATATTTTATTAATATTATTATTTAAAAAAGAACATTATAACTAATCATTAAAAATAATAGTATGAATTGGAATAACTACTTTTAGAAAATTTTATAGATTGGTTTTATAAATGAAAACATATTGATAAAAATAATTATTTTTTCATAAAATCTTATTTATTCAAGAATAATATTGTATCAATTAGTGATTTTATTTTATTTTTATGAAAAAATAATAAAATTATTTGTTTCCACATATTGGAAATTTATTTTATTATATATATATATATTGTAAAATTATATTTTAGTGAATTTTTATTAATTTTCTAAAAATATCAGTTCTTCGATGAATGTTACAAAATTATTATTTTTAATTGAAAACTGCCTTTTTGATTGAATAATTTACAATATAATTTATATTTATATATATATATTTTAAAATAAAATTAGGTTAATTATACATTTATTAAAACAATTTACATCATTATAATTTATTTTATATTTTTTTTTAAAAAACATTCTATAATTTTGAAATGTTTCTCTTTGGAAAATTTCTTTTTCATTATATCTACGGGTTTAATTTAAAATTAGATTTTATCATCTATGAGAATGTAATTTAAAAAAATGGATTCATATTTATAATCAAAAAATTAAATATTTTATAGTATGTTTAATTTATTCTTTTTTTTTCAAAATGAACATTAAAAACATTTAAAATTAATTATTGTTGTAAAGGTTAAAATGAGTTTCTCATGGGTTAAACTAAATATATAAGTGGTACAATGAAGTAAAAACATTTCCAATACCCATTTCACGAATATATTTACATAATATTACATTTAATATTCATTAATGACCCATTTTAGAGCTTTTTTTCATTTGAAAAATGATAGTAAACTTGATTATTTTAAAAAATTCAATGTGTGTCCTCTGACAAATTATAAAAGGCCACACCTTATGTTATAATCGTTACTATAATGAAACCTAGTGTTTCAATAAAACCGTAGGAAAAAATAAATTTCTTAATTACCTCCCTAGATCATAGTTTCCTTAGTTTGATTAAGATGCTATCCTGATAATGGTTTATGTATAGATAAAAATTGGTTCTCCGTAGAAGAGGTAAACTTCTAAAACAATTATGTTTTGTTTCATTCCTTCTTCCACCTGCATTAAATAATCTTCAATTATGATTATACAATAAAAAAGTAACAAAAATATGTTGATATGTTATTATTTCAATGTAATATCATAAATATATCTTCCCTTAAATCAAATGGTAACAGGAACCGTCAACCATATGAACGGCAGACTACCACCTCACAAACTGATGTAGTTTATTTTCCATGACCACCTCTCATCGAGAGATATCAGGATGGATTAAATTTACATGAACTATATTTAATTTATCATTATACAATAGGAATTTTAATATTACAACTAATTTATTACCATCCAATTAGTTGGAAAATAATAACCTCACTCATGTATACGTAAGACTACGACCATGCGAACCGATGTAATGTGTTTTCCTATTTTTATTTAAATTTTATTGTGATAAGGACAAATTAAATTAATATATTTAATATTTTAAAGTAAAATATGAATATAGATTATTATATCACATACACCTTCTAAAGTTCCATTCCTTTGGGGATACGATAACGTCACTCCTGTGTATGACGAACTACCACCTCATGAAGCAATCTGATTTATTTTCCCTTACACTTTACAAGGAATATAATATGGAAAAATAAAATGAATATATCTGATATAAAAAAATCCTAATTAATCTATAAATTTTATATATTATATACCTTCCTTTATTATCATACTCCTAGGAAATAAAACAACACTAATGCATCCATACGACATACCATCTCAAGGAATAGTGTAATTCATTTCTTACCATCAACATTAATTGATTACTATAAATGAAATTGTAATGAATATTTAATAAATTTATATCATGTTTAAAATTTTTCATATGATATTACCATGAATAAAATTTAATGGTTAAGATACCAAATCATTACATAAAAAACTAACAATGCTATTATTAGCCGACACCTGATTTTAACAATGAATTGTTTGTAAACTGGTAATAAAAGTATATAAGTAAATCATATAATTTATGATATATATAATTATGAGTTTATATTATATGTATAAAAACTATTACTTTTTATACATTAGGTTAAAACATGTTACAAAGATTTCGATACATAAGGTAAGGGGTTTTTGTATCAATTTGTATTCTTTGGGACATACATTATCATATGCACCTATATTTAATTATTAAGTGTATATAAATATCTATTGACCTGTATATATTCTCATGATAATTTAAATTTCATTTTATTTTTGATTCTTTCATGGGTCATATTATTCAATGTTACTAAAGTGATAAGGGTATTATGATATTATCTCATCATTTATCAGGATTGTTTATGTTTATGCTTCTGATGAACAAATTTTATGATAAATTTCTCAAGAAACTCATTAATTATCTTATCCTCCAGTTATTCCAAGATCGTACATTTTTTAAATTCATTTTCCTCTCTTTATGTTCATAATAGTTTAAAATAATTTTTTTAAGAATAATCGACATTATTTATCTCTTTGTTCCAAAATATTTTTTCTCCCATGGAAATGTTATCTAAAAAAACATAAATGAAAGTATTTAATTATAACACATGTTTTTTCAAAGGAATTTTTAATTTTTTTATTTTATATAATTTTTTTTCAAATATTCTTCATTTAATTTCCCAAACAAAACCCCTTTTGTATTTTACCAGAAATGTGAATGTAATATTTTTTAAAGTGTACGGCCTGAATAAAACTCCCCACAATCATGAACATGAAATGTTTTAAATATTAATATTTAATTTAACATGGATATTTTAAAATGAAATTATTTAGAAAAGTTATAATTTTGTAAAGAGTATTTTTTCAATGTGTAAATTTTTTTTTCATCAAAAAAATTACAATGTAATTGTTCATAATAATTTTACATCTCAGAGGACATCATTTAATGTTACATTTTCATATCTAGGTATATGATCTAAATATAATATTATTATTCTTTCTCATAATGGATTATGTTTATGATGAAAATATTATTATGAAACACATTTATCTTCTATTGTTTATACCATGATAAAATAATTTAGAAACACGCTTCTTTTTCCACACATTATACACTGATGAGATAATAAATAAAATATGAAACCTAATTTATTCCATAGATTATGTTTTGATGAAATGTTTAAGAATCCCATTTTTAATGGTTCTGATATGATTATTGTTGTATGAAATTTTGGAACACATATGTAGGATTTTTATTATATGATGGGTGAGACCAATATCTTCCTCCAATTTGATGATTAATGATTAATATTTAATGACATAAATAGTATTATAATGGATAGAAAATGTAGTTGACTGAGTGAATTTATCCACTACGATCTCATGCTAGTGAACCATGACTACTATTATGCTTATGGGAGTGTACCCAATCTAAAATGATAGTCTTTGGAGTGAACCTTGACAAATATTTTGTTTTGGGGAGTGAACCAATCCACCATTATAGAAATGGGAAAGAGTCTTGACTACTAAGGAAATGATTTTATTTAGATATGAGTGTTCCAAAAAATTACTTATTATTCCAATGTTATGATCATATTGATCACTTTAAATGATTAATTTATGATTCATGTCTTATGAAATTCCAATATTTAGTCTATTCCCTATGTTTATTATCTATGTTATACAATGTATGGTTTTCAAATGTTAATATCATGTTATCAGACCATTTTTCTAATTTTATTATTATATGATCATTGATATCTACATTATTTACCCTCAATGGGCATCTAATATCACCCTTAATTTTATTTCCTTTCTCTATGATATGAAGAAATGTATTATTTATGATATGATTAGAAAGGGAAATAGTTATGGAGAACATACTGAGATATATCTCACCTCACTAATGGACCAATTTTTTATGTTTCTATGTTTCTATAGGTATTAGAATTAAATAATTCTAGAATGTTTCATTATGTTATGTAAAGAATAGTTATATATTATGAATTATCATGTGTTCATGATATTTTTTGATCATTGTTGTTGGTATCTAAGGGAGGTAAAGTGGAACATAAAAAACTATGATGAGAAAACATTTTTTATATCCTTTGGAATATATATAAAAGGATAATTAAAAGGATAATTATTTATATTGGGAAATATATTATAATATTCATACAGGATTTAGAGAGAGTGGTTTCCATGATGTTACATCCTTGTCTAGATACTACAAGTGGATTCGGTTCTTTCACAGAAGTACCTTGGGGAAATAAGTTTATAAAACACTTCTTCATGCTTGACTCAAGTGTTACTCAATATATGATATCCTGATTTACTGTGCACCTATTTTGACCAAATCAAGGTATTTTCATTGTAAATTCAAAAACTCTTTACAAATCATCATGAATGACATCAATAGATGATAACCATGACTGAATTAAGTTAAACATATGGTTTCATAGATTTAAAATATGGTTTCATCATTTAGACATCTAATAAATGATTTACCATTATTAGGATTAGTGTTTCTTACACTATGATTTTTTTTGTTTTATATAATGGATGAAACCCTAAGGAACCATGTTAATACTAAATATGACATACAATTAAATGATTTTCCTCTTGAATAGTAAAATTCCATTGGATTGGGAAGGAGAAATTTCATTTATTTTCTCACACAACATTCTCAAGCCATGAATCATACTAAACACCCAAACAAACAATGGAGGGAATACAATTTTGTTGATTCATTCAGGAAAAAATGTCTATAATATTTTTTTATTCTATGTACCTACTAGTTTTTTAGAAATAAATTAGTACCTTTGAAATTATATTTTTCATTTTCTACTGTTAAAATCATGAAAAAGTATTTTTGGATATCTATAATGTAGAATGTGATGTAGATCAATGGTGGATTGTTACCAAGAATATGAGTAAACATGATGAAATTGATACCATTTAATGAGATGATTTTTGCAACATATTATTCAATATGTACATTCCTCATGTTTTTCACACAAAAACATATAAGTGGTTGATCTGGATAATGATGAAGGATAATGTGTCTTTTGGGTCATATGATGTGAATTTTTCATTGTTTTTAAGTATTCTCTTATTATTATCATCCAAACTACAACTAAGGTTGATCTATTCTTCATTGGATTAAAAGAAATTATTTGAAAGGTTTAGTCCAAAAGGGATATCATTAGTTATGAGGAAATAATGCTTTTCCAATAAAGGTATAAATGGATGTTTGGAGTTGCCCATCAGTTGCATTATTTTTATATGAAAAGAAATTTATTATTAAAATGATACTCTAAAAAAAAATAGTAAATTATATGATCTTTCCTTCAAGCTCAATTTATGGATGGAAACCTGGAGGAAATTGTTTTATAGGGATTTTTAATTAACTTTATCAATACCCAATCATGATGGTTAATGACAATGATTGACTTCATGAACCTCCTATGATGAAAGATAAAGTGAAATATCATGTTATCACTATTTTTGATGAAAGGTATAGTAATTTTATGGTTAAAGGTATACTTAATATCTACTATAGAACTGCAAATGTATTATTTTACTCTATATTCACCCACTCTTCTATATGTGAATCATTTTCTATGGGTATAAAATTACCATCTCAATGATTTGATGTAGAATTTACAGAGAAAATACTAAATAGAATTATGATAGAATGTAAGTTTTATGATTCTTATATTGGTGATTTTTAGGAGAATTTGATTCCCACAGTTATTATTATTCTCCATCTGGTTGATTTTGTTGTTAACATATGCATGTGTTAGATTTATCTACATAAATCCCACATCGATTATTAAAGATTATATGTTTTATCTGATAATGAATACCATTATATGATTAAATATTAGTTTTGTGATATGTATGAACATCCTAGGGTGATAAAATCTATTTTATAGGCATTAATTCCAAATTTTAAGTTGTTTTTTCCCATATGGTAATCAAAATCTCAAAATTGTCGTTATTTCTATCATAAGAGAGTTTTTTGATGTCTTTACCGTTGAGTTTCTTAGTCTTAAATGGAATTATTATGTTTATTTTTCAATAGATCTCAAAAATAGTTCCACACAAATTTCATAGAATCAATATTGAATTTCTGTAATTTAGTTATAGGAATTGTAGAAGCAAAACCAAGTGAAACAAAACAATGGATTCATTCTGAAAACGGTGTCACTATAGAGTGAACATGTACTTTTTTTATGAATAATAATTGATTAATGAAACTATATATTGATTATTTGGGATAATGAAGATATTAATAATGACAAAGTATTATGTACCCCATACTAATGAATATTTGGATCAACTAGGCGGACCTCACTACTTTTCCAATATTGTACATCACTTTGGTTGCCGTAAATTGAAGGTCATAAAGAAGGATATGCATGAGACAACTTTTAATAAAACTTATAAGTTGTTTTATTATATATTGATGAAATTTAATCTTTCTGACTCCCCATCTATAATAATGTATTTAATGAATAGAGCCTTTAAAGATGAAATTGATCATTTTGAGGTAGTCTTTATTGATGATATTATTATATATTCAAATAGAATGAAAGATCATAAAGATAAACTAGGAATTGTAGTAAACACCCTAATAAAGGTGAAATTATTTAAAAAATTTACAAGGTGTGAATTCTGAATAAAATGGATTTAATTTCGGGTCATATAATCCCAAGAACAGGTTCGTCTGTAGATATATCAAAATAAGAGGCTATTAAGCATCGGCTTAGATGAACCATGCTGACTAGACTTTATTTTTTCTTGGGTTTTTTAAATATTATCAATGTATTTAATATAGTTTCTCATGACTATTGAATTAACTCAACATGTTACCTCAAAAGGAAGCCATGTCCCTCAAGAAAGATGAATATGAGGGAAATATTAAGGAAGTAAAGAAACGAATAGTCAGACAACCTGTTCATACATTAACTTGAATTCGAGAAGAATTTTTAATCTATGGTGATTATTTATGAAAGTTAATTTAATGATTTATTTTGATGAATTATATATTTATAACTTAATCCTTGTTATAATTAAAGGGTCCTTAGAGAAATTACCAAACTCATGATTAGTAGTTAGCTGGTATAATTTTTGAATTTAATATTTGAATTACTTATCATTATGGAAAAAATCATGATATATATACTAATAAAAATAGTTTAAATTATATATTCACATAGAAGGAGTTGAAAATCCAGTAGAGGATATGGTTAGAGTTGATTAAATATTATGACTGATCAATACATTACCACCATGGGATATTGAACAGGGTGGCCAATGCTTAGAGTCAAAAGGATCATACTAGATTATACATGATGAGGATCACAAAATATCCAATATTTATATATATTCAGTTCATTGATATTGAAATATTAGTGTAAGAGGATGAATCTTACCTTTCTCAAATAATTGTTCAACCATCCGTCCAAATGAAGAATAAATAAGTACATAAGAAGGTCGTAGAGATTTATAAAAAGGTGGTAAATTTTCTGGAGATTAACCTTGATTTTGATGAAAATATATGGTTCTCGAATCCTCTATATATTCCATCCAAACATTTCATGAGTATCAAGATTTTATAATAGGATATTGGTTTATCATTCTATTATTATTCTATAATTACATATATAAATAGATATTTGAAAGTGTATTTCTAGAGGGATGGAATGAAGAGATGTGTTGCCATGTTTTTATCTTAGTGTAGGGAATGTTCTAAATTTAAGGATGGAATATGTATAAAGGTATGATAAAACCATTACCCATACCAAAATGACAATGAGAAAATATCCTGATGATTTTTATTAAAAGACTCCTTGAACCTTCTAAACTGCCCAATGCTATATGGGTTGTTGTAAATCTCTTTATAAAGTCTACACACTTTATCACTATCAAATAATGTTTATATTTGGATCATATTTAAATAATATTAATTATGTAATTTTTATTGTTTAATGGATAAACACATTCATTTGTATCTGATTGGAATTGTTGATTAACCTCATTTATCTAGAATAGTATTTATTATGATCTTGATGTGAAGTTTAGTTTCAATAAATTATATCATCCAAAGATAGATGGTCATCCTGACAAAAAAATTCAAACCCTAAAATATATTCTTTGATTTGTTATATAGATTTAAAAGATATTAGGGATAAACAACTTCTTATGGTCATGTTTACATACTACAGTTGCCTTCACTCAAGAATTATGGTGGATCTTTATGAATCCCTCTATGGATAGAAGTGCAGTACTACATTATACTAGGATGAAGTTAGAGGAATAAATAAACATGGGCCAAATCTAGCTGAAGAAATGTAATTCAATGTTAGATATATTTATATTCATATCATGACAACATAATGTCAGTAGAAAAGTTTTGTTGATAATTTTTGGCATGATCAGGAATATGAAGTCAGTGAAAATATGCTTCTATGAATTTTTCAATGTATGAAGGTAATTATATTTGGTAAGAATGTGAATATAAGACCCAGTTATATCCATCCCTTTTCTATTCTTGATCATATTTAGATTGTATATTATAACATGGCCCTTCCACATAACCTCCCTCAACTCCATGATGTTTTATCGGTATCTCTCTTGATAACATAAATACCAGATAATTCACATGTACATAAATCATATGTCTAAATACTATAGAAAGATCATTCTTATTAGGATAATCAGTAATGATTCAAGATCATACATCAAATTTTCTACAAAACACAACCACTCATCTGGTCAATGTTTTTTGGTGAACCACCAGTTTTAGAAAGCTAGGTTGGGACATCAGGATGTAATGGGGAAACAATATCCTCAATTTTTTTCACCAATGTGATAGAATTTATAGGGAAATGTCATTTTAATGGGGGTATATTAAAATATATTTTGATTTTATGAAATATATTTTTCAAAAAAAATAGTTTTTTGATAACTTACGTTACATGCAACACTGCGTTTTAACAAACAACAATATATTATTGATATTATTATTTAAACAAGAACATTATAATCTAGTTCCCAAACATGGTTATATGATTAATATTAAACAATTTTTTAATATTAAGTATAATGTTTTTATATAAATATGAAATATTTTTATTAAATTACATTATTATTAGTAATTTCTTTATAATAATTGAAAATACCATTTCCTAAAAAATGATATATGTTTCTTTGTGTAAGGTAATGAAATAAGTTATTTATTCTAATTTTATTAAACAAATTAGACATAAAATTAATTTATTTTAAAAAATACATGTCAAAATTTTATTCTATTGAATTGTTTAGAATTTTCTAAAAAGATATATTTTTCAATGGTTACTAAACCGTAATATTTTTTACAAAAACTACCCTTTATTTTAAGGAATTTAAAATATCCATTTTATTTTAAAAAATTTAGAATCACATTAATTAAATTATATATTTATTAATCCAATTTAGTTCATTACAATAAATTTTATCTTAAATTTCATATTAATTCTATCTATTCTTTTAAAAAATTTCTTTTGGGAAAACCTCTTATTCATCATGTGTGTAGGATTATATTTAAATTCTATTTTTCCATATATGGGAAATCAATTTTAAAAATTTGATTAATTATTTTAAATAATAATATTAATGATTATATAATATGGTCAAATTAATTATTTCTCATACTGAATAGAAAAAACAATAAAAATTAATTTCTACGGTTAAAGTTAAAATGGGTTTACTTGGGGTACAATTAAAAATATAAGAGAAAATGACCTATCGACTTTATAAAAACCCATTTATAGAAATTTATCAACCAAATGACAACTATTTTTTGAAAAATACACGTTTTATTCCTCCTTTATGTAAATAGTGGGTACACATTATTCTTTTCAAAAATTCCAGGTCATTCCTCTCCCCCACTTTTAAAAAGGAACCCACTCTCCTGTCCCATTAAAAATTATAAAACCATTTGATTCATAAAATACCTATATAAATTCCTTAACTAATTCAAATCACAAAATACTATATTACATATTTTATTATGAAACCCCCTAAGAAGTAATTAGGTATAATCTTAAGAAGGTTCTCTAGTGAAGTGGTAAAATTATTTAATTATTTTTTTGATATATTTCTTATTTCACAACTGTAAAATAATATTCAAATATGATGATAAAAAAATGTATAAAATATACTAAAATTTTAAAAATTTAATTTCATTACCTATATCATTCTCCTCTTCAATCAACTGGGAAATAAACTGTCGATTGTGTGTATGGTGGACTACAACCTCACCAGTCGATTTAATTTTTTCATCCCCACCTGTAACATTTGAATATATTGATAGATTAAATTTTTATATATTATATTTATTGTATAATTATAATTCTGTAAATTTAATATTACATCTTCCATCTTACCTTCCAAAACATTGGAAAACCATGACGTCACTAGTGTGTACAGTGAACTACTACCTCGTAAACAAATGTGATGCGTTTTTTCCATTTATATGTTACATAAATGGTAAAATTGATATACCAATTGAAAATATATTATATATGTTAAAAAATTATAACTATGGAATTATTATATCCAATATATGGCCTTAAGTTTCATTCTTTAGGTGATACGATAATATCTCTCTGTTGTACGATGGAATACCACCTCACGAAGTGATGTAATTTTTTTCACTTAAGAATTACATGGAATGGAATGAGGATAAATTAAATGAATATATATGATAATTATTAAATTATAATGGCTCTATAATGGTTATATATTATATAAATTACCTTATTTTCATCTTCTGAGAAAATGAAAACAATGTTCATGCGTACGTATGACTTACCATCTTCTGGAATGGTGTAATTCATTTCCAATCATTAGAATTATTGGATTAATAAAAATGATTATATCATGAATATATATGATAATTTTATCATGGTTAAATTTATTTAGATAGTCAAACCATTATCAAAATGAAAGAAATGATGATAAAAAATCCAAACATAGATGAGAAACAAAGCAGTTTTTTACAAAAACATGATTTTAACAAAAACTTATTATTAAATGAGTAATAAAAAACATAATTAAATAATATATGGTGTTAAATATATAATTATTATTATGTAATATTTTCATAAAAAACATATTTTTATTTTATAGGATTTCTAAACATGGATTAAGGATATCGAGGCTTAAGGTAAGGTATTTTTGTCTCAATTTTTCTTTTTTTGGACATAAGTCATGTTATTCACCCGTAATCTATTTTGAGGGGTATATAAAGAATAATAGACATATAATATTGATAATTTATTTAGAATCTTAATTATTTATGTTATATTTAATTTTATTATTTTAGGGGGAATATGATTCGATGATACCAAAGTTATAAGATTATTATGGTAAAATCTCAGCGTTCATGGAGATTGTTTATATTTATGTGTCCAATGATCAAATAAGATAATAAATCTCTAAAAAACACATTAATTTTTATTTTAATATTTTTTGTTCATGAGAATAAAATTTCCCCATTATTTTCCTCTTTTTATGTAGTAAATATTTTAGAATATTATTTTTAATAAAAATCGATTTTATTTCACTCTTCAGTATAAAATTATTTTTTTATTTTTATGTTTTATAAAAAATTAAAATATTTTTTTCAACAACACAATGATTTTTAATGAAATTTTAATGTATGTTTAAATTTAATAAAATTAAAATTATTCTTCAAGTAATTTTCTAAACAATCCCTTTATATATTTTATCAAAAAATGGGAAAGGATTATTTGTTTTACCATATATGGTATGAACATAATTTCCAATTTTCATGATCACAAAATGATTTAAAGAATCATTTAAATATTTCTATGGTTATTTTCAAATAAAACAAATATGAAAGTGTTTTATAATTTTTTAAAACTATATGGAAAGGATATTTTCCTCAAGAAAAATTCCGACCAATATTTCAAAATAATGTTTAATCTAAGATGAAATAATTCAATTTTACAAATGATTTAATGTGGATATGGCTCAAGGAAAACATTATTATTATTTATCTAAATGGTTTATATTTATAATGAAACAATTATTTTGAAACTCTTGCCTCTTACCTAGGTTATACTATGACAGCATGATTATGAATACCACTTCTACTTCCATAGGTTATTCTTTTATGGGATTATAAAATGATTATGAAACCAATTTTATTTCCACTTGTTATGATACAATTTAATTTTTATAAAATCCATTTATTTTCATTGGTTTGGAATAATTCATGATATTTTGGAAGATGTATGTATGATTTTCATTGTGTGACTTGTGGGACTAATATCATGCTATAATTTATGTGTTAAATATTGATATCTGATTAGATAAAATTGACCATAATGTGGAGTGAGCCGAGTTTGGCAATGGAATTTTCCAACTATGATAGTCATGGGAGTGAACCATGACTACTGTAATGTTTGGGGGAGTCAATCCAATAAAAATGATAGAATTGAGAGTGAACCATGACTACTACAATGTTTTGTGGATTTAACCCAATTCATTATGAAAGTATTGGAAATGAGTTTCGACTACTATAGAAATGATTTACTATGATTTTTGGTATACCCAAAATCTATATATTATTCCCATGTTATAATCTCCAGAATCATGTTACTTGATTCCATTATGTTTTATGTATTATAAACTGTTAATATTACTGCCAAGACCCACATTTTTGATCTATGATATGTGAAGTATGGTTTTAAAATTCCATGATCATTTTCTCAAACATTTACGCTCTTGATATTCTTATGTTATAATTTATTTCTCCCTTTTTACCCTTATTTAAAATATTATCTCACCTTTTTTTATAGTTCCCATATATATGATATGAAGAAAGGTATTGTGCATGATATGGCTAAGAAGGGTTTTAGTTATGGATAACAAAGTGCGAGATAAAATAAAAAACATATGAACCAACAGTCTATGATGTTGTGTTTCCAATGGAAGTAAACTTAATTTTTTTTATCATGGGTTCTTATGTTATGTAATGAATATTAGTCCTCTAAGATATAATATTTATGAATGATAATTTAAGGCATTTATAGATATATTTAAGGTTTTTTAGCCATTCACTTTCAAAAAAAAATCACTTTTAGAGAGTCATGATAGAAAACAATTCATTGCATAAACATGGTTCTCCAAATTATACTTATCTGTTGGGATCATACTATCTCCTTCTACTTGACAATAAAACCCATCCGTTGTGACTCAAAATAAATCATAATTGATAGATAACTGGTTTTACATCATTTTACCTATTAATATATGAGTTTTTCCCATTAAATGTATGGATCTCATTAATTATCACTAATTTAAAATTATCAATTTTAAATAATAAAAATCAGTGAATTCTTAATCTGAATCGAATATCTTCAATCAATCAATCATAGTTGAATGGAACAGTCCTTTAATACAACCTCTAGATGAACTTTAGGATAAAATAAGGATCATAGAGTGGGTGGTGAATTAGTGGTCAATATGTTTTTAAATTTCATTCAAAATATCTGTCTCTGTATATTAGGATATAGGGATATTTTCTAAAATACACCCAAACACAAACAAAACACATCTTAGAACATTAAAATTAAACATTTCACCTCCTAATGTGAAAAGGTTATCCCTTAATGTTCTATAGATTCTCCCAAGATCACACTACCCACTGAAATCCTCATTTTAGTACAATGAGCTGGGTATTACCTTGAAACTCCCATTTACAAAACTCTTGAATATTCATTGATGCAACTCACAAAAATGTTCATTCTTCACATTATAATGACAAATTTTTGGGTAATATGAAATTTATTCAACAAAAATTAACCTCCTCTAATTTTTTTAGTTTTCAAAAATCATCAACATCCACTCTTCTTGAATTAAAATGAAAAACATAAATAACTCTTCAAACATGCACATGAAAAATTTTCATATTCACTTTTATGAATAGTACATGCACACAAAAACATTAATATTACACTTCTTCATTTTTTATTATACTTTGAATAATACTAAATTATTCTCTTTATTTCACATATCTTAAAAATTTCCTTCTTAATTTTTTCTACACACCTCTTTATTTTTAATAATCCACCACATTCTAGTATGTAAAATAGAAACTCCATCAAGAAATTAGAATTAAAATTTCAAATTCAATTATCCTACTGAAATAAATACCCTTGGATCCTTTCCTAATAAAATGATGACTAGTAAATTAGAATTGGTAGTTAAAAGAAAATTGAATGACTTCCAAAGTATGAATATAAATCCAAATCAAAACTCTTTGTATAACTATTTATATTTTCAAAGAAATACCTCTTATAATATAAATCATTAATCATTATTGTGTGATGTGGTAGTTCAAATGTGTTATTTCTTAACTACTCGAACAAATTATGGTATTTTAATGTCACAATGATGTGGAGGTCCCAAACTATCCAAGACCAATAAATTGCAATCCATAATATTCCACGACGTGATCTATGAACTGTTGAACTATCTTCTATATTTTCATTTGAATGTGGCATTGAAAATGTTCTATAAAATGAATGTAAAAAATTTCTACATATCAAATTAATTCCATTGAAATTAGTCCATCTTATTTGATACGTTGTCTTCCACCAGGGCATATAGATTATTGTTTGACTCTCATCTGTGGTGTGTATAAACACACTACAGCATGAGGACATGTAGACTAATTTTAATCCAACATCTAATTTTATCATATCTGTAGTGAGGAAACCTCTACCGCAACATATCATAACTTGATGTCCATAAAATACAATGTAGAAATTAGTTATGGTGCAAAACAACTTATTTAATCCACTTATATAGTGAAATATAATGATTTAGGATGTGAAATTTCTTCTAATTATTCAAATTTACTCTATCAATAAATCATTTCATGATGTTTAAATATTTAGAACTGACATAAGCATAATAAGAATTATTCTCGAATAATACTCCCGTTATAAATAATTAGAGTTTTATTATGATTTATGCATTTAAAAAATAGATAATATAATATATAATATCCACTCCATACTCTTTTAAAACATCTATAAAAAAATATCAACACCTCATGGTATCAATATGATAAAGCATCCAAGAATCATTAATTTCCATATTTAACCTGTAATTTTAAATATTATATTTTTATATATTTCACCATTTAATATAAATTAAACTATTTTAGAAAATTATAAAAAATAACCCTAAATTTGTTTCAATATTTAGTATTAAAAAAGGAAATCAATATTAGGAAAATAATATTCTAAATATGATAAAATTTATTTGAAAATTTATTTTTTATATTTTGGAAAAATATAACTTTTAACGTTATTATCAAATTATTTATCCATTTTAAAATTAATTATGGTCTCAGAAAATAATGTTATAAATTTAATGATAAATAAAACTATTATATAAAATCATATTTATAAATTAACATTATTTTAAATTCTCATATTGATTAGAAAAAATTCAATGAAACATATGTTTTCTATGTAATTCCAAATGCTTATATTTGTATTTTTAAAACTTTTATTTATTTGTATCATTATATTTTTTTTATGTTTTAATTTAAGAAGTTAAAAATATTATTTTAAAATATCACAAGTATGGTTACTATACAAAGAGTATTTTTACTATTACTAACTATCATATTACTATTCTAATGGCCATATTATCTTTCCAATGGTGAGAATTGGAAAGGTCATATGGGTTACTTACTTATAATAAATACCTCATATTTCATTCATTCTTCATCCATTTCAATAATATCCAAAGTATATATATATATATATTGATTTTTATATTGAATATTTAATCATTAATATTGGGTTATATTTTCATAGTGTTTTTTATAGGTGAAACTAGTATAGGGGATCTATAAGATCCAAATTTGCATATTACAATTATCTAATTTTATATTCTTATCCTAGTATAATACATTTAATTAATTTCCTATAATTATTATCTAAATTTAATTTTAAAATCTATTTAAAATAATTGGTTCTATTATGCTGTGAAAGTTATTTATATAATAATAAATTACATAATATAAAACATTTATATAATTAGATGATAAAATTCATTCATAAATTCTTGGGTTATTATAATCCATCCCTCCTATGGATACATTTAATGGTGGTGGTATTTCATCTACCACATTTTTGATCATAATATGATACTTATGATGAAACTTTAAGGCATTACATAATGAATGTGGAAAATGGTATAGCATTAAAAATTGATTCATTTCAGTTTTTCATGTATTCATATTTCTATAAAATGGTGATCTTCTGATTTTTTTATCATAACTTTATCTGGTAGTACAAGGGTAGTTTCACACCATCAAAACACTATATGTGGTATCATATTTTCCCATGGACTTAGATTTATGAAATCATACATGGATTGATGAAAAATAAAATATTATAATGTATTTCATATAATTAGTTATGTAAGAAAAGTGGAAATATTATATGGTTTCTATATCACAATGTAATAATGAGATATCATAAATTGTAACATATATTAAAAACTCAAAAAAATTCACCTCGTATTGTATAATATAGTAATATAACTTGTTTCAATATATACACAATTTTTTCTAAATAAAATTTTGTTGAATCAAAAAAATAATACCAACATTCATCGATAAATACAACTGATAACATCTAATGTCATAATTGTATTCATTGATTAAGATCATAGTTATAAAATATGATAGATAATGGGTGAAGAGTTACACATTATCAAATATATGAAAAAAATTCCTTGGAATCCTAGAATACGATTTGTAAGAAAAAAATATTTTTTATTAAATACAATTATAATTTATTCTGTTTATTTATAAATTATTCAGTAATAGTAAATTGTATTTTGGGGATGTTTAATTTTGTATAATATATTTTAAAAATAATTATTATAAATAATTTTTTTATGAAACATTTATTAATAAATATCCTCAAAATATCAAATCTTTATGTTATGAATACCTTTTATAAAAAAAATTAGTATTACCTTGGGATTATAATAGTGTTTATATAATATTATTAATGCATAATTTAAAAGATTTTATAAACTAGAATAATAAATAATTATTTAATGCGTTTTTCATTAATCATTAAATTGTTATTAATTATTAAATTTGAATAATTCAAATTAAAATCATTTTTTTAGAAAATAACTAAAACATAATTAAAATTTTATTTTAATGAAATATTTGATGAAAAAAATTAAATGTTAATATTGTTCTGAGTGGAGTTCTCATGAAGGTGGTGTATTTAACATCCTATGAAAAAAATATTTTTAAAACTGTATTATTAAAATCCCATTAGTTGAAAACACAACCTATATAATAAATATTATAGATATATAATATTTGATACATTTACATAATTTCTCAATAGACCAATCATAATGTATTGAAAGTGAAATTACATTTTAATTTAAAATATTTTACTCAAAAGAAACACAATATATATATATAGTAAATTTAAACTATCAACCTCTAATATACAATAATAATATTAAAAAACTCAAAGAAAATAAATTTTAATAAAGAACCATTTTAAGCAATTTCAAATAAGGGGTGAAATGAATAATAAAATTACATGGAGAAATTTTAAAAACAATAGGTTATAAGATGTTTAGTTCCAAGCCTGAACCTAATCCTCTCAACATGACATTAAGACACTATTTATATATTTCATTAAAAGAAATAAACTGATCCAAAACCTAGATATGGTTAAAAAATTGTGCATAGGGCCCTATAGGCCAGACCATTCCTATCCTATAATTATTCATGGGAAAATGTTTGAAAATATATATATAGAATGATTATCTGAGTGGTTTCCCTAACAAAGAATAAGAAATGATAAATATATCAAACAAACAGAAGTACGATTCAAAAATAATATTAAATAGAGAGAGTGGAAAGTAAAGAGAATATCGGGTGATGCTCAATATCCATTCATGTTTGGTGTATTAATATAGTTATTATCCTTGAATGATTTTCAATTTTGTTCGAGAGTATGACTTGTAGTCAGTCTTGATTTCTTTAGGATATTTGTAATATCGTAGGAAAAATGTTTCATGGATACAAAAATACCACATAGAATAGTTATTGATATATAATTAATTTAAATAGTACTTACTTCTCATATTTTTAGAGTATAGTTCTTTATGTAGTCAATTCCATGAAAATATCACAGACCTCCTTCGATATTCAAATCTTAACTATTACAAAACCGACAATAAATAAAATAATATAAAACAATAAATTCTTTTCATATATATAGTTTTTATGAACTCTAGCCTGATATGATTTGGTGGCTTCTCTTTTTTGTAGATAAAATTTAATCTTATACATATTGTATTTACCCTTACATAGACATCCCTTTTCCTTAAGCATATTGGCATATTTGATCAAAATTATTGTACGGTCAATCAAAAAACTATGGTTAGTTGTAATTTTTTCATGGGTTACCTTCCTCACATATTTTGTTATCATTAGAATGTGGTATCATTGAAATAATTTTATTTAGACCCAAAACATTATAGAAGTTTCTTTAATGTTCTAACAACAACCATATTTTATTGATTTTCTTCATCATGTATATCCAGTAATTGTTTATTTCTAGAACTCAGAAAGTGATCCATTTAGATAACTTTACGAAGCATGTATGGTGATTATTTTAACCTTAAAAAAATAGATTTTACAATAAAAACATTAATTAGGCTATGAAATTAATGGTGTTTCACTTAAATAAATATTAGAACATTGGATGAACTTTACATATCTTGCCTCTATCAGGAATGACCATGACACAACTCCATTATAACGTTGCGTGTATGTAACGTGTATTCATATAAAACATAGATGAATTATATATATTAGACCATATATATTCTGTTATTTTATATTATATATTCACTGGTAATCCATGATCAACTAAATAATATGAGAATTTTTCTTGAAGGTTGGTCAACTTTACAGACAATTTCATTTCTATAAAATACAATTAATCTTGTACAATTTGTTTTTTAGGAAACAATTAATAATTCCCCCCCAAAAAATATAGATATAGTAATATTTATTTCATATTACTAAATTATGGAATACCTAAACTATTCTAACAATATCCCCTTTTGATGATCAAAAATAATGGTAATAATGTTTTCAAATTAAAATAGAATGATTCTAATTTAAATAAATTACAAGAAAATCATATGAATTGTATGTTTAACAATTAAATTTAACTTTCAAAACATTAAAAAATTTCTAAACTATTTGGGATTGTTAAAAAGATACAAAACTTTATTGAGTAGATAAGAATATGTAGTTAACGTAACTGATAAAATAGAAAAAAATTAATGAATTGAAAAATTGAGTAGAATAAAGATATAAATCCCCCAAGAAAAATAGTGAGAATATATTCATGTTAAACTTGTAGTAAAAACACAAGATTTTATATCACAAATTCAATTTATATTCTAAATTATTATACCATGTAAATTCTACTTTTCTTATATAGTATCAGGGGTAGGCTAGGGTAGAGAAAAAGATTCTTCAATGAATATTCCAAAAACCATTTATTTATGATGTTTGATAGGTTTATTAGGATTGATACTAAAAGGTGGCACAAAAATGAATTTTTATTAAATAACTGACGAGGTATTTTTCAATGTAATTGAATGTATATGAAAGGTCATAGGAACTACTATAATTTTATAGGAACTATACAAATAGAGTTCTATTTATTGAGTTAGGTTCATTAATTATCTTGATCCATATAGCATATCAACTAAAAATATCTTATTTTCCTTTTTAAAAATTACTAAAATATGTGTTAATGAGTTAAGTCAAACTACCATAGTTATCAATTTTTGAGCTACTAGATTCATTTTTATTTTTCTATTAAAAACTAAATAATTATCATAACTCATTATTTGACAATATATTAGTTAGTTATTATTTGATGGAATTCTTGATCTGTTATATGTGATTTCAACCTATAACACACCAATATTTTATGATATATTTATCTTTAAAGAAATTCTATTTCAATGATAGATAACATAACATGAAAGATCATGCTTTAAGGATACTTCTATAGAATATAAATATAATATTATTCTAATTTGACAGTTGAAACCTAGAAATTAAATCAGAATGTTTGAATAGTCATAACCATATTAATAGAAATATGTTTAATGTTTTTAACTCGTGAATATTTATTTATTAATTCAGAAACCACATGTACTCAATGTTATGTTACGTAATTATATTCTTTAAAAATAAGTTTTCTTAAAAAAATGTTTTTATATCATTTTATATATTGGAATATAATTAATTTATAAACAAATCATTATTGTGAATTAATATAGTTTTTATATAATAATTTCAATAGTAACATAGGTTTAATTTTAATTATTTCTCAAAAAAAAATTATTTCTCAATAAATAGTAAAAAAATTATCTTATTAGTAAAACAATAATTGATTTTCCTTAAAAAAGTAATTTAAAATTATCAATATAAATTTATTTTATATTAACTTAAAATAAGTATCCTTTAATTATATAAAATTTAATTAATAACATATTAATCATAATTGTAATTTATTTTAGTGTAAGTTAATATTTAAGCTTAAAACGCATTTATTAAAAAAACATTTTTTGTTTTTTTACATGTTTATATAAAAATTGACATCTTCAAATTTTATAAATTTAATCATGAAAAATATATTCCATATTTTTAATCATGCTGTTAAAATATAGTAAATAGTTCTCCCATATTGTTATACATTATGAATAGTAACTGTAGTAAATATTTAACACTATGGTAAGGATAAAATGAGTAATATTAGGAAAAAACTACACAATAAGGCCAAAGGATATCTATTTTTGTATATTATTAGATAATAGTTTTTCCCATAACTATCAAATACTTCAAAAATATGGTAATTTCATTCCAAATTACGTTGATTATAACATTTTTATTATTTTTATTAAATCATAATGTCCAAAATTAAACACTGTCGCTTTTAAAATATATAATAAATTTTTACAAGGGGAAAAATGTTTATTTTTAGTTAAAAATTATTGTTTTAAATATGAAAAACAATTTATAATGTTAATTTTTTAATGAATTTTAGTTATGGAATAATTGCCTAAAATGCTTATACAATGCCGAAAAAGTGCATGTTAAAATAATATAAATATCAGGTAAATGATTATAAAAAATTATTATAACTTGGATTAATTATTTATTTATAATAATTTTTTAGATAACTATAAAAATATTATTTTTATGTTAAAACATAATATATGAATTAAATTACTCTATTCATATTTTTAAAATTCAAATTATGTGAATAGTCCTAAAAATGACTTTATAGGTTTCATTTTAAAAATAAAATTTTATTGAATGATATAAAATTCATAAAAATATTAAATAAGGACATATTATTTGTATATGTTTAAGAATATCAAATAATTTCCACTTATTGTTCATTTTTATTTATTAAGTGAAATTTTTATATCACTGTATTATCAAAAGGGTTTAGGATATGATTCAAAATAAGATATAAGGGTTAAAACATTAAATATTATTATCTATATAGTATTGGGTGATGGTATTTTGTGTTACACAAATCATATATTCTAAATTTATCAATTTATAGGTAGATGGAAATGAAAATTAATTTATATATATCTAATAATTTATGTAATTCCAAGAGTGTTCTCCACTCACTTATAAAAGGGGACATCCTCTCACCCCATATTCACAAATGTTTCCCACTCTATCATAGCCAATCCCTACCTTAATACAATATTTTCTTCCTCACCCAGTTCTTATTTATTGTTTTCTTGATAAAAATATCATCCTTTCAAGGATTAATGTGTAATATAAATGAGGTTTGTCAATGAATAAGTGCAACTCTTAACATAGTACTTTTGATTTTATTTCTTTATATATATCCTCAAAATCAGTACTACACATCTTCAAATAGTAATTCCAGTATCATAAATATACTGAGATATTATTATTTCAATGTAACATCCATTTTCAACCTATTTTCCCTATGTAAATTAAAAAATATCGCTGATCTGTACGTATGACTTACTATCTCTAAATAGTGGTGTTACATTATGATTCCCCACCATTTTACATATATTAATATAAAAATTGAAATAATAAATATATATCATATTTATGAAATTTTTATGAATTTGTAATTATAAAATATCATTTACCATCTTACCCTTCCACCCATTAAAATTGATAATTTAGATCATGCGTGCGTGTGGACTACCATCTCCTGAAAGCAATGTGATTCATTGTTAATATCCATTATTCATAGATAATTAAGAATATTTATTGAATGAATATATTTCATATATTTAAATTTCATGATTAAAATTTATAATATAATGCAGCCATGATCATTATTCATGGACAGAAACTACGAACTAAAACATACATAAAAAACAAAACTATAAACACTCCGAAAAAAATTTAAATAAAGAATTATAAAAAAAATTGTTTTAACCTCATATGAGTGGATTATATATGATATTATAAAAATATATATGGTTCTGATATAGAAAAATAATAAGTTTAAATTTATTATATATGAGGATAAAATAATATACAATGTATATTGGGTTATAGGTAAGGGTTTCTAGTCTCTCTTTTTCTTCAGTGAGACATATAATGTTTTCATCATTTTTCCATTCATGTGGTATATATATAGACAATTTTATCTAATATATCATTAATCCATTTATATTAATCATGTATAACTTTTTTACATTATGTTATTACATTATTTTATTTTATGATTTAAATGTTATCATGTAGTAAAGGATTTATGTTTCAATTCTATTTTAATTGAGATTTTGTATGATCGAATTACCCTTGAGGAAAATATACGATTTGTATCTCAAAAAATCCTTATTATCTGGTTATGTATATAATTTATGTGATTATTTTCTTCATTTCTTTTTTTGGATCAATATTATATATGTAATATGTAAGGGGAAAACCTTTTCAAAAAATATTATTTTGAATATTTATATCCAACCATTTTTCTTCCATATCCTTATTTTATATAAAATGGCATTATGAATGCATTTACTATTAATAAAATATAAATTAAAGTGATTTTTACCCATGATTTACCATTCATAATTTTTTTAAAATGATTCTTATTTTTCTTTTCTAAATGACTTTAATTTTACCATAATTTCGAACATTATCTATTTTTTAATGTGCACCGTAAGAATTGATTTTCCCACCTACATGAATACTCCCAAATTAGAATCTTCCTTTACATGATCCAATGGTTACTATACTGACCTAGGCTTAGCATACATGGATATTAAATAATTTTAGATTGTAAGGTCCTAGCCCGGATGCCACTAAACTGGTGCTTTGAGCTAGAGATATACAAGGCCACAAGTGCGCCTCCCTATACACCAAAGGCTGCTGACTAGTAGCAAGGCACCTGGGTGTGATAGTGGGGAAACTATTCCCTAATATTAGAGTATGAAATAGTGTAAAATATCTAATTATCATACGGATAAGAATGTAAATAGAGTGTGGAAGCAGTAGAATACTAAAATAGAACATGCTATAATAATAAATGAAATGGTGTAAAATCCTGAATAGCTATTCCATAAAATGAAACTAAGGTCACCCACGGGGCCAACCATACTAATACAGGTGTACAAAATAAATTGAATGTAAAATTATAGGGCTATACTACTAACTCTGATCCACACCATGTACCTGGTCTCCAAACATTATCGAACTACACCAGCCCGATCAGAAAAACACACTCGAGAAGCTCCGCTTGATCATGAGACACTAGGCCTCAATCCTATCCACCATGAAACTCATGATAAACCTGAAAAGAATACATAATGTCTACGCATGCACTGAGGTGCACATGAATGTGTGAGTAAGAATCTCAGTATGCTACCCTGATAAGAAACATGTAACTGTTCTTTTAAATGTGTATGTAAAAGAAATGTGCTCAGCCTCACTGAAACATAACCAAATGGCATGAAAAACCAATGTGATCCCCCAGTCGCACCCAGAGACCAAAATCCTAGTAAACTGATAATGTTCCTCCCTATATATATATATATAAGATTATGATTTTTTAGTCCCATAAATATACATAGATATATAGATATTACATTCCTGTGTAAGTGAAACAAATAACAAGACATCCAACGATAGTCAATCCTTAGGTCTCTAATCACAATCTTCTGGACATCCTATGGAAGGGAATTGAGCTAAACATCATTCCACTCAAGTCATGTACCATCATGACGATATATGGGTATGAAATTACAATCGACATATACCTGCTTCAGCCAATGCTCTACAAGGTGATACACATCCAACAACTGTGTTCACATGTACTCACCTCTGATCTCCATCAAGTATATCATATAATGAAGGTCAATCCTATAAGGATCACAACCACCACGGTCACACCATAATACTACATATTTCAGACCATGAAGGGGTAGATCCCAATAACTCATCCAATCCATCCTAATAAAATATGTAGACCATGAAGGGTCGGATCAAAGGAACTCGCCCAAGGTATCCTCATAAGAATACGTGATAATAAAGGGTCGAATCCCAATAACTCATCCAGTCCATCCTAATAAAATATGTAGACCGTGAAGGGTCGGATCCAAGGAACTCGCCCAAGGTATCCTCATAAGAATACGTGATAACGAAGGGCTATCTCTAAGGAACAAATCCATGAAATCCACATAATAAGTATAAACCATGAAGTGTCAAATCTAAGGAACTCATCCAACAGATCCAAATTGAGTCGCATGGAAGTCCCGGTGGAAAATCAGTCTAATAATTAGTAGGGGTCCTAAGAGCATGTCAACAACACAAGTCCTATGCGACCCCAAGAATTATGCATCCACATGGTAGATAGAATCAATTAATCCCATTGAATCAAGACCCAAGGGGAATATTCAACCCAAGGCATCAACTTCCATGTTCTAGATCCATGGATAGAAGTCAATGGAATATTTTATACCATTAAAGTATCACACATTAGTATACCTACTCATGTAAAATATTGAAGGACCCTAGAACACCTGAAGAGGGGAGGGGTGAATCAAGGTATCAACATTTTCTTTAAATCCGATGGATCTTATTCCAACATTGGTAAGAACCTATTAAATCTACCTTAAGAGGAGGTGCAGAAAATAAGCTATCACTTGAAAAGAAATGACAGAAAAATTTTCCTTCATTCACCATTATGGACTACATCCAAGGAGCTTACGCCGATAGTGTGTCGGTTATACCAAAACCACTGATATTAAAATGTTGTGGATTACATGAGTTGAGAACAATAACCCTATGCCAAGAACACTAGCTTTACAATATTTTAGGGATAACACATTGGGTTTCTCATATCACTTCCACAGACTCCCTCTTGCTCACTGTGTTAGAAGAATCTTCACTAATTTTATTGACATGAAGGTTGCTTCATTAGTTTAGCATTAAATCATGCATCACCAACTATAAATGGATGCACAATTGAAGTCTTGTAATCACCCATAGATGTAATTTATATTTCTGTATACTGATAGGTTATGGAACATAATTTTTCAAACTGATTTTGTTTATTTTTAGGCTTCCTTGGGTGTTCCACGTACTGTGTTCCAGGTATGGTGTGAAGACCACCACCTCTGTATACCACTATTGTTTCCATGTACAATCCATGTCCATGGAGAACATCCCGTATCTGCGTACTTTATTCTTCCACGTACTACTTAGCTTCTCTATATACCTCCCTACTCTGTGTGTTGCCTTTATCTATCATGTACTGTGAGAGGTTACTCAACAAACTTCAAATTATTCAACATACTGTTTTCCCTAAGCATATGGTTCTCTCTACATACCGTCTTCTCCTCTACGTACCACTTCGAACATTACCAAAATTCTTCCCGAAATTTATTCCCTATTCCTACCACATAACAAAGGGGATTACTGTTCCATAAATAGGAACATAACTCCAAAAATTTATATAATCTGACTTACCCAAATATTCAATGTGGGGAAATCTTCACGGTATACTAACCTCCATCTACGTATGGTTAGCCTCCACCATGTACCACTCTTGTTTCATGAACCACAATAGTCCCACCAACCATCAGCACTCTTCATACCAGATGCCTTCACCGCGTACCATCGCTATGAACCATTTGTCGTTTCAACCTTCTGTATTCCACGTACTTCATGGCTTCACCATGTACCATTCCTGCGAACTATTTTCTATTCTGCGCACTGCTCCAAGAACTGCTTCGCATACCGCTCCACGTACCTCTCCGTGTATAGTTCCCACTGTGAGGAATGTGGTCGCGAACTATTCCAAGAACATGGAACGTGGTCTATGTGTCAAGGTATGAAATTCATATTTTTCATCAATTTTTTTTGTCGTTTCAGATACCATTCAATCCTAATTTAAAAAACTTTGTTTTCTAACACCTAAATCTCGATTTTGATGCCAAATTTTTAGAAAATAGTAGGAAACTACACCACCTTCAATACTACATTCAACCTCAAATGTATGACAACATTCTGTGAAAACTCCCTATCGATCCATGTACATATTGAAAAAAACACACAAAAAACTCTATTATTTCCAACAAACAGCCTTGGTTCCAAAAATCTCCCCCTTGGGGTTTTTCGTAAATCTATAGATAAATTCATTGATGTTCCTACCATGATCAAAATATGAACCTTCAAAAAACCACTCATCTATCACTATAAGTCTACCTAAGTAGTGCTCGATGTAGAAAACAAGAGATAGGACATGAATGTAGTTCTCATCCTTTTCTTTTCTCTACCATAGTTGTATTTATTTCTATTTCTATTCTTTATATTTCGTATATCCAGAAAAAAATAGATCTATCTTCATTGAATTTATCCATTCTCCCCCATTGTAAATAAAACCAAAGACTAGTTATTTAAACATTAGATAGCTCAGAACAACTCCCCATGGATCATATCTCTCCCTTGAACCTACAACACTTCCATAAACATATTAACAAAGTTAAAACAGTTGGGGAGATGGAAATATTGTAACCTTCTTATGCACCGGAAGGTGGCTGAACGTCGAGGTTCAACTGATGTTTCTTAAGCACAGCTGCTGAGAATGGCATGGTCATAATATCATCAACTTTCTCATCAGCTCCCACATGGTCCATTTTTATCACACCATGTTCAAAATTTTCCTTGATGAAGTGATATCTGATCTCAATATGTTTCGTATGAGAATGCTGAATAATATTCTTCGTAAGATCAATTGTGATATTCTTATCCCAGTAAATCACCATTTGTTGTTTCACCTCATCACCAATGTCACTCAATTTCTACTTCATCTAATGAAATTTGTTGCACACCTTGGTGAAATATATATATTTATCATCAGTAGTACTAATTGAAGTTATTTCCTATTTAATGATTAACCAACCCACACATTTCTTACCAATATAGAATGATCCACCACTAGTAGACTTTCTGTCTACTACATCTATAGCGCGGTCAACATCAGAAAATTCAAATAGTTAATTATGTCTTTCTGAAGAAAAGTATAGCCCATAATTATGTGTACCATGAATTTTTCTCATGATTATTTCCACTACTACCATATATTCATCCATTGGATTACTCTAGAAGTGGGATGAAAGGCAAGTTGAAAAGAAAATATAAGGTTCTGTCACTATCTGATATAGTAGGCTTTCAATTATTCTTCTATACATGGTAGGATCCACTTAAGACCCTTCCTCGTGATTTCTTATCTTTGATCCTACTACAATTAGATTCGACATTGGTTTGGAATTATGAATATTGAAGTTTTTTAGTAAATCTCTTGTATACTTTTCTAGATAAATGCATGTGAAATCATCCATTGGAAGAACCTATATCCCTAAAAATTATGTGAGTTCCCTAATCATTGAAATTTCAAATTCATATTTCATGTTATTGGAAAATGCATCCACTGATCAATGTCTAATTCCACCAAAAATAATATCAGTCCCATCGACCAATACCATGAACTGATCCTGTTGAGAGTTCTTCACATAGATATTGTGATCCATTACTCCTCTTTTAAACTCAATATTTCTCATATTAAGAGTCCAACATAGAGTACCCTTTCCTTGGCGCATGTTTTAGACCATAAAGAGATTTATTTAATTTGAAAACATTTGGTTTTTCATTTCCTAGCACGAACCCTAAAGGTTGTTTAATGTTGACTTCTTCTTCCAATACTCTATTTAAGAATTCTATCTTCACATCCATTTGATACACTTTAGAACCAGTTTGGATTTTCATGGAAATAAATATCTTGATTTACAAAAGTATCACTATAGAAGAAAATGCCTCCTCAACATCAGCTCCTTCAATTTTTGAATATCATTTACAGACCAAAAAAACCTTATTTATGATCACATTATTATTTTCATCAAATTGTTTCGTAAAAATTTACTTTGTACCCATAAAATGATGATCTTCAGGTCTTTTAACAAGATCTGATGTCTCATTTTTTCATTATGATCTAAATCTTCATACATTTCTTTCACCGATGAATAATACATTGCAACCTCTTTAAACGAGGATGGTTCCACAACTGATAGAAATACTGATTTTTCATTATTCCTCATTCTCCTTATCTGTGTAGGTTCATTCCGAACCCCGATAATGGTGGACTGATCAATCTTGGCTCGTCAATTTCTTCTTTCGCGTTCGACTGAATTATCTCCATCAATGGATTCCTCTTCTGATTATTCTTGAGATTCAACATTATGATATGACTCTTGAGTGTTTTTTACACCTTCCTCTACCTCAATATTAGAAATTGTTCCATGCTCAAATTCTTTCTCATCATCAATCACATTAGAAAAAAAAATCTTTGAAGGATTCAGGTTTTTCACTTCAATGATATTTATATCACTTCATTCCACAATTCTTCCAACAAACATATTGAAACACTTATAGACTTTGTTTTTCATTAGGTATCCAAGAAATATTCCTTCATCAACATCGTCTCTATACTTCCCTTTATTTCCTTTAATTTTTTGGATACAACATTTGCTTCTGAAAAAAATATTTCAAAGATGTATTTTTACATGCCACAATTCATATGGTGTCTTTGTTTCAACCATATATATCCCTCTTCAATTTTGAATACACACTATAGATTTTACTACCTTTTTTTTGTAATGTTGAGGAATAAAACTCTAAATCAGAATATTTTTGGAAATTTTTTTTACCTATCAATTAATGAGCACAAAAAATTCATTTTGTTATAGAGTTCTCACATCTTCCACCTCATGTTGTATTCTGTGCTTCTCCAAGTAATTTTCAAATTCAATGGATGTGTATTCCTCTCCATTTTTAGAATGTGGGGCATTGATCTTTCGTCTCGTATCGTTGTCGGTGATTCATCGATAGTTGTTCATGTAATCAAGCACTTGTTGCTTCCTGTGTATAATGATCAAACATTCCATTATACTATAATCATCAATGAAAAAAACAATGTTCCACTATATATGTCTTCTAGAAAAATTTATCGGGACACATGGATCTTTATAGATGAGGTCGAGGAGATTTGAAGATATTTTTTTTTTGGAAGGTAGGAACCGTAGTCTAGTTTCCCTCAATTTCTAGCATCATTGGTCTTTTCTTGTTCACCCTTCAGATTAAATATATCCACGACTATCTTTATCATAGATATCTTTTCCATGTCATTTTGATTGATGTGACCCAATATCTGATGTCATAAGTTGTTTTCATTTCCCAATGTTAGGTAGAAAATGTTCTATTTAATACCAAACTAATATATGTTTCCTTATATTCTACAACCTTTCATGAGATAATTCTAATAATTTCCTCTTATTGTACAAACATTCTGATTTAATTTCACAATAAGACATGATTCACCGAGTTTACTCACACTAAGAAGATTATTGCATAGACTGTCCACATACAGGGCTTCAGTTTTCTTCAGATCTCCATTAGATGGCTCAGTACTTCCACTTCCTTTTATCTTTAAAGGACCATCGTTACCGAACCTCACTGCTCCATTTTCCATTTTCTTTACAATATTTAATAGGTATATATTACTTGTCATGTGGGATTAAAACCCACTATCAAGAATCTAGGTGTTGTTGTTCTTTATTTCTTTGAGAGATACTTATGGAAAATTGGACTTTTCAATTTTCCTCTTTTATTTACATGAGATATTAGATTGAGAATAGGACACAGATAGTCTTTCAATTATCTCTTCTGAGTACATGGGTTCTTCATATTCAAATTAGTCTTACAAAGGATAAAACATTTTTGAAATAGAAACATTGTCTGATTGATGAGTATTAACTCATCTCTAAGCATTGAAAGAATTTATCCAATCATAACTCTACTTGAAATACACAACTTTATGGCCAAAGTTAGAGTAGTGAAAACAATAACTAGATAAATAATTTCTTCTATAAGAAGTATGATATTTATATGTCATCATTTCTTAATCTTCTAACTCTTACCCATTCATATAGTTCATTGTATATTTGCAGTGTGACTTGGTATGGCCCAGATAGCCACAAAACTGACACTTCATAAAAGGAAATGTCTTCTCACTTATAATTTTTCTCATTCCTTCATCCTTAAAAAATACTCTGACTTCTTTTCATTTCTAGAATCTCGAGGATAGTCTTCATTTTTCATTTCAGTTTGATTTAAGGGCTAATTTTTTTATCACTTATTTTCATATTTCCATTATTCAGGACACCTTTATTTATATAATTTTATGTTTCAGAATCACAGCCAATTCCACTATTTCTCATGCATGTGGGTCTTTGATCACTCCAGATCTTTTGAAGTCCATCAGAACCACATTTTTCTCTCTCTAATATCTTAGCATCCAAGAACCTTCCAAATCATATTTTGTTTATTATTTTGAAATTTATTAACTTTTGAGTTTACTTCTTATTGTATCAACTTCTTATTAGAGTCCCTCAATATTATTGGAAACCTCTCCAATATTTAGGTAAGGTCATTAATGACCTCTTCATATTCATCAAATTCTGAGTTTTAGTTCCACAACATCATCAGTTCTTTCAAGGATTGATGATTGTAAATTAACAAGTTCTTCCAGTAATTCAATTTCCACTTCCATATGATCAATATATTTTTAGGCTTCCTCCACCATTTCTTTCCACTTATTGCATCTCTTAAATTTAATCTAAATCTTACCAATATAATCCTTAAGTTTAAACATGGTATTGGCATTAGTAGTCAACTGATTGTCTTTAGATTTATTTTTCATTGGTTCTGACTTTTCAATGGTATCCATCATAGAGGCATGGTTCCCAGTATTAAATTATGGATCTTCTTCCACACAGAATTCATTATCATCACCTTCTTCCTCATTAACAAAACACTTAATACGTACTTTCTTTGAAAATTTGATGTTTCCATTTTTTAATAATCTTTTCTTAGGCTTCTCTATGTTTTTAAATTCTCTCTCTTCATAAAAAATTTTCATGAGTACTAAGAGGTAATGTTCCTAACTCTTCTTAAGTGATAACAAGATAGAGGTAGATTTCCTTTAAATTTGTCTTTTACATTCTTGAGATTCATGGAAATGAGAGAAAGAGTTATGTTTTACTCATCATATTCATCACTATTATCTCTTGAAACTTTTTTCTTGTCCATGGATTTGAATTTCATTTCATTGATCACATGATTCATATCTTCTTCTAGTTTTATTCTCATTTCATAAGCTGATAGATTTTTTAGAAGATCATCCACTGATATTTTGGAGAGGTCTATTTCCTCAAGGGCAGACATATTTGCATTTTAAATTGGAGGAATTATTCTAAATATTTTCTTCACTATGTAATTTTATTTGATTTTGTCACCCAGACATCAGATTTCTCCAACAAATTTAGTAATTCAATTGAAAAAGGAGTCATAATTCTCCTTAGAGTGCATCATCATATCATCAAACGTTTTGTGTAGTGCATGAAGTTTTTCCTTCATCACTTTTCTATCTACTTCATAAATATTCTCTAGTTTATCCCACATTGTCTTGGATGGTTTAAAAATCATTACCTTTTGATAAATTTTATCTGAAAGGGATACAATGAGAGAATTCTATCCTTTTGCATCAGCATCAAGCAATTTCCTATATGTATCTATCATTGATATCCCAATAGGATTAGTGACTTTTAATCCTTGTGATGTAGAAAGTAATACTTCCATTTCAAGAGATATTTAGTGTGATATCATCCAATTATCCATATTTTAAAATTACTTCCATGGAAGAGGGAAACATCCCTAACGTTGACTGGATTCTCTATGACAGACATATTCAACACCATCAACCTTACTTGGAAACCCCTTGAATGACCCAAAACACCCTGAGATGGGAGGGGTGAATTAGGGTTTCAACTTTATCTTTTAAACTGGTGGATCTTGTTCCCAAATTAATAGGAATATGTTAAAATTTTTCTAAAGGGGAACTGCAGAAAATAATCAGTCACATGCAAAGCAATGACACAAAAATTTTACATGGTTCACCACCTAGAGCTACGTACAAGGATCATACAATGATAGTGTTGCAGTCATACCAAAATAAAATGATCATCATAAGTTGTGGATTATAAGAGTTTAACACAGTCACTATGTTCCCACATCACTACCTTTACGAGGTTTTAGGGATAGAACACTGCGTCTTTCAGATCACTTCCACTGACTCCCCCTTTCTCAATGTGTTGAAAGAATCTTCACTCGTTTTATTCACTTGATGTTTGATTAATTGTTTTAGCATCAATTCATGCATCCTAAACTATAAATGGATGATTTTTTGAAGTCTTTTAATAACCCATAGAGGTAATTTATTTGTCTGTATACCAATATTATATGAAAAATAATATTTCAAACTGATTTGGTTAATTTTTGGTCTTTTTTGGGTGTTCCGCATACTTGTTCTAGGTATGGTGCACAGACCACCTCCTCTGTGAACCACTGCTATTTACATGTATCATACACCTCCTCCACAAACTTTCTTTCTCTGAATACTGCCTTCCTTCACGTACTGCTCTGCTTCTCTTCATACCACCCTCCCCCTTGTGTTGCCTTTCTCTGTCACGTACTATGAGAGCTTCCTCTGCAAACTGCACTTTCTCCCACAGACTGTTTGTCATAGGTAGTTGGTCCTCTTCGTGTACCATCTTCTCCTCTATCTACAACCATTATCATTACTATATTTCTTCTTGAAATTATAATCTCTAATCCCATCACATAACAAATGGTATTACGGTTCCTTAAATAGGAAGATAAATCTATAAATTTCGCTAATCCAATTTACCCAAATGTTTAATGTTGGATATTCTTCACTTTTTACTAAACTCTATATGTGTATGTTTTTCCATCATCACATACCACTCTTGTACTGTGAACCGCAGTAGTCCCACCAACCATTAGCACTTCGTGTACTAGATGCCTTCACCATGTATCGTAACTACAGACTGTTTTTCATTTCAACCTTCAGCATTCAAGTACCTCATGCCTTCATTATGTACTGTTGCTTCAAACTATTTTTGGTTCCGTACACTACTCTACGCACCTCTTCGTGTACCGCTTAACATACCACTCTGTGTACCATTCCCACTTCCTGGAATATGGTCGTGAACCATTTTTGGAACATGTTATGTTGTCCATGTTTCAAGGTATTAAGTTAGCATATTTTTCTGATTTTATTTTTCATTTCACATACCATTCAATCCTATCTAAGAACCTTTTTTTAAAACACCAAACTCCAAATTTTGAGGCCCAATTTTTTTTAAAACACTGGGAAAATGTGCCACGTTCAATACTACTTTCATCCTCAAAAATTTGACCTCATTCCTTGCAAACTCCCAATTCATCCATTTGTATAATAACAGCAAACACAAACCAAACTCCATAATTAGCTACAAATATCCTTGGATCCAACAAATATTTGGACATAAGACATGGGTATACCCACCCAATCATCATAGGCTGAGGAGAGATTATTCTTCCCCACCACATATCGCAAGCCAATGGGTCTGTCAAAGGCATTCATATATCGAGGAATCCTATTATCACTTATGGAGTATAAGAAAACATGTATGGATTAATATCCATGTCTTAAATACCAACTCTGTGTACCGGTAAAATATCAATAAACATGGCTCCGAAGCCGAATTCTAGGAGAGTGTGTTCGAGCATCCCAACAATCATGAAATAAGCCACACGTTAGGCTCAACATCCACTAACCATGAAATACATTAGGTAAACACTACAACATCACCAAAACAAAGTTAGATATAAAAAAATTAGTGTGGGTGGCCTGAACACCCAAACCAACAATCCATCCATAGCCCCATGGGAATATCAGTTCGGTGCTAGTTCTAGGTGACACCCGAACATCATATCTACCCAAACATGATGTAAGAATTCAAGGTCGGTAAAACAATGGTCACCCACTAGGTCCCTCAAGACAAGCAATAAAGTCATCCTAATCGGGATCCTTTATTTAAACACAAGGGACATCACATTACATAGGATATTTAGTTTTAACGATATAGGAAGAATCCAGCTCAAGCTCATTAAAAAGTAATCAATCAAAGAATCCTACAATAGGGATCCTATAGTAGTAAGAAACAAAGTTATACTAAAACAATGATCCTCTAAATGATTAGAAAGATAGAGGAATACTATAATGGGGATCCTTGAAACACTACTGGAAACCTGGATTTTCCCAGTGCTCCTATACCAACTGTTCATCAAAACCGTTGCTAAAGGAAGAAATAGGTGATGATTTCCCAACGGTTTTATGAAAATTATTGGGAAACAATTCCCTTTACCAACGGTTTTACACAAACCATTAGCAAAGTTTGGGAAATGTTTCCCTTTACCATCGGTTTAGAAAAACCATTGGTAAATCTAATGTTTTCCCAATGGTTTTTAAAAACTGTTCGGATAAGATACCCAGATTTAGAACTAATCGGGTAGTACTGCCTGCATTCAGCAGTTCTCCCCCAATTTCAGAATCCCCTCTCCCCCAATTTTCAGAAGCTTTGTGCGTGCCCTACTCCCTCAAATCAGCTGCTCCCAAACTAGGTAAGAAGTCTAAATATTAATGTGTTCTTGCTCATTCACCACTTATCTTGCATATTTATCCATTTATGAAGGTTGAAACCCTAAATTTGGTGTAAGAATTTATCATTTTTAATTGGGAATTTGGCTTGTTTTTTTAGGGATTATGTGTATGAGGCATTCCCCTACCTATTATGGGTGGTTTTAATCAAAAGTTATGATGTTGGAACCATTTATGATGTTTTTTCTCTATTTAATCTAATTTCCCTGACTTAATATTAAATTCTATATCACATTTGGGTTATGTTTCTTTAATTTCTATTTGAGTTATTTTTGGTTGATGATTGTCCATTGTTAATTATTTTCATTGGTTTGGTGTGGAAATTGGGCATTTAATGTGACTTTTCCAAATTGGAATTCCTTGAAAATACTCCAAATATTTGTTAAAAATGAACAAAGGGATTTTATTATTTAAATTGGATTTCGAATGATATTTCAAAAATGATTTAATTTTGAGGAAAGTGTTTTATAAAATGAAAAAAAAATAATAAGGATTTTGTAATGTTATTTTTTATAGTGAACTTGTTATTGACTATGTTTGGTATTTAGTAACACATGAGAAAACAATTGTTTGAGAATGTGTTGTGAAAGAGATTCCATGGTTGGTTCAAGATTATATTTACATTTTGAGCCTATTAATGAGTTGTTTTATTGATATTTCGGGATATTTACCTTATGTTGATTGGTGAAAACTTGGAGCTGTAGAGGTGTTTCATGATTATGACATATAATTACTGCTAAACATGTGGATAAACTATGAATAGTAGTGAATTCTAGAAATGTTTGATGTTTTTAGTCCTTTTTTATTTGGATTTTCTTTTGATGCTGATGTTTCTTAATGATATCTATGATGGGAATTTATTTTAGTTTCTAAATCGGCTGAGACTCCCCCACAGTGAACAGTGTATGCAACCTCTACACTTATTTAATCATTCTGTTTACACAGCCTATGAAACATCTACCCTAATTTAATCAGTGAACTGAATTCATTAATTCATGCCTTCATTCTCCCTAGGATGTATGAAATTGAATTATGTATACCCATCCTCACATGATTTCTTACCACAGATAATGTCCAACATATGGTATACGAGCTTTTGAATTCATCAATTAACCGGCAACATATATTCCATTTCCCCCAAGATGACTGTAGTAATATAACTTTACGGTCATCTAAATATGGTTCTCATTGTACTTTTTATATTAGTTGTCCTTCTTGTCCAATAATAACTTTTATGAGGGTGGGGTGCTTTTCACTAGCCATGCTGGCATGTGTAGACATCCATAAAAAGGTTAGATAAGTCACAAGTTTAATTCAGTAATGTTGTTATCATTGACTTACTTTATTATTAATCTCAAATGTAAAAATAAATGTTTTTTTCTATACTTTATGAAATTAAATATTTTTACAAGCCATGAACAACCTATTAGTGTAGAAGCCTAAAATTTATTCACCCATGGGGTGAGCTTGACTTGGGTAAGTAATTGGGTAATGAAAGGTATGGCCATATAGGTGACACTAATGAGTTATTGAACATGAGTGAATGATTTGGGATGCCTATAACATATAATGTGACCTGAGGCATGTGCCTCTTATAGACCTAATGAAAATGAATATAAAAAAATTTAAATTTAAATTTTGAGTACTTGTTCGTTACATTGATTTAATAGTTCACTAAATCGACTAGAAACTTCTTCCTTTATCGTTTACTTAAATGTTTTTTCTATTAAAGTTCAATACTGTTGAATTGTTTATGAAAAAACGACTTATATAATTTTTTTTTACAGAATGGATAAAAGTTGGACGTATGAAACCGATCAGATCTCAGGCGATTTTCAAAACAATTTGGAGAGCTTTATAGATTTTTCATTTCACAATGATTCAGATAGTGGTCGCATACACTTCACATGTTTCATTTTTGTTGGTAGACCTGGGTTGAGACGTGAAGATGTCATCTACCACATAAACAAATATAGTTTTCAAGAAAACTACTTTGTGTCGTATCACGATGGGGAGAAAATTAAATCTCAAATTGGTGATGATCAAAATGGAAGGACTAGAAGGGAGAATTTGTTAGATGATCAGTTTTAGTTTATTCTCCATCATGAAAAACAAAGTATTTCGACTCAAGAAGACTTAAATATGTGGACAGATGATGAATTTAGTGAAAATGATGATATTGGTAGTGTGAAAAAATTGAATGATGCTTCCATGACTCAAGTATATCAAAAATGCAATAAAATGAAAAAGATGGAATTTTTAATCTGATTGTTTAATGGGAAAACTATGTATGGGATTTCTAATACAACAGTCGATTACATTCTTACCCTCTTGAATGATTTACTTCTAGATGATGCAGATATTCCCTCAAACCACTATACGGCATGGAAGTTAGTTGAGGAACTTGGATTTTCAAGAAACAAAATTCAAGCTTGCCCGAAAGATTGCAGTGTATTCTGGGAGGAAACCGCTGAATGAAATGATTTTATAAAATGTAGAACATCCTGCTTGAAGTCAAAATCTGATGGAACACCATGCCGCATTCCATAGAATGTAATTTGGTACTTTCCATTGATCCCCAGACTCCCGAATCTTTTTATGTCTGATGACATATCAATAAAAATGAGATGGAATGATACCGAGATAAAGAAGACTAATGATGAGTTGGTTCATCCTGTAGATGGATTTGCGTGGAAAAGATCTGATGCTCGACATCCGGATTTTGAAGCTGATATGTGTAATATAAGGCTGGGTCTTTTATGCGAAGGTTTAAATCCATTTGGGCAGATTCATACTTCATACAGCACAAGGCCTGTTTTTACACATTTATAATCTTACCCCATGGTTATGTATGAAAAAACCTTTCAATTTAATGAGTATACTCTTATCTTTACCGTCTGATCCTGACATTGATATTGATGTATACATGGATCCTTTAATAAAATGGTTTAAACTTCTTTGGGATGTGGGTGTGTTCACATACGATGCATGTTCAAAAGACATATTTTTGATGCATGCTGCGCTTATGTGGATGATCATTGAACATCCAGCTTATACAATGATGTATGGATAGAGCATGAAGGTAAAACGGTCATGTCCTGTTTGTATGAAGAATTCAAGATCCAGAAGACTGAAACATTGATGTAGTTTCAGTTTTATGGGACATCTACGATTCTTTCCAATGGACCATCCATATAGAAATAATCGTCGAAAATTTGATAATACTATAGAGACCGATGATCCACCTCAGTATATGTCTGGAAATAATGTGCTTAATGAATTGAAAGATTTCTATTTTTCATTCGGGAAGGGTCAAATGAAATCTGGAAAGAGAGAATGTATCTACTACAATCTGTTACAATTGGAGGAATATGAGTATCTTTTTGGATTTTCCTTATTGGTCAACCAATTTATTACTTCAATACATAGACATAATGAATATTGAAATGAATATATGTGAAATTTTGTTTTTGATTCTTCTTAACGTTAAGGGGAAGACAAAATATGATTTACGATCTCGTCGTGACATGGTGGATTGGGGCATCAGACCAGAATTGCATCCTGTGTGTATTAGTAAAAATAAATGGCAACTTCCATGTGCTTCTTATGTGATGACACCTATGAGAAAAAAACAATTTCTAGAAGTATTATAGACTATTATAGTTTTTTATGGCTATTCAAGCAACATATCTAAATGGGTCAAGAGAAGAGAGTTGAAGCTAAAATCATTGAAGACTCATGATTATCACATTCTTCTGCATGAGTTTCTTCCAATAGCAATCTGTCATCTTTTGTCTAATAATGTAATGGTGATTGTTATTTGGTTGTGCCATTTGTTTAGAGATTTTTGTGCTAAGATGTTTTCAAAGTCATTCTTGCAAAAAATGTTGACAGATGCCCCATTAATTTTGTGTGTGTTGGAGAAAATATTTTCTTCATTATTTTTCACATGCATGCTGCATATGACTGTCCATATTCCCACTAAAATACATCTCGGAGGACCTGTTTATTTTATATGGATGTATCCTACTGAAATAAATATGTACACATTAAAGTCTTAGGTCCGAAAAAGGAATCATCCCGAAGGTTCTATTGTGAACGGATAGTTGTCTCAAGAATGTATGGATTTATTCTCAATGTATTTGTCTAATATTACTATAAGAATGGGAAGACCAATGAGAAATGAAGAACAATAGTATGAGAAAATTTAACCCTCTTTTCCATCACTTCCTCAAACAAGAGGAATTCCTAGATCATATTCATTGAAGACATTATGCCATTAAGAGTGGGAGATGGCACATCGCACAGTTTTGTTCAACTATGATTTTTTTCATGACTATATCAGGTAAATAAATTTAATATGTACATATTACATATATATATCGGTTAAAATATTCATATTTTTATCTTCAGGCAACATAAAACAATAATAAATAGAAATCATCTTTCATTATCATTGAGAAGGAGGGAGGAATTTCATAGAAAAGAGTTTTATTCTTGGTTAAAATTAAAGGTAAAAATATTACTGTTTAAAATAATTAAATCAATATTTAATTAAGATTAATATTCATTTATAGTTTGGGTATTGAGTTTGTCTGCTGACTCTGTCTCTGAGGAAATAAGAGATTTGGATTTTGGTTTTAATACCGTGGTTCGTGACTCTAAATCAATTGATATCAATGGCTACAAATTTACTATAACTGAATAAGAAAAGAGCATGAGAACACAACATGATGGTGTAATGGTTATTGCCAAAACAGATTTTTATGCTAGTGCATCAGAAAGTAGACCGCAATTTGAAAATGTTGGTTATTATGGAGTTGTTGAGAAGATAATAACATTGGATTATTACTCTCATGGATGAGTCACAATGATGAAATGCCATTGGTTTGATTAAATGATGAGACATGGCACATTATTGAGGATTCTGGATTTCGAGTAATTAATATGACTCACAATCTTTCTACTAAAGAACCATATGTTTTGGCATCAATGGCTAAACATGTTGTTTATGTCAAAGACTAACTTCAACCTGAATTTGGTGTCATAGTTGAAGTAATTCCAAGACAAATTTTTGTTGATGGTGATGATGGAATTGACACTTTCCCTACTGCCATTGGAACCAATCCATTTATTTCTTTTGATGACTCCAATAGCTCAATTGTTAGAGTTGATTGTGAAACTGATGTTTTGGTTGAAAATATTTTGATTCATTCATCCATGTTCTCAATTCTTTTGGTTTACCTCGTGTTGGGTTGTTAAGGTTGGTACTATTCCAATTGATTTAGTATTGATAACAAATATGCTTTATCTAACTTGACCATTATGTGAATTTTTAATTTATATTGGTTGTAGTTCTATTTGAATTGAATTTTCTAATTTGTAATTGAACTGTATTCAAACCTAGTCAAAAAATATTTCTAACATGGTGAACATTACAACTTGTATGATTTTTTAAATCCATTCAAGCTCTTCTAAAACAATTAATAGCTAAATTACCAATTAATCGACCTATTCCCTCATATATTTAGTTTTTTTTGGGTTACACATTAGTTTCCTTTTTCTAATTAATTGCATATTTGTTTTCAAAAGCAAGAAATGTAGCCAATTGAAGAGAGATAAAGGAAAACAATGATGGAGAACAATCGTCGAATGGCAGAGATGGGTGTTCCACCATTAGTGCCTGTAGTGAGTAATTTATTTAAAATATATATATTTAAAGAATATATAATGTCATGTGATTAATTTTGTTGTAAACATTTTTGTAGGATCCACTTATACGTCGACAGTTATTCGACAAGGAGCCTAGTACGGGTCCTAGTACTCAGGTCGGTGGAACGAGGGGGGTTTGTACCAGAGGTAGACGAGCAGCTCCGCATACATGACTAGACCATACCCCTCCCACTGATTGGTCATCCTTCCCACATTCTGATCCCGGTGTGTCGTTGGGGACACACGGGATATCTAGGCCTCCCATATTTTCACCACCTTTTGCATCTTCTCACCCATATTTTTCATATCTCAAGATGATTCCCACTCCCTAGCCAGAATCCGGTCATACAGCTGTCCCATATTTATTTCCTTGTAATTTTGTCTCTCTGAGCTTCTATATTCCATCGCCTTCAACTCCTACTCCACCACAGGGTGTTCCATTATTTTCTGTGGATCCAGGGGTGCTCAGCGATCAGACTGACACAATTATATTTATAGAACCCTAACAAATTTTTATACCAATATTTATTTTCATTATAACATGTTTTGATAAAATATTTGTTTTTATTTCATGAAAAATACATCTACTGATAGGAGGCGGGGGGGCATGGGAATACATGAATGCATGTGGTGTGGAACTGCCGGACACAGGTAATGGTGGATTACAATGAAGACAGCCAAATGTTTGAGAAAACATGGCATCAATGTCGGAGGTCATTGGCGATGCTTTCCAAATACCCAGACATCATTCTCTTCAGCATGCTATCGTGGACACAGTTTCCATATGAGGTCAAGGATAGAGCTTGGGTAGAGATATGAGTAAAAAAATTTGTTGTATTTAATGCCATGAATTATTATTATTATTTATATGAATTAATATTTTGGTGCCAGCTTCGATTTGATTTTCCCGATGGCGAGGGTGCACTACCGGCAGGTCTAAAGGATTTAGGTGAGCTTTGGAGAGACTAAAAGAATGAGTTTTATATTGTCTTGCGTGCTAAAGTTGGCACTGAGTTAGAGGTGGTACCAGTTATGGATGATTGTCCTATAGAGCAGTATCAGCAGATTTTTACTCATTGGACGAATACTTAGTTTAATGTATTAATTATATTTAAGGTAGTTAAATAATAACATTCATGTTTTTAATTAATATTATCCTTTTTATTTTCTATTTTTATTTAGGAATCAACTGGAAAAAATAAAAAAACATTGATGCAAACAATACCTCCATACACTGGGACGTACTACGATGCCAGATCATGAGAGGAATCTTGTATGAAAATTGTTTATAAGTTTTCTTTAAGTCTTAAAATTTCTTTTGTTTCCTAAATTATTTAATCGTTTGGTAAAGTTTTCATATAAATTTAGTTTTCAATGTCATTTTAGAGGCAAAAACAGAATATTGAGGGACGTGTGCCTCAAGCAAAACTCCTTTGCTCGAGTAGATGGAAGAAGGATGGAAGTCCCGTCAATGAACCGACTCAGCAGTAGATTTTAGGTTTTAATCTTTTGAATTTATATTTTAATATATATTTTGTAACTTAATAATATATTTCTATTTGTAACAGTTTTCTTTAGAGTCCCTTTATGCCCAAGAACCAGATAATTTTGGGCCAACTGATCACTTACATCAGGTGTTGGGAGATGAGCATTCTGGCAGAGTACACTGTCGACCTAGGATAGCCCCGAGGAAGTATTGGCCCTCCTTAGGTACATGTATTAGTGCCACCAAGATGCAAAAAGTTAGGGCACAGACAGAACAGGTTGACAAAAGGGCCATAGAGACGGAAAAACATTCTTCTCGGGAAAACTATGCATTTATGAAATTTATTGAAGTTCTGCGTCCCACACTTCCACCAGAGGCCAACCCAGATTTTGATGATTATATGTAATCGATACTTTCTATATATGGTGAACCAGGTGGCAGTTCTAGTGGTGGTCAAGACGATTTCCAACCTAACAATGATGATGGTGAGGAGTTTGATGTGGAAGAGGAGGGCGAGGCGGAGGTCGAGGTGGAGGAGGAGGGTGAGGCGAATGGAGAGGGTGAGGTAGAGGGAATTCAGGAGGGTGAGGACGATGATGAGGAGAATGATGACCATGAGGATGTGGGTGATGATAATGGTGATGATAGTGATGGTTATGTGGGACAAATTGATCTGTTACATTTTTCACTAATATTACTGAGATTTGATGTTTAATCTATTATAGTTGTTGGTTTTATCTAGACAGATATTATAGTATTAGAGTTGAGTTATTTTTATATATTGTCTGTTTTCATGGATGTTGATGTCTTTTAGTGGATGCAGTGTATCTTGAGCAAGTTTGTAGTGTTTTGTTGTGTTTGGGAACTCCCCCGATAGCCCCCCACCATCCTCCTTGGACCCCAGACTACCCCCCAGAAACCCCCCGGACAGCCCCCCCGGACAGCCCCCCTCCCCCACCATCCTCCTTGGTCCCCAGACAGCCCCCGGACAGCCCCCGTACAGCCTCCCCACCCTCCTCCTTGGACCCCGGATAGCCGCACGGACATCCCCCCACCCTCCTCCATAGACTCGAGATAGCCCCCAGATAGCCCCCCCCACCATTCTCCTTGGACCCTGGACAGCTTCCCGGAAAGCCCCCACCCCCACCCTCCTCCTTGGACGTCAGACAGCCCCCACCATCCTCCTTTGTCCCCGGACAACCCCCCTCCTCCCTAGACCTCAGAAAGCCCCCCCCGGACAGCCCCCCGAACATCCTCCCCCACCCTCCTCCTTGGTCCCTAGACAGACCCCCAGACACACCTCAGAGAGCCTCCCCACCCTCCTCCTTGGACCCCGGACATCCCCCCCACCCTCATCCTTGGACCCCCAGATAGCCCCCCCACCATCCTCCATGATTTCACATGCCTTTTTTTATTTCTCTGAAAATGCAATGTTATTTAGGATTATTCCATTTTTGTATGTCTTGAATTATTTGAATCTCTTGGTATGTTTATTAGCTCGTGATCATCAAATGCATGTGATGATATGGTTAAAATTGAATACAAAGCCTTGTTGTACATTCTCCATGTTATGTGAATTATGCCTTATTTGATTTGGTTTACTTGTCAGTTGTTAGGATAAGACATGAATTACATGTTAATGTCTCATGGACGGACAGGTCATGCTTAGGGAATTTAGACTTGAAATTCTCGGATGAATGCTTTGGATTCTTGGTGAGGGCTACCAGGATGGTTTCTATTACTCATGAGTGATATTGGTTTCTTAAAGATAAACCGAGGACATGTCTACTTTGCAAGATAATAATACCATGCCATAGGTGATACCCGATCCCCTATGTGAGATACTTAGCAATAATGGCCGCATAAATCCGAAGCGTGGTGTGGCCGACACCACTCAATGTGACGTGTACGAGTCAACCCCGTCTAAATCCGAGGCACGGTGTGGCCAAGATTTTAAGTGAAAAGAAAAACTCGCATACATAAAACCAACCAAAATCTTTTGTATTCTTTTGATACTTTATCAAAAAGATCGATGGGGAATATATGACCTGTACGAGTCAACCCCGGCTCTATCTGGGTCACAGTGTTGTCGGGATCACTCTAAGTGTCTCTCTTTTGTTTAAAACAGACAACATTTTAAGTACATATGGAAAAACAAAAAAACAGATTATGATTGTGTTGATTCTTTAGCACAATGATCCATGGGTCATATGTGATGTGTACGAGTCAACCTTGTCTTAATATGAGGCGTGGTGTGGCCAGAACCACTCAAAGTGTCTCTCTTTTGTTTCGAAAGGACATTATTTTAAGTAAAAACATCAACTGGCATACAAAAAACTGACCAAACGCATTAGTATTGTGTTGATACTTTAGTAAAATGATCCATGGGTCATTTGAGACGTGTACGAGTCAACCCCGTCTAAATATGAGGCACGGTGTGGCCGATACCACTCTAACTGTGTCTCTTTTGATTAAAATGGACAAGATTATAAGTGAAAAGAACAACTGGCATACGAAAAACCGACCAAATTCATTATGATTCTATTTATACTTTATCACAATGATTCATGGGTCATATGTAACATGTACGGGCCAACCTAGGCTCAATACGAGTCATGGTCTGTCTGGGATCACTCTAACTGTCTCTCTTTTGTTTAAAATGGACAACATTTTAAGTACATACGTAAAATAGACCAAACACATTCATTTTCTGTTGAAACAACAGGATAATGATTCATGGGTCATATGTGACGTGTACGATTCAACCTCTCCTCAATCCGAGGCACGGTGTGGCCGACACCACTCAAAGTGTCTCTCTTTTGTTTAAAATGGACTTCATTTTAAGTAAAAACAACAACTAGCATATGGAAAACTGACCAAATGGATTCTGATTGGGTTGATACTTTAGAACAGTTATCCATGGGTCATATGTGATGTTTATGAGTCAAACCCACCTCAATATGAGGCGTGGTGTGACCGTAACCATTCATAGTGTCTCTCTTTTGTTTAAAATGGACATCATTTTAAGTGAAAACAACAACTAACATACGAAAAACTGACCAAACACATTCAGAATGTGTTTATGATTTAGTAAAATGATCCATGGGTCATATTTGACATGTACGAGTCAACCCCACCTAAATCTGAGGCACAGTCTAGCGGGGATCACTCTAAGTGTCTCTCTTTTGTATAAAATGGACAACATTATATGTATATACAGAAAACATACCAAACGGATTCTGATTGTGTTGATACATTAGCACAACGATCCATGGGTCATATATGACATTTAAAAATCAACCTGGCCTCAATATTAGGCATGGTGTGGCTGTCACCACACAAAGTGTCTCTCTTTTGTTTCAAAAGGACATCATTTTATGTGAAAACATCAACTGGCCTACGGAAAACTGACCAAACGCATTCGGATTGTGTTGATACTTTAGATAATCATTCATGGGTCATTTAAGACAGATACAAGTCAACCTTGTCTAAATCTGAGCCCAGTGTGGCTGGTAACACTCTAACTGTGTCTCTTTTGTTTAAAATGCACACGATTATAAGTGAAAAAACAACTGGCATACAAACTACAGACCAAAAAAATTTGGAATCTGTTGAAACATTAGGAGAATGATCCATGTGTCATTTGTGACATGTATGAGTTAACCGCACCACAATATGACTCGCAGTTTTGCTGGCACCACCCAAAGTGTCTCTCTTATGTTTAAAATGGACAACATTTTAAGTATATTTGTAAAATCGACCAAAAGGATTCTGATTGTGTTGATACTTTAGAACAACTATCCCTGGGTCATTTTTAACGTGTACGTGTGAACCTCGACTCAATCCTAGGCATGTTGTGGCTGACACCACTCAAATTGTATCTATTCTATTTAAAAAGCACTTCATTTTAAGTGAAAAAAACAACTAGCATACTAAAAAATGGCAAAACGCTTTTGGAATATGTTGATACATTAGGACAATGATCCATGGGTCATTTGTGATGTGTACAAGTTAAACTCGCCTCAATCTGATACACTGTGTGACCGGTATTACTCTACGTATATGTATTTAGTTTAAAATGGACAACATTTCTAGTAAAAACATCTGGTATATGAAAAACCTATCAAATTATGATCCGAATTCTAGATTCCACATATAATTTTCATCTAAATTTTAAATTGAATTCTAAATGAATTATGTATGTTTATAATTATGTTATGAATTTTTATTTAATTCTAGATTTGTATAGTTCTAGGATGCATTATATGTAAAATGTGTATGAATTTCTTCTGTATATGTATGTGTTAGTTGGTTATTACAGGTACTGTAATTGTATATTTATTTGTTAGTTGATTATTATAGGTACAATAATTGTAAATGAGAGGGAATTGGAAAGGTGTGGGAAGGGATACCCTGCTCTGTGCCTGCTGTGCAAATTGCAGGCTGTTGTGCAATTTGCACAGCGTAGGCTATGCCAATAGTATCAAACTGTTGGGATAAGATTCTCAGTATTTATTTTACCATCAGTTCTCTATAAACTGTTGGTAAAAAACCATTCCCAATGGTTTATAAACCGTTGGGAAAGAATTCATATGGTTGGTTTTCCCAACAGTTCAGTCAAACTGTTTGTAAAAAATATCCCAACAGTTGTGCCAAATTGTTGGGATAGATTTATTTTTCTTACCTATCACAATGAATCTATGTAAAACATTTGGAAAAGCATTACCAACGGCTTACTTACCAACAATTTGCAGAACTGTTGGTATATGATGTACCAATGGTTTTGCAGTCTTTCCAAAAAGTTTAGAACCGTTGGTAAATTGTCCATTTTCAGTAGTGAAAATGATACAAACATACAGGGACCCAATAAGGGACTCCCTAGATCTACAAGTAATCATAGGAATCCCTTAGGAGATTCTTAGAAGAATCTGTTCTCATGGCCTCATAGGCCAGAAGGGAACATCTCACAAGGGGAACATCCTCAAAAGCAAAGGTCACGTGAGATAGATCATAGCTCATCTCATATCAAGATCTCAACTAGTTTGGTCTGAACACCCAACCAATAATCCACGCCAAATCTCACTCTCATGAGACAACTAAAAATGACAACTCGAGGAAGAACCTATCCCATTAGATGGAATCCAAAAAACAACCATTAGGAGTCCTTAGAATGCTCCACATGTTTCATGATTCCGATCTATGTGGAATGCACTCCAATGAACTAGTCATCGGTACAATTGTGACTCTAGGGATAGATGTCATGAAAAAACCCTCAAAGGGTTGAAAAGGGGAATTACATGACGTGCAACCATGGTAAACGATGTGTACTCCCAATGCACTACATGGGCATGTACTCTTGCCGTCCTGGGCATGTACACCCCAGGTACATGGCAGATACATGGGTACACAGTGTGTACCCTAGAATGGGTACATGCCCATGTCCCTAAAGCATATTGAATGTTTACCTAGTCATGTTGTGTACATCTACATGGCGTGTTACCTTACATGAGGTCTGTCTATGTACCCCACATGGTCATGTAACTGTATACAGGTAGACGTGCCCAGGTACTCGGACACATGGCCAAGTACTGGTATATGGTGTGTACACCCCTATACATGGATTATACTCCCAAAATATCGAATTCCCAAAACAATAAGAACACACAAAATTTCACCCTAGACTATACATCATGTAACAATGGTTCCCCAAATGAGAAATGCTCAGTTCTCCCAAAACACCGGTTTTTTCCCCAAATCAACATATCGATCCTCAAGATTCCACAATAAAGATATATAATGAAATAAAATTTTTATAAAATGCATCTAAAGGGTTTCTATGTAGAAAACAGAAATCGGCCCACCTTTATGTAGAAACCTTTGAAACATAGCCTGATTTTGTGGTCCACGGTCGATGCACACCGATCTAGCATGTCACGACCTCCATGGTGGTACCCCTCTTCACTTCCCTCTCCCTCTCTCTCTATCCATCTCCCATTTATCCCTCGGTCGAGTGGAATAGGAGGATCCATATAGGAGGCATGTGTTATAAGGAGGAAATAAGAGAAAATAAAACAAAAATAAAAAAAAGAAAATAAAAGAAAAAGAATAAAGAGCACTGACCGACCACACTGCCTGAATTGAGTTCATGCATCATCTATGATAAACACTGCATTCATGACTCAATGACGGATATGTAATCTCAATACAATGATCTATTCAAAAGAGACGTTCGAAAAAACTTGTGTGAATAATTTTATATTTAATTTAATAAATAATAATTATTAATTATTCCTCCAATATTTGAACGACTCATATTTCTACCAAACTCATGTCCTATGATAAAAACCCTATTACAGGACCAACATAATGGTCATAAATGATTCTTTAGATCATCTTATAGTGTAAAAGACAATTTTACCCCTCAAGAGCATCTGCATGTACAAATTCAAATTTCTGCTCAAAATTGCGGTACAGAAAAACATAGTTTCTTAAAAACACACCACCATAAACTTTCTAATCTCCAAGAATCCAATTAATAGAACTAGAAGACATTATCTGAATCTATGATTCTACACAACCAAGCTATCTGGACTATCCAATGACTAGTCTCATAGTGCCAAAAAATATATTCTTCCTGGAAGATAATTAATTATGATCGATCTGGTACTCCCCACCATAGGATTACCATTATCATCATCTCAAAATAAGATTCTGAACCCAAAATCCCAGAAAAAGAACTGATGTTCTACTAAAAATGATGGTAACCACCCTTAATGAACCAATGGTGTAATCCAAACCATATGTGTTACCTAACACTACTCATCGGGTGAAACCTTAACATGTTCCATCCTCAATAGGGAAGAACATTTAGAATGAAAAAGTTCTTGGAATAGGGCTGACACTATATCAGCCTACTCATGATGAATAAAGATATAGAATGATCTTCTCTAACATGAGAATGCTATGATTCTACCAAGGGTGTGTACAGATCCCTCTGAGCAATGCCCACACCCTATAAAAACCAGACCATGATTCATCCATGGGTCAACTGTATCACGATATCCCAACATTTCATGATGTCACATCAACCTCAAAGGGATATTCTAACACAACTTATGGTATCCAAGTCCACAGAAAGTTTTAAAAATAGCAGTCCATGACTCGCACTCGATCGGTCACCAATTTAGAGTTAAATGATATTACCTGAAACAAGTAAGTATCATTACCATTTTATTTGGACTTTAAAAAGTAATTCACCACAATGGTAAGATTAATGTGTTACACGATACACCATTTACATAATATATTTTCTACCTTGGAACTCCTATTCAAAATCTATCACTGTATGTGTGCCATAATTTACTCCACAAACGCCTGCCACGTGGCATCGTTCTAGTAACAAGAATCTGCCTATGCTCTGAAAACATTAGCATTAGAGTAAACATTGGCTAACTAAACCACGAAACAAATAGTCTTTATCATCGAAGCCAGACTCAAAAAAAAGTACCCATGGCTCTTTGTCAAAAGATGATGGAATTAACATGCCTATAAGTCAAACTCAATCACCTATCATGAATCAATATCAAAATGAGTATAAAACTAGACTCACATCCAGAAAATGCTTCTTGAAAACAAGGGGAAACCTCTCACACACTGGTTTCCTATGAAGAAAACTGATATCGACCTACAGGGGTCTATGTCAAAACTAAGGGCCTCATTGTCATCCGCCTAGCCACAAAAAATACACCTCAAAAATAGCTCAAAAGGTATAACCACAAATCCTAAAAGATCCAACCTCTCAAAAGTAGGTAAATATCATGACAAAAAACAAATTCCATGGTTAAAAACATGGCCTTCAAGGGATATAATTTTCTCAAATCTTCCTCAAAAAGATCTTCTCCCTAGATGTCACAACCAACATAAGAGAAAAACTAAACTAGCACTCACCGAGTATTTGTATTCAATAATACCTATTAGAAGTCCATTTCATAATAAAAGTCATGGTATATATGGAGATTGTACTCAGAAATCCGATTAGATAACCATATCCCAGAGAAATGACACCCTTCTAGGGGTTTATGAAAAATAATCATATGCCACATCGACCTAGTAAGTCACTGCACCTCCCATGTTTGATGACTGAGTCATCAGCCTCACAACAAAAGTCATCTACGTAAATCAACATAACCTACCATCAGAGTGAAATAAATGTGTATAAGGCACAAAGGCATCAATAGTTAGTAAGATCAAAAACTATTAGGCCCATATTATGTGAATACTAAGTGAAAAAATGATTCATGAGAAGTATCTTGCCTTTTCTGGACAAGGGTCAAAACCGTCCTTGGCCTCTTACCAATGTTCAAGAGACATAGATTTTTAGTAAACCATTACATTCATACAACATTTGAATCACTTAAGCTGAAATCATATAAAACCGTAACATCATATATCAAAATTGCAATCCCAAATACATGGAAACTGAGACATCTTACTAAAACAAGTGTTTTTGATTCACTAGTCATATATCCATCATAGGGTCTGAAACACTCATAAACTGCTATATACCATATCCAAAATAGTAAAGACCAGGAAAATAAATCTCCTTGGATACCACTTTGTAACTTCTAGATGTGGATTCCACTAAACTGGTTCTCTAATCTCATCGGTTACAAGGCCTCAAGCACACCTCCCCATATTCCAGAGGCTTCCTACTTGCAGTGAGGGACTATGGTTTTCTAGTGGGGAGAAACTTTCCTCATATTATAGTAAGAAACATCATCAAATAGAAAAGTATTATACATAGTGGAAAGTAAAATGAGTGAAGAATAAGTATAAAACTGAAATAGAATATGATGTAATAATAAATAAAAAACCTGTAAAATCCCAAACAACTTTGGAAACCCATGATACACTGGTCACCCACTAGGCCGACTATATCGATAAAATAGTAAAAAATAAAAAAAAATTAAAAGTACTGGGCTCTATTACTAACTCAGAGCCAGACCACATACCCTATCTCCAAACCCTGTCAAACTGTACCAGCCCAATCAGAAGAACCCACTTGAGCAGCTCCGCTTGATAATGAAACATTGTGCCTCAGTCCTATCCACCATGGAACTCATGCTCAACTTGAAAAAAATACATCAGGTGTACACATATACCGAGGTTTAAATGTTGGGGTGAGAAATAATTTTATTAAGCCAACCCAATAAGAAACTTGTAACTCTGCTACTATAAGTGCATGGAAAAGCAATGTTCCGAGCCTAGATGAAACACAACCAAAAGGTGAAAAAATCCCAACATGATCCCTATGTCAATCACAAGGTCCAAAATCATTATCAACTAAGCAAGTTCCACCATGGTTGTCCATATATATAGGCATATGAATGTATAGTCCCATAATTATACATACATACATACATACATACATATATATGATATTCATGAAAAAGTGAAACAAATAACAAGAAAATGAACAATAGTCATTCCCTGGGTTTGTAATCCTAATTGCATGGACATATTGTGCAAGGGAATTAAGCTAGACATCGTGCCACTCAAGTCGTGTAACATAATGTCAATCTATTGGTCCATAATCCCAATTGACATATACTTTCTTCGACCAATGTTGGAAAGTATCAAATAAATATATTTCACCACAGGAGGATAAATTCCCTACACTTATATTCACATGTAATTGCCTCCAATCACCAACAAGGATACCATATACTGACAGTCAATCTTATAATGATCACAAACACCACCGCCATTCCGTAATACAACAAGTGTCATACCACCAAAGGGCGGATCCAAGGAACTCATCCAAGGAATATTCATGAGAAGTGTAGACCACAAAGGGATGGATCTAAGGAACTCATCCAAGGAATCCTGATAAAAAACATAGAACACAAAGGGAAAAATATAATGAAATCTTCCAATTCATCTACATAATAACTGTAGTTCTGGAATGGCCTGATCCAAGGAACTTGTCCATGGAATCAGCATCGAACCACATAGGGGTCCTAGTTGAAACTCTGTTTAGGTGTTGTTTGGGTTCTTAGGATCATATCAAAAACACATTTCCTATATTAGCGCAATCAATTAGTATCCATGGGGTAGCAAGGCTCGAGGAATCCCATGGAATCATGTCCCAAGGGAAATACTCTTCCCAAGGCTTCCACTACCACATTCTAGATACATGGAGAGTATTCCATGGAATCTATCAGACCATTCAAGAATCACACAAGAGTATACCCACTCATTTAAAAACATTCATCACAAGACATGTGTATACACAACCATTCATTATAGGATAAGGAGAGCGTAGTCATCTCCACCACATATCCCAAGACAACGAGTCTGTCCAAGGAATTCCTACAACGGGGAATCCAAATATCACTCATGGCATTCAAGAAAACATGTAAGGCTCAATATCCATGTCTCAGGTACCACCTCTCTCTACGAGTAAAACATTAGTAAATATGGAAAAAATCCATATTCATATATAGAACATCTAGGAATCACAAAAATCATGAAAACGCCTCACATCCGGCTCAAGATCTACTAACTAGGGAGCACCTCTGGTAAACAATATTGCATCAAAAAAACCATGTTAGATATAAACATACAAGTGAGGGTGGCCCAAACCCTGAACCCAACATTACAGCCAAGGGTCCATGGGAATATTAGTTTGGAATGGGTTCTAGGTGACACCCAAACACTATCTCTACCCTAACCTGATGTAACATTTTAGGTTTACTAAAACATTGGGAACTTGTTGGGTCCCACAAGACAAGCGCTGATGGAATCCAACTTAAGAACAATCAAGTTTACCTTTGTGAAGGCATCCTACTCGGGATCTTTTCATGTAACATAAATGGATGAATCCAACTCTGGACCCCCTAATGGTAGGAAAATAAGGCATCCTAAAATGGGAATCCTCTAATGGTAAGAAACATAGGCATCCATCAAGATGGATCCTATAAACAATCATCAATACTGATGCATCCTATAATAGGGGTCCTCAAAATCATACAAAAGTATAGGGATCCTACAAGGGACTCCATAGATCAGTGAATAAGAATATTTATCTCTTAATGGATCCATAGAAGCATCTAGTCTCATGAAATCATAGGCCGTAAGGGAATGTCTAACAAGGGTAAAATCCTCAAAATCATAGGTTATGTGACATAGATCAAATCTCATATTAGATAAAAATCTCATCAAGGTTGGTTTGAACACCCAACCTATCATCCAACCCTTTACCCACACTCAGGAGACAACTTAAAGTGAAATCTATAAGAATAAACTCTCTATATAGATGGAATCCGAAAAACACCTATTATAATTTCTCAGAATGATCCATGGGTTTCACAATTACAATATACATGGAAAAACACTCAGAATGGACTACTCTTTGGTAAAATTCTAACACTGTGACCAAAAGGTACAAAAACACGAAAAGTGTTGAAAAGGGGCATTGCACAACATGTATCCTCGGTACACGGAGTGTACACCCAGCATGCCACATGTGCGTGTACTCTCTATAGATTCAGGATGTAATGCCCCACCTCGGTACATAGTGTGTACTCCCAGCACGTCACAAGGGCATGTACTCTCACCAGCCTGGGTGTATAACACCCCAAGTACAGGGTGTGTTACATGGGTACACGACATGTACCCTAAATGGGATAAATTACTATGTCCCTCAACCAACATAGACATTTAACTAGAAACACCATGTTCATCTATACGACATGCTGCACTAAATGGGTTCTATCCATGTACACCACATACTTGTGTACCCCACAAGGTCGTGTACTCCAACACGGGTAGAAATGCCTGGGTACTGGGCCACACAACCAAGTACTAGTACACAGCCTGTACACTCTTGTACATGGTGTCTACTCCCAAAAGATCATCTTCCCCAAAATAGAAGAACACACAAAATGTAACCCCTGATTAATTGCCATGTAACCAGGTTTCCCCAAACACGAAAACCTTGGATCACCCTAAACACCAATTCCCTCCCAGATCCTTAGATCATCAATTAATATTCCAAAATAAAGCTATATAAGTTAATAAAAACATGAAACAATTCATTTAAAAAGGATATATGGTAAAAACTTATATGGACCTACCTTTAGGTTAAAACCTCCAAACCATGGTTTGATTTGATGGTTAGTAATCACCGTACGCCAATCCAGCATGTTGAAAGCTCCAAAGCAGTACCTCTCTTGAATTCCCTATATCTATCTTTATCCACTGACATTTCTCTTTCTAGTGGAATTAGAGGTACCTCGTAGGAGGCATGTGTGAAAAGGAGGAATGAAGAGAAAAGAAAGAAAAATAAGAAAAGAAAATGAATAGGAAAATGGTCTCAGGTTGGGCCCAACACCCGAATCTAGTTTATCCCTCAGTTTAGCTAAACTCCTCATTCAAGAGTCAATAATGGAGATGGAATATTAATCTGATACTTCTTTTAAATGATACAACAGAACTGACTTGTACATGTAATTTAATATTTAATTTAGTAAATATTAAATTTTGAATTTTTTGAAAAATTTAAATGGCTCAGATTTCTCCCAAACTCTTATCCTAAGGTAAAAAACCTATTCAAGGACCAACACGGTAGTCAAAAAAATTACCCAATATCTTTTTATTGGTAAAAACCATTTTACCCCTGACGAGCATTTAAAAGTAATAATTCAAATTTCAGAAAAAAATTTCATTCTAGAAAAACATAGGTTCTTAAATAGATTATTCTTCATCACATTACAGAATTACATGCCCGAGGAATGTAATAGTGTAGTGTCTTTGAAAACATGTAACAAAATATTCTATCTTGATGAATTAAATTCACTATTCCAAAAAAAGATCATCCCCTTCAGTACTCTTACCCAGAATCATTCTTCATGACCTTAGGAAATGAAACATAATAAAGGGAGAGATTAGATTCTCAGTAATGGTAAACAAGGTAAGAATGTAATAATAATAATGATCATAAGGGTATTAAAATAAGATCATATCATTAGAATATCATACCCTTCAAATCAATGAATTTTAACATAAATCATGGTATAAATATTGGTGGTTCAGAAGATAAGAATCATAAGGTAATGAAGAAAATAATTAAATAAATTATAACATAGGAACAAGACATATAATTTTTGGTATACACATAACTATAAAGAAAATTTCTCCATAATACATTGCTCAAAACCAAAACGACATAGAGAACATCATGGGGGCTACCCCTACTGGTCAAGACACTCTCCCTTCCCTAGTCGCATCCCATACCTTATAGTGGAATGAGTTCACTCCTCAAACCATCGTAGTAGTCATGTTTCATTTATAAGTCCATAATAGTAATTTTGATTCACTCCCAAAACCATATTTGTAGTCAAGGTTCACATACAAGACCATCTAAGAAGTCAAAGTCCTTTACTGAATCGAGTTCACTCCACGTTCCACCCATGTCTATGTTATGAGATATAAATATTTACCAACTGAATTAGAGGGCAATATAGGTACTAACTATAACATAATGAAATCATACATACTTATTCCAAAAAATATTATTTTCAAAGAAAATTATGTTCAATGTGTATTTATATAAAAAAAATTCTCAATAATTTTTTTTAAAGATCATTCAAAATTATTTTTTTATTTTGAAAACATATAAAATAATATTCGAAAATAATTTAAAACACTTATTAATAATGGAAAAAATTTAAATTTTTTTCGTTAAAAATATCATTGATAACATAATATGTAATCATTGAAATCATTAAAATTATTTTCTTTGAGAATAACCTTTTGAAAACATATAAACTATGCATTGAAAATCGTTTAAAAAAATCTTCAATATAAAAGTTTTTTTAAAATATTTTCTATTTAAAATATAATAAAAAACATATAAAATAATTTTTGAAATCATTTATAACTTTTTCTTTCAAAATAAACTTCAAAACATAAAATAAATCTTGAAAACATTTTGAAAACCTTTTCATTGAAAATATCATTGAAAATTTGTAAAGGAAGATTGAAATTATTTAAAAACTAACACACATTTAAAATAAATTAACAATAAAATTAGATGAAAATATCTTTTATAAACATTTTTTAAACATTTTTAGGGAATATAGTTTTCAATCAAATAGAATTCAGACCAAAAAGTTAAATAAAGTCAAATTTTCATAAAAACATTTTACTAATTATATTACTTACCAAAGAGTTAAAAAAATTTATTATTAGTTGAATATTTTATGAATAACATGATGATAAGAAATTTCCGGAGTATTATTGAGATATCGATCATAATATTTCATCAATTGAATCATAATCATAAACTATCTCGATAAATGATGAAATTGTAGAAATAAACTCTTACCACTTTGGTAACTTTGAATGAAAATTCCCAAAAATAATAATAATTTTACATGAAGAATAAAATATACTTAAAATAATTAGATTGATTATATAAAATTTAAAATGTACGTATATAATCCTCATAAAATAATATAGTTTCCCAAAAATACACATGTCTCGAATAAGGAAAATTGAGAAAAATTTATCGTATTGATTTGGTAAATTTTGAACTATAAAACACCGTGAAATAGTGTTCATGGAATGGGTATGTAAATACAAGTAAATTTAATTATATTAATAACGGTATACTTTAATAATAATCTAATAAAACACTCATAAGAAATGAGTGGTGAATAATGTATAAGTCTTGCTAAAATAAATGTGATGCTAGAAATCCCCTTACTAATGGAGAAAATATTAAATCATGTGATCCATGAAATAATAACATCAATTACATATTTTAATATCGTTAAATAAATAAAATTAATTATATAACATTTAATTGGGTAGTATATACACCACACAACTAGAAAAAGTGATTAATGTAGCATTTATCTCAAAAAATAAATGTGTGATGAGAAAACCCTTATCGTATATATTGACTCTCGTCAAAATATATGATTTTTATGACCTTTTATTACATATAATTTAAAAATTTCATGTCCAAATTACGTTTTGGGTAACAACTGATTTGTTTTCCTTATATGTTTTGACATGTAAATTTTTAACATATTTCTTAGATAATCATATAATTGTTTCCAGAATGTAAATCATGATTTAAATATAATATATATTAATTGTATAATTATTTATACTATTATATAAAATATAGAAATTTTAAATTGAAATCATCGTTTTTGTAGAGGATAGGTTGTACGTACGCATTAACGATGATTATGTGTTCTTATCATATTGAATGAAATAAAGTAAATGGAATATAGGTATATATATTATAATTCAATTATATGTATTATTTCATATATATAATATATGTTTACGGAAACCATCCTTAATAAATTCCATTTATACTGTTAAAGAATCATATTTTTTGAGGATGTAGTAGTCGAAGCGTCTACAAACAATGTTATCATTTTCCAAAAAAAAAAGAAATTGCTGAAGATATGTGTTATATAATAATTACATAAGAATAAATACATCATAAATAAAATTCGTATAATTTATAATCATTGATTATATCATTATTACGAACCATGAAATGTTATTATGGAATAAGAAACGACATCGTTCTGCGAGGCAGTAGACCGTTGTACATAATAACGGTGATTGTGTAACTTATATTATGGAAGTGTGTGTGAGTTTAAGACATAATATTATCCTAAAAAACGTCAATATATTTAGGATACTGATTTTATTATATAATAATGTAATAATAATTATTAGGTGGGATGAAATAAAACAAATGTTTTTGTTTAAAGATGTTACCTCTTCTTTGGGTAATTATTTTTGGTTTTCACAAAAGGACTAACTTGGATTGATTTATGCCAAAATTTAGGATTATAGGATGAATTTAGGTATTTTTACATGATATATGGGTAGGTCTTCTCTATGGAAAATGGATTTAGAGTTTTGATAAAGTGAGGGGGCACCCTTTTATAGTGGAGGAGGTGTGTCATTATTGTAAAAATAAAAAGGTAAACACTATTAAGAGGTCTCCCTAAAATAATATACCTCCAATAATAGTCCATTTTCAATAAAATGGAGGTTATGGTAGAAATAAGGCCAGAAAATGGATTTTTACGTTTTTTATTTTATTTTCTCCTTATGTTAATGTTTAACCACTATGTAAACATGTTTTTACCTTAATCGCTGTAATTAATTTTTATTACAATCACTAATATTTTTGGTCATGAACTAATTTTACTATACTAGAAATTATAAATTATTCTGATTCAAAATATAAATTCCATTTTTATAAATTATAAATATATAAGTGGATGAAATTAATGGAAAATTAATCCTATAGATGGAATGTGAAAATGTGTTCTAAAAGTGAAAATATTCAATAGTTTGAAACGATTATATAACATATTTTAGTTTTAAATTGATTAAAATCCCCTATATTGTATTAATATAAAATTAATTGAGATTAAAATAATTTAAAATCTATTTAAAATAAAATTTAACTATATAAATAAATTAATTGAAAATGTAGTTTTCAATTAAAATTTAGTACATTCACTATTCATCCAAAAAATGAAACTTCTAAGAAATATACCAAACATTAAACCTAAGATAATTTTGAAATTAATATTTTAAAAATGAAGTTTATTTAAACAAAAATAATATATAATAGTATCAAAAATTATATTTAAATGAGGTATGCTATTAAAAGGCAATAAAATGACCTTTTTGAAAAATATATTTTCTTATGTGTAAAATTGGTTTTATTCTTGTAAATTTTATTGAAAACACATGATATGAATGTTAAATAGTTTATTTGATATAATATATAGTTATATTTTAATAAAAATCTTATATAATTTTTTTTAATTAATTTATTATTGTATAACATGTTTGATTGAGGAAATACAGTTTTCTGACAAAAGATTTTCTATATTTTTAGAAGGATTTTGGTTTTATTTCTATAAAGTTGGTCACCAAATAATTATTATTATATACATTCATAAAATGTATTTTAATAATTTAATTAATCTTATTCAAAACATCTAATCTGATTGTTAGGTGAAAACTATAATAAAATTTTAATAATGGTTTTAATAGTACATTTGTTTGGTAAAAATAGGTCTGGAATGTAACACAACCAATCAAAGGATATTAAAATTGTGTGTAAGACAATTCAAACATAGTGTTCCATATAATTAAAGTTAATATCTGTGTTTCAGGTATTTAAATCATAATATGGTGTTTCATGTAATAGAAACTAGACTAAGTTATTTCATATAACACACGCTATAATTAGTGTTGCAAAAATAAAAATTATCAAAGAGTATAAATTAATTAGAAAACAAAATTCCCAAAATATTGAGGTTTTAAAATACCTATTGAGTCAATAAGGTTTTCCTTATGACTTTTCCATTCCGCATTGTTTTGAAAATCACAAAAACCTCATACCTAAGAAAATCTATATTTTACTTCTATAAGGAAAATTTTCTTCCTTAAAGAAATTTACCCTAACGTAGATATTAATATACATAGGAATATTTTTCTTAAAGATAAAAATCTGATTCATACCCCAAACCTTGTATTCATATAATGCTAAGGTATGAAGCATCCTCTTTTAGGATCCGAATTCTGGATACGAACTCTGATAAAGTTCCACTCCGAATTCTAGATACGAACTCTCACAAAGTTCAACTCCGAATTCTAGACTCTGAACTTTTACTAGTTCATCTCTGAAATTTTTTTAGTTCGAATCTGAACTTTTATTAGTTCGACTCCAAACATTTATTAGTTCGACTCTAAACTTTTATTAGTTTGACTTCGAACTTTTATTAGTTCAACTCCAAATTTTTATTAGTTCGACTCCAAACTTTTATAACTTCGACTCCGAAATTTTATTAGTTCGAATCCGAACTTTTATTAGTTCAACTCCAAATTATTATTAGTTCGACTCCGAAAATTTAAAAATTTTGACTCCGAACTACTACAAGTTGTACTCCAAACATTGAAAGTTCAGATTTTGAACTTTAATGAAACCAGACTCCGAATTTCCTTAGAAATCCAGACTCTAGACTTCTACAAAATTCAGCTTCTGAATTCCTTTAAAACGGAATCTAAATATGTTTTTTATCATAGACTCCGAATTCCATTTTGATTAGACTCCAATCATTTATTTTCATACACTATGAATTCTAGTTTTACTTATACCTACACTTGTTTCATTATAAAACGATGTTGTGCTTTCAGTTACTCATTATTTTTTATAAAACGATGTGGTCCATTCTGTTTCTAACTTACCGTTGTTTTAGTGACATGTGTACAGGTACCTCCGAATTTTAAGGAAAATATGACTGTTGGAGGAGGGAGCCGACCATTCCAACCGAGCCTATAAATAATTGCTCATTAGAAAGATCTCAACAAGAAGTTTATCACTCTAGAGACCACACATTTTTAAGGTGATTTCTAGAGGGAGAAGCTTTTCATGCTTTGTGTGTACTGAACTGCTCGTTCAGATTTCTTAGTGCAACATCGAATGTTGGTGATTACATTCGAGGGATTCCGGAGATAGGAAGACAGAGGTGCCAACTAACTTGAAATTAAAGGGCTTCCTCGATGAGGAAGAAAGAGGATCCAACTACCTTGAAGTTGAGGGCTTGCGGGGATAGCAAGACAGAGACTCCGATCTTCGTATTCAGGGATTACCCTGGTGTGGGTAAGACAGACTTGGTTGAAAGTATATATCAGGGGACCTTTATAAAAGGTTGTTGGATACCGTTCTTTTTGGGTTAAAAAGACTTATATCTTGTTACTTGTAGTTTTTTCTACTTGTTTCCCACTGCATTTTGTATTTTAAGGAAAGTATAATCTTCTTATATTTATTTACACTTGTACTCTGATTAGTTTAGATTCTATACACATAAAGGTAGAATCTCATATTGTAAACTTAGGTTAAGATTAAATTTCTGGATCCATATTTCCGAAACCACTTTTCTGGAATCACTTTCCAGATTTAAGCAAGTGCATAGAACTAGAAGTTTGTAACTTCATACCCTATACCAATTCAACAATTGGTGTTTGAGGTGTTGTGAATTTTCTTAGTTTATCTTTTTTAAACTTAGATCTTTCCTTGTTTGAGGAAATTTTTAAAGTGTACAATTCACCCCCCTCTTGTATATTGAGCATCTACATCACTATTTCGATCATACAATACCCCCATTAAAAATATTTTTCCCTGGAAAAGTTTTTGGGTAATCAAGTGTTTAATACTTGAATGTTCCTTTCATACAAACCCACATCATAAAAATGAATAATGAAACTTCATTTAAAAATGGATATTTGTCAACCTAATTATTTCCAAAAGTAACACATAACTAGGTTGCCAAATTAGTTAACATAAGTGGAAATTAAAAACACATAAATGGAAGATTAATATAACTATTACAATTTTATTGAGGCTAATAGAGAACATGGTTTGTAGAAAGTTAATAATCGCAAATCAGTATACCAAATAGGCTTTATAAAGGCCATTGATGTCATAAAAAATGATGATAGAGTGACAACATTTTATTTAAAGACACATTTTCTAATATTGAATAATTTTCAAAAGGATATATACATGTTTTAATTATATTTTAAATACACAATATCACACTTTATTTGTGTCTTGACATATTCCCACTTCATGTCTTACTCTAAAATTGAACATGGATCTCTTATACCTGAAGCACTAACGGATCATAAGAACCATATATAGAATGATAATTCATTCCATCCTTATTTAGTTATAATAGTAGAAAAAGGTTACCATAGGTTACCCAATTTTGAAAAATCATTATATGTAGAGATAAAACATTAATATTTAAAACCTCATATTAGGTTTAGCATAAACCATTCCATAAATGGTCTCCATTATAACAATTATGAAAGATCCTAAACATTGGAAGGATGTTCACTAAATAATCATAGCATTGATCCCACATATATCATAAGGTAGATATTGGATGTCACATTCCAAACATGTGAATACCATTAATATTTATTCTCTTGAAATATTTTAATAACCTGAATTATCGTACATCCTTATTTAATAAATGCCTAATTTTTTATTTCAAATTTCATTGGATATATTATGAAAATTCGATAATATCCATGAAAGATAGAAAAAACCCCTTTTTTAACAAATACATTATCAATTATAATTCTATAAATAATGTCTAATTTACTTTATCCATATCATGATCTCTTTATCCATAATAAATATAATTTTCAAATCCTTATAAGCACATTAATCGCTACCTTACTTTAATCAAAATATCACCTTTCAATTAAATTTCATATCAATATCTTCATAACCATAAACCATATAATTTTAAATACATTATAAAAAACTTATATTGAAAACAATTATATATTTCATGATTCTTATAACATAATCTTTTAACTCTAAAAAATATACACTTCAATCATCCATCTTTGATCATAAACCATTTCTCCGGCTTCATCATATTATTCCTCAGTACCCCTTTCCTAGAATATGAAATATTAATGGTGTATTAAGGTTCCAAAACCTCAATATAATCATGATTCTTATATTTAATATATACAGTCCTATTAAAATATCCAATACCTTTTATATGTCATTAAGGGCCACTTTATCCTTAACAATATAACCATTACTTATACTACCTTCAAGATTCTCTTCATAATATTTCCATAGAGGACATTACTTACTATGATGACCATTCATCCCACATCTAAAAAATTAATGGTTAACCCATTTCATTATTGTTCTCACTATTGACTAAGACCAAAAATAAAAATATGAGAAACAATAATCACAAAATAAAACCGCATAATAATGAAATATATCATGTAGGATCCCTAAAACATGACACCTAGTTTTAAATCTCTGAAACCTTAGTCATATTCTATTAGACATACCTAGACAAATCCTACTAAATATACCTAGGGATATCACTAAACCATTCCCATCCAAGTTTCCAATGGTTGACTAAGCCTTTCATTTGATACCAACTATACGGACCTAGGGTTAACATACATGTATATTGTATCAATATAGACGAATATTCATCACATTAAAATTTTAAATTCTTAAGGACTATAATTTATTAGTGTCTATGTAATAATTGAACACAATCTTATAACATGGTGAATGATCATCAATGTTTTCCACAAATATATTCACCTTCGGTACTCCTACTCAAATCATTTCTTCATAACCTAGGGAAACGAAATATAAGAAAGAGTTAGCTCAAATTCTCAATAAGGGTAAGCAAGGGAGATATGTAATCATAATAATGAGCACAAGGGTCTGTAGAACATGATCATATCTATCATATCTAATTTTATAAATATAAATCATGGAATAAGTATTGAAAGTCATAACACATGAATCATAAGGGAATCAAGATCATATTCTATGAAAGAATAATATTGGAATAAGATATTTAATTTGTGCCAGACGGATAAGAAAACAAAATCATTCCTAATAAGTCAACTCTCATTACCAAAACTCATCATTGAACTTCATGGGGGCTACACATACTATGTGGGACACACCACTATCCCCATTTATAGAACTTTTTATATAGTGGAATGGGATGAAACCTGAAACACATTAGTAGTCAATATTCACTCTGAATACCATCTTTGTGGTCAAGGATCTCTCCTAATACAATATTAGTAGTCAAGGTTCCCTCCCAATAACATCTAAATAGTCAAGGTTCAATCCATTGACTATTTTAGAAGACAATGTCATTTTATGAACCGAGTTCACTCCACATTCCATCCATTCCAATATCATGAGATATAAATCATTAGCCAATGCATTAGAGATATAGATAGGTCCAACCCATCACATAATGAAAATAATGTATACGTGTTCTATAATATCATTAACTTTCATCATATCATTACCCCTAAAATGAAATGTTTATCATAAAAAATCAACGTATCATAACATATGAAAAAGAGACAGGTGTCATAATCATTTATTCAAGTCATATCCCATGAAAAAATTGTGTTTCATAATCATATAACCCGTGAATAATAAACAGGTTTCATTAGTATATAACCCCTGAAATAGAAATAGATTTGATTATCATATAACCCATGAAAGATAAATTTGTTTCATAAACATGTAATCCATAAAAGAGTTATGGGATTCCTAAATATCATTCCATAAAAAAATAAACCATTTAGTGACATTATATTAAAGGAAACCGTTGATTATATCTCTGGTAAGGCTAGAGTAACACTAATAAATTTCATCTTATTTAGAAAATAATTTCAAATATATTTTAAAAAAATTCCTTCCAAAAAATATTTTTTCTTTGAAAAACACATTTAACAAAAATTTATTTGAAAATAATGTCTTAAAAACATATAATTGAAGATTTGAAAATCACTTAAAACACTTCTTGAACTTCAAACATTTATAAAAACCTTTATCATTGAAAATAGATTTGATAAAACATAAAAGAATATTTAAAATCATTAAAATCATTTTATTCATAAATAACCATTTGAAAAAATATAAAAGAATCACTGAAAATAATATAAAACCCATCTTGAATAACTTTTAAAAATTTTTAATTTTGAAAATATTTTTTAAAACATATAAAAGAACCATTAAAATCATTGAAATCATTTTCATTGAAAATTAGAATGAAAAATTATTAAATAAGATTACAAATATTTTGAAACCATTTTTAAAACATAAATTATATTTAAAATAATTTTCCATGAAATTGATCTTGAAATATAAAATATTTTTAGAAAACATTGTTTTTGATTAAAAAATATTTCTGTGTGAAGAGAGAAATAATGTCTGATATTATTAAAAACAATTTCTTAATTATCTAAAGTAAAAAAATAGTGGAAAATAGAACCATTGATTGAAGATTTCATGAATAACTAGAGGAGAAGAAAAAATTTGAGAATTCATCATTTATGTATCATAAAATTTCATCAATGGAGTCATAATCATAAAAATCTTGATAAACGATGAGATTGTAGTAATATACAGTTACCACTACGGAAACATTGAATCAAAATCCCCCTAATATAATAACAGTACATGAGTCTTAAAATATCATGAAATTAATTTTATTAATTATATAACTTTTCAAATTTTATTACATACACTTCATAAAAATATGTAGGTTCACAACAAAACAATTGTCCCGAAGAAAGAAAATTGAGGGAAATTTATCGTACTGATTTGGAATATTTTGACCTGTAAAATATGATGAGATATAGATCATAAATTGGCTATGAAAATACATATATATTTAAATATATTATTCATATAATATAATAATGGGCATTATATAAACTAGAAAAGATAAATGACTGGTGAATAAGGGAAAAGTATCCTAGAAATAAAAGTGAGACTAAAAATCCCCTTACATCTTGAGTAAAAATTAAATCATGAGTTTAAATGAAATAATAACATAAATAAAAGAATTTAATATAATTTAATAAATTAAATTAATAAAATATAATTTTCTATGTTATTATATACACCACACACCAAAAATAAGTAATGAATATAGACTGTATCTCACAAAAATATAATAGAGACGAGAAAACCCTTACCTTACATATTGACTCTCGTAGTACTCATTCAAAACTCATTTATAAAAAATATATTTTTATTAAACACATATAATTGAACCATATTAAATTATATCATACCATATTTTAGTTTATTATGACCATTTATTACCCATTTATTAACAATTTCACGTTAATGTTATATTTCCGGTAATAGTCACTTTGTTTTTCATATATGTTTTGTCATGTTATTACAAATCCTATTTATTAGTTGATAACATACATAATTAAATAATGTAAAAAATTATTTAAATATCACATATATTCAGTGTATAAATATTTATAATTATCTATAAAATATAGAAATATCAAATGGAATACACTGTTCATAGAGATAGTAGGTCGTACATACACATGAACATTGTTTCAATTTTCATATTGTATTGAATGAAATAATGTAAATTAAATATAGGTATATATATTATAATTACACTATAATTATTCTTTTATATATATAATATTAATTTTCTAAACCATTATTTAATACATTCCATGTAATGAGTGAACAAATCATATCCCTTTGATGAGGTTGTAATCCAAACATCCACAAAAAAAACTTATTGTATACCCAAAAAATTTAAATAATGAAGGAATGAGATATATAATAACTAAATAGGCATAAATAAATCATAAATGTTTTATATATAATATAAAAATAGTATTTTCATCAATATTGATAACCGTTAATGATGGAAAAGGATGAACGTACGCCATCGTTTCATGATGCGTAGTTCATTATACACATGAAAGATGGTTGTGTATCCCATTTGATGGAAATTTTTATGAGTTTAGTAAATTACTATAATATAAATATATGTAATTATTTTCATTATACTGATATTATTATATAATTTTTAATAATAATAATTTAGGTTGTGGAGAAAAAATAAATCAAAAGTTCTAGTTGAATGATGTTAAATATTCTTTGTGTAAATTTTTTGGATTGAAAAAAGGACTAAATTGGATTTACTTATACCAAACATTATGATTATATGTTGAATTTTGGTATGTATTTAGGATATTTTGGTATGGTTTTTCTGAGAAAAAGTGATTGGCAGTTGTGAAGAAGTGGGGGGGGGGGTGAGTGCCCTTTTACCCTTTTATAGTGCATGGGGAGTCACATTCTTGTAAATATAAAATGGGGAAAAATATTGCAAGGTCTCACTTAAATCATGTGTAACATCCTATTACTGTTTATAGGTATCCCAAAACCTTTATTTTTACTAATCATTGGTGGGGTTTTGTTTGTGTTTGTTTCAGGATGAATGCTTTTAAATATTTTCTAAATTTTGAGCTGGTGCGTGGTTTCACCAAACCATGCGCCCTCCTACGGAAAACCATAAAAACCCATGAATTGGGTTTTTATACATTTGGTTCATGGTTAGTTAGACCATGAACCCTCATAAGATAAATAATCTGGCCCATTTATAATAGGAACATGACCAGGCCACATGATTTGGTCTAACCGTGAAGATCTACCCAACTAATAGTAAACATGATTTCTTTAATCAAAAAAATCAAACATAAAAATTCTGAAACCCACACTATAGATGAAAGATGGACCTAGAATGAGCCCATATGAGTTATTATTCCTTGGGATAATCCAAGAGAAGTTATTTTCCATTATCCCCCCCTGAAGGTGATTTTATGCTGAGGAACGCCCTTTGATCTCCTCCTGGTTAGTTTCCTCACCACGACCTCTATCTCCAATTATCTCTCTTATCCTACTGTGGATTTTATGGATCCACATGATACGTTTTGGATCTAATACCCTCTATTTTTGGATCTTAATCATTATTTTGATCCTCATTTCCCAAATTCCAGGATTTTCGTTATTTATTGTTGAATCCTGATTAGGGTTTGGTGTTACGAGAATTGTTGATCATGAGATAGGTGGTTTGATCATGATTCCCAATTTATGCTAACCCTATATTGATTTATTTAATTTCAATTTTTTTAATTATATTCAATCGATTGATTATATTTAAATTTATTTAAATTTGATTTTTGGAAAAACCCAATTACATTGAGTTGGTGTTTTAAAAATGTGTTTTTTCATGAAATTAGAAAACCCCATATTCCATTGAATTGGGATGCATTTATAGAAATTGGTGAAATTTGAATTGTTTAATTTAAATTTCAAAATGTGTTTGATTGCAAATTTTTGAAAATTCTAATTCTATTCATTTCGGTTTTGTTTTGAAAATGACAGAAATTTATTGAAATTAAATTGTTGAATTTAATTATGAAACTAAATTTTGAAATTTAATTTTGAAATGATTTCAAATTTATTTTTGTAAAAATATTAGAAAAATGGTTTTGATATAAAAGTTAGGGTTTTATCTTGGAAAAGGTAGGTTTTCTTTTAAAAATCATTTTGGTCTCTAAATTGAAATTATAATTTTCGAAACGGTGGGATCAGACATATTTTTATTTTAATAATGCTTAAAATAAATTGGGCATCATTGAATTGTTCATTCTCACATGAAAGACAAGGTAGTTAGTGAGTTTTTGAAAAAAACATGATATGTTAGAAATTACCTATTAATGCATTGATGCTTTATAACACTAAAAAATATTAGTGCGCATATATTTATTCCCCATTGGGATATTGATGAGTCCATTGTTTCAATTGTCTAGGAACATGTGTGCATATTTTGATTTATAACATGGGTGTGTGAGGATACCAAAACTTAGAACTATTTTCCATTTTAAAATATGACCATGTTTCTCAATATTTTATATATGATATATAAATGTATTCAATTTATGAAAACACTTTTACATATCCTGGGAATTTATATAAACTATTTTGTATAAAAGTGTTTATTTGATCTATTTGTGCAAAGCACAATTTGTGTAAAGAAGCATTTGTTTAAATCACCATTTGTGTAAACCACCATTTATGTAAAGTATTCCCATTGTTTGAAAAGCATTTCCATTATTTTAAATGTAATGAATTATTTTTTTAAATATGCTCTTTAAAATAGAAAACTATTTATTTGAATAATTAAAAGAACTTAATTTTTTTAATTAGATATTAGAATCATGTTATGGACTCCATAGTGAGACCCTACTATGAATTTAGATCACACACTACCTGTACCTTTGGGGTCTTATAGATTATCTCATTCCAGGTTCGATCAAGGGTAAAGCCCTACATGAAGATGGTTTTTACTGTGGATCTGTAGACTCGGAGGGTTGTGTCCATTAAAACATGTGATGTGTATCTTCATATTTTATGGAACTCTTTTTAGTAATTGGGGTTTTTATAGCTGTTAGACTTCTAGTACACAACTTCTAGTGGAGTTTTCCTGTACGCATATAGATTTTTTATGTTGTTTCTCCATTATTAGTGGAAAATTCATTCTCACATTCATTTTGTATGGTATTGGGAGACAATATCTTACCTTTAGGAATCGGTAACACCCATCAGGACATGTTAGGGTCGACTTGATTATAAGGTCACAAGGGTACCCGAGCTGGTTCATGATATAGCATTATCTAAGGTAGGTTGATTTTCTTGCCTTCAATTTAGTATACAGTTGTGTATTTTTATTAGGGATTACGAGGTTGTTTTGATTGAGTGGCTTTCCATCACCTCCCCCAATGAACCATAAGTCACTAGGGGTGGTTAGGGAAATAATTTTTGAGGATTAGTTCTACTCATTTCCCTACTTTTATGTTCTATAGAGTTAAATCCAAATATTTTTTCAATCTATTGGGATGTACTTTCTCATATAGCTCTTTATGAGTGTTAATCTAATGCGTTCTTTGTTTTATGTTGTTGTTTTGTAACATCATGCATCTAATAAAAATTTTGAATATACTCTAGGAGGATACTGGTACTGAATCATAGAAAAAAATTTATCCTATGTTCTGGAACCTGGTTGAGATGATTGTGCGTGTTTTATAAGATCTGGGATAGGCACCACCACCTGTTTCTATTCAGGATCCAGGAGTGGAACCAAAAAGGGGTTTTCTCTTGGAAAATTCAGATGAATTATTTTTTGAGAATCTAGTGCTACTAAAATACTCAATTGATTATTTAAAGGCTAAGGAATGGTTAAGTACAGTTGAACATCTCACTACCACAGATTCAAGTAAGGGATGTGTCAGCTTTTATTAGCACTAATCAGAAAGTGTTGATAAAAGGGGGACATTTATCTATGACAGTTAAATGATCTGGTAAATCTACCCTTTATCATCATTAAAAAACCCGTTGATAAAGGTATACCCTTTATCAGTGATTTTTTAGCGCTGATAAATGGAAGATTTAACAGCTGTATATTTAGAACTGATAAATCATTTTAATAAATAATATTATTAATTTATATGAAGTTATTATATTTATATTCAAAAATAAGGATTTTTTGTATGCATTGAATAAAAAATCATGTTTATAATTAAAAAAATTAACAATTAAAATATATATATTAAATTTCAATAAATGATAAATATATTTATTATATTTAGTATATTTTAATATTGATAATTATATAAAAATACATTTTAAATAAACAAACATATAACTATATATAAATAATTTTTAAGTATTTATATTTATAATTATAGTTATATATATAATTAAATAAATATATGTTTCAAATTATTTCTTTCTATTGATGCATGAATATAATTGACATTCATATTTTATGTATTCATCTTGAATGTTCATTTATACATTACACCCTCATTACTATTCATGTTTTTCATATATCAGATGTCTTGTTTTTTATGAGATTTATGCTTTACTTGATGTATATTATTCCTTAATGTTTCCATGATGCTATTCTATTCTCATAAATACTTAAAATCATGATAAATATATTTAAATCAAAATTATATTCATATTTATAATTTTAAATATTTAGTTATATATAATTAGATTTGAAAATATATTTACATTTATAATTATATATAACTAAATATATTGAAATTTAAATAATTATAAAATTCCTATAATTTTTTAAGATGATAAACATTTTTATTATATTAATATTTATATATAAATACATTTTAATCGTATTTATCTTAATTTTTTAAACAATAAATACATTTATTATATTTATAATTATATATACAATTTTTATAAAATTACAATAAATAAATTTTTTATAATTATATATATATATAATTCTATGAAAATATATATAAATAAACAAAATTGTAATTAGAACTATATATATATATATATTTAAATCATGATAAAATTATAATAAATATATTTATAATAATTATAATTTTATAAATATATATAATTATAGAAATATATTTATAAATATATTAAAATATTTATATATATACACAAATATTTATAATTATGACTATAAATAATATATATTTGTAAATAATCATAAAATTATAATAAATATATTTATTATAATTTTAATTTTAATTTTAATTTTAAATAAATATATACCTATTTGTAGTCATATATATATATAGATTGGGGGAATACTACTTCTCTTGTGCTTGGTGACTCCCTCGTGCTTCGATGTTGCATGGCAGTGCATCGATCCATGGTCGATTTGCTGGATTGCTATTTTGATCCTAGGGAGGTTTTTATTCCTCCCCTAAAGGCGGCTAAGCATGATGTGGCTTTTCCAACTCCAGTTGATGTGGAAAGGCATGATAAAAATAACCCTAGGATGTATATTGACCATTCTAAATTCTTTTCCTCTTATAGTATGTTTTTTTCATATCATAATCGTGATTCGGAATCCTTGTGGAATTGTATCACCGAAAACGGGTCCATCGCATTTGTGGAAGCAAAACATAAAATGATTGAAGTCCACCGTATAGAATCCATCTTTTCTCTTCTTGTGAGGATCTCAGGTTCTTGGAGGGCTACCGCCTTGACGCTTGAGATGTTGCAGGCCCAATTGATTCATTATTTGGGATTTAGGGAATGGATCCTTATTTTGATCAGGAAATGTATGTTTGACATTGTGTTTCCTTTAAAGGATATGTTGAATATTTCCAGGGGTTTTGGACCAATTCCTATAAAACACGGTTTCCTTATATTTCAACAATGGGATCCTCTTTCAAATCCCTTTAAAATTACTAGTTCCTCCACACTAACATGGATTAGAATTAGGGGCCTTACTTGTTTGTTTTTGGCATCCAATAGTTCTATTGGTTGTTGCTTCTATTGTAGGGGATCTAATCAAGGTTGATAAGGAAACTGTGCGATCTTGATATGGTCATTTCACTCGTGTGTTGGTAGAGGTTGATTTGGCTAATGAGCTTATTAACACTGTATTTCTAGTCACTGGTGACTTTAAACTAGAATTATCTATCCAATATGAGTGGCTTCTTACCTTTTGTAATTATTGTCACAACATTGGTCCTTCTTTTGAGCAATGTCAAAGTAATATTCAATTCTCACTATGTAAATATTTAGGGATGTCTTCTGATTAATGTAAAAGGAAATGCAGTAATGTCTCTATAGAGAATGCGAAGGTGTTCAAGAAGAGTGATGTAAATAATGTTGGAGGATCCTCCTATGCTGAGGTTCATAAAAAGGGAATCATTGTTGATTATCCCATTATGAATAAGGAAACTGCTGATGCTGCCAAGGATGATTATCTTCTAGTCCCCAAGGTATTTGGGGACTCAGGTGGTGTAAAGGAAGTCTGGGCTTATTTGGATGATGAGTATGAGGCGAATCAATCTATGTGTGAGGACACTATTCAAGAAGAAGTCAACTTAGAGATGAACCAGGTTTCAGTGGATTTTGGTCGATGTAAAGGGAAGGGAAAGTTGATTGACGCAGATTGTTTTCAAATGGTGTTTCCAAAAAAGCTGAGGCCCTTATCTATTTCGAGTGAAGTGGGATTTGTTGGAAAAATGGATGCTTATGTTGAGCATATTATGCAGTGTGATATGACTGATCATGGGTCTGTTCATCCTATTCGGATAAATTAATCGCATGTCTCTTTGGTGGGATGTACAGAACATGTTGACCCTACTTTTGAATCTGGGGATACATTACAGTAGGATTATGTTTGTGGTGATTCTTCTACTTTCCTTGGGGTTGGTCAAGATTCCAAGATGCCTACCTCTCTATTTGAGGATAAGGTAGATTTCACTAGGAATGATTCTACTTCAAGGTAGAAATATAGACATGTGAATTTGTCCGGCCATGATCAAGCTAAAATAATTTTTTTTCTCTCTGTCAGATTCCATTAAAAATAATGAATTTGATTTTCTTATCTTTGAAGTAATTGAGAGTTCATGTTGTGTGACCGCTAAACTTCAACAATGTTGATTTACTCTCATGCCAAGAAAGTTTCAGAATCTTCAATGGAATTGTCCCAATAGGTGGAGGGTGTGAATTAAATCAATCATGGAATTATGGTAGCTCAATATGATTCTGATATACAATAGGTTGTCCATACATATGATATTACATATGATGGTTCTGATTTGTAGGACCAAATTAAGGTGGAGTCTCCAGCTATTTTCGTGCAGGCGGTGGCGACCTAGGTTGCGACTGTGCAGGAGGTGGTGACCCGGGTTATGGCTATGAAGGAAGAGGATGCCCTGGCTATTGTGGTTAACCATGAGGGAAATGGTTTTGTGGGAGTGGGTGGTCATTTTATAATGGATCCATCTCAGGTGGATGTAAAGACCCATACTTGATGTACATGTACATTACATTACTTTTGTGGAATACTTAATACATAACATAAACAAACACAAAATGATCGTAATAGTTTAGTGTCTTTGGAAACTCAGAAAAATAATATTATAATCATGGTGAAAGATCATAGACATCTCCCATAAAGATCCTCCCCTTTTGTTTTCATACCTAAAACCTTTCTTTATATCCTAGGTAAAAGAAAACATAAAAATGGTGAGCTCAAATGCTCAGTAAGGGTAAACATAGAGAACATAAAACAATCCATAAACATTTGAATGATAAAATTTGAACATAAAATCTAAACATTATAATCTTGAGCTAAGACATAAATCATGGAAGTACGTAGGGAATATATCATTAAAAAATCAATCATGATAAAATGGAATTGGAATAAAACATGTAATTGTGGAAAACCATTAATCACATGATATGATTTCCATAGATTCCAAGGTATTGCTTCCATTACCATCTTAGTGGGCAATGTCCCTTTCCGAATCGAGTTCACTACTCATTCCAGTCCTGTAATACTGAACAGGTTTAACTTACTGTTCTAGCCATGTCTATCACCTGAGATATAAATTATTACCCAATGCATTGGAGGGAGATATAGGTCCCACCCATCTCATATTGAAATCATTCTTATGTGTTCTACAACATAAACATAAATCATTTATCATAAACCAATGAATAAAATGGATTTCATAAACATCATTCCATCATAATATAATCCATATAAAACAAATGGATACCATTTCATCAAAAGAAAATTGAGACCATGTAAATAATAAATACATTTTACTTGAAACATACACATATAAAATAATGTCATCTTATATGGAAAATGGTTTTGACAAAACACTTAAAATGAATTCATGATGAAAATATCCTGTATTCTTAAAAATCATTTCCTTTTCACAAAATTCCATGAAATTTTAAAAGAAAGGTATTTTGATGAAAATAGTCATGAAATAATTTAGAGGAATCTTCATGAAAATCATGCGTTATGAAACCATAAAAATCCATTCACGCCATATAAGTTAAAAAAAATTCTCCTTGTACTTTTGCTGGAAAAGTAAAAAAGTACCTCGTATGGTAAAAATAGATTCTTTACATACCATATAGTAAAAGTAAAAACTGGGTAAAAAGGAGTTTAAACATAAATGAACCCATTTTTTTTTGAAAACATGGACATGGATGATAAATATAGCCCCAGTAAATACTTACAAATAAAAAATCTAGGATAAAAATGAGATTGGAAATGTTATCCCTTACCTTAGGTCCGATATGCTACGTACATATCTAAACCTCTTGTATAATGATTTAAATAATTTCATTTACTTATTACAGAATCATATTCATTGTTATGATATCATATATGTTTTACTTATGTCTTTATATTACCCGTTCTTTTGAAAATTCCATGTTAAAGCAGCGTTTTGGGTAAAATCATTTTATTTATCGTACGTGTTTGGACTTGTTGTTCTTGATATTATTATTACTTATATCATAATTTACTTACATACAGAATGTAAATCATGATGTATATATAATATATATTCAGTATATATATATATATATAATATTTGAATGAAATGAAATACACCGTTCTTGGAGACGGTAGGTCGTACGTACGCATGAACGTTGTTTTCCTTTCCTTATTGACTTAAATGGAAGTAAGTAGATGAAATATATATATACATAAATCCAATAGCTTAATTAGTTCATATATTTAATTATTATTCATTATATATATTTTTTAATCATTCTTGAATGGTTAACATGGATAATGAATCTCATCGCGTTGTGGAGACGGTAATCTGTATATACGCATGAGCGATGATGTCGTTCCCATAATTATTGAATGGAATTGGAGTGGATGATATAATATCATAGAACAATTATGAAGTTATAATAACCATATATAGGTATTCTTTACACCATTATACTCATCCATGTATGGTGGTGGTGGAAAAACAAACTACACCACGACGTGGAGACGGTATTCCGTACGTACGCACGCGCGTTGATTTCATTTTCTGTAGGATGGATAGAAGGTGAAATAGGGTTGTTTAATATTTATAATAACATATAATTATATTAGTGATACTGATTTTATTACATTATAATGAAACAACTAAATAAGAATAAGTTGAAGAATAAAGAAACATGAAAGAATCGGTAGAAGAGATTACCTCTTCTTCGACGCACCTCTTTTAAGCTTCCTCTTAAAGAACTAGAGTTGGTATTTTTAGTAGACCACAACCTCTATAATTTTTATAAGGATGTTGAGAAGGGAAATGGCCAGGTTTTGTCCGAGAATGAAGGCTCAAAATTGTGTAAAAAGAAGAGGGAGGAGGAGCCCTTTTATAAGGGACACAGGGGCACTTTTGGAAACCTCTAAAATATTAATTTTTAATAAACCTAAAACCCACCTAAAAACACTCAAAGTTACTGAAATTAGGATATTAGATAATATAGGGTTGTAATATCATCAACCAATATAATTTATACATGTTTTTATTTTATTTTAAACCTTATCATTTTGATTTATCCTTATTTAATCTATCTAATTTTATTTGTGGTAATAATGTTATAAATTTTATATGGTTATAAATACTTACTTATGTGTTATTAATTATACATAATTTTTTATTTTATGACATTTTAGATCATATAAATTTTAATTTGTAATTTATAAAATATTTTTGTGAATTTTAAACAATTTAATAATATAAAATATCAATAGTGTAAATTTTGACACAATTAATTTATTTGAACTTAAGTAAAATCCACACAGAATATATGTTCGAACAAAAATATTTAATAGATTCATAACATGTCATATTTATCTATAAAATTCATGTATCACATTAAATAGTTTATATAAGATTTATTTTAATTTTTTAAACCTTTTATATGATATTTTAGTCAATAAAATAATTTCAACATCACTATTGTGTCAAATTTAATGATAATTATTTAATCCATAAAAATTATAAAAAAATTCAGATAATGTATATAATTTTATTATATTTCTATAGACTATTCATTTTAGAAGTTTCATGATGTTTATCACTAAATTAAAATTATTATACTTATATGATTTAAGAGAGTGACATGTTGTCACTTTCTTTGGTTTTAATAATAATTAAATTATTTTCATGGTCAAAAGTCCATAAAATGAATCTAAAACGACCATTAGGTGATATGGGTCGACTTTTAGTCATCCAATAGAATTTTGTAATGTGTTAGGGTAATTTTATAATCTTAGGTTTACCCTTAATTACCCGATTTATCTTTAACTGAAGTAAATAAAAATTACCGTAGTTACTATTCATAATATCAAAAAAATAAAATTAAACTATTAACATAATTTAGACAAACTGAATATAAATATGGAATCCATTTTTCAAAATTCAAAACACATAAGTTGTAGCAATTAAATTAAAATTTATCCCGTTCTTACGAAAATGGGTTTTAAAAGTTAAAATATTGCCAAAGATTGAAATGGTTTTACCTATGAATTCAATGTAAAATTAATGGTAATTACATAAATTATATTAAATGGTAAAAATATATTCCATTTATAATTTAAAATTCTTAAATATTATAATTTATCCATATAAATTATTGTGATGAAAAAAGTTGTTTTTAATTAAAATATAGCATGTTTTTAAAATTCATTAAAATATGAATGTTATCAGAATAATATGAAAACTTTTTCCAAAGTAAATTTTTATATCCTGATTCCAAATAATAATATTATTTTTTCAAATTGAACTTATAAATATTTCAAAAACTATATTTAAAGTGGATGTGCTATCAAAAGGCAGCAAAACTGCATTTTTTGAAAAATACTTATTTTACCCAAAATATTTATTTTGATCTCAAACCATGTTCTAGAAAATATATAAGATGAATAATACTGTTATAAAATAAAAATGTAGTTAATATCATTCATAACTTCTAGCCCATAAAAATATTATAAAAATATATCGTTGTTTAGTGAAACCCGTTATTGCGTACTACACACGTTATCGAGGAATTTTTCTATGGTGTGCGACACAATCCCAGAATCGTGTTTGCGTATACTGAAAGCTAATACAGTTTTTCATATATCTCAATCCAATCTTGGTTTATCGTACAACACAAGGCATAAAAGAAATTAAAATGAATATTTCTCATAAAATCTCGGGGTCTTACATTCTACCCCATTAAAATGAATTTCGCCCTCGAAATTCGTCAGGGTTATAAATCGTTTACTACATGAAAGTTTATTTCATAGAAACCCACATCCTAAAATGGAATACTAAAATTTAATTTAAAAAACTAATTTTTTAAACGTAATTGTTAACTAAATTAACTTATCCCTGAGTTTCCAAATCGGAGAATATAAGTGAAAATATGGATATGGAAGAGAAATCTAACCGTCAAGTTTTGATGGAGAGTGATAGAGAATATGGCTAGGGAAAATCCAACAATCACAAATCCATAAATTTGTGATGATCTAAAGGTACCATCTGATTCATTAGATATGAGAGTACTAGGACTACATTTTTGGTTTTCAAGATCATTTCCCAAATATTGATGAACTTCTACATGAGGAGAAAAACTTACTTGATTTTAGTGTAATATCATCATTGGCCATAACATGAACAATTTCCACTTCATCTCTATTTAATGAAATGAAGATGAATTTGTCATTCATGAACTATTTTTAGATCATGTGATAGAATGCTAATTCATCCCATATGTTTCTATCATAAAAAGGTTAGTATAACTTATTAAATATATATAAGTCCATCTATGGTGAGATTAATCGTATATGATTCCAACAATGGACTTATACTTCATCTATCATACAACTTAATAAAATAAAACAACTTTCTATTAACCAGGGGATTCCCTTAATCTAGGGGTAGTAAATAAAGGCCTTTCGCACTTCAGTTGTGGGTTCGATTCCCGCAACCTTGTCCGACGCGATGAGTTGTCACCTGTCTTGCAGGTTGTCCCTTTTTCTAAAACTACACTATTATAACATTCCAAAAAAAATATCAAAAAAAAGTTTTATCCTTAAACAATACTATCTGATGGCCAATATAATCCATTCCAATATTTAGCCTTATCCAAAATACATATGTCCAATCTCATAGTATAAAGAAAACGATTACTTGAATTGTCACATAACAATCATGTGAATTCCATCATTTATCTCCCATATATCATAAGATGTATCTTGTTGGTCACATTACAAACATGTGAATACCTTAATCATGTATTCTTTTGTAACATAAATTACCATAGAACCTTAGTGAAAACATGAGTGCTGTCAAAAATTAACTCTTTCCACATACCAAAATCCCAAAAATACTATATACTCAAACCATGATATCACTTAGTCCTTATATCAATCATGAGATCATGAATACTATCAAACAAATTATTTTCTCCATATCCCTTCATTATGTGCATATCATCTGCTTTCCAAAATATTTGAATCACTTTTCATGGTTACTGGTACCATATTCTTATAGAAAACCACAATGGACCAATACACAGATATTTCAATATACTATAGAAGTACCTCAACAACATTATTATTGAATTCCAATACATATGACCTTCAATACATCCTCTTCAATTAATGGAATGGAATGGGTCCTTCCTCGATTTAGAAGTAACTTCTTAGGTCAGTGCATTGAGTTGGGTAATTCCCATGTTCTCCGCAGATATGACATTGGACTTTATAACAGTCTGTCACTCTATGACCCTTTTCTCCACATAGATAACATCTTCCCCTCCATTTGATGAATTCCTAAAGGTTATTCTTACCTTCTTTATAAATTTCAATCTTCTTTTATCTATGCTCCTCACCATGAAAACATGCATAAAATTCCATCTTCCTCTTATTTGATGACATATGAATACAACTAATGTTCTCCTTGTTAATCATATATCTAGATGAATGATTCAGCATTATCACAATATCATTCTCTCTGGGTGTTATATAACTTCATTGATCATAGTCACCAATTTTTCCATTAAAATAAAGGTTAAATGAATTCTTTCTCCTTCCCTCTATTGACTAAGACCAGAAACCATATTGTAAGATACAATTAAAATAACGAGGAACCACATTATCATAAAAAGTCACTTATGGGATGTATAACTTATTAAAAATTCTTTAATCCATGACACGTTAGGTTCACCCTAGGTTATTCATGATCATCTACATAATTCTAGGACTCTAACCTATATGTATTCTTAACCTTAGGGACATCCTTAGATATACCTTAGAAATATCTCTAGGTTTTCACTAATGTTTTCACATTCTAGTTTCCAAAGGTTAAATAAACCTCCATCTAATACCAACTATAAAGAACCGTACTTGATGTACATGTACATTACATTACTTTTGTAGAATACTTAATACATAACAAAAACAAACACACATGGACCGTAGTAGTTTAGTGTTTTGGAAACTCGGAAAAATAATCTTCTAATCATGGTGAAAGATCTTCCGCTTTTGTTTTCTTACCTAAAATATTTCTTTATACCCTGGGGAAAAGAAAATATAAAAATGGTGAGATCAAATGCTCAGTAAGGGTAGACATAGAGAACATAATACAATCCATAAACATTTGAATGCAAAAACATGAACATAAAATATAAACATCATAATCTTGAGAAAAGACATAAATCGTGGAAGTACATAAGAAATATATCATAAAGGAACATCAATCATGATAAAATAGCATGGGAATAAAACATGTAATTGTGGAAAAACATTAAGCACATGATATGATGTCCAAAGTAGCTAAGGCATTGCTGCCAAGACCATCATAGTGGACAAAGTCACTTTCTGAATTGAGTTCACTCCTCATTGCAGTCCTGTAACACTAAACCAAATTAAATTACCCTTCCAGCCATGTCTATCTCATGAGATATAAATCTTAAACCAATGCATTTGAGGGATATATAAGTCCCACCCATCTCATATTGAAATCATTCTTACATGTGCCACCACATAAACATAAATCATTCATCATAACCCAAAGAATAAAATGGATTTCATAAAAATCATTCCATCATAACATAATCCATATAAAACAAATGGATATCATTTCATCATAAGAAAAGTGAAACCATGTAAATCATAGAGACATTATACTTGAAACATACACATATGAATTAATTTCATCATAGATGGAAAATGGTTTTGATAAAACACTTGAAATGAATTCTTGATGAAAATATCCTTTCTTCTTCCAAATCATTTTATTTTCACAAAATGCCATGAAATTTTAAAAGAAAATGATTTTTTTGAAAATTTTCATGAAATATTTTAGAGGAAGATTAATTAAAATTAGGTTTTATGAAACCATTAAAATCGATTCAAGCCATATAAATTAAAAAAACATTGTCCTCGTTCTTTTGTCGGATAAGTCAAAAAGTACCTCGTATGGTAACAAAAGATTACTAACATACCATGTAGTAAAATTAAAAAACTGGGTAAAAACGACATTAAACATACATGACACCATTTTTAGAAAACATGGACATGGATGATAAACATAACCCCAGTAAATACTTACAAATAAACAATCTCGGATAAAAACGAGATTGGAAAAGTTATCCCTTGCCTTAGGTCAGATATGCTTCGTACGTATCCTAAACTCCTGTATAATTATTTAGATAATTTAATTTAATTTATAAAGAATCATATTAATTCTTATGATATCATATATGGTTCAGTTATGACTTTATATTACCCGTTCTTTTGTAAATTCCATGTTAAAGCAGCGTTTTGGGTAAAATCATTTTATTTATCATACATCATTGGACTTGTTGTTCTTGATATTATTGTTACTTATATCATGATTTACTTACATCCAGAATGTAAATAATGATTTATATATCATATATATTCAGTATATATATATATAATAGATAGATGAATGAAATGAAATACACCGTTCATGGAGACGGTTGGTCGTATGTACGCATGAACGTTGTTTTCCTTTCCTTATTGACTTGAATGAAAGTAAGTAGATGAAATATATATATATAAATAACTCCAATAGATTAATTATTTCATATATTTAATTATTATTTATTATATATATTATATAATCATTTTTGAATGGTTAACATGGAGAATGAATCTCATCGTGTCGTGGAGACGGTAATCCATATATACGCACGAGCGATTATATCGGTCCCATAATTATTGAACGGAATTGGAGTGGATGATATAATATATCAGAATCATTATCAAGTTATAATAACCATATATAGTTATTCTTTACACCATTATTCCCATCCAAGTAAGGTGGTTGTGGAAAAACAAACTACACCACGGCAAGGAGACGGTATTTCGTACATACGCACGGGCGGTGATTTTGTTTTCCATAGAATGGATAGAAGGTGAAATGGGTTTGTTTCATATTTATAATAACATATCATTATATTAGTGATACTGATGTTATTACTTTATAATGAAACAACTAAATAAGAAGAATTTTAAGAATAAAGAAACTAGAAAGAATCGGTACAAGAGAATACCTCTTCTTCGACATACCTCTTTTAAGATTTCTCTTAGGGCACTAGAGTTGGTCTTTTTAGGAGACCAGAACCTCTATAATGTTTATAGGGAAGTTGAGAAGTAAAATGTGCAGGGTTTGGCTGAGCTTGAAGGCTCAAAATTGTGTAAAAAGAAGAGATAGGAGGTTCCCTTTTATAAGGGAGGAGAGAGGAACTTTTGGAAACCTCTAAAATATTAATTTATAATAAACCTAAAACCCACCTAAAAAAATTCAAAGTGACTCAAATTAGGATATTAGATAATATAGGGTTGTAATATCATCAAAAAATTAAATTTATACAATTTTTTATTTTATTTTAAACCTTATCATTTTGATTTATCCTTATTTAATCTATTTAATTTTATTTGTGGTAATAATGTTATAAATTTTATATGGTTATAAATACTTACTTATGTGTTATATATTATACATAATTATTTATTTTATGACATTTTAGATCATATAAATTTTAATTTGTCATTTATAATTTTTTTTGATTTTTAAACAATTTAATAAATATAAAATATCAATAGTGTCAATTTTGACCAGATTAAATTATTTAAATTTATGTAAACTCCACGCAAGAGATATCTTAGAAACAAAATATTTAATAGATACACAACATGTCATATTTATCTATAATATTCATGGATCACATTAAATAGTTCATATAAGATTTGTTTTTTATTTTTTAAATCCATTTATTTGATATTTCAAACAACAAAATAATTTCAACATCACTATTGTGACACCTTTAATGATAATTATTTAATCCATAAAAATTCTAAATAAATACACATAATATATATAATATTATTATATTTCTGGATACAATTAATGTTAGATGTTTCATGAATTTTATCACAAAATTAAAATTAGTATACATATAAGATGTAAGAGAGTGACATGTTGTCACTTTCATTGGTTTTAATAAAAATTAAATTATTTTCCCGATCAAAAGTCCTTAAAATTAAACTAATAAGAACCTTAAGTGATATGGGTCTAATTTTATTCATCAATTAGAATTTTTGGCATGTTTTAGGGTAATTTTATAATCTTAGGTTTACCCTTAATTGACCGATTTATCTTTAACTGGAGTAAATAAAAATTACCGTAGTTATTATTCATAATATCAAAAAAATAAAATTATCCTATTAACATATTTTATAAAAACTGAATGTAAATATAGAATCCATTTTTCAAAATTAAAAACACATAAGTTGTAGTAATTAAATTAAAATTTACCCCGTTGTTAGGAAAATGGGTTTTAAAAAGTTAAAATACTTCCAAAGATTGAAATGTTTTACCTATGAATTCAATGTAAAATTAATTGTAAGGACATAAATTATATTAAATGGTAAAAATATATTCTATTTATACTTTGAAACCTTTCAATATTATAATTTAACCTTATAAATTATTGCGATGAAAAATGTTGTTTTTAATTAAAGTATAGCGTGTTTTTTCTATTTATTAAAATAAGAAAGTTAACAGAATAATATGAAAATTTTATCCAAAGTAAATTTTTATATCCTGATTCCAGAGAAGAATTTTATTTTGTAAAATTTAACTTATAAACATGTCAAAAAATAGATTTAAAGTTGGTGCTCCATCAGAAGGTGGAAAAACTACATTTTTTGAAAAATACTTATTTGACCCGATTTTTTTTTTGTTCTCATACCATGTTCTAGAAAATGTGTAAGATGAATAATAATGTTATAAAATTAAAAATCTAATTAATATTATTCATAACGGCTAGTCCATAATAATATTATAACAATATATCGTTCTTTAGTGAAACCCGTTATTGCGTATTATACACACTATCGAGGAATATTGCTCTGGCATGCAACAGAATCTCATAATAGTGTTTGTGTATACTGCAAGCTAATACAGTGTTTCAGATATCACAATCCAATCTTGGTTTAGCATAAAAAACAAGACATCAAGGAAATTAAAATAATATTTCTCATAAAATCTCAGGTTGTTACATTCTACCCCCTTAAAATGAATTTCACCCTAGAAATTCGTCAGGTTTATAAATCGTTTACTACATGAAAGTTTCATTCATAGAAACCCACTTCCTAAAAAGGAATACTAAAACATAATTTTAATAACTAATGAATGAAAAATAATGGTTAACCAAATTAACTTATCCCTGGGTTTCCACATTGGAGAACATAGGTGAAAATATGGATATAGAAGAGAAATCGAACTGTCAAGTTTTGATGGATAGTGGTAGGGAACATGGCTATGAAAAAGCCAAGAATCACAAAGCCAAAAAATTTTGATGATCTAAGGTACAATCATATTCATTAGATATGAGAGTACTAGGACTACATTTTTGGTTTTCAAGATTATTTCCCTAATGTTGATGAACTTTTACAAGAGGAGAAATACTTACTTGATTTTAGTGTAATATCATCGTTGGTTATTCCATGAACAATTTGCAATTCATATCTATTTAAAGAAATGATGTTGAATTTGTCATTCATTAAGTGTTTACAGATCATGCGATAGAATGATAAGTCATCCCATCTGTTTCTATCATAAAATCGTTAGCATAAGTTATTAAATATACATAAGTCTTTCTATGGTGAGATTAATAGTATATGATTCCAACAATGGACTTATACTTTATCTATCATACCGCTTAAAAAAATAAAACATGTTTCTACTAACTAGGGACTTCCTGTAGGCCAGTGGTAGACAATAAAGGCATGTCGCACTTCGGTTGTGGGTTTGATTCCTACAACCTTGTCCGACGCGACGAGTTGTCGCCCATCCTCCAGGTTGTCCATTTTTTTAAAACTAAACTATTATAACATTCCATAAATAATATTGAAAAAAAATTCTATCATTAAAAAATAATATCTGATGTCCAACATAATCCATTCCATTCTTTAGGCTTATCCGAAATACATATGTCTAATCTCATAGTATAAAGAAAACATTTACATGAAATGTCACATAACAATCACATGAATGCCAACATTTATCCCCTATATATCATAAGATATATCTTGTTGGTCACATTCCAAACATGTGAATACCTTAATAATGAATTCTTTTTAAAAATGAATTACCATAGAACCTTAGATAAAAATGAGTGTTGTCAAAAGTTAACTCCTTCCACATACCAAAATCCCAAATATTCTATATACTCAAAACATGATATCACTTAGTCCTTATATCAATCATGTGCTCATGAATACTATCAAACAATTTATTTTCTCTTTATCCCTTCATTATGAGCATATCATCTGCTTTCCAAAATATTTGAATCACTTTTCATGGTTACTGGTACCATATTCTTATAGAAAACCACAATGGAACAATAAAAATATATTTCAATATACTATAAAAGTACCTCAACAAAATTATTATTGAATTCCAATACATAAGCCCTTAAATCCATTCTCTTCAATTATTGGCATGGAAGGTGTCCTTCCTCGATTTAGAAGTAACTTCTTTGGTCAGAGAATTGTGTTAGGTAATGCCCATGTTCTCCGCAGATAAGACATTGGACTCCATAATAGTCTGTCACTCTATGACCCTTTTCTCAACATATATAACATATTTCACTCCATTTGATGAATTCCTCAAGGTTATTCTTCCATTATTTATAAATCTCAATCTTCCTTTCTCTATGCTCCTCACCATGCAAACATCCATAAAATTCCATCTTCCTCTTATTTGATGACTTAAGAATACAACTAAAGTTCACCTTTTTAATCATATCTCAAGATGACTGATTTGGAATAATCACAATATCATTCACTCCAGGTGTTACATAATTTTGTTGATCATAGTCATCAATTTGTCGATTGAAATTAATGTTAACTAAATTCTTTCTCGTTCCCTCTATTGAATAATACCAGAAACCATAGTGTAAGATACAGTTAAAATAACGAGGAACCACATAATCATAAAAATTCACTTATGGGATGTCTAACTAATAAAAAATTCTTTAATCCATGGCACCTTAGGTTCACCCTAGGTTATTCAGTATCGTCAACGTAATTCTAGGACTCTAACCTATACATATACTTAACCATAGAGACATCCCTAGTCATACCTTAGAAATATATCTAGGAATTTCACTAAAGTTTTCACATCCTAGTTTCCAAAGGTTAACTAAACCTCCCTCTAATACAAACTGTAAAGAACTGTACTTTATGTATATGTACATTACATTACTTTGGCGGAATACTTAATACATAACAAAAACAAACACACAAGGACCGTAATAGTTTGATGTGTTTGAAGACTCAGAAAAATAATCTTATAATCATGGTGAAAGACCTTACCCTTTTGTTTTCTTACCTAAAACCTTCATTTAAATCCTCGGGAAAAGAAAACATAAAATGGGTGAGATCAAATGCTCAGTAAGGGTTAACATAGAGAACATAAAACAATCCATAAATATTTGAATGCAAAAACATGAATATAAAATTTAAACATCATAATCATGAGGAAATAAATAAATCTTGGAAGTACGTAAGGCATTTATCATAATGGAACATAAATCATGATAAAATAGCTTGGGAATAAAACATGTAATTGTGGAAAAACATTATGCACATGATATGATTTCCATATTAGCCAAGGCCTTGCTCCCAATACCATCGTAGTGGAAAAATTCCCTTTTTAAATCTAGTACACCCCTCATTCCAGTCCTGTAACACTGAATTGAATTAACTTACCGTTCCATCCATGTCTATCTCATGAGATATAAATCTTAACCCAATTCATTGTAGGGATATATCGGTACCACCAATCTTATATTGAAACCATTCTTACATGTGCCACAACATAAACATAAATCACTCATCATATCCCAAAGAATAAAATGGGTTTCATAAACATCATTCCATCATAACATAATCCATATAAAACAAATGGATATCATTTCATCATAAGAAAAGTGAAACCATGTAAATCCTAGAGACGTTATACTTGAAACATACACATATGAAATAATGTCATCTTAGATGGAAAATGGTTTTGATAAAAAAACATGAACTGAATTCTTGATGAAAATACTCTTTCTTCTTCAAAATCATTTTCTTTTCACAAAATGACAAGAAATTTTAAAAGAAAGGGATTTTTTTGAAAATTTTCATGAAATATTTTAGTGGAAGCTTCATTAAAATTAGCTGTTATGAAACCATAAATATCCATTCACGCCATATAAATTAAAAAAACATTATCCACCTAATTTTGCTGGGTACGTCAAAAAATACCTCGTATGGTAAAAAAAGATTCCTTACATACCATGTAGTATAATTTAAAAATGGGTAAAATGACTTTAAACATACATTAAACCATTTTTAGAGAATAGGGACATGGATGATAAATATAACCCTAGTAAATACTTACAAATAAACAATCTTAGATAAAAACAAGATTGGAAAAGTTATCCCGTACCTTAGGTCTGATATGGTTCGTATGTATCCAAAACTCTTGTATAATTATTTAAATAAAGTCATTTAATTATTAAAGAATCATATTCATTTTTATGATATAATATATGGTTAACTTATGACTTTAGATTACCCGTTCTTTTGTAAATTCCATGTTAATGCATCGTTTTGGTTAAAATCATTTTATTTATACTACGAGGTTGGACTTGTTGATCTTGATATTATTATTTCTTATATCATGATTTACTTACATAAAGAATGTAAATCATGATTTATATATCATATATATTCAGTATATATATATAATAGATAGATTAATGAAATGAAATACACCGTTCATGGAGATGGTAGGCCGTACGTACGCATGAACGCTGTTTTCGTTACCTTATTAACATTAATGGAAGTAAGTAGATGACATATATATATATACATGCATAAATCAAATAGATTTACTATGTCATATATTTAATTATTATTCATTATATATACATTATAATCATTCTTGAATGGTTAACATGGAGAATGAATCTCATCGAGTCGTGGAGATGGTAATCCGTATGTACGCACGAGCGATGATATCGTTCCCATATTTATTGAATGAAATTAGAGAGGATGATATAATATATCAGAATAACTATGTTGTTATAATAACCATATATAGTTATTCTTTACACCATTATTCCCATCCAGGTAAGGTGGTGGTGGAAAAAACATATTACACCACAGCGTGGAGACGGTATTCCGTATGTACGCACATGCAGTAATTTCGTTTTCCATAGGATAGATAGAAGGTGAAATGGGGTTGTTTCATATTTATAATAACATATTAATATATTATTTATACTGAGGTTATTACATTATAATGAAACAACTAAATAAGAAGAAGTTGAAGAAGAAAGAAACTTCAAAGAATCGGTAGAAGAGATTGCCTCTTCTTCGATTCACCTCATTTAAGCTTCCTTTTATGGCACTATAGTTGGTATTTTGAGGGTACCATAACATCTATAATTTTTATTGTGAAGTTTATAAGGGAAATGGGCAGGTTTTGGATGAGCTTGAAGGCTCACAATTGTGTATAGAGAAGAGAAAGTAGGTGCCCTTTTGTAAGGGAGGAGAGGGGAAATTTTGGGAACCGCTAACATATTAATTTATAATAATCCTAAACCCCACTTAAAAACTTTAAAAGTGACCAAAATTAGGATATTAGATAATATAGGGTTGTAATATCATCAACCAATTATATTTAGACATGTTTTGATTTTATTCATTTTGATTTATCCTTATTTAATCTATTTAATTATATTTGTGGTAATAATGTTATAAATTTTATTTAGTTACAAATACTTACTTATGTGTTTTTAATTATACATAATTCGATATTTTATGACATTTTAGATCATATAAATTTTAATTTGTAATTTTTAAATTTTTTTTGTGATTTTTAAACAATATAATAATATAAAATATCAATAATATCAATTTTGACACAATTAATTTATTTGAATTTAAATAAGCTCCACACAGAAGATATGTTCTAAAAAAATATGTAATAGATTCATAACATGACATATTTATCTAGAAAATTCGTGGATGACATTAAATAGTTCATATAAGATTTACTTTTTTTAAACCATTTATTTGATATTTCAATCAATAAAATAATTTCAACATCACTATTGTGTCACCTTAATGATAATTATTTAATTCATAAAAATTGTAAATAAATTCACATAATGTAGATAATTTTATTAGATTTCCGGAGATTTTTCTTGTTCGAAGATTCATTCAGTTTATCACTAAACTAAAATTATTATACTTATAAGATTTAAGAGAGTGACATGTTGTCAATTTCTTTGGTTTTAATAATAATTAAATTATTTTAATGGTCAAAAGTCTATACAATGAATCAAATCCGACCCTTTTGTTATATGTGTCGACTTTTAGTCATCCTATAGAATTTTGGAATGTTTTAGGGTAATTTTATAATCTTAGGTTTACCCTTAATTACCCGATTTATCTTTAACTAATGTAAATAAAAATTACCGTAGTTACTATTCATAATATCAAAAAAATAAAAGTAAACTATTAACATAATTTGAACCCCATGAATCTAAATATGGAATACATTTTTCAAAATTAAAAACACATAAGTTTTAGTAATTAAATTAAAATTTAACCCATTCTTAAGAAAACATGTTTTAAATGTTAAAATATTGCCAAATTTTGAAATGTTTTTACCTATGAATTCAATGTAAAATTAATTATAATTACATACATTATATTAAATGTTAAAAATATATTATATTTATACTTTAAAACAATTCAATACTATAATTTAACCATATAAATTATTTCGATGAGAAATGTTATTTTTAATTAAAATATAGCGTGTTTTTACTATTCATTAAAATATGAAAGTTTTCAGAATAATGTGAATATATTTATCCAATGTAAATTTTTATATCATGATTCCAAAGAATAATTTTATGTTTTCAAATTGAACTTATTAACATGTCAAAACTATATTTAAAGTGGGTGTGCCATCAAAAGGAGGCAAAACTGCATTTTTTAAAAAATACTTATTTTACAAGAAAAATTTATTTTGTTCTCATACCATGTTCTAGAAAATGTGTAAGATGAATAATAATGTCATAAAATTCAAAATTTAGTTAATATTATTCATAACAGCTAGTCCATAATAATATTATAACAATATACCGTTGTTTAGTGAAACTCGTTATTTCGTACTACACACGCTTCAATGAATGTTGCTCTCGCATGCACCACAAGCACAGAATAGTGTTTGCATATAATTCAAGCTAACAAAGTGCTGTGTATAGTGCAAGCCAATCTTTGTGTAGCATACATCACAAGACATAAATGAAATTAAAATGAATATTTCACATAAAATCTCGGGGTGTTACAGTGGAGGACAGCTCAGTTATGATGAATGAATCGCCTGTAAAGACCATGAAATAGAGAAGAGGCCTTCATCCTGCTTCTTGAGACATCTCTTGAGGGTTGGGTTGATATAAAAAGTTATTTTTTTGTGTGTTTTTTCTATGAAATTTTATTCTTTTGTGTGGTGGTTTCACAGTAAAAATTCCCCCCTTCTTTCTCTTATATTTATACTTTTTTTTAATAAATTTTGGAGTCCTGGATTTGGGTTCCCAAATTCATGGTTGAGCCTTTGGGTATATATATATATAGACATATATATATATATATATCTTTAAATACTTATGAAAGTAAAATAAATATATTAATTATATATATATATTTTATAATTTCATAATTATTTAAATAAATATAAATTTATATTTAAATAATTATGAAATTATAATAAATAAATTTATTATATTCATAATTATAATTATAAAGAAATATTTATTTATTTATAATCATAAATTTATATATATATATATATATATATATATAGTTATGAGATTATAATAAATATATTTATTATATAAATATTCTATAATTTAATAATTATTTATTAATACTTATGAAATTATAAAAATATATTTATAATTAATATATTTATTTCAATTTCATAAATATTAAAATATAAATATAAATATAAATATATTTATTTATTTATATTTATGACTATAAGTAATTAAATATTTATTTATAATTATAATTATAATTATAATAAATATATTTAATATAAACTTATTTATTTTAATTTGATAATTTTTTACATATAAATATATATTAATTTAAATAATTATGTAATTATAATATATTTATATATATATTTAATATATTTATTTTAATTAAATAATAATTTTAATATATATATATATATATAGTTATGACTATATATAATTAATATATTTATTTTAATTTAATTATTATTTAAATATATATATTTCAATTTATTTATATTGATGAATATAACTAACATATATATGTAATAAATATATATTTATAATAAATATATAATAAATATATATATTTAATATATATATATATATATACTTATAAAATAATTATAAAATTATGAAATATATATAAAAATATAATTATAAATAAATATAGAAACGATTAAATAATTATAAAATTATATTTAAGATATTAATTGTATATAATTATAAAAATAATAAATTTATTTACAAAAAATTTATAATTATAAATAAATAAATATATATTAAATATGTAAATATAAATAAATAATTATTTATTTATAGTTAATATTATAAATAATTATATATATATATATTATACATATTATATTATAAATATATATAAAAATATAAATAATTTATTATCATTATAGTTTTATCAAGGCTTTTTTAGCGTTGATAATGATGGGCCTTTATGAGAGATAAAAAAACCCTGATAACAGGCTTCTTTATTCGCACTAAACTATTAGCGATGATAAAGGCATGTTTTATCACCAATTTTAGATTAGGCACTGTTAAAACATACCATTATCAATTCTTTTTAGCTCACATTGATAAAAGAATTCCCCATTTTATAAATAAACCATAACAGCCTCATCCTCCTCTCACATGCATCCAACACTCACACAAGCTGAACCCTACTTCCCCTTCCACTACTGACTCACCATCCTCCTCTTTCACCACTCCCTTCGATTCCTCCTCATCCGATACTAACTCCTCTCCCTCCTCCTCCTCATCCTCCGCTGTTGTCACTGACTCCACCTCATCCTCATCCCATGTCACCAACTCTTCCTCCTCTTCCTCCACTTCCGACTCCTCGTCCACTATTGCTAAATCCTCCTCCTCAACTTTCGACTCCTCCTCTAATAATTCCTCCTCCTCCTCCTCCTCTTATGCTGCTGACTCCTCCTCTCCCATCTCTCATACATAGGTTTCATGCTCTACATCAACTTCAAGGATACTGTTCATGATTTTTATCTATATATAATTAATTTTATCTATTATATTGGATTTTACATTAGTGACGTTACAAATTATACCCCTAGTAATTGTTCCTTTGATTAGTGGATGTTTTTGAGGTTAGTGAATCTAGACTCGAATTCTAGGTAATGCTGAAGAGAATAACTATATATTTATCAACAGTTTCAATGTCCAATTTATACATAGTAACATGAGATAACCATTTAGGAATGATTATATTATGGATTATTTTGATTCTATAATTCAATAATTGTTTCCCATGGGAATTATTTTAATGGTGGGGAACATTTATTCTTTATTTTAGAAATTAATTAAGGTATTGTAAAGGCTCAACAATGGTAGTGAATTTTGTTTTATGATTCACATTCCCTATTTTTTGAGAATTTTTTAATAGTGGAAACTCTATGACTTATGTGTGGATATTTTATGTACATGATGAATCACTTCATTCTAATTGTTGTATTTATTGTCACTCAAGTTTATTAGGTGTTATTTAGAGGCTTATAGCCTATAGTGTATGGTTTTCAAAATTATAATGATTGTCTTCTTTAAATTATGGTGAATTAGGTAACTGATAAGATTCAGATATTTTTTATAATAGTTTTATGATTTTTACATTTCTTCATGATACGATCATATGATTCATTCATATGAAGAAATCATATCTCATCCATGAGAAATTTAAGAATTTATGTGAGCATTTGGTTTGTGTGTTTCTCAATAAAGGTGTGATCTATAATGCTCTATTTGATGGAACCCTTCATTATGGGACAATATAAGGATGTTATTTATAGATATTGGTTTTCTTCATAATATGTGGATTGATGATCAATTTTTTAATGATAATTGGTGTCGAATCTGGGTATAATCTACATGACAATAGAATGCACCATTTTCTCTATCCCTACCAAAATTATAATTGGTATAGAGATTACAATGTGGAGATAAAAATATCTATCCCTAGTAGTAAGAGATAATGTGTCCCTAGTAGTATAGAGATTGCATTGATTTATTATTTGTAAGATGTGGCGGCTTATATTTTTTTAAAAAGTAATAGATAGTGTATTTTTTATTTTTGTAGGTCTTGTTCCATTATCTTGGCAGAACTGTCAATTTAATCAGATGGATGACCTTATAAGATGTAGCAACTTATGTTATTATATGCTCATTATGATTAGGTTCCCTATCATCTCTATTAACACCACCCCTGTTATAGAGACCCATATGTACATATATATGAAATCCTAATAGATATCCTAGATGTATTTCCCAAGTACTTCTCTAGGTTACCACCCAAGGGATTGGTTGAGTTAATGATTGTGTTCTTACCAGGTGTTGAGAATATATTTATTCCACCATATAAAATGGATCTTATTAATATATGAGTGAATAAGGCTCAATTGACTGATTTTGAGGTGAATGGGTTCATATAAATGATTATATCCCTTTGGGGTGCCTATGTTTTTTAATAAAAATTCAAATTGATCATTGAGAAAATGTGTTGATTATTAGAGGTTATTTTATGTGATAAAATTGAACTTATATCTACTTATACATATTTATGTTCTATTTGATGAACTTATAGATTCTTTAGTGCCATCTAAGATCGATTTCGTATTAGAGGTTCAAACGGGATTATTCCGGTTTGGAAGCACTAACAAGGCCTTAACCCAGAATGTGGTACAATTACACTTCATAGATGTTAATTAGAGATCTTTCTAAGAAATTAATGATATATTGATGAAAACACCAATTGTATAGAATTGCGATTGTTTATACATGTGTCCTTTATAATGTTCCTCTCCTGGGATTTAGGTCATTTTGAAAATGCCTTACTATCTTTTTTAAAAAGATTTAGGTGTTTTTAAATGTTTCTTAAATAATTATATATGTTGAAAATACCCTTTTTTGTTTTTAAATAAATTTAAAATGATTTAAAAAAGGAATTGGGGTTTTGAGATAAATTTTTTGGTACTGATTTGTTTATTATAAAAAAGGGTGTGTTATTTTAATGAGGGATTTTTGTAAAAGGTTTATTTTTTAATGGGATTTAAATTGTCATTTTATAAATAATTTTCAACGCATACTTAAATTATATAACTTTTTGTAGCCTTGGTTAATTTTGATATCAAATATTTTGGTATTTATTTTTTAAGATGTTAATACTTATGAATCAAATAGGATGGATATGAATAAAGAATGGATACATGAAATTTTTTTGACAATAGAGTATAAAGATTGATTGAAAGGGTTAATCGTGTTTTCAAAAGATCAAGCATATGACCCTTATCAAATCCTTTTTCCATGATTATTGTGTTTCTATTCATGACACATTACTATAGAGGAGTTAGATGAAAACATGATCTGTTATAGAATAGATCAAAGATATAAATTTTACAATAAACTTGGGGAAATAGATAATATAGCTAGTGGCTGGAATATCACTTCATTTTATGGATCATCTAATATGATTACAAGTGTGTAGAATGAATAAAGAAGTATCAAGGATGTGATTACAAATGTGAATGATGATGAAGATCGTATTGAGAAAATAAATCTTAATATTGAAGATAAACTTCAACATTTCCCAAAATTGTTTGAGTAGTTATAGAGTTTTGAAAATACGCCTTTGTATAGTGGTTGCACTAAATATAAAACATTGTCATCTATACTGAAGTTATATAACTTGGATAAGGAAATGGATAGAGTGATTCCAATTGTATAGAATTAATTTCTCTCTTGAATGACAAGCTCCCAGAAGATAATAAGATTCTGATCCATACATACAATTCCAAATAAACTTTATGCTCAATGGGCATGATCTATGAATGAATACACACCTTCCCAAAGGATTGTATACTATTTTTAAGGACCAAAAATCACTTATAGAATGCCCAAAGTTTTTTGATTTTTGAAAAAATAAAGTTGTATTTGGTCCTATGAATGATGAATGGTATATTCCAATCATTCCAATGTTTAGGAACATATATGGAAGTGAGGATAATGTAGATAAATTTACATGGAATTAAGACATTGGAAATAAATATGGGAAACTACTTCACCTGGAAGAATCTCCCCGATGGGAGATAATTGATTAAGAGTTTCCAAAATTTGGAATTGATCTCAGAAACCTTCTTCTATCATTATCTTTAGATGGATTTAATACTTTTCATTTTCAAAGTGGCATTCCTAGTACATAGCTAGTTATGTTTGTAAATTATATATTTCCACCATGGTTATTCATTAAATAAAAATATATTGTGTTATCTATTCTTATATCAGGTCCAAAACAACCAGGTTATTATATTGAAGTTTATTTGTATCTACTGATTAAGGATTTAAAATTATTATTGTATTCAAGTGTTATGTTGAATTATGCATAAAAAAATAAAGATTTCATGTTGGATGCCATGTTGTATAAGATAATAAATGACTTTCCTTCTTATGGAAATTTTTCAGGATATAGCATTAAAGTAACTCATGGATGTCCCATATGTGAACATGGTACATAGTCAATTTTGTTGAAAAATTCAATGAAAAATATATTTCTAGGAAATCAAATAATTTTACCCTGAAAACATAATTATTGATCTTGGATGAAATCATTCGACGGAAGTTTAGAAGAATGTACAAAACTATCACCACTAACAGGTGAACAATTGTTTTAGAAAGTAAAAGACATGGACAATGGTTTTGGTAAACTATTTTCGAAAAAAAATATGAAAACTAGTTGAAAAAATAGATCATTTTTTAAATTACATTAATAGAATTGTCTATACATCAGATATTTTCTTGATGTTATGCATTTGGAAATAATAATATGAGGTAGTGCCATCGACACATTGCTAAATGAACCTGGGAAAGCAAAGGATGAAATTAAGGCAAGGATGGACATGGTTGACATGGGAATACAAGAAGATTTCGCACCATTGAAGGGTGAAAAATTTAATTTCCTTCCTCCATCTTCTTACACTCTTTCCATGAAAAAGATATATTAATTTTTCAACTTATTATATGACATAAAGGTTCCATATGGATATTAATAGAATATCATGAACACTATGACAATGATCGATTTAATGTTAAAGGGTACGAAATCACATGACTACCATTTTTTTATGCAATATCTAATTCCTATAACATTATTTTGATTTTTTTGAGAATATTCATCATACATTAACCAAACTCTATTTCTTATTCATACCTAAATGAAGAAATGTTATAGACCAAGAAAAATTGATTACTATGGAATAAGAAATTCTTGGTCATATTATGTGAATTATAAATGTTATCCCAACCAACATTCATTGATATAATGGTTCATTTTATGGTTCAAATGGTGAGATAGATTCAACTATGTGTTCCTATACACTATATATGGATGTACCTCATTAAATGGTATATTAATATTTTAAATGGGTTTGTCAAAAATTGATGTCGGATAGGGGGTTTTATTATATAGAGATATATTATCACAGAATAAGTTGAATTATATAAAAAATACATATCTGGTGTGGAAAACATTAGCCTACCAAAATTTCATCACAATGGTCAGCTTGAGGGTGAAGGAATTTCTAGAAGGGAAGTTGTCACAATCAATATTACATATTGAGAGCAAGACCATATTTAAATTTTTCGTAACAGTTTGGATGTTGTCTCATATGTTAAAACTCAAAAACATATTCTTACGCATTTGAATTCATCAAGGGAAAAAATATGGATATAAAATAAACAAAAGAAACCATTTATATGAAGGTTTTGAGACTATATTTTGAAGGATTCAAATGAAAATATGGATTCTATTTCAGAACAACATTATTGGTTAGCTGGAGGACCAAGTCTGTATGTATTATCAAACAATTTTTATGTAATTAATGGTTATAAATTCTACACAATTATGATTTATGAATACAATACCATGAAAATAGTATAGTTACACTCATGGATAAAGCAATTCATGTTTTTAGTGCTAAGGTCAAAAATCCAATATATGTGAATATGTAATATTTGGAATCATCAAACAAATATGGGAGTTAGATTAAACAACATTACAAGTACATATTTTTTAATCCATGATTGTTGATAACAGAAGGTCTATTAAAATAGATGAATTCATATTTGTTAAAGTTTATTTCAGTGAGGAAGGATACAAATAAACCCATTTATATTAAAATCAAAGGAATTTCAATATTTTTTTATTTTTAGATAACCCAAACCAAAAGTGGTCAATTTTTCTATTATCAACCCAAACCACCGAAGGGTAAGATAAAAATTTAGTCAAGGATGAAAATTTAATTGGGATGTCGCATTCATTTTGAAATGTTCCAAATATAGATGGAATTTTGTCTGCCATAGGAATCCAACATGAAGGGATAATTATCTTAGATAGAGGGGTCAAATCCCTTTAGACATTAAAAAAGAAAAAGAGTGTTCAACAATCAGATTAATTTTTTTTAATATAAATGATGATAGTAGATGTTATTATCTATTGGTTTCTACATTTATGTACTGTAAATTAAATGTTAGATCAATTCTGAAGATAATTACTTCTAAATATGTTGGTGCTCCCAATCTAGAGGATTAATAATTCCCTCAACCTACTAATGCTCACAGTGTTAAGGAATGGCCTTATGTACATGATGATGCTCCCATTACTAAGGAAGAATAGATTTCTCAACCTTTTGATTCTGTAAGTATAGTGGTACAATGACCATCCTCACATAATAAAATCATGTTTTTATTTAAACAAATATTACTCAACATTGAACACTTATTTTTCTATATTTTCTATCTAACATAGTACAAGAATCAACAACACCTATTTCGGATGAACAAAAACTATCAGTGGCCTTATAAAGGCTAGAACAATATAGTTGTGTTAGAGGTGTTGGTTTTTGGGTGACACCCTAAACATATTTTAATATAAAAAAAGAGGATTGTCAAAATGAATCGATAAAACATATGAGATAATGAATATCTATCCATGAAAGAAAATTCCATTGGCAAAGTGAGATGATGTAATATTTAATGAGGGATAGGTAAAGAGAATTTTAAACTCAAGAAGTACCATCGTGTGGAGATCCCACCCCACCCCAGCAGCTTTGAGGCTTGACATTCCCCACAAAGATATGTATTAGCAGAGGAAATCAATGTTTTAATATATGATTCTAAGATATTTTAATCAGGAAGACACTGACACTTTTTCAGTACTGATATTCAATAGGGTGATAATGAGTGTGATTTATATCTAGAAACACCCACCCATCACCTTTTGGTGAGGGATACATTGGTCAACATTCAAAAGGAAATGCCACACAACAGACCACTTCTAATAATAAATTTGCGCTTTTCGATCAGATTATACCATGAACCGAACACAAATGTACCAATTTCAATTCTTGAGGATGATATTAATATGGTCAAAAAATATTTTTGAACATTCATCACATGGTTGTCGCATTTTTTAAGAAACCATGCCGACAAGGAGGTATTCATTTCTATTTTTCTTTTCAAGCTAAAAAATTAGAAATTAATGAAAAAAGGCTAAATCGGTGAATTTTATTAAATATAGACAAAGAGAAGGGAATGAAATGAAAAACTGCCTCGAAACCATCAAAAGGATCGACCAACAGATTTGAAAGATCATCAAAAAGCACCAATACCCTGAAAGTTATATATCCACATTTAATATCATTCAAGACACATGTGGATATGAAGATAAAATATGGTCAGAACTAGATAGTTTAATTTGAATAAAATGTTTATGGAGAGAAATAAAAAGATTTCATTGGTATTGATACTTTAACTAAAATCCTTGACTATGAATGTCTACATGGCTCAGTTGTAAATGTATACATGAGGTATGATTCCATTATTTTAATTTCCTAAAGCAGATATACACTATTAATTATGAAAGAATACATTTCATATTTTTGTTTGTTGTATATATATAAAATAATTGACATTAGTTTACCTTGAGAAAAAGAACGAACTTGTTAGTCCCCACATCACCTGTAAAGACTAAGATAAAAGATATACCTAAGAAGGATGAAATAGTGGAAAGTCTGATCAAACCCTTTGAAAGAAACATATCAGATGACAGAATATTCTTAATAATAATCATGCAGGGGTAAGACTCTACAATTTAATCATATCAAATTTATTTTCATTTTTTCATTATGTATTCCGTTTTTTGTTTTAGGCAGCATTGGATTCTCATTGTAGTAAATTTGGATACTCCAAATATTTATATCTTAGATTCAATACATGGATATTCAATAAAAAATCCACACATGATACCATTTTTCAATTATTAATAAACAAAATATAATGTTTTTGAACTATATAACATGTTACTTAATTTATATTATCTTTTATTGAGGATTCTGTTATGATAGGGCAGTGCATCAATATTGTGAAAAATACGGAATGGGGCCAGAGGCTATGTTGAAGGAAGAAGACATGTTCTAAGACTAGATAAGTACCAGGGTATATATAATAAGATTTCATTATCCAAACACATATAAAAAATTCTTCATCTATTCAATGTTTGTGTAGTGTCTGAATAAACCAATGGAAAAGATCGTGATTGTTATGTTTGTAATTTTATGAGAGTGAATATATAACATGAACAAAATAGAATCCCTAAATTGTTATTTATTAAGATAATTACAATTTTATTTATAATATTTATTAATATATTTTTATTTAAATCTATCCAGTACTACTATGACTATAAAAAAGATTCATATTCACAAGATGATATATATGTTGTCAAAATCAAATAGGCAGCATAACTGATGGAAGAGTGTACACAAATAGCATTAATGTGTGACTTATATAGAAGTAGTGGATTTTATTACATTTTTTTAAATTTACATCTTTTAAATATTACTCACCTAATATTTTTTTCTTATATTGGTGGATTCATTTGTTTGAGTTGGGGTAGTTTGATAAAATATTCTCATGCTCATGAGTGATTGGACTTTGAAGATGCAACTAAGGTAATGAAAACAAGGAAACGAGTCAAGAAAATTTATTGGTGAATTTTCACGGATTATTTAATTAATAAATTTGGTCATCATTTTATCTATTATTTGGATGCCAATTTCTCTATCATTTTTATATAATAGTGTTTTACTGATCTTTTGGGAAGACATATTTACATTTCAAATATCTGCAATTTGACCAAAAAGAGAGAACATGCTTATTGAAAAGTATTAAATTTCAGAAGTTGAATTCAATGTATTACATCCCAGAATATTTTTCATGAATATTTTCTTGAACAATGTACTAATCAACTACATCTCAATCAGCCACACTGCAATATGATACATAGTGTGCTTGGAATTAATCAAAGTGTATTTTTTAGATTATAATATCTTTGAAGCTTTAAGATTCATGTCTTTTAAACTACCATTATTTTATCCATGACTGTTGATTATGATCTACGATTTATAGGTTATGCATTTCTAATGTTAATATCACCTTATAACATCTTTATGCTCATGTTATCCTTATATGATCATTGATATCTTCCTTCTTTACACTTGTTGGACATTTATGATCACATGTTATTATGTTTCATATCATTAGGATATTATGAATGGTTTTGTAAATGACATCTCTAAGAAGGATTCTAGTAAATAATAACATAACGGGATACTCTTATGAACTAGTTCTTTATGTTTTCAGGTTTCCAAAGGCACTATACCTCAACTATTTTGGTATGGATCATTATGTTGTCTAAGTAATATTAGGTTACTAATATTTTATATCTATGTATGAAATGTATCGATCAATATAGTTAGTAGAAGAGTAATTGACCTACTCAAAATTGAGCAAATATAACAAGTTTCTGGTATCACTCAAAGTGTGTATTTTTGTTATTAATTGACATTAAATTTAGTTAAAAGAACAAGTGACATACTCTATGTTACACCCCAAGCTTCTCTGGTACATTTTTCTTTGAATAATGCAATAGTGTGTGTTGTACGCAACATCGAGTTCTAACACACACCACAACCGATCAAACTAGCCGTTATGAATAGTAATACCTACTATTTAAAATTTTAGAAATTTTATATCTCAAAATGGACTTCATTTTTTCATTTGGAGTATCGAATTTGGCCTAAGGTATAATTTTGGTACTTTTTGGATAACTTTAATGTTTTGATGAATAGTGAAAATTACTAAATTTTAATTAAAAACAACTTTTTTAATCAAAATAATTGATAGATTAATTTATGAATTTGAGTGGTTATAATGTATATTTATAATATATTTTTACCATTTAATAATATTTTGGTCATTTTACATAATTTTACAATTAAACCGGACATAAACAAGTACCAATCTTTTGATATTTATTATAAATTAAAAACACGCTTTTTGTTTTGATAGCGGGAATTAATTTAAAATTAATTTTTGCCACTTCTGTGATTTGAATTTGGATAAATGGATTCCATATTTGGAAATAGAATTTCCAAATTGTGTAAATAGGTAACTTTTATATTTAGACATTTTGAATAATTATTTCGGTAAATATTTTATTTACCACGGTTAAAGGGTAAATCCGGTAAATAAGGGTTACAAAATAATATTATAATAATAATAAATTACCCTAAAACGTGTTCTAACATTATTGGTGGATACATGTCCGACCATGGACATCTTCGGGTCGATTTTGGGACTCCATGGAGCCACTTGTAGGTGATAGGGACACATTATTTTAATTAATTTAAAATAAATACAAAAATGACATAAGCATATATCTTTTAGAAAAAATGTTTTTACAAAGGGTTATATATGATTGATTTTCTACTATAAATATTAATTATAATTATAAGAATATTTTCTACATAATGATATTTAATTTATAATTTTTAGACATTATATAATTTAATTTATTGATGACACAATAATGATATAGTAAGTACCATAATAGTGAAAAATTAAAATAATTGATATTATAAATACCAAAATAAATATAATTTGAGACTTTTAATGAATTAAACTAATCATATAGGATAATATGACATATTAGTATTGAATAAATTGACTTTGTTCGAAGTAATAATTCTGCTATGATTTTCCCAAAAATCTATTTTCCAAATAGTATCAAAATTGACATAAAATAGTTTTTAAAACAAATATTATATTATTAATTGATATTCAATTCCTAAAAATCTATGGTTCGGCCAAGAGACTTATATCATGATAGGTGTATCATTATTGGACCACTTGGGGGTCTCTTGGATGTATATATTATGTTTATTAACCATATAATATAAAAATACAAAGAGACATTGTAAAAGTGAAACAAATTAACTAAGAGTTAATACTTAATGATAAGGTTAATATAGTAACCCAAACCTATATAAATCCATTGTTTTTAGTGGTTTTGGACCTATACCCACCTTAATCTTTAAATAATCCACTTTGGATAAAAACCAAATATGAATTTATTATAAAATAATATTTCTAGCTTTTCCAAAGGTACCCCTCACCCCTCTTATAAAAGGGAACTCCTAATTCTCATTAATTCACACATTCAAAGCATTTTTGTTCCACCAACCCCTGCCAAAATACCCTCCCAACTTCCCTCACTTCATCCTAGAGGCCTTATTTTAGTCAGAAAGCCAACCTATGGATCCCTTTTGATCAAATCAAAATGAAGAACCCGAATAAGAGGTAATGATTTCACCACCCTTTCTCAAGTTCCTTTCTTCTTCCACTTCTTCTTTCTTTGTTATTCCCATTATAAAATAATGAATCCAGTATCTCCTATATACTGTAATATTATTATAAATATGGTACAACCATATTCAGTATTATATCCATCCTTTGAATGACATGTCACCAGACGTGCATACGTACGGTTTACCGTCTCGACGTCGTGGTGTAATTGTTTTTAAATATTATTTGGATGGGTATAATAATGATTTTTAATTTGTGTAAATAATAAATATATCATGATAATTATTCTGTATATATGATATACCATCCAATTACATATTATTTTAATATCAAAATAATGATATTGTCGCTCGTGCATACGTACGGACTACCGTCTCCACGAACGCGATGAGATTCATTCTCCATCGTATCCATTCAAGTATAATTATCATTTGATGATTTAAAAATAATGTTTAAGTACTTGATATCATTATTGATATGAATAAGATACATCTTATCCATGACAAACATGGCTTACGTAACAAAACATATCAAAGAAAACGAGTAAGTTAACACCTGAAATGACGATAATACTAAGATATTATTAACAAAACAATGTTAAAAGATGATATATGATATCATATTAATATATATGATTATTTAATAATATAATAACAATTATTTCACCATTATACAGTAGGTTAACCTACCCTCAACCCAGGAAAAGTACAATGTAAGGGTTTATTTCACAATCTCTTCATTATCCGAGGTTGTTTATATGTAATAATCTACTGGGATTTCTTTCTCAACCACATCCATGTTTCTTAAAAATGTATTTCAAAACATTCTTAGTATTTTACAGAATATGGGTTAAAGTAATTTATACCCCTGTTTGAATTTTTATATTAAGATTATAAAGGAATCTTTCTGCCATTTTCCAAACAAGGTCCTTTTTATCCTTTTTCACATAATTAAGGTAAGAATGTTTTTTAACTTATACGGCGGGTGCGGCTATTTTCTACCGTTATAAAATCTATGAAGATTCCCTTAAAATCTTATAAGAGTATTTTCAAAGTTTATGTTTTGTTTTATAATTATGTTACTTTTAAATGATTTAAAAAAAGAGATATTTCTCTCAAACAGTTTTGATTTCATCTATGTCAACATCATTTGATGGATTTTAAGCGTATTTGAAGTTGATTTATTATGAAACAAAACATCCATATTGTATTGAAGGATATGTGATATGTTTGACTGTGGATGTGTTATTTTTATACCATTCATGGTTTATGATGAAAGTATTGACATTTCATATGCTAGTTTTAATACTAATGTTTTTGTTATGTTTAAACCTATTCATATGAGGAATGCATTGGACTTAATAAGTGACGGGTGGAGCCCGATATAGCTGTTCGATGCATCGGTAGGTCTCATGAGACAAACTATTGTCTTGGAAGAAGGCCATGACAAAATCTTATTTGTAGTCTTGGCACGAGGCCTTGGCTATGTGGTTATGATAGCCTATCATTATGCATTCCATCATTATGAAAGTGGTTATTGATATTGCATGTGATTATTCGATTAGTAGAATATCCATGTGAATAAGTAAATGGAATTATTTCATTTTATTTTTTCCATACTATGTTGAAGTTCAAGTTTAAAAGCCTTTTGTTTTAGTTATACATTACCTTAAATTTTTATTCTTATTTATGAAATTTTCTGCTATATTGTTATCCTTACTGGGCATTTGAGCTCACCCCTTTTCAATGTTTTATTTTTTCCAGGATGTGAAGAAGTAATTTATTAATGAACTGCAAGGATAGTATGAGGGGATAAGAGTGTGGACTATAGAGACTATATTGTTGTAGTTTTTATTTTATGATTTAATGTAAACTTTATTAATATATCTATTTATTCCAAGGCTACTAAACTAATCTATCTTTCGAGACTTGATCTTTCGTGTGATCATGCCAATGTTATGTAATGATGCACCAACTCTAGGTAACTGGGGTTGGGGCGTTACAGTTAGTATCAGAGGGAGGTTTAGTACAATCCTTGGAAGCTAGATTTTGATAAACTCTGATTAGAGAACATAGACCTAAGATGGACTTTGAGGATTAGTATAGAAGAACTTCCTAGAATTTTGGTATTGTAGAGATTTTTTGAGTTTTCCGAGCAATAAATCCTTGTCTGGATATGAGTAGGTAGAGGAGGCTCTAGCACAAATGTACCTAGGGGTAAAACTCGAAAACACTGCTTTGAGCTAGACTCGAATTGGAACTGGTGTACGACAACGGGCCTTTCTTCACTCTTGGTTACGACACTCCCGGCGGATATGCTTAGGATAACTCTCATTTTCTTTTCAAATAATTATGAAGGGTTTAGGAGTATATACTTCCTCAAAGAAAATAATTTTATGATTATGGATTATATCCATAACTAGTTCATTTTATGATAATTGTTTTATAAGTATGAAATTATGTATTTTGATTCATAAACTGATCTAGTTTATGCCATTGTTTAGAAATGGAACCTAGTGGAAGAAATGGAAACTGTATCAATGCATGCACTCCATGTAGGGATTTCCCTCATCCTCAAGATAATTATAGTGGAGTTGGTGATGCAACTGGTGCCGATCAACTAATCACCATACTGGGACAACTCACTCAGGTTATGAATAATAACCTTACCCGTATGGAGCACCCGGATCCACAGCGTGGAGGATCAATGTTAGATCACTTCATGAGGAAACAACCACCAACATTCAATGGGAGTACAAATCCATTGGTAGCTGAGCAATGGATAAGTTCCCTAGAGAAAATATCTCAGGCTTTGGGAAGTAGTGAAAGGGAAAAAGTTATCATGGCAGTTTACCGCCTCACTAGAGATGCTGATCAATGGTGGTCATTGATTAAAAACATGAAGGAAGAAAATTAAGTATCAAATATGGAATGGAGGGAGTTCAAAGATCTGTTTTTAGAAAAATACTCTCCTCATGACCATCGATAAGATATGGAAAGGCAATTTCTGAGTCTGAGACAAAAGGGGGATGAGAATGTCGCAAAGTATGAGGATAAATTTACAAGGTTAGCAAGGTATGTTGGAGATTATATATGTAACCCATGAAGTAATATTGATCATTTATTTGATGGGTTAAAACCATTTCTCCGTCGAGCATTAGTCTCACAATCCTTCTCATCATACGAAGACATTGTCTCATGTGCTATCAAGAAAGAAAAAGAAATTCTCTAAGTCTTATGACTTTAAAGAAAAGAAAGAGAAAAATAGATCTGCTAATCAATATGGGAATGGAAGTAAGGGGAAGAAGGGAAATGTTGAATATCCATCCTGTGGTAAATTTGGGAAGAAACACCCTGGTACTTGCTTAAAGGGAATTGGTGTCTGTTACAAGTGTGTTGAAAAAGGCCACCAAGCTCGTGATTGTAAAGGGAAGGAGGAAGATACCAATGTTCAGTGCTACAATTTCAGGGAGATGGGACATTATACAAATTAATTTCCTAAGGTTCAGGGGAACTTACCTCAGAAAAGGCCAAGGGATTAAGGCCAAGCTTATGCTATCACTACTGCTGAGGTAGAAGCTCCGAAAGACGTGGTGGCAGGTAATTTAATTGCTTCCACAAGTTTAGAAAATGTATTATATGATTATGGATCATTGCATTGTTTCATATCTTCCCAGTTTGCTAAATAAATTTAGATATTTCCAATTTGATTTAACAATGGAGTTGTCAGTTAAAACTCCTAAGGGAAGTATCATTGCAACAATGTTTTGTGAATCAGTCCCCATTAGAGCACATAAATGTTCTTTATCCGCTGATCTCATCATTATACCTACGATGGAATTTGATATAATCCTCGGCATGGATAGGATTTTAGACCATGATGATAAGATTTATTGTAAGAAGGAGGAGGTTACGATTTATTATGATGATGATAAAGAACACCTTATCTTTATAGCAGAATCGTCACCACCTAATTCTTATCTAGTTCCACCCCCAATAGCTCAACTAAATTCAATTATTGGGGAGAAAGAGGATGAAATTATAGTGTATGAGGAAAGGAATGTTCAAATAGAGGATGTACCTATTGTGAATGAATATGTAGATGTGTTTCTAGAAGATTTACCTGGACATCCTCCAGAATGAGAAGTTGAGTTTTCCATTGATTTAATTCCTAGATCAGGGCCTATATCGAAGACCCCTTATAGAATGGAAACTGTAGAATTAGTTGAACTAAAGAAACAACTAGAGGAACTATGTAATAAGGGATTTATTCAACCTAGTGATTCTCTATGGGGAGCCCATGTTCTTTTTTATAAAAATAAAGATGGATCTATGAGGCTATGTATCGACTACAAAGAGATCAATGCTCTATCAATAAAGAACAAGTATCCCCTACCTCGCATTGATAATTTATTTGACCAACTGCATGGAGCTCAATACATTTCAAAGATTGACCATCGATCTGGATACCATCAGTTGTGTTTGATGAAGGAAGACATTCTGAAGATAGCATTTTAAACCAGGTATGGGCATTACGAGTTTACAGTAATGCCTTTTGGATTGACTAATGCACCCTCTATATTCATGGATCTGATGAATAGAGTTTTCAAGGAATATCTCGATGAATTTTTGGTGGTATTTATTAATGATATCTTGGTATACTCCAAAATCTACGAGGATCATGAAAATCACTTGAGAATTATCCTGAAGACACTGAGAAGACATGAATTATATGGGATGTTTAGAAAGTGTGAATTCTGGCTTCATGAGATTTCTTTTCTTGGCCATATTGTCTCTAAAGATGGTATCTCTGTTGATCCTTATAAGACCAAGGAAAACTAGGAATGTCCAGCACCGACAAGTATAATTGAGTTACGTAGTTTTATTGTTTTAGCAGGTTATTATTGAAATTTCGTCCAGAAGTGTTCCCGGTTAGCTAACCCATTAACAATGCTCACACATAAAGGGGTTATATTTGTTTGGACAAAAGAGTGTGTAGAATGTTTCGATGAACTGATGAGAATATTAGTCAATTCTCTTATATTGACTCTACCATTGGGGAATGATGGGTTTGTTAGTGATGCCTCGAAGAAAGGAATTGGTTGTGTCTTTATGCAGAATGACAGGGTTATTTCCTATGCATCATGACAGTTGAAAATTCATGAACAAAACTATCCTACTCATGATCTCGAGTTAGCAGCTGTGATCTTTGCTTTGGAGATATGGAGGCACTACCTCTATGGTGAAAAATGTGAGATTGATACTGATCACAAGAGTTTGATGTATATTTTATCACAAAAAGAACTCAACATGAGGCAAAGGAGATGGCTTGAATTACTCAAGGATTATGATTGCACGATACACTACCACCAGGGGAAGGCAAACAAGGTGGAAGATGCTTTGAGTAGAAAATATCATGGAGTTTTGAACAATATGAGAATTGAAAGGGATCCAATTTTCATGGATCTAGTAAAGATGGACATGGGAATAACCAGGGAAGGTGAAACATCAATGCTTTTTCAAATAGTTTCCAAACCATCTTTACTAGAAAGGATTAAGAGTTCTCAGAACGATGATGAAGAATTTCAAAAGAGGATTAAAGTTGTGAATGATGGGAGATTGAAAGACTTTGTGTGTGAAGATGAAATTTATAAATTTGGGAAGAGACTTTGTGTTCTCGATATACCTGATCTAAAATGGGAATTGCTGGATGATGCTCATAGTTCCAATTTCTCTATACACCTGGGGAGCACCAAAATGTATAGATATTTGAAGGAACATTTTTCGTGGGACAATATGAAGAGGGAGATTGCTGATTTTTTGTAAAGATGTATGGTTTGACAACAAGTGAAAGCAGGAAGGAAATAGCCTGGTGGAGTATTGTAACCTCTTACCATACCTGAGTGGAAATGGGATAATATTATGATGGACTTTGTCATGGGACTACCAAAGACTCCTCGAAGGAACGATGCAATATGGGTTATTGTTGATCGTCTAACCAAGTCAGCACATTTTCTTGCTATAAGAGAAGATCTACCACTGGAACGTCTAGCAAGACTATATATTGATGAAGTTGTGAGACTTCATGGAGTACCCCTATCGATTGTTTCTGATCGTGATCCCCATTTTACTTCAATATTATGGAAAAGTATTCAGAAATACTTGAATACTGAACTTCATTTGAGCACTACCTACCACCCTCAAACAGATGGAAAATCAGAACGAACTATTCAAACCTTGGAAGACATGTTTAGATCATACTCACATGACTTTCACGGTATGTGGGAACAATATTTACCTCTAGTAGAATCTTCGTATAACAATAGCTTCCATTTGAGTATTCAGATAGCGCTATATGAAGAGTTATACGGAAAGATATTTCGCACACCAACCTGTTGGGATGACGTTGGTGAAAGAAAACATGTAGGCCCAGAACTGGTGGAGGAAACGATGGAAAAGATGAAGTTAATCCAAAACTATATCAAAGCAGCTCAATGTAAGGAGAAGATCTATGCCGATAATCGAAGGAAGGATTTGGAATTTCAAGTCGGTGATCATGTTTTCCTGAAGGTATCTCTATGGAAGGGAGTCATACGTTTTGGTAATAAAGGTAAATTGAGTTCTAGGTACATTGGACCTTTCGAAATTCTAGAATGAATTGGGGCTGTAGCTTACCGATTGGCAATGCCGCCAAGTCTCTCTAAAGTTCACGATGTGTTCCATGAATCTCTATTGAGGAAATACATGCCTGGACCAACACATGTACTCACCTATGAGGAATTAGAACTGGAACCTGATCTGTCTTATTGAAAAGAGACCTTCAAGATTCTTGATACGAGAGAACAAGTACTGAGAAACCGGACGACTCGTCTGGTATAAATCCTGTGGAGAAACCATAAGATGGAAGAGGCAACGTGGGAACCTGAGGAACTTATGATGAAGAACCACCTGAGTCTTTTCATGCGGTAGTATTCTTGAAATTTTGAGGACGAAATTATTTGAAGGAGGGGATAATGTAACACCCCAAGCTTCTACATTATGTTTCTATTTGAATAATGCAATAGCGTGTGTTGTACGCAACATCGAGTTCTAACACACCCCACAACCGATCAAACTAGCCGTTATGAATAGTAATACCTACTTTTTAAAATTTTAGAAATTTTATCTCTCAAAATGGACTTCATTTTTGGATTCGGAGTATCAAATTTAGCTTAATGTGAAATTTTGGTTCTTTTCGGATAACTTTAATATTTTGATGAATAGTGAGAATTACTAAATTTTAATTAAAAAAAACTTTTTAAATAAATATAATTAATAATGATAAATTATGAATTTTAGTGGTTTTAAAGTATATTTATAATATAGAATTACCATTTAATACAATGTTTTTCATTGGACATAATTTCACAATTTAACCGGACATAAACAAGTACCAATCTTTTGATAATTATTATATCTTAAAAACACGCTTTCTGTTTTGACATTGGGAATTAATTTTAAATTAATTTCATCGACTTATGTGATTTGAATTTGGAAAAATGGATTCCATATTTGGAATCAATATGTCCAAATTGTGTAAATAGGTAACTTTTATTTTTAGAAATTTTGAATAATTACATCGGTAAATATTTTATTTACCACAGTTAAAGGGTAAATCCGGTAAATAAGGGTTAAAAACTAATATTATAATAATACTAAATTACCCTAAAACGTGTCCTAACATTATTGGTGGATATAGGTCCGACCAAGGGAAATTTGGGGTCGATTTTGGGACCCCATGGAGCCACTTGTAGGTGATAGGGACACATTATTTTAATTAAGTTAAAATAAATACAAAAATGACAAAAGAATATATCTTTTAGAAAAATAATTTTTACAAAGGGTTATATATGTTGGATCTTCGACTATAAATATTCATTATAAAGACAAAAATATATCCTACATAATTATATTTTATTTATAATTTTTAGACATTAAATAATTTAATGTATATATGACACAATGATGATGCAGTACGTACCATAATAGTGAAAAATTAAAATAATTGATATTATAAATACCCAAATAAATATAATTTGAGACTTTTAATGAATTAAACTAAATTTCTAGGATAATATGACATATTATGATTTATGTAATTGACTTTTTTAAGTAATCATTTTGTTATGATTTTCACAAAAATCAATTTTCCAAGTACTGCCAAAATTGACATAAAAGAGTTTTAAAATCCAATATTATATTATGAATTGATATTCAATTACTAAAAATCTACGGTTTGGAAAAGAGACTTATATCATGATAGGTGTATCATTAATGGACCATTTGGGGGTCTCTTGTATGTATATAGTATGTTTATTAACCATATAATATAAAAATACAAGGAGACATTGTAAAAGTGAAACTAATTGATTAAGAGTTAATACTTAAATATAAGGTTAATATAGTAACCCAAACCTGTCTAAATCCTATTGGTTGAGTGTTTCTCGACCTATCCCCACCTTAAACTTTAAATAATCCACTTTATAACAATAATAAACCGAATATGAATTTATTATAAAATAATATTTCCAGCTTTTCCAAAGGTGCCCCTCACCCCTCTTATAAAAGGGAACTCATCCTTCTCATTAATTCACGGCTTCAAAACCTTTTGGTTCATCCAACCGCTACCAAAATAATCTCTCAACTTCTCTAAATTCATCCTAGAGTCCTTACTTTTGTGTGAAATCCAACCTGAGAAGCCCTTTTGATCAAATCAAAAGGAAGAATCCGAAGAAGTGGTAATGATTTCACCACCCTTTTTCACGTTCCTTTCTTCTTCCACTTCTTCTTTCTTTGTTATTCCCATTCTAAAATTATGAATCTTGTATCTAATATATACTGTAATATTTTTATAAATATGGTACTACCCTATTCAGTATTTTATCCATCCTTTGAATGACATGTCACCATATGTGTGTACGTACGGCTTACCGTCTCCACGTCGTGGTGTAATTGTTATTCAATATTATTTGGATGGGTATAATAATGATTTGTAATTCATTTAAATAATAAATATAACATGATAATGATTCTGTATATATTATATAACATCCAATTACATCTTATTTTAATATAAAAAGAATGATATTTTCGCTCATAGGTACGTACGGACTACCATCTCCATGAACGCGATGAGATTCATTCTCCGTCATATCCATTCATGTATAATTATCATTTTATGATTTAAAAATAATTTTTAAGAACATAACATCATTCTGGATATGAATAAGATATATACTATCCATGAAAAACATGGCTTACATAACAAAACATATCAAAGAAAATGAGTAAGTTAACACCCGAAACGACGATAATACTAAGATATTATTAACAAAACATGTTAAAAAGCTCATATATGATATCATATTAATATATATGATTCTTGTATAATTTAATAACAATTATTTCAGCATTATACAAGAGTTTAACCTACCCTAAAACAATAAAAAGTACAAGGTAAGGGTTTATTTCGCAATCTCTTCATTATCTGAGGTTGTTTATACGTAATAATCTAATGAGATTTCTTTATCATCCACATCCATGTTTCTTGAAAATATATTTCAAAACATTCTTACTATTTTACAGAATATGGGATAAAGTCATTTATACCCTTTTTTGAGTTTTTATAATAAGTTTTTAAAGGAATATATCTGTCATTTTCCAAACAAGGTCGTTTTTAACCTTTTTGACAGAATTAAGGTAAGAATGTTTTTTTAACATATATGGCGGGTGCGGCTATTTTCTGCCGTTATAAAGTCTCTATAGATTCCATTAAAATCTTATAAGAATATTTTCAAAGTAAATGTTTTCTTTTATAATTATGTTACTTTTAAATGATTAAAAAAAGATATATTTCTCTCAAACAGTTTTGATTTCATCTATGTCAACATCCTTTGATGGATTTTACACTTATTTGAAGTTGATTTATTATGAAACAAAACTTCCATATTGTATTGATGGTTTTGTGATATGTTCGACTATGGATGTGTTATTTTTATACCATTCATGGTTTATGGTGAAAGTGTTGACATTTTGTATGCAAGTTTTAATACGAATGTTTATGTTATGTTTTAACCAGTTCATATGCGGAATGCATTGGACTTAATAAGTGATGGGTGGAGCCCGCTATAGCTGCTCGATGCATCGGTAGGTCTCATGAGACAAACTAGTGTCTTGGAACAAGGCCTTGACAAAATCTTATTTGTAGTCTTGGCACGAGGCCTTGACTATGTGGTTATGATAGTCTTGCATTATGCATTCCATCATTATAAAAGTGGTTATTAATATTGCATGTGATTATTCCATTAGAAGAATATCCATGTGAATAAGTAAATGGCATTATATAATTTTATTTTTTCCATACTATGTCGAAGTTCAAGTTTAAAAGGCTTTTGTTTTAGTTATACATTACCTTAAATGTTTATTCTTATTTATGAAAGTTTCCGATATATTGTTATCCTTACTGGGCATTTGAGCTGACCCCTTTTCTATGTTTTATTTTTCCCAGGATGTGATGAAGTAATTTATGAATGAACTGTAGGGATAGAATGAAGTGATAAGATTGTGGACTATGGAGACTATATTGTTGTAGATTTCATTTTATGATGTAATGTAAAATTTATTAATGTATCTAGTTATTCTAAGGCTACAAAACTAATCGGTCTTTCGAGACTTGATCTTTCCTGTGATCATCCCAATGTTATGTAATATTGCACCGACTCTGGGAAACTAGGGTCGGGCATTACACTATAAACTGATAAAATTCATTCAGATTGTTATTATATTTTAGTAAAATGACCCATGAGTCATTTTTGATGTTTAAAAATAAACTAAACCTCAATATGATGCAAAATGTGGCTAATATGACTTTAAGTATGTATTTTTATATTAAATTGACATTAAATTGAGAAAAAAGAACAAGTGACATATTGAAAACCAAAAATTGAATCGATGTTTTATTATACTTTAGAAAAATAATCCATGAGTCATTTGTGATGTGTAGGAATCAACCACACCTCAATTCGACGCATAGTGTGAATGGTGTGGCTAAAAGTGTCTCTTATCAGTTTAAATTTGACATTTTAGTTCAAAATGTGTCACTCACTAGAAACCAAGAAAACAAAATCTGATTGTGTTGATAATTTAATAAATCAATTCATAGGACATTTATGACATGAATGAAGTATTCTCGCATCAAACCAATGCACGATGTGATAGGTATGACTCAAAATGCATGTTTCTAGTTTGAAATGACATTTTACTAAAAAACACAAGTGACATACTGAAAACTGAGAAAAAATATTTGTATTATTTTTATAATTTATGAAAAATGATATATATGTCATTCGTGATGTGTAAGCATCATCCATACATCAATATGATGCATGGTGTGGCCGATATTACTCAAAGTGTCTCGTTTTATATAAAATTGACATCAATTTAATTAAAAACAAAAAGTGACATAATGAGAACTGATAATACTTATTTATATTGTTTATATATTTTAGTAAAATGATCCATGAGTCATTTTTTAGATGTAGGAGTCAAACACACCTCAATACTATGTACAATGTTACTGGTATGACTCCAAGTGTGTCTTTTTATTTAAAATTGACATTAATTTATGTAAAAAGAACAAGTGACTTACTAAAAACCAAATAAATCACAATTTTTTAATTTTGATACTTTAGAAAAATGATCCATTAGTCATTTCTGACATGTAATACTTACATTAACCTTAATAAAATTCATAGTGTGTCTGGTATAACTCAAAGAGTCTATTTTTATTTAAAATTGACATGAATTTATTTGAGAAGAACAACTTACTTAATAAAAACAAAAAAAACACATTCATGTTATTTTTATACATTATTAAAATTATACATGAGTCATTTTTGATGTTTAAGACTTAGCACCACCTCAATATGATGCACTATATGGAATATATAACATAAAGTGTCCTTTTTTATTTAAAATTGACATTAATTTAAGTAAAAACAATAACTGACATATTGGAAACAGAGTAAATGCATTCGTATTGTTTTAATAATTTAGGAAAATGATCCATGAGTCAATGTTGACATGTATGGGTCATCCGAATCACAATATGATGCATGATGTCGATGGTATAACTCAATGTGTCTATTTTTTTTAAATTAACATGAATTTATCTAAAAATAACATGTGACATACTGAAAACCAATAAAATTCATTCATATTGCTCCAATATTTTCAGAAATAGATCTATTAGTTATTTTTGATGTGTAGGGATCATCTTCAGCTAAATAAGATGCACGATGTGGCCATTATAACTCAAAGTGTCAATTTTTATTTAAAATTGACATTAATTTATGTAAAAATAACAAGTGACATACCTTAAACCATGAAAATGAATTTCGATTGTTTTGATACTTTGGGAAAATGATCAATGAGTCATTTGTGACATGTATGAGTCATCTAAACCTCAATATGACACATTGTGTGTCCTCTATGACTAAAACTGGCAATTATCAATTTTAAAATGACATTTTAGGTCAAAACGTGTCACTCACTAAAAAACATGAAAATGCACTCTAACTGTCTTAATAATTTAGGACAGTGACTCATAAGTCATCTGTGACATTTATAAAGTAGTATTATGTCAAACCGACACATGATGCAACTGATATGACTCAAAATACATGTTTCATATTTCAAATGTCATTTTAGTAAAAAACACAAATCACATACTAAAAACTAAGAAAACACATTTAGATTGTAATGAAGCTTTGCAAAAACGATCTATAATTCATTTTTGAAAAGTAAAAAAATCATTTATACCTAAATTTGATGCAAGGTGTGAATGGTATGACTCAAATTGTCTTATTTTTATTTAAAATTGAAATCAATTTAAGTAAAAACAACAAGTGAAAACTGAGAACTATAAAAACACATTTGGATTGGTTTGATATTTTAGGAAATTGATCTAAGAGTCAATTTTGATTTTTAGGATTCAACTGCACCTCAATATGATACACAGTGTGACAATTATGAAAGTGTGTATTTTAAATTAAAGGTGACATTAATTTATGTTAAATGAAAAAGAGACATATAGAAAACCAAGTAAACACATTCAGATTATGTGTCATTTGAGAAGTTTAGGACTAATACTAACCATAATACAACACACGATGTGTCCTGGATAAGTAAAAGTGTATATTTTTATTTAAAATTGATATGAATTTATCTAAAAAAAATTTACATACTTAAAACTGAGAAAATGAATTCGTATTGTTTTGATATTTTAGGAAAATGATCCATAACTCATTTTTACTATGTAGGAATCAACCCCACCTCAATAACTTGAACATTATGAACGGTATAACTCCAAATGTTTCATTTTTATGACATATTGACATTTTTTATTGTGTTCATTCATATTAATGTTTAATTTATTTCTTTATTGTATTACTAACATAACATTTATTTTCTTATATAGGTTAAATATTTTTCTGGGATTGAGATGATTTGTTTGGGAACTAATATCATGAGTGGATATTTTTGAGAGGGGATCAAAAGGCATTAAATGATTAAATATTAATGTTTTATAATGTTTTTAGAAAACCAATAATATAATCATATAAATGATTTTGTTCGAAATGTAAATAGTATTGTTTTTTTGTATTTACCATGGGAGTGTATTTTTTATTTATGATATCAATTAAATGTATATAGTTGTTTTGTGTCTAGATATGCTGTTTAAGTTGTGGGTTTTCGTATGGGTGTGATGTTATATAAATATCACACTATAGGCATCTAATAAATTATGATCACGAAGAAATCACTGATAAAGGTGGTCCTTTATCAGCACATTCTTTTTACGTATAAAGGACCCCCTTTATCGGCGATTTTTTAATGCTGATAAAGGGGACCCCCAACTTTGTCATCAATGAAATTGAGAGTGCTTTTTGACACGGTTAAATGCTATTTTTCATGTTGTGAAAGGCCATATGTGTAGTAGTGTATGTTTGGGTTCTTGGAGTCAACAGATGAAATCAAGGTTAAGTGTGCCACCTTAGTGCTGGAAGGACCGAAAGGATATTGTGGGAAGTGATGGTGGCAAAGAAAAATATTGAGGGATTAGAGTGTAATGACGTAATAATAATTGTCACTAAATAGTTTTATCAATAGTTGATGTTATTGTTTAAGGCTACAAAGTTTTTCAAACTTGAACAGGCTGATAGGACCATGACATAGTATGAAAAACATCTTGTTGATATCATGAATTTAGCACCTAATATAGCATCGAATGAGAAGATAAAGGGTTGAAGGTTCAAGTTGGGACTTTGTAAGGATATTATTTCTTTGTTTTTATTACTGATGCTACCTTTATATGATGATGTGTGGTATAGAGTACTAGTAGTTGAAATGGACCTGGATGGAAAGTTAAGTTTATTGGAAATTTCATTCACTCCCAATGGCAGCGTGAGTTCCTTTTAATGTAAAGCACAAGCGTGATGATTCTCATGGTTGTTCCTAATAGTAGGGTCATTCTCAACGTCTTGTATTACTTGTAAGAGGCCTGATGATTTTCTCATTGTGTGGAAGGTTTGGACATTATAAGAGGGGTTTCAATGAGGCACTAAGGATATGTAGCTCATGTGGATTATCAAGAAAATTATAGAATTTATTCCATGTGTATTCCACTACACATAGATTCATGGTGTCATCTGCTCCTCCAAAAAAAATTCAGGTAATCAGACGCTTCAAGGGTAAAAGGGTTCCACTCATAGTGATCTCGAAAAAAGATTTTTCACACAATGAAATAGTCTTTATAGAAATCAGATACTGGTCTAGCGACCATAAGTGGATCAATTACTATTTATTTTTCCTTAGAGGATAATTTATTTGATACTAGTGCATATCATTTATTCTTTCAACCCATCTTGTTAATATGTTAAATCTTCTTATGAAGCTTTAATATTTTGTCATGGATATTACAAAACACCTTGTTACAAATAGATAAAAGGTCCTCTGTAGTTCCACTTATGTCTTCCCTCTATTAGATGTCTAGAATAAATGGATTTTTCTACTTCATAACATGAAAACTCATAACATCATATTCACAATGGATTAGCTCATTTCCAATACACCTTAGATTGATTGTTATCTTCAATAGGTCTCATTTACTACAACGATTTTGTGTTCCATGTCTTTCAAGGCGAATGGGACACAAGTTTGATAAGGGATAGACCTTCTTGTTCTTAGATGCTGAAAGAGATATTTATGTTTTCTTTTGATCTGTACAGGGAATATTTGAGTGGTGATCTCTCCCTAGTTATCAACATATTTTCTGACGTGTTTCCTTATAACTTCTATGGTTTTCCACTAGTATGGGACGTAGAATTTTCTATTGAAATATTTACTGTTATATAACTAGTTTATATTCCTTATTACCTCATGGTTCCAACTTATATGAAATATTTTAAGACTGATCGTGTTTTCTAGGGAATTAAATTAGATTATTATTTTTAACTAGAATTTTTGCAGTATAGCAGCAACCTTAGGTCGTCTCTCAATAGAGCCTTAAATAGCTAATTTTAAAAAATGGGTTTGATTATGAAAATAAAATGGTAATGGGAATTTATAAAATTTGGGGTTTGTTTATTTTAAAACACAAATTAAAATTATATTAATAATTGAGAGAAACAAGATGGAAAAATTGTGATCAACCCGGGTAAGTGTCCCTTGATGCTCAATCTGTAATTTCTCTCAAAGAAATATGATGGATAATTGGATACTTGATTTTATAAACAATCATACTAGTGTGATATGTAAGTTATTTCTAGTTTAAAACATATTATTTGATTGAACAACAATATTGATTACCAACAGCCACTCAAAATCAACAAACTTAAATCGATGTAAAAACAGAACTCAATCAAGGAATCACATCAGCAACGTGATGAGATGAACAGATTTGTGTCAATGATTAAATATTCCAAAATATAAGAAAATTAAAATTCATGAGTTCAAGATCCTCTAATTTATGAACTGAAATAATTCATTTGCACATTCATGAAAGGCAAGGGGTGGAAAAAGAGGCATCTGCACTGAAATAATCACAAGATCTGGTTTTTTCAAAGAAGTAGGAGGATTTTTGTTTATTTTATTTGTAATTTATCATACCAAAATAAACAAAAATTAAAAAGTTAAAAATGATTTAAAATATACTGAAACCTATAAATTCAATTATCCACCAATTATTACATGCATAGATCTCAAGATTACAACAAAGAATACCCCCTAATTGATCACAATAAAGATTAGAATAACTTCAGGAAGAAGAGGAAGATAATGGATTAAGAAATATCTCTACTTTGAATCACCTATACACATGTTCTTTCCACCTCTTATAAAGAGGGGAGGAGTGATTTTTGGACATTTACATCAAGGATTCCACAAAATGTGGTCAAGTATCAATGGGGTTTGGTGACTATTTGGGGAAAAAATTAACACCATCTTGATCCAGATGTTTGACTGAACAGAAAGTGATAGAATGAAATAAAATTCCTTGGATAGGTGGTACATCTAGGTTTCTATCCAATAGAGGTAGATTTAGACCATTTGGATATATGAGGAACATGTTATGGCCCAAATAACAAAGCATGATCCAATCTGAATTACATAGAATTTCAACGTAATGTGGACCTATTTTGGGCCTTCAAATGGACAAATTGTTCTCTATGGTATTCTTAAAAAATGTATCCCATACAGGTTTTCACATGTAAAAAAATCATATCTGAATTGGAATAAAATATTATCAATAATTTAAATTTAACTCTATAAGTGTACATAGGCTCTTACTTAGTTTGACCCATTTTACTTGAATTCTATCATGGGATTTTCTAATTACCTCCTCCTATAATGTAAACATCGAAAAAAGTAAAACTATACAATTTAACCATGATAAAAATTAAATAATTGAATCCAAAATTAAGGGTAATTTATTATTTTATTTGTAATATTCATTTTAAAACCAGTTTAAAATAGTGGTGTAAGTGTGGAAATGAATAGTGAGTTGCTATGCGATCACACCCCCAAACCTAACCATTTGAAATCTTGGGAAAAGTCACATAAAAAATGATGCATTTAGATATTCCTAACTTCACGAAAAATTAACATTCAAGGAAATTTTAATTCATTAATGTAATGTGATTAAATCACAAACCACACCAAGGAGTTATTCATATTGAAAATGCAGAAAGATGTCTCATAAATTATCTCTCAATGAAATTAAAAAATATTCATGTTAACAAATTGATCAATGATTATAGAATCCAAAAATTCCACTAACTCTCCATTTGTGTTTATAAAAAGCATTCCATGATATTCTTTCCATTTCATATCTAGTAAATATATAATTTATTTTATCATTTTCAGCATGAATGATTTTGTCTACTACACCTGCCCTACATCTTCTGTAATCATATTTAAAAAACAACTCACTTAAGCATTCCAGGAAGTAAAACCTTAATCTCTAGAATTAAATATCTTTATATGTTTCATATTTAATCACTCCCATCATTTATTATTATTTTTATTTTATTTTTCAAAAGTTTCATTTCGAAAAAATCTCACACTCATCTCTTAACCCTTGTATGATCTCATTATAAAACTAATTGTAATTGTTATTACAAGATAAATGGTTGAGGAGGATTGGTTTTTCACCTTCAAAAGACAGAAGACTTATTTTGGTTTTTATTTTTTATTTTTTAGGTCGTACAACCATTGTATATTACGTACACATGCATAGTTCAATTCGGTACAATAATGAAACAAATCAGATAAGGAATGAATGTATGGAAAAATTATTTTAAAAAGATGATATATATTAACATATCATATATCTACCTTCTATTAAGTAATAAATATTCACACATTGGGTTTTGTTTCAAAACATTCTGGAGATATTAGTGACATAGTTTTCCCAATAACAAATCAGAAATGGGGTACCAATCATCTCAATTTTTTCATAGAGATACCACAATTTATATCATTGATAGAATCCCAATTTACTAAAAATCAATCCCTACTGTTAAATTCATAAAAATATTCATTCCATAATAGAGAAAGTTTTCATCAAATGTTAAAACAACATGGAAACAAAAATTTCTACAAGCATTTTTAATAAGTTCCATGATTGGGTGACCATAAGAGGGGGGTCATTTAAAATAACCATAAAGAATAAGAAAAAGGAAAAAATGAAGAAAGATGATGAAAATCATAATGATCTCAACAAGATGGGGAAAATAAAAAAACCATAAATAAGGTGAATAAAAATAAAAAATAACAATGAAGAAAAAAATCCTAATGAACCTATGAATGTATCCCCCCCCCACACTAAAAATGTGCAGTTTCCTCACTCTAATAAATAATAATGTTGGAAGGAGAGATAAAACATGGCGTGTTTCACTGGTATGTTGCGTCTTGAAGGTTTATTTACTCCATCGTAATCTTTGTAAAATTCTCATAGAAGTTCTTAAGTCACTTCCCATTGAGAGTAATACACTGTCAAATCTGCTCATGAAAAACCTGTATTGTACCAAAAGGGTAAGAATTAGTTATAGTATATAGATCGAGCCATCGGGAAGGAAGCTTACCTAGGTAGATCTTTACCCAGGAATGGTACATGAGGAACTTCTCACAAATATATAACTTCCACAAAAAAAATTTCTATCCTTCATATCATTTGTCTTCTCTTTATAGTTATGGGAGTTCTCATATGGATCTCATTGAATTTCTTCCATCCCTTGAATCTGCATCTTTCTATGCTCAATTTCATCTAAATGATCGAAATTACATTTTTTGACATCCAAATATGAATGGTTTTCTACCTCTACTAAGAGGTGAAAATCTATTCCAAAAAAAATATTTTGTGGTGACATTCTGATCGGGCTTTTAAAAGATTTACGTTGTGCCCAAAGTGCGTCATCTAAGTACAAACTTCAATATTTCATATTAGGTTGTACCATTTTTTAAAAGAATATATTAATATACCATTTTTGATATTTCTTCTTATCTGTTATTTTTGGAGTGATATGCAGTGGAGACTATATGAATAACCATGTACTTGTGAAGAAAAATTTTCATGTTGAGATTTAAAAAATGTGATCCCAGAACACTAATGATGAATCGCAGCAAAACAAACCTACTAAAAATCTATGACCTCACAAAATCAAAACAAAATCAAGATTAATCAGTCCTAAAATGCATCTCTTCCACCCATTTAGATGCATAGTCAATATCTAGCAAGATTTTTAAGTAGCCAATAGAATTTGTAAAATTACCAAAAGAATTCAATACCCCATGCTTCAAAGATTTCACAAAATAACATGGGCTATTGGGATATTTAATTTCTCTTAGAGATATTCCCTATTAACTGACAATGACTACACGACTTTTAGAATTCATGTTAATACCTATAAATCTCTTTCCAATAAATTCTTGAGGAAAGAATCTTTTGATCTGTATATTGAAGTCCAAAGTGACCCCCATAAGACAAAGTGTGGAAGAAGGCCAAAATAGAAGAGAAATCATAGTCAGGGGCTCACCGATGAACAACTTGGTCACTAAGAATTCTCCACAAATATGGGTCATCCCAAATGTGCCACTAAAAATCGTTATTATGTCTATGGGATTGTGAAGATCTAAAATCAGTGGGGACCCATAATGTTGATAGAAATTTAATAATGTCTACATACGAGGGGGTACGGTCTACAACAACACTATAATTCTCCTGGAGAATAATTCTCTAATCGGGAGGGATGAGTCAACATGGTGGTATAGTGGTGGAGAAATACAAGTAATGTGGTTAGCTGCACAAATTTTCACCCCCTCTTGTCTCTAATCTCATTGTCAAACTCTAGGTGGGGGGCATCCACCTTATGAGTTAGGGCATAACTTCAGCTTTCCTTAGGATAAAACTAAGTGAAATATGATCATAAAAGACAATGATTTTTGACCCAATAAGATATGAAAAAAAAATTACAAGAAAAACACAATAGAAATGAATTATTTTTCAATGTTTGTGTAGTTTACCTGGGTAGGGTCAAGGGTACACAAGGCATACACAATGACATGAGGAGCCTTCTCCACCCTTTTCTATACAATTTCCCCAACTATAAAGTTAGAGGCATCACAAATAAGTTATAAGGGTATATCCCACCTTGGTGGTTGGATGACGGGAGGTGATGTGAGACTCATTTTTAGTGAATTGAATTTATCCTCAAAATTTTTATCAAACACTAACTCAGATTATTTTTGGTATAATTGAGATAATGGAAGTGTGATCTTACTAATGTCTTTAATGAGTCTGTGGTAAAAACCATCATGACCCAAGAAATATTTCACTTCATGAATACATTTTTCATATTTAAGGGTTGAAATTAATTCAATTTTTGAGTTATCCACTTTAACTCCATCATTTTAAATAACATACCCAACAACTATTTCCTGCTCAACTATGAAATGAAATTTCTAATAATTCAATACATGATCTTTTTCAATGTAGTGGAAGAGGACGGATCCTTGGTGTTCCAAATAGTTATCAAAAGAATATCCATATACAGTTAAATAATCCATAATGCCTCCAGACAATTTTTAAGGTGCTTAAAAAAATTAACATACAACACTGAAAAGTACCAGGAGGTTACAAAGACCAAAAGGCATTCTACTGTATCAGAACGTGCTGAATAGATATGAATTTTTTTTCTTTTCTTGATCAGTATGGGATATATGGATTTCGAAATAACCTAAATTTCCATCAAGGAAGAAATGATGGTACTTTTCAGATAATTATTCTAAAATATGGTCAATGAAAGGTATAGGAAAGTGGCCCTTTTGTGGATTGATTTAGTCAATTATAGTCAATATAGACTTGCCAATTTTTTGGCACACGCATTGGAAACAATTCATTCCATTCATTTGACACTACTGTTATTCCAGTTTTTTTAGGAACAACATTCTCTGGGAAAATTCATTTACTATTATATATAGGATAAATGATCCCAATAGTAAGTAATTTATGGACATCAAATTTTACCACTTCAAGGAGAGTGGTATTAAACTGGCATTGAGATTGTCTTATAGGATTATCCTCATCATATAAAAGTATATGGTGTATAAAAATAGATGGGATAATCCCAAGAATATCATCCAATGTCAATCCTATTAACATTTTTAACTCTCTTAAATGGTCGAGTAGTTTTTATTCCTCCTATGGAGAGAGGTTATTGTAAATAATGATGGGAAATTGGTCAATACCCTCAGGTTATAAATTTTCAAAATTAGAATAATCTTGTTTTAGTTCAAACACCAGTGGTTTTGGGATTGAGGGATGGGATTTAGGGGGAGTTTGGTCTATGAAACTGTATATCATCTCATGTTTATTCTCTAAGGAAAGGGAATCTGTTTAAATGTGATTTTCAGAATTATCAATGGTCTTGGGTACCTCATAATGAACACACTCATCAATTAAATAAAAAAATTATATTATTTAGAACCCAAAAAACAAACAAAATATTAATCAAAACTAAAATCATACAAGGTTGGAGAATAGAAAAATGACTCATAGTATGGGTTGAAGAGAGAATAATCTATGATGGTTATTATATAGAACATCAATTGAATATATAGGAAGCATGGAGTTCTCTCCAACGGGTTGTTTCATTGCATCAAGGATGTTAACACATACATTTTCTCCACCAAACAACATTGATAACATAACATTGTGAACAATGATGATCGTCATTATTATTTTAAGGAATGGCCTCCCATGTATGAGAGGATCATGTCCTTGGGATTAGGTATCTTCCATCTCAATAATGTAGAAATTAGTGTGGAATATGAGACTCTTCACTCTTACAAGGACGTCAACAACCACTCATGTTGGGTGCATAGTGCTCCGTATGGCATGTTGCATGAAAATTCATATTGGATGAAGCTCTCCAACCTATAGAGAATAATACGTATAGTGTGCCATTATATTAATGTAAGAACTTAAATATGACAAGGAATCTAAAAATAATGTCTCCTATATGGTACAAGGTTGCATGATTGTTCCCAGATCCTTTCATTTGGTTTGCATTTCTAGTTGAATCATGTTCGACACATTCCATCCCAATATGACTCTCTTATTCCCCTTAAGCATCATTCTATGGGTGAAGTGATCTTTAAAAAATATGGATTATAGAGGGATCTATTTGACTTCTTCCAATAAATTATTTTTAATATAAAACGTTTTAAATGTATCTATTTTTATTTATCAATCTCATTATCAATATTATTATTAAATTTGGAGAGAATTTTGGGGGAAGGAAGAGGAATGGATTGTTTTTTTGTATCATCAATGATAATTTGATTACCTTTTTTTCTTCATTAGATTATTTTATGAAGAGCGATAGTGGGTTTTTAAGAGGGTGACATGCATTTCGGGTAGAGTCATTAGATGAAGATACTTCCTTACCACTATGAAGTGTGATTGAAAAAACATAACCTTAGTCTTTTGGATTGGAAACAGGTTGGTAATGTAATTTTCTATAACCTTTCATCATTATCTAACTGATGGTGTTTACCAATTTTCCCACTTGAGTTCATAGGTCTTGAATATCCAATTGTGTGGTCTGTTAGAACTAAATGATCTGTGTTTCCATTTTCTTCACCATATCCCCAAGTCCTGGTTTAGATTTGAGAGTAGTATGTGTATTGATTTAAGAAGGTGAAGGACAAGAATTTTGCATACCTTGGAATTGTTGATACCAATTCTGCAAGGGGTAGATTGAGTTTCCTCATTGTCATAACATTGGTTATGCTCTCAACTCAGGATTTGGATTTGGCATGAATGGTTCAATATTAAAGGGAGGTACTTGTTGGAATGGAAAACCTATGAAAACTGCTAATGAATACTTAGGTGAATCTTGATGTTGTGGGTACTAGTCAAAAAATGAGTATTGTCTAAAAAACACCATAATGTAATTGAACTAAAGAAGATTGTGAGTTACCTTATTCTTGAGATAATTACAATAAAAGGTATTCATATCATCATGTTTATTATCTACATTTTGTTTTAGGAAGTAATGACTTACCTCATGAATTCCTCAAGTTGGTGGAATAGCTTGTGGAGAAAATGTTTGTGCATTTTGAACCATGTTGGTTATTAAGCCATGAGTGGTGGAAGGTGTTTAATCAATTAGGGAAGCACCAACTGCAACATAAATCATTACATGATCCATAGGGATAAGTCTCTACTTGAATTATTATATTAACAGTTGTTTTCAAATCTAGTGTTTGGTCTAGCTTGAGAAATGTTTTTTTGAATCTCTCCCAGTATTGATAGAGGGTACTTCCTTGTGATTTACAAATGCCACAAATTTCCTTCCAAATTGATGCAGTTCGGGTGGTAAGGAAGAACTTCCCTAAAAAAGAGTCCTTTATATAATTTTAGGCCCTAATTATAGTAGGCAGATATTATATCTATGCTTTGGATACACTTTCATGGGATAAAGGGAATACCTTAAACTTAATTTGGTCTTCATATGCATTTTGGGGTTTCATGGTGGAGCATAAAATGTGCAACCCTTTGAGATGTTTATGGGGGTCCTCACGAAGGATAACATAGAATTTGTGAAATACATGTTTAAGGCATGATATTAGATCAATTTTGGCTTCATCATTAGGATATTGGATGTACGTAGGTCCTACTCCACATCTGTTGTGGTCAGTTCATTTAAGGTCTGATTATTTGTAGTTGTGTTTTTGTAGATATAATTTTGTTCAATTTTTGATGGGTTTGGAACCAATTTAGAAAAAAGGGTTTCAATATTTTATATTATTTTACTACTTTAGGTGACCTAATTTTTTAGTGAAGTATCTTCTATATTTTAGGGACTATTTCAAAATACAATTCTGGATCGGTTCATGAAAATAAGTTGTGAATGTTTTTTCTGATTTTTTTCTTTTTTTCAGTTATTCTTTTCATTTTATGATGGCTGGTAGATAAAATTTAAATATTTAAAAAAATAATGGTTAAAATAAAATATAATGATATATTACATAATTATGAAGATATAGAATAAATAGAGATATAGAGAGGAAAAACACACAAAAACAAATAGAAATAAAAAACCAAAACCAAAACAGTCAAATAGAAAGTGGGGATAATAAAATGAGTAAAAAAATAAAATAAAATATTAAAATGGAAAAACTATCTTTTATCCCAATCTATGACACCAATATTTTATCACATTGTCATGTGGGTCAAATTAGATGTTTATTTTTAACTATAATATCTATAGTATAACATTAATCCTAGGTTGTGTCTTGATGGTGCCTTAGAACAATAACATAAAAAATAGGGTTTTTTTATGAAACTAAAAGTGTAATTTTAATTTGTAAAACATAGTTTTTTTATTTTAAAAGATAAATTTCATCTATATTAATAATTGATTAAAATAGGATGGTGAAATCGTGATCAACCTTGGGAAGTGTCTATTAATGCTCAATATGTCATCACTCTCACAGGAATGGGAAGGATAATTTATTCATTGATTATATACACACTAATACCAGTGTGATATATTTGTTAATTATACCTTTCCACCTATTATTTGGTCAACCAATGTTATTGATTATCAGTGACCACTCAAAATCATCAAACCTCAATCGATGTAAAAAATAAAATTCAATCAAGGCATTACATCAACAATTTGATGAAATGATGACATTTACATCGATGATAAAATATTTCAAAAGAAAAGAAAATTCTTATTCATGGGGTTATGGTCCAGTTATTTATAAACCAACATAATCCATTCACAAACTCCTGGAAGGGAAGGGGTGAGAAAAGAGGAAACTACACTCAAATCATAACAAGATCTAGGTTATGCATGGAATCATGGGGATTCTTGCTCCATTGATTTTTAATTGATCATAAATTATGAAAAAAAGATTAAAAATTTAAAAATTAAGAACAATAGACTGAAAACTTGGAAATTAAATTATCCACCAAAGATTACATGCATGGATCTCGATATTACAATAATGAACACCCCCCAAATTGATCACTAAGTAGCTAAGAATTACATGATGTAGAAGATGGGAGAGAATGGAAGAATAATGCTCTATACTTAGACTCACCCTCGCCCCTATTAGTGATACATCTTATAATGAGGGGGATATGTTATTTTATGCACAATTACAACACAGTTTCCACAAAAAGTGGTCAACTATGTAAGGGGCTAGGTGACTATTCATGGCATAATTTATACTCCATTTCACCCAGATCTTTTAATAAACAAAACTCTTTAGAATGAAATCACATTCTATTGAGAGTTTTTAATTCTAGTTATATGTTCAATGGACGTGGAATTATATCATTTGGCGGTCCTTGTCTTGATTTATGGCCCAAATACGGAAGGGTGATCCAATCTAGCCCGCCCAGAATTTGATCACAATGTGGACCTCTTTTGGGACTCCAAATGGATAAATTAGGATCCATGGTCTTCTTGAGATATTTATACCACAAGTTTTTTCAAATATAACCCAATTAATATCCCAATTGAATATATGGATTGCCTGTGGTATAAATTTTAATCCACAAGTGTGCTCAGGCTCTAGTGTAGTATGGCCCGTTTTATTTGAATTCTATCATGGGCCCTCTAAATCACCTCATCCTTCAATATAAACGCTGAAAAAAGTAAAATTTCTCAATTTAAGAGTGATAAAATTCAAATCATTTATTAAAAAATTTAGTGAAATTCGTTATTTTATGATGAATATTTATTTCAAAACTAGTTTAAAACAATAGTGTAACTGTGGAAATTAAAAATGAATCTCTAGGCGATAAAAGACCTAGTAGGATGATCTTCTTGAGAATGTATTTATATTATTGAGTGTATCAACTTAGGTGGAAATAATTATATTTATTGATAAATATTTTGGTTCAATTTTATTATGTTTTTATTACTTAATACTCCATGGAGTGACGATAAAGAATAAGTGTCCATTTCCCTGAATTGATGACCTCTTTAAACATTCAAAGTGGATGAGTTGGTTCTCAAAGATCAAACTTCAATCTAGTTACCATAAGATGAGGATAATGGAATATATCATACATAAAACTAAATTTCAGATTATATATTACCAATATGAGTAAAATTTTATTCCCTATGGTCTTGCCAATGCACCTACAGTCAGTATGTCTTTAAAAAATAGTATTTTCCATGGGTATCTGGATACCTTTGTCGTATTCTTTGTGAATGACATAATTTTGTACAGTATGACTAATGATGAACATGTGCATCATATGATAATAATTATAGATTTACAATGAAATTAAAAACTATATTCCAAGCTTTTTAAATGAGATTTCTAGATTCAAGAAGTGAAATTCTTGTGATACGTGGTGTGAGAAAATTGTATTTTAATTGATCCTAAAAAGTTAAAAGTTGTAATGACCTAGGAAAAACCATGAAATGTTTTTGATATTCAGTAATTCTTGGTTCTAGCTCAATATTATCCTTGATTCATTAATGATTTTTTAGTTTTGGTACTCTGATGACTGCTTTAACTCTAAATAGAGAAATGTTTTCTTGTGATGAAATATTTTAGAATAATTATTTTCGTGGTGAAATTTATTTTGACTACTACACTGGTGTTAACTCTTAGATAGGTCGGGTAGGGCTATGTGGTCTTTTTTAATGAATCATTTTCATGTTTGGGTTTAATTATTCTACAAGGGGATCATGTTTTTGTTTATGGTTGTCATCATATTAAGCCACACAAGAAGAATTATTTTTCCCATGACCTGTAATGTACAATTTTGATATACATGCTTAAGAGTATGAAGAATTTCCTTAAAATAGAAAGTTTCATTATGTTTTTGTACCACAATATGATGGGTAATATATTCTATAAAAAATATATGATTTTATACTAGAGGTATTGGTTGGAATACATAAAATAATTCAACTTTCACATCACTTTACCCTGAGGGAATAGAATGTCTTCTTGGATGCCTTGAGTATGAGACTTCTAACCCAGATAGTGAATGACTCTTTAAAGGAGTGAAATTTGTTGTCTCTCTTTTCATAGTTTCATATTGGATTCAATGAATCATGGTAAGAGGCTTCTTCATCCATATTTCACTTGACATATAATCTATTCAAGATGATTCTTCAAGAGCATCAAGGATAGACCTTGACGAAGGATGACACACACAAATTGAGATACGGTCGATATAATTAAAAAATCACTTTATGGTGGGGAGAAAATTGTTTTGTATTCGTTCTTAAAAGAGGGTATTCCTTACATTCAGAAATATATTTTTTGTGGTATTAGTGGTAGGGAAGTTTTTGATGGGGGGTTTCCATAATTTCTAGTTGTTTGTGCACCCAAGAATCACAAAGATGTTTTATACCATGCGATGAAAATTATGGTGTTCGGGTATGAGATGAGATATTTTTTATTTTCCACTTAATACTATATTTCTCAATAGGTTATGTCTGAGCTCCCGAAACCATATGGTTACCTTTGTCCACTTATAGTACCTACATGGAAGTAGTATGAGATATATATATATATATAAACATTTTGGTTGGGTTTCCACATACCTAGAGAAAGAAAATGTAGCATACCTAGAGAAATAAAATGTGATATGGTCTGCGAGGGATCAGCTCAGGAAATCATCCCACATTATACCCTTTCATGATACAACCATTGTTTAAGAGTTTTAAAATATCTAATTAAAATATATTGTTAATTATCAAAGATTTCAATAATCTATATTCTATAATAGGGATCCCTGGTTCACTTATAATATTTTTAGAGGCCTTCAAGAGGAACTAGGATATCATGTCCATTTGAGTACGACATACCACCCGTAGTCGGATGGACATAGAGAAAGATCTATATAGATTATTGAGGATATTATTTTTCCTTATGTTCTAAACATTGGTGGAGATTGGGAAGATCATTTGGGACTTGTTTATTTTTCATATAACAATAGTTACTAGTCTGCAGTCAGAATGGATCCTTTTAACGCCTTATATGGTAGGCATTTTAGATCATCATTTTGTGCGTCAAATATTCATGAAATTTCTTGGGTTGGACTAGGTTTAGTGAAATAGATGACATTAATGATATAGTTTACTTTCAAGAGTATTTTGACAAAACATATCTAGTATAAGTCTTATGTACATCATCAGTACAAGTTGTTGGAGTTTTCAATTTTTGATCACGTGTTCTTGAATTTTTCTCTCCGGTTGGTCATCAATGGCTTGGGAGTTGAGTGAAGATTGATCCTAATTTTTTTGGACCTTTTGAAATTGTTGAGAAGGTGGTAAAAGATTAATAACATATAGTATTTCCATCATATCTAAGGTCGATACACAACATGTTTCATGTATCTCAGCTACAAAAGTTTCTATCTGATTTATCTCATTTTATGAGTGGGTATATATTGACGTCAAACATGATTTATTTGTGATTGAACGTACAGTACTTATAGTGGATTCTGAATCCAAGTTACTTCATGGGAGGATATAACCTTTTTTACATGTTTTATGGAAGCCCAGTTCTGATAATCATGATATATGGGTGAGGGAGGCACTGATGAGAGAGCAGTGGCCTCATCTTTTCTGCATGGGATATTCTGAGTAGGCTTTCTAGGGATAGAAATTTTATATAGTGGGGAAGTTTCAACACAATATTCTTATTTTCATGAATACCTACACCCATTTTTTCCATGCTTTTGTTGGGTTTTGATTGGGGTCGTTTCATGTTGAAATTTTTAAAATATATCCAAATTATGTGATAGTGTATGGTTGGTGAAGGGGTTTCCCAAACCGTACACCCTTTCATGGAAAACCAGGAAATCCATGTAGGGGTTTTTCATATTTGGATCATGGTGAGTCATATTGTGTTACCTCTTAAATGAAATAGTGCAGACTATTTACAATAGGTGCACAAACATGTCGTATAGTTTGGTCTAACTGTGTGGATCTTCCCAAGTAACCATGCACATGATCTCATTAATATAAAAATATGTAATAAAAATCATGAAACCACCACTTTAGGCACTAAAAATACATATCTCATCTCTACATGATTTCTTCTTCCTCTTGGTAATCCAACTCAAGTTCATGGCCCCTCGGAACTCTCTCAGAAGTTAATCGACGCTTGAGGAAGGACCATCAATCTTATCCCGATTACCTTTCCCACACCGATCACAATCTTATATGATCTATCATATCCTCTATAGGGGTCCATGGATACATGTGTGGATTTTTGGATCCAATACCCTATATTTCAGGATATTAAACCTTGGCCTAATCCTTATTTCTCATATTCTGATATTTTCATTCTTCATCGTTGAATCTTGATTAGGGTTTGGTGTTATGGGATCAGTTGATCTTGGGTTAGGTGGGTCCATCATGATTCCTAATTTATATTAACCCTAAATTTATTTAATTAATTTAAATTGTTTGAATTAAATGAAATTTCTTGATTATAATTAAATGGAATTCAATTGGTTTGTTAGAAAAATCCAATTCTAGTGAATTGGGGCGAGTTTATGAAAAATGGTGAAAGTTAAATTGTTTAATTAGAATTGTGAAATGTGTTGGAATAAAAAAAATTTAATCCCCCAATTGCATTTAATTAGAATGTTTTTTTAAATTAATGTAATTTTTTAGAAATTAAATTCATTAATTTAACTGTGAAAGTGAATTGTGAAATTTAATTGTGAAAGTGAATTGTGAAATTTAATTGTGAATTAATTACAAATTCTTATTTGTGAACAAAGATATTAAAAGGTTTTTATAGAAAACATAGGTTTATATCATGAAAAAATGCATCTGTATAATTAAAAAACCCATTTTATAATTTAAATTGGAATTTATGATAATGGGGAATGAGACATATTTTTATTTTATTGTTTCTTAAAAAATTTGTTATCATTGAACTATACTAGAGAACATGAAATCCTAGGTAATTAGCGAGTTATTAGGAAAAGTTTGTTTGGAATTTCCATAAAAATGGATTGATTCTTTAAAACACAAATAAAATATTGGTCAACATATCTTTCTTCACCATTTGGATATAGATCAGTCCCCTCTTTTCAATTAAAATTTATTATTTTTCATCATTCATCAAAAAATGAAAGTTCGTTGAAAAATAGAAAATTTATACCCTAAGATAATTTGGAAATTAATATTTCAAAAATGATTTCTTTTTTCATTTAATTTTTACTTGTTTCAAAATTTAGATTCAAAAAAGGTCCACCATTAAAAGGATGTAAAATTAACATTTAGAAAAATATATATCTTTTTAGAAAAAATTAGTTGTATTATTTTCTCTTATCTAGAAAACACAGAAGATAAAAATTAAATAGGGGATTGAATATAATGTGTATATATATATAATTCATTAAAATAATTTATAAAATATTTTTTAATTAATTTATTGATGAAAATAATGTTATAATTCATAAATATAGTTTTCCAATAAAATATTTCCTATATTTTCAAAAGGGTTTTATATTAAATTCTAATTAATAGGTCAATAAATAATTCATTTGATATACATGTTCAAACCATATTTTAATAATTAAATTAATCATATTAATCACCTCCATTCTATTGGATAGTTGAAAAATATAATAATATTTTAATAATAATATTAATAATACATTGTAGTTTTGTAAAACTAGGTCTTGTGTGTAAACATTTATTGATGTAAGTTGGTATTACTTGAAACAGAATCCAAACATAGTGTTCTGTGTACTAAGACATAATATAATTGTTACGTTTAACACATGTTTAACTTGGTGTTGCATGAAATGAAAACAAAACAAAGTTAATTCATATAAAAAAAGATATATTTAGTGTTTGATAAAATTAAAAAAAAATATCAAAATGTTTAAATTAATTTATCAAATAATAATTCAAAAAATCTGTGGGAGTTTTAATTATTATCATAGAAAATGTTTTCTATAATATTTTGTAATATTTTTTATTAAAAATAATTTTTTTACAAATTTAAAAGATATTTTCGTCAAGAAATGTTCTAGTGATATTTTAAAGGAGTTTTCATCTATAAAAACACCGATTGATGTTACCAGGAATATGATCCAATGATACCATATTTATTCTTTAACTAACTGGTATATGAGGAAGAAATATTAATATTTTATATTCATGATTAAATAAGAAAAATAACGGTTTGAAAAGTATTTTTTGTAATAAATTTTACCAATACCTCAAAATATGTGGAATGTATAGGATGTGAATGTGATGGGTGACACATGGTTATAAATATCCCCATGAGGAATCAATAGGTATTATAAGATAAAATAGAAGGCCACATTATATGGGTACTTAGTTTACACATACCCATTTATAAATAATGTTGTCTTTGTTTGGAGGTATTCATAGTAAGAATCGTGATAACTTTATTGTGATTCCTTTATCATGATTTTCATAGTTATGCATTTCATTTTTTAAGAATTCATTTTTTCCTCATCCATGTGTTTTCTATGTTTTTATTATTCACGGATTCTCATTGAATGAATTTATTGATTGAATTATATTTTTTATAATCTAGGTTTCCTTGATTATTAAATCTTATTTTCTCAAGATATCATCTACTATATGTAACCATTACCAAGAATATGAGATAATCCTTTATTTTTTCCTTTCTCTGGGATATGAAAATAAATATATGAATGATTTTAGAGGATGTAGATCATTTTCAGTTATTATGTATAATATTTTTATTCCATTGTAAAATGGGAGTTATGTTTGTATCTAGTTCATTAAGACAACTAATATAATGTCCCAGCCCAGGTGCCACATTCCAGTGCCCCATCTACTTGGTTACATGACCTCATATGTGCCTCCCCATATATCATACGATGATGACTAGTAGCAAGGGTCTAGTAAGTAACGTGGTGAGACTATACCCTCTTTATCAAGGTAGCACAATAGTGGAAACCAATAAACTATATCTGAAAAATAATAATAATCAATAACCAGTATAATACCTTAAAAAATAAAAAAAACACAAAATAATCATCCCAAAACATGGGTAATTGTATATACACAAAATCATTAGATATGTCATGCAATATATGTGTCAAGTGTGAACTGAAAAAACAAAATAAATACATGTTGACAACTCCTAATGGGTCCCAAAATCATGTCTGGTTTCCAAATCTATAAACCACCCAAAATTCCAACTCATACATATATCATAGGCCTATTTCTATTATCCTTTCCTAAAAACATGAAGTCTAATCATGTACCGATTATAAAGCCCAATTAGGGTGTGATTTGAACTCAGAAGGACACAAAAATTGTCTTATATAGAAATTTGTAGTCTACAACAGTGTATTTAGTTGTACAAAGGATACAGTTAAAAATAATAACAATATTGTTTCATTCGAAAATATCCTCTAACTAACCACATAATATTTAGGTTCATGGTGACACTCAAACCAATAATACATACTTTATTCCTTGCTAGAGTTTGAACCATCCAAAAAATTATATCATGTCTACTTTTATCATGGGATTTCATTAATCATTTAATATAAAATTCCAAAATCATTCAATGGGGACTTATATAAGTAGTATGAAACCTCATAGTTATTTGGAGCAGTAATCTATGTCACAAAACTCAGTGATCACAAGAAATAAATAAATAAATATATATATATATATATATATTATAGGCCTAGAGAGGCATTTTGGAACCCCATTGTTATTTAGAGTAGCAGTCCCAATCCCACAACTCATTCAAAAATATCTGATTTCATGATTCTACATTCACACCCCATTATCAAACACTTCCATAATTTCATTATTCAACTCATTTCATAAATTCATTTATTATCCATGAAAAATTTTAAGCCATAAATTCAATCATATCAGCACACCCTATGGGATTACATAAATTTGAAACTCTCATTAATAAATAAAGTAACTAATTAAATTTAGAATTAAATTTACCAATATGTAAATTGAAATTCCACACAGCTATATATGAAATTATTATCACGACTATCTGAATTGAAAATTAGACAACCATGCTCAAGATTTTTTATGAATATTCTACAAACAGAAATCTCCAATTTGATGGAGAATGAACGAAACCAGAAATTCATGAAATATCTAGGACAAATACCAATGATCGAGATCCAAGGGGACAACATCCATTAAAACCTATATATAGACAATTTCCACTGGAGAAAAAATCATCCATATTCTTCAGGAAAGAGAGACAAGAGATAGAGAGGAAACAAAATATTGAAGAGATTTCATATAGAATAGGACACGATCCATCAATTAGATCTTAAATTCATCAAGGAAGGTGTTCAAGGATCCTTGGAATCCTCTCCAAAGACTCCAAATTTGAAGGGAAATTTTTGAGGAAGTGGAAGTGTGATTAAGGGCTAAAAAATGGAGGTTTTGGAAATTTTTATAAATTTTTTTAGTGTAATTAAACCCCACTTGAATGGTTTCTTATACAGATGTTCACTGTTTTCCCAACCGTTCACTTAAATAGGGTTCCCATACTTAGGGTGTGAATGGTTTCTCTTAAGTGGGGCATGATTTGACAAATAGTGTAGTAACTTTGAAAATCCCCCTTATCTAAAGTTGTATCGTCTGGGGAGGGAGGACCTACGGTTTGACAAAACCATACACCAACATTTTTCCACCTCACATGCCTTCAAAATGGGGAACATGGTTTCAGGGGGAAAACCACATGCTTTTACCTAACTATGCACCAACTGTGCATAGCTTGTGGGCTTCCAAATTTCTCCAATTTACCCAAAACAACCCCAAAATAAAATAAAACCATGGTATATCAAAAAATAAGGGTAAAATGAAAATGGTATATATCTTACAGTCTCCCAAACATATATCATATCTTCCTCAATCATTAATCCCAAGCATCACTAAGAATAAAAGGTAAAATTGTCGGGAAACTAGCACCACAAATCTACTCCCCTCTCCCACATTTCCTCTAGAACACTACCGTGTCTCCACAATAAGCATATTATAAGCATATTCTATCCCTAAAACACATTCTATCTACAATCCCCAATATGAATTGGATTATCCTCAATGGAAACATTAGCCTCAAGATAAACATAATTGACATTGATCACATGATATAGGTAGGGATGGAACTTCCAAATATGTGACACATAAAACTAATAGTTCATTGAACTATTTCCCAATTAAAAAGACAATCGGTATACCACCGGTTCTATCCTCTCCACAATCTTAAAATCTCCATCAAACTAGGGAGCTATGTTTCCCTACATTAAAATCCTATAGTGATCCAATCTAGGAGACACCTAAAGGGACACAAAATCACCAAATATAAAATCATTGAGTCATTGACATAGATCAACATATGACTTCTTCCTACTATGAACTGTTTCCATATGATTTTGAATCAACTAGACATGCGTCGATGTATCCTACCCACGACTAAGTCCAAACATCTTTGAATCACCCTCCTCCATCCATAATAGCTGTGATCTTTATATCCTACCATAATGTGCCTTATATGGTTCCATATCAATTGTATCTGGATAAATATTGTTATCAGAAAACGTAATGAGTGCTATGTGATTCTACCAAGACCCACCAAAGACTAGGACACAAGCCTGTAGGATATCCTTAAATACCTACATAGAATGTTTTGACTGTCCATCTATCTAGGGATGGAAAGACATAATCAGGAATAATTGGGTACCTAGTTCTTTCTCTAATCTCTAACATAAGTATGAACTAAAGTGAGGATCATGGTCTACAAAATTAGTCTATGGGACCCAGTATAAATGGACTATTTCCCAAATGTACATGTCCCCCAATGATCTACTATGAATGTATCCTAGATAAGAAATAAAAGGTCTGCCTTCATTAATGAGTCCATAATCACCCAAATAGCATCGTTATTTGGAGGCATATTCGCAAGATCCACCAATAAATCCTTGGTAATATTGTCTAACATACATTACAGAATGGGAAACAACTGTAGTAAACCAACAGATCATTGATTCATGAAATTAAATTATTGAAAAAGTGTAGAATGGTGTTATGAACCCGGAAATCTCCCTTTTCTTGATTGAACACAAATATTATTGATTTTGTTTATGGTACATTGTTTTCAAACCAGTATGCATTTCCCTGTTTTAGGAATTAAACTCAGACGTCATATCTCTTTGCATACATTTAGTCACAAAAAAATGGTTCTAGAAATATATGATATCATCCTCATCTATAATCTAATTGAAAGTTGATCCCCCACGTTGAATTCTATCCCTTAAATAGAAACACTATGGATACTCAAACTACCTCTCCCTGATTCATTTCCAATGTGTGGACTCAATTGATACTGATATGAGGGTCATCATCTCCTAGACCGCCCAAACAAAAATATGCATCTTAGCTAACAATTTTATCTTCTACCACTCATTAATGGACTATATAACTACATGATCCTTTGACTTTATTCTTAAAGAGTCACTAACACTATTTCACATAACGAATTTATATGCAATCTCAAAGTCAAAAGACATCACACACTCAACCCACCTCCACTACTAGAAATTCTTGTATCACTATGAAAAGATATACATTAATATTTTTTGGTCATTATACATAGTAAACCTTTTTTCAAATAGATAATGTCACCAAAAATTCAAGGCATAAACCACCACAACTAACTCAAGATCATGCATTGGGTAATTATATTCATATGGCCTCACCTGTCATGACCCATACAAGAAAACTTGATTCCCCTACATCAACATTACTCCATGTGTGATTATAGATTCATCACAAAACATGGTACACTCCTCACCCAACTCAGGTATCATCAAAATCAATTTAGTATTCAATTGCTTCTTCAAATCCTCAAAATAATGTTGGCATTCTATGGACTTTTCTAACATGACCCATTTCTGGGTCAGGCCTAGAACTCCAGAATCAAAACATGAAAATTATTTTATAAATCATAGATAATGACCCACAAAACCTATAATGATAAGGATATCAAAAACATTGTTGGTATACTCCTAATAAACTATTCCTAAACATTCCCTTTTTCCACTGACACACCTTCCTCCCAGATAATGTGACCCATGAAATGTACCATGTTATCAAGAATTGAAAATTATATATATTAGAATAAATCCTATTATCCCCCATTGTACTTGGGATGATGTCAAGATGTTGGGATTGATCATCACGATCCTTGGAATACTGAAATACTTCATCCAAAATACCAACCACAAAATGATCTAGGTATGGATGCAAGATATTGTTCAACAAGGGAATAAACATCGTGGGAGGGTTCATTATCCCAAAAAACTTCATCATGAATTTATATATATGACACCTTATTCTAAAATTAGTTGTTAGTATTTTAGAAATTCTAACTCAAAAATGATGATATCCCGACATCAATTCAGTATTGAAGAAAACACAATATCATCTCAATTGGTAAAAGAGATCATTAATTCATAGAAGAGGATAGAAATTCTTCATGGTCATCCTATTCGACTTCTGGTAATCAATGGATAAACTCATGGTCATGTTTTTATTACTAGATAAAAAAACTAGATAACAAAAAAGTGACATTATTGATCATATAAATCCAATATCCATTAACTCTTCGAACTAAGTCTTAAGTTTTTGAAACACTATTGGTTTCAATCTATAATATGGAATTGAAACTATTTTAGCTCAATCCATGATATCAATTGTAAACTCAATGTACCACTCAGATGGGAGCACTAAGAAGTACTCATGAAACATATCCTAGAACCAGTCCACTATAGTTGTAAATGTATCAGGCTTTGTACCTCCATCATCCAGGAAGAGACATGAAACTAGAGAGGTGAGGCCTCTTAGTTTCTGATCAACAATCCCAAAACAACCTTCCTGGATATCACACTCCCCATTTTAAATATAATTATTACCCTTAGGAGATGTAAATTACACTCTATTATGGTAAAATTTGATATAAGAGCCATATGATACCATCCATTCCATTTCCAAAATCTTGAAAATCATGAAATTTAATGTATGTAAGTATACCTATAGAAATGATACTTCCCAACCTCAATAGAACACCCCTTACATTAATAGATGTCCCTTGACCATACTCACAACTATTTTTTAATCATCATAACCCCACTCACAAACTTTACTATCAAGGTAAAACCATTCATAATTTGGGAAGATATAAAATAGTGAGATGCACATGTATCTAATAAAGAATAGAAATCAAAGAAACTGCAATAATAGTACCTCTTACTAGTAATGTCTCTACATCACTATACACAAGTGCATACTAAAATAGATATAATTTTACTACCCCTCTTAATGGTGTTATAGCCAGAGTCCCCTACACCTCACAGATCTGATAATATGTGATCCCTTTCTTGGACATACTACATCCACTATCTTGACCTCCATAGCCAGAAAAACCCCAACTACTCGACTAATATTGGGTAGAAGACCGCATTCCAGTACTAAAATTTATAAATGTTCCTCCATCAATACCCATCGGACAAGGGTTAATCCAATTCCTTTTTGTGTAACCCATCCTTCCATATATTGGTAAATCCACTTTTGTTCATTGAATCTAGCTAAAAATGGGACATGTCCTACTACACTAGTGATAGTTTACTTAGTTACTATTCTGAGTAACCGCTCCTCCTTGGAAACTCTATTTTCTTTCTCCCTGATTGATGTTATCATATCGGTACTTTACACTCTCAAAAAACATACAACATAGTCATCCTGAAGAAACCATATTTATGCCACTATAATCCCCCTTCATGTTCTGCTTAGAAATGAGATCCTGATTCACCACATTAGAAAACATATTTAGCTTAAAGATGATAACATGGGATGGAATTTCACTGTAAACAATATCCTAGAAATGTTTCGTAGAAGTAGCCTACTCTCCTACCAATTTTGTGGGAAAAAATTCCAATTCAGTGAAGCAACTAGCATAGTATATCATAGATACACTCCCTTCTGTTAACCATATAAACCATGATCTATTCTCCTACCCAAGAAACTCAAGGTAAAAGTGTTCCAGAAATGTATCTTAAAAGTCATTCCATACCATGTATCCTTGATACCCATAATGATTTCAAAATATACCTCTCTAAATTCATTGATCCTCATAACTTTTAAGTATAAAACATTACTATTCACTCCTAAAGAGTCTCCAAATACGAACTGATCATCTAGATAGAATCTATACTAAGCTCAGTGGACTCAGTTCCACCCTCTATAGTAAATTTTGGAGAGTGTTGCAACTAGAACTCCCATTTAAATTTATATATATTATGCACAACCAACCTTTGGTATCTTTCCAGAAACTGCATAATGAGAGAAAAGTTCACAAATAATTGTTCAATAACTCCTTCTCCAAAAATTATTAGAGTCACTTGTACCACTAATGGCGGTTAGTTTTTCTCCATTTCCTCATGTCATCCTATCAAAAAACATTACCATGGAGGAGTTTCTATATAGTTCCAAACAACTGTATTTTGACACAGAACACATCATTAATGAATTTTAATGATATGGATTCATATAAATACCTAACAATCCATCCTTTATACCATGATACATGGTCAAAATTGATGCACTATCACTACCAAAAAACATCCCTTATATGGGTCATGGATAACATAGGGTAAAAAAATTTCATATTCACTATTTCCCATTATATACCCATTTTAAGCATATAACATTACCACATTTATGATCCTTTACATTTTTTAATTTCTTATTAAGAACATTTTTATCTAAAATTACTCAAACAAATGAAATAATTTCCTTGTGACAACTCACATGAACCGTACATTCACATGAATTCTTAAATGATACATGTCACATAATATTATGTGTTCCTAGAAGGGATCATGTAAACTCAACTTTAAATCCATATCATCTCATGAAGGAAAATATTAGATAATAATAACATCTCATAACAAGTTCATCACTCAAGATGAAATACCATTCAAGTAAAATAAAGAAAAACATAAATAACAATAATACCACCAAGGATACTTGGATTCTTTCCCAAACATGGGTTACTAATTCCCATGTATGTGCTCATAATAAATACATGAAACATCACCGTATACCCTCTACCATTCCCAAATAGTAATATAATTTTAAAGAAAAGAAAATTTCAATTGATACTAGTTTGTAACATCAAGACACTAGTTCGACATGTCAATGCCTCGATCTGGTTGGTTACATGACCTCAAGCATGCCTCCCCATATTATAGAGGATGTTGACTAGTAGTAAGGGTCTAAAGAGTAAGGTGGGATGACAATTTCCTCATTATCAAAATATCACAACATCAAAAACAAATAACCAATATATAAATGATAAAAATAAATAACTAGGATAACATAATAATAAAAAAATACAAACATCACATAATCACCAATAAACATTGATAAATAAATATAAACAAAATAAGTAGATGTTTCATGCCATATAAGCATCAAGTGTCAAATGAAACCCAAAATAAAGACACATTGACATCTCTTAGGGAGTCCCAACATCATAATGGTTTCCCTCATCCATGATTCATCCTTAATCCAAACCCATACATCTACTAGATGGATCATTGGCTTATCTTTCAAGAATACATTAATTTTAATGGGGTTACATTCAACCAGCCCATATAGGGTGTGAGTACAACTCATTAGGCCACCAAAAATGGCGTCTAAATCAATATACAATCTAAATTAGTATATGCAGTTGTATAAAGGATAAATAAAAATAATAATAAGTAAATAGTTTCATAATAAAATATCACTTAATTAAACACATAATCCAGAGGTATATGGTGACACCCAAACTAACAATACCTTCATCATCCCATGATGGAGTATGAACTATCCACAAACGGAGACCACAATTTCTTTTATCTAGATTTTTTATTAATAATTTAATATCCAATTTTAGAATCATATAATGGGGGCCTAGAGAATAATTCTAGTACTACATAGGTATTTTAACTATTATCCCATGTCCCACAAATTTGTTATTAAATTCAATACAAACACACAGACACACACACACACACACACAGATATATATATTGGTCCAAGAGAAAAATTTTGGAACCCCATGGTTATTTGGAGTAGTTTTACTAATCCTACAACTCATTGAAAATTATTATATAACATGGTTCCACATTTAAAACCCATTAATCACCAATTTCCCTAAATTCAATATTCAACACATTTTGAAATTTTATTTTTTAACCACACAAAATTTATATGTCATAAATTCAATCATATCAAAAACCCCCATATGATTCCATCATGTTAAAAAAATAAATAATTAATTAATTAAATTTAGAATTAAATTTCTCAATGGGGAAATTGAAATTTCCCAATTACATCATGTAATTATATTTGACACTACGGGAGTAGACAATAAGATCACATACCTCAATGTCGTTGATGGGTTTTATCCACACTGAAATACCCAATTTGATGTGGCTTAGATTGAAATAAAAAAAAACACAAGAGATCTTAGAAAAATACCTATGATCCATATCCAAATGTAAATTTTCCATTAAAACCTAGATCTAATCCATTTACAATAAAGGAAAAATCATATATCTTCCTTGGGAAAGAGATATGGTAGAGAGAGGAATCCAAATAGGTAATATATTTCACACCAGAGAGAAGCCGATCCTTTTATTACATATTTGATTCATCCGGAAAGTGGTTTTAGGAGGATTCGATTCCTACTAATATCTTCTAAATTATAAAGAACATTTTAATGGATGATTCAAGGTGATTACAGGTTAAAATCAACTGGTATGATAATTTTTATAAAAAATTTCTTGAACATAAAACCGAGGAATTTATTTCCAGAACCGAGGCACATTTTTTTCTAATATATGCACTATAACCCTAAGTCCCTACTCAGGTGGTGTACTGTTTCTCAGAAGTGGTTCATGGTTTGGAAAACAATACACCCTCCATGAAAAATCCCCTATGTTTTAGGGTCTTTAGTATGGGGAGGAGGTCGCACAATTTGGCCAAACTATGAAATAACATTGTGCCACCTCTCATGCCTGAAAAATGGGGTACATTTTTTCTTAGAAAAAACACATGATTTCAATAACCATTCCCCAATCATTTATATCCCCATGGAATTCCCAATTTCTATAATTTCAATCAAAACATCCTCAAAACAAAAACAAGGGTAAAAGAGTTCATGGAAATGAGCATGAGGCATCCCCATAAAGGTTAAGATCTTACAACTAAACTAATTGATTATTGGTGATGTTGTCCTAGTTATATAATTTTAATTTCATAATGTGTACACCGTCTATAGGTTACTGGATTCAAGGATTCACAATTGGTATCTAAGTAAGTCTAGTATAATTATTTTGACCAATATTTCGAAAAATATTTATTACAGAAGATATTCTTATAATAGACTATGATGACAAAAATATTTATATTATATCATCCAATGTTATTATAAATAAATAAAGTTGGTTTTAATAGAAAATACATTGATGTTGAGACACTTGAAAGTAGATGCATTTGTGGAAAAAATGCATCTAAGGATAATAAATATAAAAAGGGAGGATTGAGTATTATATTAATTTTCACTAATGCATGATGATTAGTATAAAAAGTATACAGCTATCTAGACACTCTTGGGAGATATACATGGTATAATGTAAATTTTTCTTATGAACCATTTTGGCAGATTTTAATCGATAATGACCATCGGAGATGCATGTTAAAGATTTGGCGTCATGGAGAGAAAATAACGGATCCTGATTTACACATACAATGAATTATTTTTAGTTATTATATAAATTTTCACTAAGAATATTCCCTCTTATACCATAATTTATGGTCTTTTTCAGTAGATGGAACCATGAGAAATATATTTGACAACAAATTTGAGGGAAAATACCATTATTTTCTCTATAGAAACTGAATGAGATGGGATTTGGAAGGAAAACCACTGTGATTTTTCTTAATCGACTATCATGATATATGACTAATAAAATGAGCACTGTGATTTTCAAAACACATAAAATATGTGGAAATTTTACATTTATAAAATTTTAGTTTTCGACGATGTTGGAGGAAATAAATTGAAATTTCCTACATATAAAAAATTTGAGAAGAATCACAAAAAATAATATTTCAAAGGAATGAAATGATGTTTTCTATGTATAAATAAATTTAATAAAGAAACTAATTTATAATTAATTTTATGTCTTATGTATGTGGAACTTGGGAACTATACAATTCAAAGCCCCAATCCAAGATCTATGTCCTAGACCCACAATGAAACTATGTTATGTCCATGATTAAAGAGGAAGGATTTTAGTGTTTATGTATTTGGTTTCACGAATTGTGTTTTAGATGTGTTATATTAATGATATTTTTATTTTAATAATCATGAAACGTCTTAAAATTTTTCTTTATTAGAATTTCTTAAGTATTATCAATCATTTGTATAATGGTATGAATAAATTAGATAAGTGGTTCATAATGAACATTATTAAAAACAATTATTTATGAATTATATTTGATGATATGTGATTTTATTAAAGTAATAATGAGAAAGTAATTTTTTCAATTAATATATGTTTTCCTTATGGTTTTATATTGATATAGGTTATTATCTTGTTTTTGGAAAATATATGATAATGGTACTCACATGTTTGGTATGTGACATTATGAGCTACTTAATGTTTTCTTTGGATAAATGTTAAAGTTGATCATGGAAAAAAAGTGTGTGGTTAAATATTTATACTTTTGGTTTTTATGTATGGTGGATATATCTTGGTGTAGCATTAACGTTAAATATTTATGAAATGGGTTGTGTTTAACTTTTGGAGTTATTGATGAGGTTTTATATTTTAATGTCTTATATATGTCCATATTGGATAACAGGTGTAATACAGTTTGGTTTTTTTAAATATTTTCAGAAAGAAGAAGTGGGTTATCATTATTTTGTGGATCTAACGACCCATTAAATGTTAATTTATGTTCTTTATTAATGAAAAATTATCTAGAATATTTATTTGTTATAGTAAGAGATGAATTAGAAATTTATTGAGGCACAACAGTAGGATAAAATTATGCTTATGAAATATAAGGATATCAATTATGTATATTTTATCATGTTATCTATCTTGATAGTAAAATAATCCTTCAAAATTAATAAAAATATCTTCAAAAAAAATTATTATTATTTTACATGCATTATTAATGAATTGATGGTATTTAAACCCCTCATTGATTTATTTTTCGTCATTAATATTATCATAACTAGGATCTCTATTTCTCATCATTATTCCTTGGATATTAATTTTCACCTCATGTCTATATTTGAACATTCCTCCAAAAATAGATTTTTTATGACCATGATAATGTGTTATTTCTAGTAAAATTTATGTTCCGCACTTCACCTTCTCAAAAACAATTATGATTCCAATGTACAATGTGGGATTTCATCATAGAAATTTTGAAATACTAAACCCCTGAAAACCGAAATAAAAATTGAAAGAGAATAATTTATTTAAGGGGTTGAAATTAACACCATGATATTTTATGATATATTTCTCAAGAAATAAATATTTTTATTCTTTGATATATCTCTTAACACAAAACATTGGGGTTTAAATGAATTTTGACATGTGATAAAAGTAATTTTATTTAAATATGAACATTTCAACCTAGACATTAATTTTTAAGTATGAATAGTTATAAAAACACTATAAAAATATATTTACTATTTTTAAATAAAAAAATTATTAATTTAAAATATATAAGAACTCAATTTTCTGTAAAGTTATTTTATACTTCAAATTTATGTTCTCTTAAAAAATGATTATTATATCATTATGTGGGTGGAAAATATAATTAATTTTATATATTTTTTAATTTTATGGGAAAGAATTATTATAATTTTTTAAATTATCATTTTTGTAATAAATTTGAGTTAATATTTGGAATATTTATATAATGATTTATTTTCCATTGAATAGTGACAATTTCTATTTTTTGTAAAACATTAATTTATTCAATTAAAAGTCATTTAAAAGCCCCCTTATTTTTTAAAATTTTATAAAAATATTTATATAAGACCTAATATTTGATATAATTGAATTAATTACATAGAAATAAATATTATAATTTATTTTGGAATATGTTTATTGTTTTTCTTAAAACCTATATTTCTAAAAACTATTTTCTTTTGCACTTTCCACATTTAAATTATATTTTTTTATGAAATATATAGAAATTGAATCTCAAATAATTTATTCCATATTTGGAATGAGTAGTGTAGAATTCAGTATGTAGGATCATTTTATTTTTTTATTATAAATTTTAGACATAGCGAATATTTCTCACCTCATTAAGGTTAATACATGGAAAGCTGTGATAAAACTATGAGATAATCATTAAAATATCTGTCAAAAATTCTATTATTTTATTCGATGTGTGTTTTTTTACCATAAACATCCTATAATTTAATATTATTTAAATTCCCCCCACATAACGTTTCTTATAACAGTTATATTATTTTAAATAGAAGATAAATTAAAAAATATCCATCTGTTAGTTTTTAATATCTAGAATATTTTTTGGAATCGGTAAAAACATATTATTTTTTTATTTTAATTTTTTATTTAAATTATTAAAAAAATTATTAATTTTTATTTTTTATTAATGGAATAATTACTTTAATGATTTACGCAACACTGAAAAATTGTTTGTTCAAATAGTTAAAAATTTAGTAAATGATATTAAAAACATTAAAATTAATATAATTTAGCTACATTGTTGAGTTATATGGATTTTTAGATAAATATTACATTTTATTGATTTTTTAAAATGTTATATTTTAATTACGATATTTTATTTTGATTTTAAAAAATACAATTCTGTGAATAGCCATTGAAATTAAATTAATGATATCTTAAGTTTAATAATATTTTAGTAACTGATATAAAATTTTTAAAAACATATCTTCAACCAGTTGAATGGTATAAGGTCTATAATATAAATTAATATCCAATTATGGATCACTTTTACTTTTATATTTATATTCATGATCACTAAAATAGTAAATACATTGATATTGTGGTAATAATCAAAAGGGTTTACAGGGGTTAATAAAAAGAGATAAGTGTTTAAAAATTACCTAAACATGTCTAAATATTATGAGATGTTATTATTTTGATGTATCATCACCCTAGATTTTAAATATATCATGATTGAATGAAATTTAATTTAAATTTATTTATTTCATTATGTAATTCAAAAGTTCCCCCCCCCCCTCTCACTTATAAATGGGAACCTCCGATCATCCAATATTATAAAAAATTGGGCACTATATACATGGAAATACTTTCACTAATATAATATTATCTTATGTACACACATATTATGTCATATATAATTTTCTAAATACCATCCTTTCATGAGTTCAGATGTCATCTAAAGTAGGTTTCTCAATGAAGAGGTATAACTCATATCCATGTACATTGGATTTTATTTCTTCTAATAATTCCTCTAAATATTGTTCACTAATCCTAAAATGTTGAATCCATTACAATATATAATATTAGTTGTCTTTATTATCTTGGTAAAATCATTTTCAACTTCTTTTCTATAAAATGTGTAAGGAAAACTTCGCTCATTCATGTGTATCGCATACTGTGTTTGCATATTTGTATAATTAATTTTTCATCACCATTTTACATGGATGATTTTAAAGATATAAATAATGAATAAATATGATTTTTTTAAAGTAATTGTTTCTCTTAAAATTTAAAATATCATTTACCTAATTATCCTTCCACCCTTTAATCATGATAATACAGCTTGTGTATACATGTGGACTACCATATCCACATATTTATCTAATACTTTTTTCCCTAAATATGTTTCATTGATAATTATAAATATGTACATAATTAATATATAGTATATTAATATCATTATTATCTTATATAATATTATAGAACCATTATTAATTTTAATGTTTTGAAACTACCTAACAAAAACATATATGAAAAATGAAATAGTGAATACTCGGAAATGATGATTTTAATAATGATATATTAATAAAACATAATTTATATTTTATAATTAGATCATATATGAGATTATAAGTATTTATGTGGTTCTAGTTTATAATTATTATAAATCTTATTTTATTATAGAGGAGGATAAAATAATGTTCAAATCATGTCAGACTTGAGTTAATGGTTTATTGTCTCACTTTTGTTTATGTGAGAAGTATTTCATTTTCACCACTAATTTCTTTCATATATTGTATATATTTTTTCTTGTATATGAAATATGTTGAGTCATGTCATTTTAAGGTTATATAATGTTTCAATTTATTTTATTTATTTTATTTGAATTATGATTCAAAAGATACCAAGAGGTAAGATAATTATGTTTCAATTCCATTTTAATCGGGATTGTTTTTAATTGAATTTACATTGTGGAAATTATGTGATCTGTATCTAAAAAACAACATTAATTTTTCATCTAATTTTATTACATTTTTATATTTTTATTTTTCTACTATTATATTTTTGTATTAGTAATCAATAAGTAAGTTACATATGAGGAAATTTCTTTTAAAAATCATTTTGTAAAGATTTCTTTCCAAACATTTTTTATTCCATGTCAATATTTTCTTTATAGAAAATCAATATTGTTTTAACAATTATCCAAATATTTATTAAATTCATTTTCATACATTGATTCCTTCTATAAAAATATTTAAATGGAATATTATAGTAGTTTTATGAATGAGGGACTTTTTACGAGAAGAGTGAAAATACTATTTGTTCTAACATAAACAACACAAACGTATTTTATCACCACCATCAATATTTATTTTTTTGTAGAATATATTTCAAGTTTCCATGATTATATTATAATTACATTATTTTACAAATATTCGTGAAATTTTTAGATTTTAATTATGTGATTTAAAAATGAATAGGGATTTGCATCATGAAATTTTAGAGTGATATTTTAATAATAATTTAATCTATGATAACTCCCATTTTTGTTTCTGGTGATATGATCCAATGATTCAAAATTTATTTATTCAATTGAAGTATTTTTATGATCAAATATTGATATCACTTAGTCATAATTCAATACAGATATTTATTAACTTATATAGAATATTGAGAATGAATTGCATAGGTCATTCAAAATATGAGCAATTCATGGGATGTGAATGTAATGGGTGAGGTCCAGTTATAGAAATATCCCTGATGCATTTCAAGGTATCATCATAAAAAATAGGTTTTCAAATTACACTACCAAAAAATTGGAATTTGGGGACTTTTTTGCGATGGTTTTCAAAAACACACTAATATTATATTTAGTGAATATTTTTAGTAAATGTCCCTAAATTAAAAAGGTTTTTCAGGAATAATCGTTAATTTATCCAAATTTATTTAAAACAGATCTAATTTAGAGACTTTTCCTTAAAAAATAATAATAATCTATCATCTTTGACAGGAAATGTCATTAATATTTTCACATTTTTCTGGAAATGTCGCAAAATTAGTGATGTTTGTAGGAAACACCACTAATTTAGTGATGTTTTTCTGGAAACATCCCTAAATTAGAAAAAAAAATTGGAAACATTGCTAAGAATGTATATTTATATAGTTCATTTTTTTGAATTGATGTAAATATATATTTAGATATATACATATATTAATATATATGAACATATAGACATATATTTAAACATATATATATAAATATGTATATTTATATATATACATTAACATACAAAAACAAACAAATTCATCCATATATATATATATTTATTTAAATATAGATATATATATACATTTATTTACATATTAGAACACACATTTATTTTAAAATTAGGCATGATTTTAAGAAAACTTGGCTAATTTAGTGAAACTTTTCCAGTGTTTTAGAACATTCCTAATTATATTTATATAATTATAATTATCTATATCTATATGTACACATATATATTGACACACACATATATATAAACATATAAAATATATAAAATATAAACATATATATATAATGTACACATATATATAAACATAAATTATAAGCATAAATATTTATCTAATATATATAAATATAAAATATAAAATATAAACATATATGTAAAATATAATCATATATCAATATATATAAACATAAAATATAAGATATAAAATATAAACACTATAACAACCATGCACTTTATTACACACATATAAATGATTTATTACACAAACTTAACATAAGACATCTTAGCGGATCAAGAGGTCTAGTGTCTTGTGAAATTAGGAACATTACATAACAACCAAAAACATGAAATAAAACATCTTTATTTCAAACCTCTTTTTCATGACCAACACATTATTTCATACTTAATAGTGCATGGGATAACCTGAGGACATACATAAGAAAGGGGCGAGCTGTAAATACCATTAATAAAGTAAAAATACATAAAATGAAAAATACAATACATGTTAGAAAATAGGCATATCAATGTAGAATAAGAGAAACATGAACATAAAGTCATGATATAACATGATTATCATAACATGGAAATGTGGCAAAGATGTACAAGAAGATATTAAATTGAGACAAGGCTCATTGCACATGGATTAGAATAATCAAAACCTCTTTGCCCAAGGATTATCATGAGTAATCCCTAATTTCACATGGTTTTTCATGATACTAAACATTATCCAATGCTTTGGAGTGCTATCAGGGTGCACAGATCATAAATTTTTATTTCATGCATAAGTGTGCTACATGGATCATATAAAATGGAATATTTCAACATAAAAAGTTATTCCCTGAATAAGTAATGTTGAATAAATACATTTTTGTATCATTAAATATGTATATTTTAATAAAGGTGAGTACCCTTGATAGATAAATTGGTATGGTATTCACTACACAATGATTTTGGCTTGGAAAATCACGGTGTAATTTTAGTAGCATAACGTCGTCATATGTAAATTCATAAGTTGGGTTGATGTAAGAGAAAGTGGTACCTCATAATTTATACATAAAATATACAGTAAAGGGAGAATTTAACAAAATATCACAACATATGAAATGGAATTTAGATGCATAATATGGTATAATTACTTGAATACAAATAAGAAGAGAGAAATCCCTTACCGATTTTCGGCAAGGTAAAGTGTGTACACAAAAATAATAAATGAGTGAGAAAGTGGTCTATAATTATTAAAAAACTATGGATTCCTATATTTTAGAGGTTATAAATCATACCCCAACATTTTTAGTTGAATTTTAAAGGGTATTACAACATAAAGAAACATGGATAAAAATGAGAAAGGAATAAATCTCTTACTTGAGTGTGCGACTTCAAGAGAATGAAGAGGGGATTATATAGATCTTGGGGTGCCATTGGAGAATTCTAGAGAGAGGATAGTAGAGTAGAGATGTGATCCAATTATTTTTAGTGAAGACAAGTGGGATCTTGGTTGGGTTTATACAAGAAATGATAGGGGAATTCTTTAATATTTCATAAACATAAGTTTTGGAATCAATATAATTAAATATAAAAAACCCCAAACCTTCCCATGGTTATTGAGCATAATTTTGGCCAAATTGTAGTGGAGAAACATATTTTAAAAGTTCAATGACTAAACATATTAAAATATTACCCTTCTTTTTGTAGAGTTGAGTCACATTCTTAAGGAAATAAATTTAAAATCATAAAGTATATTATATATTTTGTAAGATTCACTAAGGCTTCATAAAATATATAAAACAAATATAAAATCACATTATTTTAATTTTAATACATTAATTGGACTGATAATACCCATTATATGTTTTATTACATCATTTTTGGATCATTATGATGTCATAAAACACATATTTTATTTATAGGGTATTTAATTTTTACAAAAAAAATCAACTCTCAAAAAATTATGAAAAATTCACCATTTGATAATTTCGACATCATAATTTCAAAAATAATATTCATTTTATCTAAATAATTTTCTAAATATTTTAATTATATCTTTTAAAATGAAAACCAGTATTTATTGAAAATTCATGGGTTTTGATAAAAACAATTTTCAAACGTTAATAAAAATTATATTTGAATCCATAAAAAGTATAAAATAAATTATTATTCATAAAATTAATTTTATAATATTATATTTTTAAAATATTAACTATTTCAAACATTCATTAATTACAGAAAATAAATTCCATAAAAATACATTTTCAGTTTTATCGTATAAAAAATACAACACTTATCAAACTGATTACCCAATCATTTACAAATAAGGAATTGATATAATAATAATTTATAAGAATTGTTTTTATACTATTGTTAATAAAACAAATAGTTTAATTTAATGTATATATTTCTCAAAGTTTCCATTTTTACATTATAATAAAATTTATCAAATTTCCTAATTTTTAAGAAAGGCCATTTTCAAAAAGGAATTGGTGGAATAAGAATTTTATTTACAAAAATGGATTACACTATAAGTAACTAATACCTTATTACATAACCCCTTATAACACCCACATAATATCTAAGGGAATGGTGTGGGATTGTGATAAACTCATGGGGTAACACGAATAAAATATCCCATGTTGTAATCTCTATTAACATGAACATATCCCATAGTTGATTCCATTCAAGATTAATGTGTTGAATCTGATCTTGGGATTTATCAAAATTTAATCCTAGTGACACTACCTCATTTATGAGCTCCACAAAATGAGCTTCATACGGGATGAGTCTTCTAGATGTGTTCATCATCTCCATTGTCTCTGTCAGAAGGATTCCTTTTTTAAAAACAATAAATTTATATTATTCATGTGATCATAGGTCAACTGCTATATTATCAACGTTAATGATGCATAACATTAATTTAAACCACATACTTATAAAAATATTAAAAAAGAGTGTATATGTTTTCTATAAGACATTAAAATAAAGTGAATATTATTCATAAAAGATCATGTTGTTAGAATATTCCCACCTTAATAATTTTTTCCCTCTAAATTTCCTTTTCCGACACTAAAATAGATGAGGGAAAATCTACCTCATCACTTCCTTCAGTTCCCACATTTCTTCTTCAAATATGTTATTTTGCCACAACACCTTCATGAGGGGCGTCATCTTATTTCTAAGACCTTTTTTAAAAAATCTGAGATCTTCACCAGCTTCTCTTCATAAAATTGGTCATTCCCCAATGGAACCACAAATGTATTGAGTACATGAAATGGGTCAAGTATGTACATCCTCACGAGTGATACATGGAATACAACGTGTACTTGAGATAGTTTCTGTGGGATTCCTAGTTGACGGTCCATTGTTCCAATGTGATCAAGGATCTAAAAATGGACAATGTACCATGGACTAAGATTTTACTTATTCCCAAATCTCAAAAATATATTCCATGGTGATATATAGATGAATACAATAACCCCAAAACCAATCCCTCGGTCTCATCGACAATTGTCAGCATAGATCTTTTTTTAACTCTAAACAGCTTTAATGTGTTGTTGGGTGGTCTTAACCTTATCCACTATTTATTTTACCATTTTTGGGCGTAGAATTATTTTCTCCCCAACTTCACCCAAAAATGGAAATTTTATACACCTCTTCCTATAAAGGGATTCATAAAGATCCATTTGGATGCTTAAGTGGAAACTGTTGCTGTAAGAGAACTCACCCAGAGAAATAAATAGATCACATCCTTCTTTCAAGTCAAATAATAAATATCTCAACATTTAATAAATTGTTTGGATAATCCACTCAGATTGGACATCAGTTTGAAAATGATAAGTTGTAATGAAGTTCAACTCAGTATTTATAGAAATTTGGATACTCTTCCCGAATGTAGAGGTGAATCTGGGTTATTGATTGAATACAATCTAGAGTGGTACTCCATGTAGACCTACCAGTTTTCTGATGCATATCTATGAGAGTTGATCTAAGGAGAAATCCACTTGAATTGTAATAAAGTGTGTAGTATTTGTAAGATGATCTTAAATAACCCAGATAGCATTGTTTCCTTTTCAAGTCATCAGATGTACGGTGACCAAGTCTATAGTGATATTCTCCCAATTATATGTTAGCCTTGGTAATGGTTGCATTATCCACTTAGAATTCTGCCTCTTAGCATATAATTGCTAACATACTATCCAATTTTATGTATACTCAGTGATCTCTTTTTTCATGTTATACCACTAATAATACTCATAGTGATCTTGATACATCATTGTGTTTCCTGGGTGAATGGATAAATTCAATCTATGTGCATCATCCAGAAGATCATTCTTTAACTACAGTTTTGATAGAACATAGAGTCCTGAACCAAATCTCACAATTCTTTCTTCATTAACCTTGAACTCTAAGGATTTCCATTTTTTAAAAAATTTCACAATCTTATGAATTCCCACATCATCCTTTTGATCATCCTTTAACCTTTACAAAAGTGTCGGTTGGGAAATCATCAATGAAAATATTTACGATATTCCATTCTTTATAATTCTTATGTCTGTATTAATCACATTTAAGATGATTGGATCCTTTTCAATTTTTATCAATGATAAAATCATTGGGTTCTTTCTACTTAGAGAATATGCCCCTTGTTTTCTATCCCTGGGTGGTAATAGATTGAGAATTCATCATATTTGATCTACTCTAACCATATTACTTCGTTCTTATTCAACTATTTCTATGTGAATATATACTTGAGGCTTTTCTAATCAGTATACCTTTCACACGTCTCTCCAAAGAGGTATTTTCACTAAAATTTTAAATGTGAAGATTACTGTATCCAACTCTAGAAAATGTGATGTATAGTTCTGCTCATGAACATTAAATTTACATGAATCATAGACAATTACTTTTTTATTTTTCTTCAACACACATCCCAATCCCTACTTCATAAAATCACTAATTACCCCGAATGGTTCTCCACTTATGGGAAGTGTCAGCATAGAAGAGTTCATAATCCTCCTTTCCAACACCTTGAATCTCTCTTTGAATTGGTCATTCCAAAAAAACATGACTCCCTTCCCTGTAAACATGGTATGAGGGTTTGACAATCATGACAGTTTTTCACACAAATCGGCGATAATTTCCAGCTAACATAAGGAAGCTATGAATTTCTATCAAAGATGTTTGACTTTTCCACCAATTAATTTCATTTTTCCTAGAGGGATCCATAGATATTCCATTTCTTGTGATGATATTCCCATTAATGATACATCCTTCAAATAGAAGTCACACTTGATGTAATTTTCATAGAGCTTATCTTTCCTCAAGGTATCTAGTATAGTTTATAGATGATCCTCATGCTCTTCCATGGTTTTGGAGCATATTATAATATCATCTATAAATACTACAAAAAAGTGTTGAGGTAATCTCTAAAGACTCTATTCATCTAGTATATGATGATTCCTAGATCATTAGTAAGTCTGAAAGGCAGTACTATGAATTCATAGTGCCCATACCTTGTACAAAAAGAAACCTTAGGGATATCCTCTTTCTTCACCTGTAATTGGAAATATATTGACCACAGATCCACCTTGGATAAATTTTGGGCACCACGTAGTAGATCAAAATGGTCATAAATTCAAGGAAAATGATACTTGTTATTTATCATGATTTTCTTGAACTCATGATAATCAAGTATGAGGCATGTTGACCCATCCTTCATCTTGATGAATAAGACTGGTGCACCCCATGGTGAAGCACTTGGGCATATAGACCATTTATCCAGAATCTCATGTAGTTGTTTCTTTAGCTCCACAAGATCCACAACACCCATTTTATATGTATTATTAGATATTGAAAATTCCCTCGGTGTGGGGTCAATAAAGAATTCAACATTTGTTCTGTAAGGAAGATAAGGCAATTACTCAGAAAACACATCAGTGAATTCCATCACAATAGGAATATCTTTGAGGATGGTTCCTTCCTTATACTAAATCATCTGAGAAACATACGCATGCTCATATGGAAGTAATATCCATGCATGTGATGATTGTGTTAATAAATATTCATCCTCCTCCATGTACTTGTATAGAATCAGGGGTCAATCTTCCATATAGAGAGTGATTTCCCTTTCACATCATAATATGTTGGCTCTATATAGGGAAATCGAATACATGACATTAATTGCATCATATTCCACTAGAGGTAGTATGACGAGGTTATCTGGGAAGGGAAATTCTCAAATTGTGACAGTTCAGAAGTTTTATTCATTGGATGTGATAATTTACGCATTTTTTTCTCACTGACATCTCTAATTCCATGATTTTTTGTGGTGTTTGGATTGTTCTAATAAACATTGGCGATATAAAATTATGCATAGAACCAGAATCAAAAAAGTACATTCAGTATTCTAGAATGAATAACTAGCTTACCTATCACCACTTTGTTTTTTGGATTTTCTTTAGTGGTAGTGTTGGAAAAAGAACATCATTGTTTCCAAGGATTTTTTTTGTTTCCTCTGAAAACCCTTGTATAAGGACAATTGTTTACAAAGTTCCTTGGTTCTTTGCAGTTGTATCAATGAACAATGGGTTGTGTGTCAAATAGAGTATTTCATTCCTCTATCACAGCAATAGTTTTTTATTTTTGATAGTTAATGGCTAGGTTCTCTTATCTTCCACACCTAAAACATTTCTTCAACCCCTTTAGGAAATTTCCATGGTTCTTCGTTCCACACATTTATAAAGTGGGGTGCTGTAATTTCTTATCACCGTTGGATTTATCCATTGGACCGCTATAATTAATATCCAGATTCTTTTTCTTATCCCTATAATAGCCCTATGATTCTCTGATCTACATTTTGACATTAAGGGAACATCGGGAAATGTTCTTTATAGCTACTAAATTCATAGGTCACTAGAGATTTCTCTAGGATAGGTTTTATCCCACCAAATGATCGGTCAACTTTGCATTTGGGTAATGAAAAAGTCAGAGGTGTATTGTGAAAGCCTTGGAAAGATATAATTGTACGCTCTGATGGATTCATATACATTTTTCTTAAGATAAAGGATGTCCCTTTCCATCTTAAGTCAGGGGGTACGAAGAAAATATCTATTAGAAAACATATTCTAGAAATCTTTCCATTCCAACACATCAATATATTCCTCAGGCTTTGTATTTTTTTTCAATGTCCACTATTGATCTACATAACCATTCATATGATAATAATCTAGAAAAAAGTTCTACTATTTGGAACATTGAAGGACGTAGAATATATTCTCAATGGAGTTGATCCATTGATCAGTGATTGAGGGATCATATGATCCATTTATTGTTAGAGGTGTCTGTCTCCTTATGGTCTCGATTGGAGCTTGTTATTTCTTGGGGGGTTTGTACACACCTCTTAACCCATTTTTCTATTGATAACATTAGTTAACTAACCATGTATGATAACAAAGTTTTTCATTTCCACACCCATCGGATTAGAAATCTCATTAGAATAGTCATCACATTGATCTCTGCATCGGTTGTTAGCCCAAGTCCTCCTATTATCTGTCCCTGACTAAATTAAAAGGAAAATTAAGGGTAAGTATTTTGAACTATTAAACACATAAAAGGGAATCCAATGACAAAATGGGATAACATATATATTACCTTTATCTTCTTAACTTATTAAATTATATGTTTTGATATACGTTATCTATGAACTACTTCCCAATATATATTTTTAGGGACATTTTTTTATTTCATTAATAATGTTTCCTACTAAGATTAAGAATTTACCAAATCATATCCCCTTGTAGTGTAGAACCAAGAGTGTATTAAGGCCCATTGTAACGCACCAGTTCTTATTTGAGTCTAGCTCAAAGTGGTTTTTTGGGTTTTACACCTGAATACATCTATGCCACAACCACCTCAATTTGTTCGTATCTAGACAGAGATGAAATGTTATGGTAAACCACTTAATATATAATCAACATGATATAGGCATTTTTTTTATTATACATATCATTATCCCTAATTCATTCACATGATTTTCATAATCATAATCCCAAAAATAACAAAACCTATCCTCTCATACCAACTATAACTATCATACACTTTATTACACATATAATAATCATTTAATACATAAACATGTACTTAATGCAACTCTGAAGATAAAGGGTTATAGTGTATTCAGAAATTATTAACATTACATAAAAAATAAAAACATGAAATAAAACATCTCTATTTCAATTTTCTTTGACACGACCAACTCATTCCTTCGTATATAACACTATATGGGATAACCTGAGGACATATATAATAAAGGGGTTATCTAGAAAGCGCATTAAGGGAGTAAAAAAGGAATAACATGTAGAATAAAATAAATGTTAAGAAATAGGCATTTCAATGAATCATAAGTGAAATATGAACATAAAGGCATGATATATCATGATTATCATAACATGGAAATGTGGCAACGACATAAGACAATTTATTAGAATGATCCAAGGATAATTACACATGGTTTAACTTGAGTAAACCCTCAATGAACATTAATTTCAATGTTTAAACCCCCATTACACATGTATTATCATGAGTAAAACCTTATTGCACATGGCGTTTCATGATACTAATCTTTACCCAATGCATTAAAATGCTATCAGGGAAAATCTTTAACAAACATTCCATTGCATGCATAAGTGTTCCACATGGAACATATACCATGGAATCATTCACCATCATAAGTTATTCCATGAATATGGAATGTGGAATACATATATGTATGTAACATTAAATAAGTATATGTTCATACAGGTTAATATTCGTGATAGATAAATCGTTATGGTATTCACCACATGATGACTTTGTCTCGGAAAATCGGTATACAATTTTGGCAGCATAAAGTCATCATATAGAAATTCATAAGTTTGTTTGATGAGATAGAAAGGGGTCCCTCATAATTTATACAATAAATAGATAGTAAGTGGATCTCCTAACATAATATCCCAATGTATGAAATGGAATTTAGATGCATAATATTGGAGAATTACTTGAATATATATAAGAAGAGAGAAATCCCTTATAGAATTTCAACATGGTAAAGGGTGTACAAGGAAGTCATTAATGATAGATAAAGTGGTATCTAATCATTAAAACCTAAGTAGGGATGTATGGGGGAGGTGAAAAATCATAACTCAACATTTTTAATTGATATTAAAAGGGTATTATAACATAAATAAACATGGATAAAAATGAGAAAGGATGGAATCCCTTACACGAGTGTGTGAATTAAAGAGCTTTAAGAGGGGAGTAGGGAAGAGTAGAAACGTTAACCAATGATTTTTAGCGAAGAGATGTAGGTGAATGGGTGGGTTTATATAGGATATGAGAGGGTTATTCTTTAATATTTCACAAACATTGGTTTTGGAATCCATACTATTAAATATTCAAAACCAAAACCCTCCCATGGTTTTTTCCATGGTTTTTTACAAAGTGGAGTGGAAAAAAGAATTTTATAAGTATAATGGAAGAAAATATTTAAATAGGTTCCTTTCTCATGTGGATGCGAGCCACATTATTACGGAAATGATGTTAAAATCATAAAGTATATTATATATTTCAGGTGAATTTACTAAGTATTTATAAAATAAGTAAAAAAAATATAAAACCAAATTATTTAAATGGAAAAACATATATTGTGCTGAAAATACCCATTAGAGTATTTATTGAATCATTTTTGGGTCATTATGATATCATAAAACACATATTTTATTTATAAAGTATTTAATTTCTACCCCAAAATTCGATTGTCTAAGAAAATTATGAAAAATTAAACATTGGATAATTTTGATTTCCTAATTACAAAAATAATATTCATTTTCTCTAAATTATTTTCTAGATTTTTGAATTTTTACTTTGAAAAAAATAGATATTTATTGAAAATTCACGGGTTTTGACAAAATAAGTTTCAAAACCTTAATAAAAATTGCATCTGAATTTATAAAAATTATATACTAATTTATTATTAAAAAAAGTAATTTGATAATAATATATCATTAAAATATAAAATATTTCAAAAATTCATTAATTACTTAAAATAAATTTATTAAAAATACCTTTTGGGTTTTATTGTATAAAAAATATAACTCTTATCAAACTGGTTACCCGATCATTTATAGAAAAGGAACAGAAATAATCCCCTTTTATAATAATTGTTATTATAATATTATTTATAAAAACCACAGTGTTATATATTCTATATATTTCTAAAAAGTACCTTTTCTACTTGAAAATATAATTTATAAAATTCGTAACTTTTTAAGAAATACCATTTTTGTAAAGTAAATGATGGAATAATAATTTTATTTATAAAAATGGATTACATAACAAGTAACTAATACCTTTTTACATAAACCCTTATAACACCTGCATAAGACTTAAGGGTAACATGTGAGATAGTGGCAGAATCTTGGCGCAGCTCAAATAACATTGCTCGGGTGGTAATCTCTATTAACATAATCTTCTCCCGTAGGTGATTCCATTCAAGATTATCATGTAGAATCTCAGATTGGGCTTGGTCTAGAGAGAAGAATAGTGTTGATACGTTCTTTCTGAGCTCCTACAATTGAGCTTCATATGAACAACGTCTATTGAATGAGGTCATCCTCTTTTGTGTCTATGTCGAAAGGATTCTTTTTTTAAACATAAATTTATATCAGTCATGTGATCACTATTTAATAGCAATATTATCAATGATAATGATACTTAACAGTCATTTAAACCAAATAATAATAAAAATAATAAATTAGAGTGCATGTTTTTTTTATAAGACATAAAAATAAAGGGATTATTATTTATAAAAGATCGATCCATTTCAATATATATATATATATATATTAGTATATATCTATTAATATATATAAAAATATGAAATATTATATTTTAAATACTAAAATGCATTAATATATATAAAAATTGCATAATATAATTAAATATCTTATATACTGGGAGAAGATGATATTAGAGGGGCACTGGGAGACATATTGAGGGTGGGGCACTAGGACGACAGTGGTAGTAGGGGTGGGGGCACTGGGATGGCTATAGGGGTGGGGTGTTCAGACGAGACAAGAGTGGGGGTGAGGGGTTTGGACGATATCAGGATGGCAGTGTGGGGCTACAATAAGCGGGTGATAGAGAAGGGGTTTCCAGACGAGAACATGAGTGGGGGATGGGGGATCTAGGAGCGGGTGGATTTGGGACATGATGGGTTCAAAAAAATAATGAATTTTTCTAGAAAATTCATTAAATTAGGTTTCATTTACAGAAATTTCAAGAATAATTCATTAAATGAGGTGTCTTTAAAAGGCGACACTTACAAAGAAAACTTATTTAGTATTACTTATTTATCGATGTTTTTAAAAAACCTCAGTAAATGATGTGTCTTTAAATTGTCATTTTTAAAAACATTTGAATACTATCTACACCTAATATATATATATTCTACATAAAAGACAGTAAATTAATTAGAAACATTTTAAAATGTACCTAATGATGAAAAATGTCACTAATTATCATTTTTTGTAGTTTTGGATGGGTATTTAGTTTACACCATCCCATTTATTATAAATGATATCTTGGTTGAAATTTCAGCATGGATCAGGGGTGGAGTGCTCAAACTGCAAGTGGGAGTAGGGGTGGGGGAATCGAGATGGCTACAAGGGTGGGGTGCTAAGACGAGACAAGAGTGGGGGTGGGGGTTTTAAAGACATCAGGATGTGGGTGTGGGGGTGCGAAAAGAGGGAAATGAGGAAGGGGTGTCATGATGGGAATAGGAGTGGGGGATGGGGGTTCTAGGAGTGGGTGGCGTCAGAACATGATGGGTTCAAAAAAAATGAATTTTTTAAAAAAAAATAATGAATTGTTCTAGAAAATTCAATAAATTACATTTCATTTACTAAAATTTCTAGTAGGATTCATTAAATGAGGTGTCTCTAAAATGTTTCATTTTCAAACATCTCTAATTTATAAATGATTATTTATCGATGTTTCTTAAAAACCTCATTAAATATGGTGTCAGTAAATAGTGATGTTTATTAAAATTGCTAAATTAGCTACAAATCATTTATATATATTATTCATAAAATGATTTAAATTAATTACATACCTTTTGAAACGTCCCTAAGGATGAAAAAGGTCACTAATTGTTATTTTTTTGTAGTGTTGGATGAGTATTTAGTTTGCACCTCCCCTTTATGATGAAGGATATCCTGGATGAATGTCCATTACAGAAAGATTCATTTTATCATTGTTGATGGGACATATTCATGATGTTAATAATTATGCATTTATGTTATTAAGAATTTATTTTTTTATTATCCATGTGATTTCTATAATTATATTTTCCATGGTAACTCATTTAAATAATGTTGTTGATTAAATGACAGGTGTTTTTATTATCCGCTATTTCATGTTGATTAAGTCATATTTACTCATGGTTGACTTCATTTAACATTAACCCTTACTGAGAAATTAATATAACCATTTTATTATTTTCCATTCCAAGAGATATAAAATATTAATATTTAAATGGGTTTCAAGGATGTAGAATATTTAATTTTATTATGTATTATATTTTGTTTCCAATATATAATTTGAGTCACGTATGTATCTTGTTCTCCGAGACTAAGGAACTAATCATTCCTTGGTCATGTTATCCCATATATCTTATGCTAGTGTAATAAATTATGCAATAGATCTATATTACTGGAGTCGGGATGTTGTAAAATATTTCCTATAATCACCTCTATCTAATTAAAGATCTCTGGATACTAGAATCTAAAAATGAACGAGCATTATATATTTGGTGCTCAAAACCCCTTCTAAAATAACATTGATATCTTCCTACACAATATGTATTATATAATTTGAATCAATAAATATAATAGTATCAATATGTATAGATGTATCATTATAGGAAATGGGAAGAGGCTCTCTATTAGTAAAGGCTTGATAAAATAAATCGTTATCCCTCAAATATTGGTGGTTCTTCATTCATTAAGAACTGCTTGAAGAATACCAATAAGCTCATTCACTCTCTAAATTTACTTTTATATATGATAAATATTTATAAACAATGATGGATATTTTTTTAACAATAACATAAATGGTTATGGGTTATCCTTCCTCATTATTAGATTTCATACTAGTTCCAAAATCTAGAAAGAAATGTTTAATCAAATTTACCATATTCAATAGAGGCTTAGTAATGTCATCACTATTAATATAATTATATTATACAGTAAAAGGTTGATGAATACCTTGGTTAGGTGTTGAGGGAGATACAATTTCAATAAGTGACTATTTAACATCATTTTAATATTTATCTATTTTATAATCTATCTCTCTCTATCTAAAAAAACTGTAAAAAACAAGTTTATCATCAAAGATCACAGTATCTTCTTAGTGAAAATATCTAATAGGTACTAATTCAAAGACTTTAATATACTTCACGAGAGATGTTACAATCATCACATATAGTAATTGGCCCATAGTTTTTATAACACTTGTACTCTATCGGGTATTTCAGATCTTGAAGAAGAATCATCAATCGTGTTATCCCAATCAATATGTTCCACTAATTATCCCTCAAAAACAATATGTACAAAAATATTAGTCAATGTACTAAGAATAGGTTTAAATCTATGTCCATCATGACTATTATATCCAAATTAATTTTATTTTATTCAATTAGAATATATATATGATATATGAACATTGAATATCAAAAAATGTGATTCTCTCCTTTTACTTCCATTAGTGGAGTCCCTTTATAACTAGACTCATCCATTAAAAGAGCCTAATTTACACTAGATTCTTCATTATAACAAAAATATGAAATTTTTATTACATCTTAAAAAATCAATATAGTTTTATTCTCTTATTAATTATAATCAAAATCTTTTTTAATAACAGAATGATAGTCAGAATACTCTTTAGGTCCATCGAGCACATTTTGAATATTATGTCATTGCCTACTGGTAGGTGGAGAAACATCATAAGTATAAAGAGTATAAAATAATTAATCCTCAAAAGAAATAAAATAATTTTTATTCAAATCATTTATTTTATTATTAAATATTATTTCAGTTTTAGAATGAACAAATATAGTGACATGTGATTATAAACCCTTTAAATTAACATTATCTACAATATCTTTTGTAAAAGAAACACTGAACTACTTAAAACACCTGATTAAAAGAAAAATATTTATTAAATTTTCCTGAATAATATATTCAATATTTTATGAAATGATTATAATCAATTCTTATAGTTATATATAATTATTTTTTATTGATTAGTATTTTAAAAATGTTTTCTTTCAAGGAACAATTTTAAAAAACATATTGTAATTTTACTTAATAAATTAAATTTATTACATTAAAAAGTTTGTTAAAATTAAAGATATTTATTTTACAATATAATATGTGAATATTTAATTATTTAAAACGTTTATGAAATAATTTCAGAAACATGACGTTTAAAAATTGTTTTTCAATAACAACTATTTTTCTTTATATTTAAGATTTTTATTTAAGTAACTAAATATTAAAATTTAGTATTATGATATGTACAAAAATGAAGTAATTTTATAATTTATAATTTCAAAAATATATTATGGTTAATTTTTTATACTTTTAGGAATTAATTGGGGTTTTGGTGAATAGATGAAATTATAATTTTTTTATGAAATCCTATTTTTTATGACTATATCAAGTATTAAGTAAAATATTAAAACGTTTAAAACATACTCCATGATCATATATGTATTTAAGGAGTAAAAAATACATTTTAAAATGCAATTATGAAAATAAAGAACCTTTTTTAAATTAAAAAAGTAATATTTTCAAATATAAAATCATTTGGGTAATTTCATTAAAATTAATATTATATTGGTAAAATTGGATTTTTTTTCTTAATTTCAATTCCACAAAAAAATTATTTTTTCATAATAAACAATTTATAATTGAAAATAAAATACATTTATATTTTTATCCAACACAGAAAATGTAAGCCTAAAAATAGAATTTTTCTTTTTTTTGAAGAAAAAATACAATTTTTCTTATAACCAGGTTTCTACGAAATACATGATCTAATATAAAAATAGTGTTTTTTGTTCATATAAAATTTATCTAATAAAATGTTTTCATATTTTGAATCTACATGTATAGATTATTTAACAAGGTTCATTATATTATAAGGAATTAAAGTTAGTTTACTTAGCTATAAATTAGTTACCACTCTAATACTTGGAATGAAAAATGAGAATACTCAAAGGGTGAATGAATTAATAACATGTTTAAAAAAAATGTGAAAATGAATAGCTGATGTATGAAAACACTTATATTATTTCCCACTCCAATATTATCCATTTTTTAGTCTTTTTTAGTGACAACCCCCCATCGTAAAGAGTAGTGAAACCTTGTGGAGATTTTACTTTTTTGGTCCTCGAAGTGTTTCAAGGGAAAACATTAAATTTTCTTATAAGATTATATCAGTTATTTTTTCTAACTATTATGTTGGTTCTAGAATATGTTTTTTATCCTTGTATAAGAGTATGTGGAAGTTTGATATGTTTTAATTTTCATATATTATTAACTTTTTAGTTAATTAAATATTATTAAATTCGTGAATGTTATTTCTAGAATATATTTTAAATGTAGTGTCATATTGAGATTCTATTTTGGTTGTTGATTTTGGAATGAGGTTTTTTCCATAGTGGGGAATTAAATTATGTTTATCATTGAGGTTGTTCTCATCCCCCTTTTTATTTTATTTTTTAATTCATCCTTTCATCTTTTATTCTTTTCGCCATACCTTTTAAACTTAGCCTGTATCATTTTCATTTGTGGCTTTCCCCCCTTTTGGATATTCATCCAATATATAGGGATAGATAGAGGATGGGTAGTGTAGTTATGAGTCCACATGCAAGGAGCTAGTATAGAGGTATATCAAGGCTCGGTGGGTACATGGAAAAGATTCATTGTGAAGATTCAATAGTTCTTTCCTAGATGTTGGCCATTTATATTACCATAAATCTTAGTAGTGTTGTTTTTTCTATGTTTGATAATATATTAATGGGTCTCCATAGATCCATAGGGCTTAATATATGATTAATTGAGATGAAATTAGGGATTCATGTTGTTTGCGGGTGGGGGGGGTTGTTAAGGAACACCAGCATACACGATAAGTGGTTTATGGAACAAACACTATTTGTTCGTCCTATTTCTAGAAGATTTTTTTTTTGTAATATATTCCATTTTCATGGGATTGCATGATGTGTAGTGTTTTTGGGGGTCTTCCTGCGTAATAATCTATACACCTCGTGCAAGGGTACATGTATATATAGTTTACACAACCAATCCCCAAGTGAGGTTCACATTGTGCTATAATACATTCTAAGAAGGATTACATATCCTGGTAGAGGGAAGGAATCCCATATGGTTTTACACACTATTTATGGGTGGTATATATTTTTTACTTGCTATGGGTACACTCCAAGAGAGGGATGAAATTTAAGGGAGGTAACACATGTGAGGTAACAATAATAACCCTGACTCTAGTATCCTAGATCAGGTGTACTACATTATTATATTGGCATTGATTAAAAGGGTCAAATCACTAAGGAATAATCATTTTAGTAGTTTTGGATAACTAGTTTCATCGATGATACCCATTTTACATTGGAAATAGAAAATAAACCATACTAAATAACAAAATAAAATGAAATTCATTCGAAAAAAATTATTCCAAGAATTATTCTTCATATCCATGGATAAGGAAACAAAATACGGGTGGGATACAATTCTTATTAATTGTTAATTATAAAAGAATATATCATGAATCAATAGGAATAATAAAAATGGTATGGTAAATAACATAACCCACCATCCATTTAAATAACATGACTATCAGGATAAGATATGGAATAATCAATATATTATGGTAAATAACGGAAAGAATAGTCCATTTAATCAATAATATAGAACTAAATAAATCCAGTGGTAATATCATAATAAAAACTGAATGGATAATGATAAAAATTATATTTTCAACATAATAAATTCCTAATTTCTTGACTTCATGGTCTCAAGAATTTTGATACCTCTATTAATTTCTTTCCCCAATATTGTTCAAAAATACTTAGTAAAAACCCATATAATATGGAAAAATATTTTTTCTCACAAAAATTGTCATCTCATCGAGGGGATATCAATATCCAAGCCCCACTCATGTATTAATGTATAAATAATTCCTCAAATATCTTCTAATCTATTTAATTGTTGAAAATTTTTCCTTATCATCAATTATTCTTATTCAGTAAATGATATTGATTTATCAATATTTCTCAGATAATAAAATCATTATCAAAGTAAACACCATCTATTAAAATGGAATAATGTTTATAAAATATTAATATAAATTATTGAATAATTTAAATGTAATTTCCAATGAAAAGTGTTCACAAGGAAGTGATTTTTATAAAGATAAACTTAACAATAAAATAGAAATTGAGATTGTACAATAATTTTTAACAGTTCGTAATTTTGAAATTGAATCCCTTTGGATGAAATAATTCAAATTTTGTCTTTAAATTGCCTTAATTATGAATTAATCATGGTATTACATGTTAAATGGGAACTATACAAACCATATAAAAGAATTATGAGCATAACATTACAATATTCTTTAATAAAGGGAAAATGAGATGAAGTCCCTTACCGTGCACTTCTTTTTAGTTGAATATATTTTATACTCTTGTATAGATGTTTTAAAGATGTTATTAACTAATAAAATTACAATATTAACATTTATAATATCATAAATTATTCTTTAATAATATATTATAATCCATTTTCAACAATCACCCATTATTTTCATTGTTCTGGGTAATAATTCCCCTATTTTCTCATTCATGATTTTCCATGAAAGTTATGGTTCTTGTAAATGTTATATAGTTCTACAATATAATGAATAATAATCATGGAATAAAAATCATATTTATACATCACTTATTATTTTAATACCTATTATGGGAGATGTTTTTGAAAAATGAAGTGTGTTACGATCATAGAGATTGTATGTAGTATATACGCATAAATAACATTTCCATTTTTCAAAGATCATTATGGAAAGGATGTAATTCATATTTTATCTCTCCATAAAAAAATAATTTCATAAATATAATATTATTTATTTAAATGTACTTATATATATCATCTATAGTGTGTGGTATAGAAAATGGAGTCACATCAATTTGTAAAGGAGATAGTCGACACATACACAAACAATGTTATCTCCTTCATGTGAGTCAAAAGATAAAAAATGAAATGATAAATTATTTTAAAAATTGATAAATATTACTTTAGTATCAAATTTATTTCATGTATATAATATATATTCATTATAATTACCCTAATTATAAATATCATCCTTGTACTTTATGTAGTCTCTAACATAAACATGAACTAATGTGAGGATCACAGTATAAAAAAATTAGTTTATGGGACCCAATATAAATGGACTACCTCACAAATGTATATTTCTCCCAATGATACACTATGAGTGTATCTTGGATAGAAAAGAAATGGTCTACCTTATTTAATCAATCCATAATCACTCTAACATCATTTTGATTTGGAGGCATCTTCTTAAGATCCACCAAAAAAATCCATGTTAATAACATCTTACTTACATTACGGAATGGGAAACAGTTGTAGTAAACCAATAGTTCATTGCTTCGTGACCATAACCTATTGAAAAGTGCAGTATGGTTTTATGAACCCTGTAATCACCCTTTTCATGCTTGAACACCAATATTGTTGATGTTGTTCATGGTATATATTTTTTAAACCTCTATTCAATGCCCACATTGAAGAATGAAACTCACGCGTCATCTCTTTTTGCATACATTTAATCACATGAAATGGTTCTAATAATATATGATATCATCCTCATCTATAATCTAATTGAAAGGTGATAACCACATTGAAGGATATCCCATAAGGAGAAACACTATGGATCCTCATACTATCTCTCCCTGACTTAGTTCCAAAGCATGTACTCAATTGATACTGATATGAGGGTCATCTTCTCCAGGACCTCCCAAAAAAATATACATCTCAGCAAACCAGTTTTATCATATACCCCTTAGAAATGGACTATACAACTGCATGATTCTGTGACTTTCTTCTTAAAGCATCACCAACACTATTTCACTTAAAAGGTGTATATTTTATCTCAATGTAAAAAATAAAACACACACTCAACCCACCTCCACTGCTAGATATTAAATTCTCACTAAGAAAAGATATACATTAATATTTTGTGGTCATTATAAATAGTAAACCTTTTTTCCATATAGATAATGTCACCAACAATTCAAACCATAAACCAAAAGAACTAACTCGAGATCATGCATTGGGTAATTATATTCATATGGCCAAAACTGTCATGACCCATATGAGAAAACTCAATTCTCCTACATCAACAGTACTCTATATATGATCCGAGATATATTACAAAACATGGTACACTCCCCACCTGACTCGGGTATCATCAAAATCAATGTAGTATTCAAATGATTCTGCAAATCCTCAAAATAATTCTTGCATTATCTGGACTATTCACACTTGATCCATTTCTGTGTGAATCCTAGAACTACTTCTTCCAAATAGAAAAATTCTAATATAAACCTCGGATAATGACCCATTAAACCTATAATGAAAAGGATAAAAAAACATTAGTGGTATGATTCCAAGAAAATACTCCTAAAACTTTTATTGGTCCACTGACACGTCTTCCTCCCATATAATGTGACCCATTAAATGTACCATGTTATCAAGAATTGAAAATTATATATCTTGGAATAAAGCCTTTTCTACCACAGTGTACTTGGGAAGATGTCAAGATGTTGGGAATGATCATCACGATCCTTGGAGTACACAAATACTTCATCAAAAAAACAACCACAAAATGATCTAGGTATGGATGAAATATTTGGTTCAACAAGGGAATAAACATAATAGAATCATTCATTATCCCAAACAACATCATCATGAATTAATATAGATGATACCATCTTCTAAAACTAATCCATGTTATTTTAGTAGGTCTAACTATGAAATGATGATATCCCATCATCAATTCAATAATGAAGAAAACACCAGCTCATCTAAATTTTTCAAAGAGATCATTGATTCATAGAAGAGGATACGAATTCTTCATAGTCATCATATTCAACTTCCGGTAATAAATAGATAAACACATGGTCTTATCATTATTCCTAGAAAAAAATACTAGATAACCACAAGGTGACATTAATGATCAGATAAATATTTTATCTATTAACTCTTTAAACAATGTCTTATGTTATTGAAACACTATTTGTGTATATTTATAATGTTGAAAAGAAACTATTTTAGCTCCATCCATGATATCTGTTGTAAACTCATCATATCACTCAGGTGGGAGCCCTATGAAGTACTCAACAAACATATCCAAGAACTAATCCACTATTTGTGTAAATGTATCATGATTTGTACATCCATTATCCTGGAAGAGATATGAAACTAGAGAGGTGATGTATCCTAGTTTTTTTATCAACAATACCTAAATACATTCCATGATATCACATTCCTCATTATGAATATAACTAGTACACTCAGGATATGTAAATTCCATTGTATTATGGTAAAAATTGATATAGGCCCAATATAAAACCATCAATTCCATTACCAAAATCATGAAAATCATGAAAAAAATGGAATCTAATATATGTAAATATACTTATAAAAATGATACTCCACAACCTCAATAGATCACCACTTACATTTATAGATGTCCCTTGACCAAACACACAATTGTATGTCAATCATCAAAACCCCAATCACAAACTCCACTATCAAGCTAGATCGATTCATAAAATGGGAAGATATAAAATAATGAGATGAACATGTATCTAATAAGGAACTAGAAATCAAAGAAACTACAAGAATAATACATCTTACTATTGAGGTCCCAACATCACTATCCACAAGTGCAAACTGAACTAGATAGAACTTCCCTACCCCACTTAATGGTGTTGTATTTAGAGTCCCCTGAACTTCACAACTCTATTCATAGAGGATCTATTTTGTTGACATACTATATCCACTGTCTTAACCTCCATAGCTTGAAAAACCCCAACCACTCGACTAACATAAGGTATAATACCCCCTTCCATCTCTCTAATTTATCCAATTTCCTCCATCACTACCCATAAGTTGAGGTTAATCCAATACCTTTGTGTGTAATGGATCCTTATATAGACTCGGAATTCCACTTTTGTTCATGGACAACATCTAAAAATGAGACCTGACCTACCACACTAGTGATAGTTTACTTAGTTACTCTTCTGATTAACCGCTCCGTCTCCTTGGACACTCTATTTTACATCTCCCTAATTGATGTTATCATATCAATGATTTATACACACAAAAAACATACAACATAGTCATCCTAAAGAAACCACTTTTATTAAATTGGAATCTCCCTTCAGGTTCTTCTTAGAATTGGGATCCAGATTCACCACTTTAGAAAACATTTTCAGCTGAAATATGATAACCTGGGATGTAATTAATCTATAAACAACATCCTAGATATGCTTCGTTGCAGTACCCTACTCTCCTACCAATGATGGGAAAAAACATTTCACTTCAGTGAAGAAACTGGAATAGTATATCCTAGATATAATCCCTTGTTTCAACTATATAAACCTTAATATATTCTCTTACCTAAGAACCTCTAGGTAAAAGTGTTCCCAAAAGATCTCTTAAAAGACATTCCATACCATGTTTTCTTCATACCCATCCTGATTCCACAAAATACTTCTAGTACTTCATTTATCCTCCCAACATGTAAGTATAAAACACAACTCTTCACTCCCCAAGAGTCTCCGAATAGGAAAGGATCATCTAGATGGAATCAATACTAAACCTAGTTTACTCAGTTCTACCCTATATATTAAATGTTGAAGAGTGTTGTAACTAGAACTCCCAATTCAATTTAGATATATTATGCATAACCAACCTCAGGTATCCTTCCCTAAACTACATAATTAGAGAAAATTTCACAAAGAGATATTATATAACACCTTCACCCCAAATTATTAATCACTGGTTCCGCTACTGGCAATAAATTTCTATCCATTTCCTCGTGTCATCCTATCAAAAAGAATTATCATGGAGGCTTACCTGTATAGTACTAAAAATTTGTATTTGGGCACAGAACACATAATTTACACATTTTCATGAGATTATTTCACATATATACCTAACAATCCATCAATCATACCTCGATAAATGGTCAAAATTGAGGCACTATCACTACCCACAACCATCCCTCATATGGGTCATGGATAACATAGGGTAAACCAATTTCATATTTATTTTTTCCCATTAAATACCCAATTTCATCATTTCAAATTACCACATTTAGCATCATTTATAATTTATAATTTCTTATCAAGAACATTTTTATGTAAAATTACTCAAACAAGGAAAATAATTTCACTGTGAAAACTCACCCAAAATCTACAATTCCTTTCATTCCTAAATGATACATGTAATATAAAATTATGGGTTCTTATAAGGGTGAATGTATACTCAACTTTCAATCAATATCTTGTTATCAAGGAAAATATTAGATAATAATAGCATCACATAACAATTTCATCACTCAAGATGAAATAACATTCAAGTAATAGAAAAATACATAAATAACAATAATTACACCATGGGTACTTGGCATTTCCCCCATACACAGGTTAGCTATTCCCATGTATGATCTCATAATAAATACATGACCCATACTAGTATACTATCTACCATTCTAAAATAGTAAGAAAAGTTAAAAGAAAAGAAAATTTCTGTTGATACTAGTTTGTAACATCCCAGAATTATTTAAACATGTCAATTCCCCAATCTAGTTAGTTAAGTGACCTCAAGCATGCCTCCCCATATGCCGGTGGTTGCAGACTATAAGCGAGGGTCTAAATATTAACTTGGAGAGACAATTACCTCATTATCAAAATATCACAACATCAAAAACAAATAACCAATATACAAATGATAATAATAAATAACTAAGATGACACTATAATAAATATATAAAAACATCACATAATCACCACTAAACATGGATAAATGACTATAATCCAAAGAAGTAGATTTTTTATGCCATATATGTGTCAAGTCTCAATTGAAACCCAATATAATGACACAATTCCAACTCTTAGTGAGTCCCGCCATCATATAGGTTTCCCTCATCCATACTTCATCCATAATCCCAACTCATCCATCTTCCATATGGGTGTTTCTCATATCCAATCTAGAATACATGATGTTTATTAGGGCACTGATGAACTATCCCATGTAGGGTGTGAGTAAAACTCAGTAGGCCACCCAAAATCGGGTCTAAATCAATATCCACTCTATATTAGTGTATGAAATTATATAATGGATAATGAAAAATAATAATAATTAAAAAGTTACCTAAAAAATATCCCTTAATTCACCATATAATCCATAGTTACATGGTGACACCCAAACTAACAATACCTACATCAACCCATTATGGAGTATAAATTATCCCAAAAGGATATCACAATTTATTTTATCATGAGTTTAGATTAATAATTTAATATCCAATTTCACAATAATATAATGGGGGCCTAGAGAAAAATTCTATAACCCCATGGGTATATTGAGCAATAGTCTTTATCCCACAAATCTATGATTAGACTCAATATATATATGTGTGTGTGTGTGTGTTTGGGACTTAGAGATGATGTTTGGAACCCCATGGTTATTTGGACTAGTAGTCCAAATCCCACTACTCATTCAAAAATATCACAAAACATGTTTCCATATTCAAAACGCATTAATCACCCATTTCTCTAAATTCATTATTCAACACATTTTAAAATTTCATTTTTAAACAACACATAATTTATATGTCATAAATTAAATCATATCAAAAAACCCCATATGATTCCATCAAGTTCCAAAAACCATTAATTAATTAATTCAATTTAGAATTAAATTTCATAATGTGGAAATTGAAATTTCCCAATTACATCATGTCATTATATTCAATACTATAGGAGTAGATAATGAGACCACATACCTCAACGTCGATGATGGGTTTTATCCCCACTAAAATCCTTAATTCGAAGAAGAAATATCGAAATCACAACAAAACAAGAGATCTAGGACCAATACCTATTATCAATATCAAAATGGAAAAGTTCCATTAAATCCAAGATCTACTCTATTTCCAATAGAGGAAAAATCATCCCTCTTCATCAGGAAAGAGATATGGTAGAGATAGAAAACCAAATAAAGAATATATTTCACACCAAAGAGGAGATGATGCTCTAATTATATCATTGATTCATCCATAAAGGGGTTTTAGGATGATTGGAATCCTCCTAAAATCATCTATATTATAAATAAAATGATAATGGATGATATGTGGTGATTAGGGTTTAAAATTGAGGGGTTTGGTTTTTTTTTATAAAAATTCCTAGATATAAAACTAAGTAAATGGTTTCCTAGATATATGTAAATTGTTTTCTAATATATGCATTATAACCATGAGCCCCTACTTAGGTGGTTTTTAGTTTCTCATAAGTGGTGAATGGATTTAAAAACATGCACCTACATGAAAAATCCACTCTGTTTGAGGGTATGAGGTTTGAGGAGGAGGTCACACAATTTGGCTGAACTATGAAAAAACATTTTTCCACCTTTAATACATCCAAAATGGGGTGCATTGTCTCTTAGAAAAAATACATGGTTTTTTATAACCATTCCCCAATCAGTCATAGCACCAAGGGATTCCCAATTTCCTTAATTTCAATCAAAACATCCTCAAAACAAAAAAAAAGTAAAAGAGTGCCTAAAAATGAGAATGAGGAATCCATATAATAGTTATGATCTTAAAACTAAACTAGTTTATTATTGGTGATTTTATCCCGGGTATCAAATTTTAATTTCAAAATGTGTACACCATCTCTAGGTTACTGGATTCAAGAATTCACTATTGGTCTCTAAGTAAGTATAGTATAATTCTTTTGAACTATATTTAGAAAAATATTTATTAGAGAAAATATCCATATAATAGACTATGAGGATAATAATATTAATATGATATCATCCAATGTTATTCTAAATAAATAAAGTTGGTTTTAAAATAAAATACATCCATGTTGAGACACATGAAAGTGAATGCATTTGTGGAAAAATTTCATCTAAGGATAATATATCTAAAAAGGGAAGATTTATTATTAACATAATTTTTACCAATTCATTGTGAGTAGTCTAAAAATTATACACCTATCTAGAAAATCCTAGGAGATGTACATGGGATAATTGAAATTTTCCTTATGAGCCATTTTGACAGATTTGAATAGATAATGACCATAGTATATGTATGTTAATGATATGGTGTTATGGAGGGAAAATAATAAATCATGATTTTCACATACAGTGAATTATTTTTAATTATTATATGGATTTTCACTAGGAATATTGTCTCTTATATCATAATTTATGGTATTTTTTGGTAGATGGAATCATGAGGGATAGAGTTTGCAACAAATGTGAGGGAAAATACTATTATTTTCTCTATAGAAACCAAATGAGATGGGATTTGGAAGGAGAAACCTTGTGATTTATCATAATATATATATCATGATACATGATTAAATAATAAGCCCATGTGATTTTAAAAACACATAAAATATGTGGAAATTTTACATTTATGAAATTTTAGTTTTCAATGATGGTGGAAGAAATAACTTTTAATTTTCTTCATGTCAAAAATCCTGGAATAATTTAACAAAATAATGTATAAAAGGAAAGGAAATATGTTTTATATGTATAAATTTATTTGATAGATGTACTAATTTATATTTATTTTGATGTATTATGTTTGGTGGACTTGAGAATTATACAACTCAATGCCCCAATCCAAGATCTAGGTCCTAGACACAGAATGAAACTATGCAATGTCAGTAATTAATGTGGAAGGATTGATGTGTTTATGTATTTGGATTCATGAATTTTGTTATATATGTGTTATATTAATGATATTTTTATATTAGTAATCATTAAACATCTTCAAATTTTTTTATTAGAATTTCTCAAGTATTATCAATAATATTCATAATGGTATTGATAAATTGGAAAATTAGTTTATGATAGACAATATTAAAAAAAAATATTTATGAAATATATTTGATGGTATGTGATTTTTAAAAGTAATAATGAGAAAGTAATTTTTCAAAGAATATATACTTTCATTATTGTTTTATAGTGACATAGGTTATTATAATGTTTTAGGAAAATATATGGCAATGGTATACACATGTTTGGTATGTGACATTATGAGCAAGTTAATGTTTTCTTGGGATAAATGTTAATGTTGATCTTGGAAAAAAGTGTGTGATCATATATTCATGTTTTTTGGTTTATATTTTTTATGGACATATTTTGGTGGAGCATTAACGTTATATATTTATAAAATTGATTATGTTTAACATTTGGTGTTATTTATGATGATTTATATATTAATTTGGTCTATTTTTCCATATTGGATAACTTGTGATAAACATTTTCATTTTTTAAAATATTTTTAAATAGAAGAACTCGGTTGTTATTATTTTATGGATCTCATGACCCATTAAATTTTAATTTGAGTTCTTTATTAAAAAAATCATCTATACTATTCATTTATTATAGTATGACATGAATTAGAAATTGATCAAACCACAATATAAGGAAATAAATTAAATATATATTTTATCATGTTATCTATCTCGATAGTAAAATAAGCCTTTAATATTATGAAAAATATCTTCAAATAAAATTATTATTCTTTTACCTGCATTTCCAATGAATTGATGGTATTTTATCCCCTCATTGATTTATAGTTTTTTGGTCATTAACATTATCATAACTAGGTTCTCTATTACTCATTATTATTCCTTGGATATTAATTTTCACCTCAAGTCTATAATTGATCTTCTATATAATATTAGCTTTATTTATGAACATTATAATGTGTTATTTTCTATAAAATTTATGTTCCACACTTCAAATACTCAAAAAAACAATTATGATTCCAATGTAAAATGTGAAATTTCATCACATAAATTTTAAAATAATAAACCCCGGATAATCGACCTAAAAATTGAAATGGAATAATATATTTAAGTGTTTGAATATAACTCCATGATATTTTATGACATATTTCTCTAGAAATAAATATTTTTATTTTTTTATATATCTCTTAACACACAACACCGAGAGTTAAGTGAAGTTTGACATATGATAAAAATAATTTTGTTTAAATATGAACATTTTGACCTTATCATTAATTTTTAATGTATGTATAGTAATAAAAACAAATAAAAATATATTTAATGTTTTTAAATAACAAAAAATTATTAACTCATAATATATAAGAACTAAATTTTCTGTAAGGTCATTTTGTACTTCAAAGATATGTTCGCTTCAAAAATGATTATTATATCATTACGTGAGTGGAAAATATAATTAATCAATAAATGTTTTTATAAATTTTACTAGATGGAATTAACATAATTTTAATATTATCATTTCTGTAATAAATTTGATCGCATTTTTTAAATCATTCTATAATTATTTATTTTCCATTGAATAGTTAAAATTTTTATTTTTTGTAAAACATTCATTTATTTTATTAAAAAAAGTAATTTAAAATCCCCCTTATTTTTTGAATTTTATAAAAATTAAAATAGTCTTGAATATTCGATATAATTTAATTAATTACATAGAAATCATTATTATAATTAATTTTGGTATATGTTAATTTTTTGGCTAAAAGCCCATTTTCAAAAATCTATTTTCCTTTGCACTTTCCACATCTATATTAAAATTTATTTATGAAAATTATAGAAATTGAATCTCAAATAATTTATTCCATATTTGTAATGAATATTATTAAATTTAGTAAGTAAGAAACTTTTACTCTTTTCATTATAAATTTTAATCATATTGAATATTTGTCACCTCAGGAAGGGGAAAACTGGGAAAACTGGGTTAAAACATAGAGATAAGCATTAAAGTATCTGTAAAACATTCCATTATTTTATTTGTTATGTGTTTTTTACCATAAAAATCTAATGATTCAATATTATTTTAATTCCCTCCCCCCACATAATATTTCGATTAATAGTTATATTATTTTAAGTAGACGATAATGTAAAAAAATATCCCTCTATTGATTTTTAATATCTAGAATATTTTGTGGCATAGGTAAAAAAGTTATTTTTCATTCTATTGTTTTAAAATTATTAAAAAAATTAATAAAAATTATTAATTTTTATATTTTATTGATACAATACTTATATTAAATTTTTATTCCACACTGACATTCTGTTTGTTCAAATAATTCAAAAATCTTGTAAATTTATATTAAAAAAATTAAAATTAATATAATTTAGTTAAACTACTGAGTTGTTTGGAATTTTTAGATAAATATTATATTTTATTGATTTTTGAAAATTTTATATTTTAATTCCATTATTGTCTTGATATTTTTAAAAATAGAATTATGTGAATAGCCATTGAAATGAAATTAATGATATCTTATGTTAAATAATATTTTCGTAAATGATATAAAATTAATAAAAACATATCTTCAACCAGTTGAATGGTATATGGTTTAGAATATAAACTAATATCCGATTATTGATTAGTTTTACATTTATATTTATATTCCTGACCACTAAAAGAGTAAAAACATTGATATTGTGGTTGTCACGACCCGTCCTCGGGGCCCGTTCTGTGACTACCCCAAGACCTCCTTCCATGGGCCAAGGGCTGGAGACTATCACCAAGGTGTAATTTCTGATAAAAAAGGAAGGCATTGCCTTTGTAAAGTAAACAAATGCAATAGAGCAAGTAAGCATAAGTAAACACTAAGTAATAACTGGGTACAACAATAAGTGCGGAAAAGTAAGTGGGTCAGAATACAAACCCAAACTGAAAGTATAGTACAACTGAAAAATGGAGTACAACAACTGAAAAGTAAAGCCGCAGCCTCGAGCTGTCCACTGGAAGTCCCGCCTGAAGGGTGGGTACAGATAGCTTCCACAGTTCCTCAGGTCCAGCCGTCCGCTCCGAGTATGCCCCGACCTGGGGTCCACCTCCAGGTACCGACTACTCTGCAAGCCTCAACCACGATCACCGTTGTTCGTCGTCTACAACCTACACAATGTAGTGTGGGTATATCCCGTGTAGGGGTGAGTATAAGCTACTCAGTAGGGACCCCGAGACCCCCGAAGGTCTCCCAGAATCCACAAAGGATAATCCACAAATGAAAGATACAAACACGAAGTAACATCCGAGACTTCTTAGATATATGCCAATACATATACCTAAGTCATCAATTCTCAATCGGCTCCAACATTTGAGCCCAAGTACAACCCATTCCACACAGGAAAACACAGCCCATTCCACAAAGGAGAGAAAAACGTAATCCACACAGGATATCATGTCAATCTTATCGAAGGTAAGGATTGAAATTCAAGATTCAGCTCACACAAGTATACTTCTTTGTAAGACGATAGAGATGATCAGATGTAGCCACTGATTCATCTAAGTCATCGGACCCACACAGGATCGATAGGTACTAACCCCCGCAATGACCCACAAAGGATCGATAGTTAACTAACCCCAGCAATGACCCACAAAGGATCGATAGGTACTAACCCCCTGTAATGACCCACACAGGATCAGACCCACACAGGATCTGTAGGCGCCGGCCCACACAGGACTTCTGAGCACTGAACCACACAGAATATGTCCCACACAGGAGCGGTAGCACTGATCCACATAGGATTGCTGAGTGTTGTAGTCGTCGTCGTCAAATCCAGGGAGGATTTCTGTACAGTCATCATCATCGTCGCAGTCGCAGCCATCTCTGGGGTTCTTGCATACAGCAAGCTCGTTCGGGAGGGTCCGTTCCAAGAGTCGAGGGGTTGATACATCACTGACACATAGTTCGGAGTTTATGTATCCAAAAATTCTGTATCGTCAATAAGAACTCAATGCGAAAGAGGGCACGTCGATCAGACGCCCGGTCTGAGAGTTATTGGCGTTTTCTTTCTAGGGGCCCGATTGGTTTTTAAGTCAAAACCAACCTGACCTTACTCCAACTGCATACAAACATTGAGAGGAGTTATCCAAAAGGTCCGTCTCACTTAGAGGAATCCATCATAGTCGACGGCACGTCAATCGGACGTCTGGAGCTCAAGTTATAAGTGTTTCCGCTCCGAGGGCCCAGTTGGTTTCGTGTAAAAACCAACACGTCTGAATCCAAAGTTTTCCGAAACCTTGAGTGTAATATATCGAAACGACCGTCTCTATCCAAGGATCGCATCACCGCTGACGGTGCGTCGATCGGAGGTCTGCAGCCCATGTTACAGGCAAGAGACCATGAGAGGTCTAGAAGTGGGGGTTTCTGGCCCGGACTGACCCGGCACGAGACCCCCTGGGTCGGCCCGAACCGGGTCGACCTGACCTGCGTCCGGGTGCAGCCCGCTTGGGCATGGCCCGACCCAGCCTAGTGCACTGGCTCGCTGGCCAGGGCCTGGTGGCTCGGCCGTTTCGGCCGAGCGGACAGGGGTGCGGGGGGGCGCACTGCCCCCCGCCTGTTTGTAATCCGTGGCCCCCATGTGGGGGGCCGTTCTTGACCGTCCGGCCCGCTCCGGCCGGCCAGTTGTTACCGCCATGGGACCAGCACTGGACGGTCCCCCTGCTCAGACACCGGCGGCCCAGAACCATCCGCCGGTCTTCCCGCTCCTCCGCAGCCTCAGCAACGGCCTGGGACCATCCGGTGCGGCGCGATGGCGTTGTGCCCCTCCACCGCGACCCCGCTACGGCCGTGGTGTTTTCATGATTCTCTGGCACGGCGTGACGATGCCGCAACCTTGTGCAACTTCATCGGCGCGGCACGACGACACCACGCATCCTTGCCCATTTCCGTTGTTTCTGCACGGTGCAATGGCACCCCACCGCCTTTGCATGATCCATAATAAAATCAACAAACAAGGGGGAGGAGGGGCGGCTGTGTTCGTGCAGTCCGACCTCCTCCTGTTTTTGCGAAAACACGTGGTCCAAATCGAAACTAGGAAAAGACCACTAAATTATTCACGAACAAACAAATAAATTCCCTTACCTAGATCGTAGTTTCAATGGAGGTCCGTCGCTGAAATAATAGTTGTGGAAGAAGGCGTCACGGAAGGAGAATCGTCGAATCGCGGAGAATAGATTCGTTGGTGTCGCGTCATCGATCTCTGAGGATCCGGTGTTCTTTATGTTCTTCGTGTCCTTCATCAAGGAAGAATAACTTCAAGAGCTTTTTCTTTTCTCCCAAAGACTCACATAACAAGATCCAACAATAACAAAATAAGTGCTTTCACTTATTTTATTACCTATGTCTTTAGTATTTGAAATTCAAATAAATAATTAAACCGCTTAATTAATTCTCTCATGTTGTCTTAAAAAATGGAGGGTTATGGAAGGTTATAGAAAATGAAGGGGTGGGGTTCATGTGGGCCCCATCACCCTCATAACCTCCCAAGGGAAGTTGGGTGGTTACCCCAAGTTCCACTCAACGGTTTAACCACTTAGAAAGAAATAAAAATTGTAGCTCAATTTTTATTTTCAACTTCCACCATTTTTTAACAACTCCTCCCGTGTAAATGCAACTCCGGAAAAGGTGTTCCTAAGAAATTACCGATGCTGTGAATTCATCTATGCCCTCGGAATTCGAATCTGAGCACCGGTTAAAAAGTTAGGAAAACATGCTCATTCGTTCACTGAACGTACCCGAGCTAAACTTCGGAAAATGATTCCAGGCACACCGTGCCTCGGAATCAGGTGCCGTTAGAAACCGCGTACTTGTAAAATCCCAAAGAAAATTAAGGAAATTTTCCCTTGAATTTTATGGGTCTTTACATTACTCACACCTAAGGGCTTTATGTCCCCGTAAAGATACATCATAAACTAGAGAAACAAATGTGGGTACTGTGCACGCATCTGAGCCTCCCGCTCCCAATTGCTCTCCTACAGGTTCCCGTGATGCCATATGATGTGCACTAGAGGAATCGAACGTCCACGTGGGACCTACTCCTGTAGATCCGCAATTTCCACTGCGACCTCCGTAAAAGTTTCCACATCATCAAAGTCCAGCTCCCCATGGTCAATGATATGTGTCGGGTCATGCACGTATCTCCTCAGCTGAGATACATGGAAGACGTCGTGCACCTGGTGCAACTGAGGAGGTAGAGCCCGGAGATAAGCCACCTCACCAATCATGCTGAAGATCTGGAATGGTCCGATGAAGCGCGGAGACAACTTGCCGCATTTTCCAAATCTCCATAATCCACATCGAGTTGAGACCCGCAAGAAGACGTTATCGCCATCCTCGAACTCTAGTGGCCTCTGCCTCCTGTTAGCATAAGACTTCTGTCGGCTATGAGCTATCCACATTCTCTCCTGGATGACCTGGACCTTCTCAATCATGGACTGGACCATTTCCGGTCCCACAAGTGCTGACTCCCCAGGGTCTGTCTAGCACAGAGGAGATCTGCAAGGTCGGTCGTACAACGCCTCGTATGGTGCCATCCCGATTGTGGAGTGGTAGCTGTTGTCGTACGCGAACTCCAACAAAGGTAGGTGGTCCTCCCAGCTACGACCATAGTCAAGAACACATGCACGGAGCATGTCCTCGAGAGTCTTAATGGTCCTCTCAGTCTGACCATCTGTCTGAGGGTGAAAGGTGGTACTCTGACGTAGCTGTGTCCCGAATGCCTCCTACAACACCTTCCAAAGCCGTGAAGTAAAGCGAGCATCTTGATCGGAGACGATAGATGATGGAACACCATAAATCCGTACAATATTCTAAATGTAGAGACGTCCCAAGCTCTCCACTGAGCCCTGCTCTCTGATGGGTAAGAAGTGAGCTGACTTGGTGAGTCGGTCGACAATCAGCCAAATGGAGTCATGACCTCTATAAGTGCATGGAAGTAAAGTCACTAAGTCCATAGATATACCATCCCACTTCCACTCTGGGACCTCCAAGGGTTGTACCATGCCTGGTGGTACCAGGTTCTTTGCCTTCACCTACTGGCAGGTGAGGCATCGAGAAACAAACTCTGCCACAGATTTCTTCATGCCCGGCAACCAGTGTTTTCGTCTAAGATCCTGGTACATCTTCGCCACTCCAGGATGTACCACCAAAGGGGAAGTGTGAAACTCTCTTAGCACCTCCTCTCATAAAGAAACTGGTACCAAGGTACGTCCTCTGAAAAGGACATCATGCTCTCCTCCCTTGGAGAATCCATCAGGTGCCTGTCCTGAGGATATCTGTACACACCGTGTCTCACAGTCGGCGTCCCCACGCTGTGCCTCTCTAACCCACTCCAGTAGTGGAGGAGCGACTGTTAGTGACTGAAGCAAGGCTGATCCATCTCTATCCATGAAGGATATCTGCAAAGCGTCTAGTTGCTCTGTCGCCTCCCAAGTAGCTGAATGCTCATCCTCCTGGTGAGTGCATCAGCTACTACATTCCCATTTCCAGGAGTATATACTATCTCAATGTCATAGTCCTTGAGGAACTCAAGCCAGCGTTGATGTCTCAGGTTTAGGTCCTTCTACGAGAAGATGTACCTGAGACACTGATGGTCAGAATAGATTGTAAGGTGCTCGCCCATCAGATAATGTCGCCATGTCTTCTGAACGAATACCACTGCTACTAACTCAAGGTCATGGGTATCATAGTTATGCTCATACAACCTCAACTAATGTGATCCAAAGGTGATCACTACCATCTCCTTCATTAGGACACATCGGAGCCTGGTCCCTGATGCATCACAGTAGACTATGTACCCTACTCCCTCCTCTGGCAACCACAAGATAGGTGTGCCGGTCAATCTCTCTCTCAGCTCCTGGAAGCTCTGCTGACACTTGTCTGACCCCACAAAGGGTCTCCGTTTCTTCGTCAATGTTGAGAGTGGTGCCGTAACTCTGTATAAGCCTGGCACAAATCTCCAGTAGTATCGAGCTAGTCCCAAGAAACTCCACACCTCCATCACGCTCTTGGGTGGCTCCCAAGCTAGAACTGCCTCGATCATCGCAGGATCCACTGCAACTCCCACCATAGAGATAACGTGTCCCAAGAGGACCTCGCGTATCCATAACTGAAACTTAGAGAGCTTTCCATAAAGATGGTGTTGTCGGAGTGTGTCTAGTACAACCCGCAAGTGGTAGGTGTGCTCATCCTCAGTCGTCGAGTAAATCAAAATGTCGTCGATGAAGACCATGAAAAATCGATCAAAGTATGGCTGAAAGATCCTATTCATGAGGGCCATGAACACTACTAGAGCATTGGTTATGCCAAAAATAATAACCAAGAACTCATATTGTCCATACCGACATCTGAAGGCCGTCTTCTGCACATCCTCGTCCCGAACTTTGAGCTGATGATAGCCTGATCTAAGGTCTATCTTTGAGAACCACCATTATCCCTTGAGCTGATCGTAGAGGTCATCAATCCTCGGTAGCAGATAATTGTTCCTCAGTGTCACCTGGTTCAGGCGATGATAGTCGACACAAAGTCACAAGCTCCCGTCCACCTTCTTGGCAAACAATATCGGGGAAGCCCATGGTGAAACACTATGTTGGATGAATCCTTTGCCCTGCAAGTCCTCTAACTATAACCATAGCTGTCAAAGCTCAGTGGGGGCCATCTGATATGCTGGAGTGGATATCGGGGCTATCTCGGGGTACAGGTCAATATAAAAGTCTACCTCTCTGTGAGGATGTAGTCCTGGAACATCATCGGGGAAAACGTCCGCATACTGATCCACCAGTGCAGGAAAACCAGGACTCTGCATGTCAATTAATTCTAGGATGAGGCTAGCCAACTGATGATTGATGGTTTATCCTCTCCTCTGAAAGAGTCCATCCTATGCTCCGAAGGCTCCCTTCTCATCGGTGAAGGTGAACCTGCTTCCATCGGTGCATACACATCACACCTTGCACCTAATACAGTCAATCTGAGCATGGACTGTAGATAACCAATCCATGACCAAGATGACGTCGTAAGGCCTCGACACTGCTACAAGAAGATCCTAGCAAAAGCCCTCACCTCCACGAGTAATCTAACACTGCCGGCACCAGTGTGTAATCATCGAGTCTGCTCCTGCTGGATTCTCTATCCATAAGGATCGAGCCAACGGCTCTCTCGGAATCTCCGAGCTCCGAACAAGGGCAGTGGCTATGAAATAATGACTCGCTCTTGTGTCTATAAGAACTACAACAAGGGTGGAATAGACACAGATAGTACCTCGAATCATCTCGGGTGCGCCGTGGTTGTAGGCCTCCACTGCCTGAATTTGTGCTTGTCTCTGCCCTCCAGCTCCCTGTGGTCGGGGTGGACCCCCTGGTGGTGGTGGTGGTAGAGCCTCAAAGTGTCGCCCACCACCTGCTGCTCAGCCATCTCCTTTGCCTTGTCCTCCTTCTCCATGCAGACCGCCACAGTCGACCCTCTGCCTCTGCCTGGGTGGCCCCTCAATAGTCTGTTGCTCCTCCGCACGGCGGGTCGGGCAGTCACGAGCCATGTGGCCCTGCCCGCCGCATGCATAGCACTGTCTGCCTCTCGAAAGACTGGCTCCACGCTGTGTGCCCCGCACCACTGAGCCAGTGTCCTGAGGTCATCTGCCTGAGGGTCTGGTCTTCTTGGACCCATGTGTCATCCGTCGACTGCCTGCTGTAGAAGAATCTGCTACGTGCCACCCTGCAGTAGGTCTTGCTGCTGATGCAGGCTCAGTAAGGAAGCTCCCGATCAGAAGGGCTTGCTCTAGTACCCCTGCCTATGTCGGAATGCTGAGGGAGATCAGAGATGCCCTGATCTCATTCCTCAATCCCTTCTCGAAGGTCCGGGTCCAGAAGAATGGTTCTCATACAATGTTCGTCGAATAGCGCGAGAGATCTGTAAATATCGCTGAGTATTGGGTGACCGTCAACCTGCCATGCCACAGCTGTAGAAGCTCCTGGATGCATATCGCACAAAGGGTGGCTAGGACGAACTCCGAGAAAAAGAGGCTCTCAATGTATGTCTAGAGGAGAGATGCCTCGTCATGCACCTGGAGCATCAGGCTCTACCATCTGCCTGCTACCGCATGCATGAGGTCCATTGCGAGGATCACCATGAGGTCTGCTGGTGTACTCACTAACCTAAAAACTCGTACAACTGCCTCCATCCAATCCTCGGCGGCCTAAGGGTCCGTCTCCCCACGGAACCTGGGCGGTCAAAGACACTGAAACTCATGCAGTGCACTAAGACGACGTGCATCATCAGCGGCTGGGGCTGGTAGAATTGGTGGCTCGGCGGGTAGAGGTACCGCAGGTGCCTCTGCTGTCAAAGGGCCCTGTACTGAGGTCTCGTCGCTTGGTGGGCTGTCATCACGCACAACGCTCAGAACCCTAGCTGGCTGCCATCGTGGGGCCATCCTGAAAAGAGACAGGTGCGCCACAGTTAGAACAGTATACCTGGTGAGCTGACACAATGTTATCACAATGAAAACTTGAAACACACATGCAATCAATGTTTTCGTGCATTAAGTCGGAAATCAGAAGTCAGGGTCCGGGTGTACGGATATGTCGGCCGCCGCACCAACACTGAACTCCCTGGACTGATAACCATACTCAATACTCTTAACACTATTTCTACACATAGAAAAAGATCAGAGTCCTGAGTTCTGCGGTAGAACCGAACTCCTTTGATACCAATTTTTCATGACCCGTCCTCGGGACCAGTGCCGTGACTACCCAAAACCCGCCTTCCATAGGCCAGGGGCTGGCGACTAGCACCAAGGCATAATTACCGATAAAAAGGGAAGGCATTTCCTTTTTAAAGTGATCAAACACCATAGCGCAATCAGGAATAAGTAAACACTAAGTAAATACCGGGTACAAAATTAAGTGCGGAAAAGTAAGTGGGCCAGAATACAAACCCAAACTAAAAGTAAAGTACATCTAAAAAAGGGAGTACAGCAATTGAAAATTAAATCCGTAGCCTCGAGTCGTCCACTAGAAGTCCCACCTGAAGGGTGGGTATAGAGAGCCTCCACAGCTCCTCGGGTCCAGCCGTCCGCTCCGAGTACGCCCCGCCCTGAGGTCCACCTCCAGGTACTGACTGCTCTGCAAGGCTCAACCACGATCAGCGTTGTCCGTTGTCTGCAACCAACACAACGTAGTGTGGGCATGGCCCGTGCAGGGGTGAGTATAAGCTACTCAGTAGGGACCCCAAGACCCACAAAGGTCTCCAAGATTCCACAAAGGATAATCCACAAAGGAATGATACAAACACGAAGTAACATCTGGCACTTCTTAGGTATATGCCCATACATATACCTAAGTCATCAATTCTCGTTCGACTCCAACATCCGAGCCCATGTACAACCCATTCGACACAAGAAAACAATACCCATTACACACAGGAAAGCAAAACGTAATCCACATAGGATATCAAGTCAATCTTATCGAAGATAAGGATTGAAAGTCAAGATTCAGCTCACACATGTATACTTCTTCGTAAGACGATAGAGATGATCAGATGTAGCCATTGATTCATCTAATCCGTCGGATCCACACATGATCGATAGTTACTAACCCCCACAATGACCCACAAAGGATTGATAGGTAACTAACCCCCGCAATGACCCACAAAGGATGGATTGGTACTAACCCCTGCAATGACCCACACAGGATCAGACCCACACAATATCTGTAGGCGCTGGCCCACACAGGACCGCTGAGCGCTGACCCACACAGGATCTGACCCACACAGGATCAGTATTACTGATCCATGTAGGATCGTTGAGTGTTGTATTCATCGTCGTCGAATCCAAGGAGGATTTCTGTACAGTCGCCATCATCGTCGCAGTCGTAGCAAGCTCTTGGGTTCCCGCACACAGCATGCTCGTTTGGGAGGGTCCTCTACAGGAGCCGATGGGTTGATACATCAACTGATACATAGTCCGGAGTTGATGTATCCAAAAATTTTGTATTGTCAATAGGAACTCAACGCGACAGATGGCGCGTCGATCGGACGCCCGGTCTGAGAGTTATTGGCATTTTCGTTTGAGGGGCCCGGTTGGTTTTTTAAGTCAAAACCAACCCTGACGTACTCCAACTACGTCAAAACCTCGATCGGAGTAATTCAAAAGGTCTGTCTCACTTGTAGGAATCCATCAAAGTCGATGGCACGTCAATCGGATGTCTGGAGCTCAAGTTATAAGTGTTTCCATTCCGAGGGCCCGGTTGGTTTCGTGTACGAACCAACCCGGTCGAACCCAAAGTTTTCCGAAACCTTGAGTGTAATATATCGAAACGACAATCTCAATCCAAGAATCGCATCACCACTGACGGTGCGTTGATCAGAGGTCTGCATCCCATGTTATGGGAAAAAGACCGTGAGAGGTCCAGAAATGGGGGTTTTAGGCTTGGACCGACCCGGCCCGAGACCCCCTGGGTCGGCCCGAACCGGGTCGACCCGACCTGGGTCCGGGTCCGGCCTGCATGGCCGCAGCCCAGCGCATGGGCGCGCTAGCCAGGGACAAGTGGCTCAGCCATTTCGGCCGAGAGAACAGGGGTGCGGGGGGAGGGGGGTGCGATGCCCCCGCCTGTTTGTAATCCACGACCCCCGTGTGGGGGGCCGTTCTTGTCTGGCCAGCCAGGGGTTACGAACCCCCGGCTCTTCCTCTAATCGGCCGGCCCACTCCAACCGGCCCGCTCCTACCGGCCGGCTGTTTCTGCCATGGGACCGGCACTGGCCGGTCCCCCTGCTCTGACACCGGTGGCCCGGAACTGGCCGCCGGTCTTCCCACTCCGCTGCGACCTTGGTTCGTCCGGCGCGGCATGATGGCGACGCACCCCTCCATCGCGGCCTCACTCCGGCCACGTTGTTTTCATGATTCTCCGGCGCGGTGCGACGGTGCCGCGACCTTGTGCCACTTCATCGGCATGGCGGGACGGCGCCGCGAATCCTTTCCCATTTCCTTTGTTTCTGCGCGCTGAAACGGCACCGCGCCGCCTTTGCATGATCTGCAATAAAATCAACAAACAAGGGGGAGGAGGGTCGGCCATGTTCATGCGATCCGACCTCCTCTCGTTATTGCAGAAATAGGTGGTCCAAATCGAAATGAGGAAAAGAAGAAGAAAGTATTCAAGAATAAACAAATAAATTCCCCTACCTCAAGCGTAGTTTGAATGGAGGTTCGTCGTGGAAATAACCATCGTGGAAGAAGGCGTCACAGAAGGAGAATCATCGCTTTGTGGAGAAAATATTTGTCGGCGTCGCATCGTTGATCTCCGAGGATCCAACGTTCTTCACGTTATTTGCGTTCTTCATCAAGGAAGAAGAACTTCAAGAGATTTTCCTTTTCTCCCAAAGACTCCACACAACAAGATCCGACAATAATAAAATAAGTGCTTTCACTTATTTTATTACCTTTTTCTTTAGTATTCGAAATTCAAATAATGAATTAAACCACTTAATTAATTCTCTCATGTTGTCTTAATAAATGGAGGGTTATGGAAGGTTTGGGAAAATGAAGGGGTGGGGTTCATGTGGGCCCCACCACTCTCATAACCTCCCATGGGAAGTTGGGTGGTTACCCCAATTTCCACTCAAAGGTTTAACCACTTAGAAAGAAATAAAAATTGTAGCTCAATTTTTATTTTCAACTTCCAACATTTTTTAACAACTCCTCCTGGGAAAACGCAACACTGTAAAAGGTGTTCCTAAGCAATTACCGGCACACAGAATTCATCGGTGCCCTCAGAATTCGATTCCGAGCACCAGTTCAAATGATAGCAAAACCCGCTCGTTCGTTCACGGAACGTACCCGATCTAAACTTCAGAAAATGATTCCGGGTACACCGGGCCTCAGAATCAAGTGCCGTCATAAACCGCGTACTTGAAAAATCCCAAAGAAAATTAAGAAAAAATTTCCCTTGAATTTTATAGGTCTTTACAGTGGTAATCATTCAAAGGGTTTTAGAGGGGTTAAAACTAAGATATAAGTGTTAAAAAATTACATAACATGTCTAAATATTATGGTATGATATTATTTTGATGTATCATAACCCTATATTTCAAATATATCACATTAAAATGAAATTTAATTTAAATTTATTTAATTTATTATGTAATTCAAAAGGTTTCCCTCCTCGCACTTATAAATTGGAACCTCCTCCCCTCCCATATTCAAAATATTTTGGGCAATATATCTTAGCCAACACCTTCACTAATAGAATATTATCTTCCGTACACACTTATTATGTCTTGTATAATTTCATAAATACCATTATTTCTTGGGTTAAGATGTAATCCTAAACATGATTCTCAATAAATTTGTATAACTCATAACCATGTACATTGAATTTTATTTCTTCGTCTACATCCTCTAAATCTAGTACAATCATTTTAAATTGATGAATCCATTATCATATATAAAATTGTTTGTTTTTATGATTTGGGTACATTCATTTTCCACCACTTTTTATCCTATGTGTAGGGAAAACATCGCTCATTCATTTGTATGGATTACTGTGTTTTCATATTTGGATAATTAATTTTTCATCACCATTTTACATGGATGTTTATAAAGATAGAAATAATGAATAAATATGATATTTTTTAAATATTTTTTTTAAAATATAATATGTCATTTACATAATTACCCTTCTAACCTTTAATTATAATAGTATCGCTTTTCTATAAATTTGGACTACAATATCCACAAAGTGATGCAATTATTTTTCTCTCAATATGTTTCATTTATAATTATAAATATGTACATAATTAATTCATATTATATTAATATCATTAGTAACTTTTGTAATATTATATAACCATTGTTATTTTTAATTTATTTGAAACTACCTAACAGAAACATATATGAAAAATTTAATAGTGACCACTCATAAATAATGATTTTAATAAATATTTGTTAATAAAATATTATTGATATTTTATAAGTATATCATATATGAGATTATAAATATTTATGTGGTTCTAGTTTAGAATGATTATAAATAACAATTTATTATAGAGGAGGATAAAAGAATGTTCAAATAATGTTATACCTGAGTTAATGGTTTACTGTTTCACTTTTGTTTCTTTGAGAAGTATTTCATTTTCACCACTTATTACTTTCATATATTTTATATATTTTTTCTTTTATATGAAATATTATGTGTCACATAATTTTAAGTTTATATAATCTTTCAATCGGTGTTATTTATTTTATTTAAATTATGATTCAAAAGTTGCTAAGCGGTAAGGTATTTATGTTTCAATTCTATTTTAATCATGATTGTTTATAATTGAATTTACATTGTGGGAATTATATGATATGTATCTAATAAACACCATGAATTATTATTATCATCTAATTTTATTATATTTTTTTATTTTTATTTTTATTCTATTACATTTTTTATTAGTAATCAATAAGTTACATATAAGGAAGTTTCATTGAAAAATATTTTTGTAAATATTTCCTTCCAAAATTTTTTATTCCATATCTGTATTTTCTTTAAAAAAATAAATATTGTTTTTAATATTATACAAATACTTATTAAATTAATTTTCATACATTTTTTATTCTATACAATGGTTTAAAAGGAATATTCTTGTAGTTTTATTAATGAGGGACGTTTTATCAAAAGTTTGAAATGAATATTTGTTTTAACATACAATACATTAACATACTTTATCACCACCATGAATACTTATTTTTTGAATAATATAAATCAATTTCCATGTTTATATTATAATTAAATAATTTTTCAAGTATTGTTGATAATTTTAGAATTTAATTATGTGATTTCAAATTTAATAGGGATTATCCTCAAAAAATATTATAGTGATATTTTAATATCTCCTTAAACTATGAAAACATCAATTTATGTTTCTGGTGATATGATCCAGTGATATAATATTTATTAATTCACTTAAAGTATTTTGATGATGAAATATTGATGTTTTTTATTCATAATTAAACAGATATTTATTAACTTATATTGAATGTTGAGAATGAATTGTATAGGTCATTCATAATATTATGAATTCATGGGATGTGAATGTAATGGGTGAGGTCAAGTTATAAAAATATCCCTGATTCAATGAAAATGTATCATCATAAAAAAAGGTTGTCAAATTAAACTACAAAAAAATTGAATTTGGGGACATTTTTTGAGATGGTTTTTAGAAACAGCACTAATTTTATATTTAGTGACGTTTTTTAGATGTCCCTAAATTAGAAAGTTTTTAGGAAACATCACTAATTTCTCCACATTTCCTTAAAACAGATCTAATTTAGAGACTTTTCTTTAAAACGAACAATAATCTATCATCTTTTAGAGTAAATGTCATTAATTAACCTTTTTTCCAGGAAATGTCACTAATTTCGCGATGTTTGTAGGAAACACCACTAATTTATCGATGTTTTTCAGAAAATATACCTAAATTAGCAAAAAAAATTGAAACATCACTAACAATATATATTTATATAGCCCATTTTGTCAATTAAGGTAAATATATATATATATATATTAATATTAATATATATGAACATAGAGACATATATCTAAACATATATATATAAATATGTATATTTATTTATATATACATTAACACACAAAAAACAAACACACACACAGAGAGAGAGATATATATATATATATATATACATTTATTTGTATATTAGAACACACATTTATTTTAAAATTAGGCATGCCATTAAATAACATGGCTATTTTAGTGAAATTTTATTTAGTGTTTTAAATAATTCCTAATTATATTTTTATAATTATAATTTTCTATATGTATATTTACAAATATATATTAACACACACACACACATATATATATAATATATAATATATAAAAATATATATATAATTTATATATATAATCATAAATTATAAGCTTATATATTTATATAATATATATAAATATATAATATAAAATTTAAAAATATATGTAAAATATAAAAATATATGTAAAATATAATCATATATCAATATATACAAATATAAAATATAAAATATAAAATATAAACACTTTGAAAACCATGATCGTTATTAGACACATAAAAATGATTTATTTCATAAACATGTAATTAAGAAAACAGATAGGATCGAGAGGTCTAGTGTCTTGGGAAATTAGTAACATTACATAACAACTTAAAACATGAAATACAACATCTTTATTTCAAACCTCTTTGGCATGACCAAAACATCCCTTTGTACTTAATACTGCATGGGAAAACCTGAGGATATAAATAAAAAAAGGGTGATATATAAATACCACTAAGGGAGGAAAAATACACAACATGAAGAATACAATACATTTTAGGAAATAGGCATATCAATGGAGCATAAGAGAAACATGAAAATAAAGTCATGATATAGCATGATTATCATAACATGGAAATATGGAAACGACGTAAAACAAGATATTAAAAAGAGACAATGATAATTTCACATGGATTAGAATGATTAAAACCACATAAAACAAGGATTTCCATGGGTAAACCATAATTTATCAGGGTTTATCATGATACTAAACATTATCCAATGCATTAGAGCGTTATCAGGATGCACACTTTATAAACATTTCATTTCATGTATAAGTGTGCTACATGGATCATATAACATGGAATAATTCAACATTAAAAGTTCTTCCATTGTTAATTAATGTGGAATATATATATGTAATTATCATTAAATATTTATCTTTTTATAAAGGTGAGTACCCTTGATAGATAAATGGGTATGGTAATCACTACATGATGATTTTGGCTTGGAAAATCATGGTGTAATTTTAGTAGCATAACGTCATCATATATAAATTCATAAGTTGGGTTGATGTGAGAAAACGTGGTCCCTAATAATTTATACATACATTAAATGTTTCATGGAACATACTATCCCAATATTTTAAATGAAATTTAGATGCATAATATGGTAGAATTACTTGAATGAAAATAAGAAGAGAGAAATCCCTTTCTGGTTTTTAACATGGTAAAATGTGTACATGGAAGGAAATAATGAGATAGAAATTGGTATCTTAACATCAAAAAACAAAAGTTTCATGTATTATGGATTTTATAAATCATACCCCATAATTTTTAATTGAATGTAAAAGTGTATTACATCATAATGAAACTTCGATAATATTGAGATGGGGAAAAATATCGTAATTGAGTATGAGAATTCAAGAGTTTGAAGAGGGGATTATTGAGATCTTGGAGAGACTATAGAGGATTATAGTGGGAGGATTATTGAGTAGGGACGTGATACAATTATTTTTTTTGAAGATAAGTGGGATCCTGGGTGGGATTATATAGGAAATGAGAGGGGAATTCATTAATATTTCACAAACATAGGTTTTGGAATCTATATAATTAAATATTCAAAACCCAAAACCATCCCATGGTTATTGACCATTTTTTTCGCCAATGTGGAGTGTAAAACCATATTTTATAAGTTCAATGACCAAACATATTAATATATTACCATTCCTATTGTGGAGGTCACTCACATTATTAAAGAAATGAATTTATAATCATAAAGTATATTATACATTATGTAGGATTCACTAAGGCTTCATAGAATAAGTAAAACAAATCTAAAATCAAATTTTTTTATTTTTAAAACATTTATTGGTCTGTTAGTACCCATTATAGTATTTATTACCTCATTTTTGGATCATTATGATTTCATAAAACACCGGTTTTATTTGTACTGTTTTTAATTTTTACCAAAAAATTCGACTATCCCAGAAAATTATGAAAGATTCACCATTCGATATTTTTAACATCATAATTCCAAAAATAATATTAATTCTATCTAAATAATTTTCTAAATATTTTAATTTTCACTTTTAAAATAAAAACCTTCATTTTTTGAAAATTCATGGGTTTTGACCAAAACAGTTTTCAGACCGTAATGAAAATTGTATTTGACATATTAAAAACTATATAATAAATTATAAGTGATATAATTAATGTTATTATAGTATATTATTAATATATTAATTATTTCAAAAATTCATTAATTCCTATAAATTCTTTAAAAAAACCTTTTCTATTTTACCGTATAAAAAATATAACTCTTATCAAACTGATTACCCAATTATTTACAGAGAAGGAATTGATATAATTATGATTTATAATAATTGTTTTTATAATATTATTTATAAAAACCTCAGTTTAATATAATGTATATAATTCTTAAATGATCCATTTTTACTTGAAAGGACAATTTAGCAAATTCTTTTCTTTTTAAGAATGACCATTTTCATAAATGAATTGATGGAATAAGAATTTTATTTTTAAAAATGGATTACATAACAAGTAACTAATACCTTAGTACATAAACCCTTATAACACTCTCATAAGACCTAAGGGTAAGGTGTGTGATGGTGACAAACTCTTAGGGCAGTTTGAATAACATTTCCTGAGGGGTAATCTCTATTAACATGAACATATCCTGTAAGTGTTTCCACTCAAGATTATAGTGTTGAATCTCGGCATGGGATTGGTCAAGAGTGAAACCATGTGAAACTAACTTCTTTATGAGCTCAGAAAAATGATATTTGTATAGACCGAGTCTACTGGATGAGGTCATCATCTCAATTTTCTATTTCAAAAGGATTCTTTTTTAAAAACCATCAATTTATATCAGTCGTGTGATTACTGGTCAGTAGTTATATTATACATGTTAATGATACTTAATGATCATTTAAACCCTATAATAATAAAAAGATTAAGAAAGAGTGCATGTGTTTTTTATAAGACATTAAAATAAGGTGAGTATTATTCATAAAAGATCATGTCGTTACAATATTCCCACCTTAAGAAATTTCACCCTCAAAATTCCATTTTCCAACACTAAAATAGATGATGGAAACTCTAACTCATCACTTCCTTCAGTTCCCACATTTCTTCTCCAAACATATTATTTTGCCAAAACACCTTCATGAGGGGTGTCATCTTATTTCATAGAACATTTTTTTCTAGAATCTAATATCATCACTAGCTTATCTTCATAAGAGAGGTAATTTCACAAAGGTACCACCTCTGTATTGATTGCATGCAATGGGTCAGGTATATAATTCCTCACAAGTGATACATAGAATACATCATGTACTTGAGATAGGCTCAGTGGGAGTGATAGTCGACAATCCACAGTTCCAATGTGATCAATGATCAAAAAAAGGCCTATTTACCTTGGACTAAGCATTCCATTCTTCCTAAACCTCATAACTCTCTTCCATGGTGATATATAGAGGAATACCATATCCCTAAAATAAATACCTCAGTGTCATCAACAATTTTTATCATAGATAGTTTTTCAACTCTGAGCAACTTTAATGTGATTTTGGATGGTCTTAACCTTCCCTGCCATTTATTTGACCATTTTTAGACCTAGATGTTCTCTCTCCCCAACTTCATCCAAAAAAGACAGTTTTTTGAACCTATTCCCATAAAGGACTTCATAAGGATCCATTTGGATGCCTGAGTGGAAACTATTGTTGTAAGAGAACTCAACCAGATAAATATGTTAATCAAATCCTCCTTCAAGTCCACTGATAATGCTCTCAACATTTAATAAAGTGTTTGGATAGTCCACTCATATTGTCCATCAGTTTGAAAATGATATGTTGTACAAAAGTTTAGCTCAGTATTCAGATCATCTTAGAGACTCTTCCCAAATATAGAGGTGAATCTCGGTTATTGATCGAATACAATCAAAAGTGGTACCCCATGTAGCCCTGCCCGTTTTCTGATGCATATCAGTACCCGTTGATCTAAGGAAAAATCTTCTTGAATCGTAATGAAGTGTGTAATAATTGTAAGATGATAAACATCAAACCAAGATAGAATTTTTTCCTTTTGATGTATTTTGATGTACGATGAAAAATTATATAGTGATGTTCTCCCATTTAGATGTTGGCATGGTTAATCGTTACATCAACCACATATAATTCTGCCTTTCATCCTTCAATTTCTGACATACTAGACAATTTTATGTATACTCAAAGATCTCCTTTTTCATGTTATCCCACTAATAATTCTTTCAGAGATATTTATATATAATTTTTTTCCTAGGTGAATAGAGAAATTCAAACTATGTGCATGATCTGAAAGTTCTTTCTTTAACTCTGTTTTTTATGGAACACATAGTCTTGAAACAAATATCTCAATTCATTCTTCATTAAAATTGAACTCTAAGGATTTCAATTTTTTTAAAGCTTTTACATTATTACAAATTCCCACATCATCCTTTTGAGCATCCGTTAACCTTTACAAAAGAGTCGGTTGAGAAATAATTTGTGAAAGTGTTGATGATGTTACATTCTTTATAATTCTGATGCATGTATTCATCACATATAAGAAGATTGGATCCATTTCAATTGTTATCAATGATAGAATCATTGGGTTCTTTCTACTTATATCATCATCCACCTTGTTTTCATTTATAGGGTGGTAATAGATTGAGGAGTCATCATCTTTGATATTCTCTAACCATATTCATTCACGTATATTCAACTATTTCTATGTGAATATATACTATGGGATTTTGTGATACGTATATCATCCACACATCTCTCCAAAGAGTGTAATGTCACCAAATTTTTAATGTGATGATTACTACATCCAACTCTATATCATGGTTTGGATAGTTCTGCTCATGAACTTTCGCTTTCAATTAAGCATTGGCAATTAATTTTTCATTTTTCATAACCACGCAGCCCAAGCCCATCTTCATAACATCAAAAAATACCACGAAAGGTTCCCCACTTGTGGGAAGTGTCATCATGGGAGAAGTGTCGATCCTTCTTTTCAACTACTTAAGTCTCTCTTTGAATTTATCTTTATATGAAATATTAACTCCCTTTGATGTTATCTTGGTATGAGGCATTGAAAATCAGGAAAAATTTCTCACAAATCAGCGATAATGTCATGATTACACAAGGAATCTATGAATATCTATCACAGATGATGGCCTTCTCCATCCATCAATTTCATTTGTACTACAGAGATCTATTAATATCCCATTTCTTGTGATGATATTCCCCGTGAATAAGACTTCTTTCAACCAAAACTCACAGTTGATCTAAATTTCACAGAGATTATCCTTTTACAAGGTCCCTAGTATAGTTCATAGATGATCCTCATGGTCCTCCATGGGTTTGGAGTATATTATAATTTCATCTATAAATACTATAAAAAATGTGGAGGTAATCTCTAAAGATTCTATTCATCAGTTCCATGAAGATTAATAGAAAATTATCATGTCTGAAAGTCCTTACTATGAATTCATAGTGCCTATACATTATAAAAAAATAAATCTTGGGGATATACTCATTCTTCACCCTTACATGGAAATATCATGACCGCATATCCACCTTGGATAAGTATTGGGATCCACTTAGTAGATCGAAAAATTCATAAATTCATGGAAGGGATACTTTTTTTTACCATGATTCTTTTGAGCTCATGATAATCAATACAAGGGCACATTGACCCTTCCTTCTTCTTGATTAATAGGATTGGGAATATAAACCCTTTATCCAGAATCCCATGTAGTTGCTTCTTTAGCTCCTCAAATCCACAACACCCATTTTATACAGATTCTTAGATATTTACAATTCCATTGTTGTGGGATCAATCAAGAATTAAACATCTCTTCTAGAAGGAAGACCAGCCAATTTCTCAGGAAACACATCTATGAATTCCCTCAAAATAGGCATGTCTTAGAGTATGGTTCCTTCCTTAGACTAAGTCATCATAGCAACAAAGGCATGATCATATTAAAGTAATATATATGGTTGATATGATAGTGCTAAGGAATATTCATCCTCCTCCTTGCACTTATATGGAATCGGGGGTCGATCTGCCATATGAAGAGTGATTTCCCTTTCACAACATATTATATTGTCTCTCTATGGGGAAATACAATACATTCTAATAATTACATCATATTCCACTATAGGGTGTATTACGAGGCTATCTGGGAAGGAAGTCCCTCATATTATGATAGGTAATAAGTTTTATTCAGGGGATTTAATAATTTCCATATTTTTCTTCTCACCACCATCTCTACTTTCATGATTTTGGTTGGTGTTTGGATTGTTCTACTAAAATTTTGGGACATAAAATTATGCTTAGAACCAGAATAAAAAAATACATTCACTATTATTGAATGAATAACTAGCATAACTATCACCACTTCATTTTCGGGATTTTCTTCAGTAATAGTGATGGAAAAATATTCTCTTTGTTACCTTGGAGGTTTTTAGTTGCCTATTAAAACCCTTGGAAAAGGGAACTAGTTTACAAAGTTCTTTGGTTATTTGCAGTTTTAGTAATGAACAATGCATTGAGGGTCCAATAGAGTTTTTATTTCTTCTGCCGCAGTAGCGGATTTTATTTTTGAAAGTTAATGGCTAGGTTCCCTTCTCTTCCACACCTAAAACATTTCCTCATCCCCTTTAAAATATTTCTAGGGTACTTCTTTACACACCTTAGGAAAGTTGGGTGCTAGAATTTCTTATCACTGATGGATTTATCCATTGGACCTCTAGAATTAATATCCACATTCCACTTCTTAACCATCTAATAGCACCGAGATTTGCTAATCTACATTTCAACATTATGGGAACATCAGAAAATTTATTCCTAGCTATTAATGTCATAGATCACTAGGTATTTCTCTAGGATAGATTTTAGCCCACCAAAGAAGCGATAAACATTTAATTTGGGTTAATGAAATGGCCTAAGGTGTATCATGCATGCCTTCTGATTATTTGTTTGTATGTTTTGATGGATTTTTAGTCTTTTATATTGAGATAAAGGATGTCCCTTTTCATATTAATTTAGAGGGTATGAGGAAAATATTAGTTGAAAAACATTTTCCAAAAAACCCTTTCATTACAATTCCTCAATCTAGTCTTTAGGATTACTATTTTTGATCAATATACACAATTGATCAGCTTCACCATCTATATGATAAGCATCTAGAAAAACATTATATTGTTTGTAACATTGAAGGATGTAGAATATCTTCTCAATGGAGTTGATCCATTGTCCAATGATTGAGGGATGATATGATTTATTTAATGTAAGAGGAATTTGTCTCAGGAAGCTCTTGACTATATCATTTTATGAGTTTACTAAGAGTGTATCATGAAAAAGTTTTTGATTCCTGCTCCTATCAAATTAGGCATCTCATTAGAATAGTCATCACACAGATCTTCACATCAGTTGTTAGCATGAGTCCTCCTATTACCTGTCACTTGATAAAATAAAAGGAAAGTTAGGGGTAAGTATTTTGAACTATTAAACACATAAAATTGAATCCAATGACAAAAAAGGATAACATATAAATTACCTTTATCTCTTAAACATATAAATTATATGTTTTGATCTATGTTATACATGAAAAACTTCAAAAAATATATATTTTTCGGGGAATTTTTTTATTTTATTAATAATGGTTCATATTAAGATTATGAATTTATCAAATCATATCCCTTGGGAGTTTCAAACCAAGAGTGCATAAAAGCCCATTTTTATGCACCAGTTCTCATTCGAGTCTAGCTCAATGTGGTGTTTTTGGGTTTTACACCTAGATACATCTATTCCAGAGAAACCGCTACTTGTTCGTATCAAGAAATGAATGTATTTTCATGATAAACCACTTAATATATAATCACTATGATTTATTAAAGATTTTATTATACTTATCCTTATCCCTAAGTCTTTCACTAGAGTTTCCTAATCCTAATCCCAAAAATAACTAAATGTATCCTCTAATACCAACTATAACAGCCCTATTATTTATTACACATTTAAACATGATATATTAAATAAATTTTACATAAGACCACATTGATGATAATGGAAGAAATTAGGAACATTACATAATAACTTAAAACATGAAATAAAACATCATTATTCCAGACTTCTTTTACATGACCAACTCATTCCTTCGCACATAACACTTCATGGGATAACCTGAGGACATACATAAGAAATGTTTGAGCTATAAAGAGAATTAAGGGAGTAAAAAATAAATAACATAAATAATAAAATACATGTTATGAAATATGAATATCAAAATATAATAAGAGAAACATGAACATATATGAATGATATAACATGATTATCATAACATGGAAATGTGGAAACGACATATAACATTATATTATAATGATTCAAGGATCATTGCACGTGGATTAGCATGAGTAAACCCTCATTGAAAATGGATTAGAATGAGTAAACCCTCATTCAACATTTATTAGAATTAGTAAAACCTCTTTGCACATGGTGTATCATTATATTAAACATTACCCAATGCAGTGCAACACTATTTGGGCACATCTTTTATAATCATTTCATTTCATGCTAAAGTGTTCCACATGGAACATATTACATGCAATTATTCTACATAATATGTTATTCCATGATTATGGAATGTGGAATAAGTAAATTTATATACCATTCAATAAGTATATGTGCATAAATTTAAATACATGTGATATAGAAATCGGTATGGTATTCACTACACGATGATTTTGGCTTGGAAAATCATGGTGCAATTTCGGCAGCATAAAGTCATCATATAGATATTCATAAGATTGGTTAATGAGAGAGAAAGGGGTCCCTAAAAATTTATACATGAAATAGATATTAAAGGGATCTCATAACATAATATCTCAATGTATGAAATGGATTTTAGATTCATAATATGATAGAATTACTTGAATGTAAATAGGAAGAGAGAAATCCCTTTTGGAATTTCAACAAGGTAAAGGGTGTACATGGAAGTCATTAATGATCGATAAAGTGTTATCTAAATATTAAAACATGAATTGGAAAATATGGGGGAGGTGAGAAATCATAATTGATCATTTTTAATTGAAAGTAAAACGGTATTATAACATGAAGAAACATGGATAAAAATGAGAAAGAAAGGATTCCCTTACATGGGTGTGTGAATTAAAGAGCTTGAAGAGGAGAGTAGGGTAGATTAGGGACGTTCCCCAATGATTTTCAGTGAAGAGAAGTAGGAGATTGGGTGGGATTATATAGGAAATGAGAGGGGAATTATTTAAAATTTCACAAACATAGGTTTTGGAATCTATATAATTAAATATTCAAAACAAAAAACCATCCCATGGTTTTTCCAATGGGTTTTTTAAATAGTGCAGTGGAAAAAATTATATTATAAGTACAATGGCATAAAATATTATAATATTTTCATTTTTATGTGGAGGTGAGCCACATTATTAGAGAAATGAATTTAAAATCATAAATTATATTATATATTTTGAAGGATTCAGTATGGATTTATAAAATAAGTAAAACAAATATAAAATAAAATTATTTAAATGGTAAAATATATATTATACTGATAATACCAATTATAGTATTTATTACATCATTTTTGGGTCATTATGATGTCATAAACACATATTTTATTTATATAGAATTTAATTTCTACCTAAAAATTTGATTGTCTTATAAAATTATGAAAAATTCACCTTTGGATAATTTCAATGTCTTGATTACAAAAATAATATTCATCTTATCTAAATTATTTTCTAAATTTTTTAATTTTCACTTTGTAAATTAAAACCGATATTTATTGAAAATTCATGTGTTTAGAGAAAATCAGTTTCAGAACCTTAATAAAATTTTCATTTTACGTTATAAAAATTATATACTCAATAATTATTAAAAAAAGAAATTTGATAATTATATATCATTAAAATATTAATTATTTCAAAAATTCGTTAATTCCTTAAAATAAATTCATTAAAAATACAATTTCTCTTTTATCATATAAAAATATAACTCTTATCAAACTGGTTACCCAATCTTATATAGATAAAGAACTGATATAATCATCATTTATAAGAATTTTTTTATAATATTATTAATAAAACAACAGTTTTATATAATATATATATTTCCCAAAAGTAATATTTTTACCTGAGAAGACAATTTATTAAATTTGTAACTATTTAAGAAAGACCATTTCCATAACATAATTGATAGAATAAGAATTTTATTTACAAAAATGGATTACAAAAAATGTAACTAATACCTTATTACATAACCCCTTATAAAACCAACATAAGACATAAGGATAAGGTGTCCGATGGTGGAAAAATCTTGGGCAGCTCTAATAACATTTCCTATGTGGTAACATCTATTAACATGATGTTCTTCCATATGTGATTCCATTCAAGCTTATCATGTTGATGCTCGGATTGGGCTTGGTCAAGAGATAATCCTAGTGATGCTAACTTCTTTCTGATCTCCAATAATTGACCTTTATATGAACAGAGTCTACTAGATGAGGTCTTTTTCTCTTGTGTCTGTGTCGAAAGGATTTTTTATTAAACATAAATTTATATCAGTCATGTGGTAACTATTCAATATCTATATTATCAATGGTAATTATACTTAAAAGACATTTAAACCAAATAATAATAAAAATAATAAAAAAGAGTGTGTGTGTTTTCTATAAGGCATTAAAATAAAGGGAATATTATTCATAAAACATCGGGTCGTTACAAGCACAAATATATATATATTAGTATTTTTATATTAATATATATATAGGAATGAATATATTTAAAATATTTAAATGTATTAATACATAAAAATATAACATAATAAAATTAAATATCTTAAATACTCATAGAAGGTGATATCAGAGGGGCACTGGGAGACGGATCGAGGGTGGGGTGCTGGGATGGAAGTGGGAACAGGGGTGGGGGAACCGGGATTGATATAGGGGTGGGGTGGTAAGACGAGATAAAATTCTGGGTAAGGGGTTTGGATGACATCAGGATGGGGGTGTGGTACCACAAGAAGTGGGTGATGGGGAAGGGGTGTTGAGACAAGAACTGGAGTGGGGGATGGGGGTTCTAGGAGCAAGTTGTTTCAGGACCTGATGGGTTCAAAAAAATTAATGATTTTTTCTTGAAAATCATTAAATTAGGTTGAATTTACTGAAATTTCTAGAATAATTCATTAAATGAGGTGTGTTAAAAAGGAGACACTTACAAAGATTGCTAATTTATTAATGTTTATTTATCAATGATTCTAAAAAAACTCAGTAAATGAGATGTCTATAAATTGTGATGTTTATAATCATTAGTAAATTAACCACACCTAATTTATATATATTCATCATAAATGTCTATAAATTGATTAGAAATTTTTTAAAACAACCATAATGATGAAAAATGTCACCAATTGTCATTTTTTGTAATGTTGGCTGGGTATTTAGATTACACCATCACATTTATTATGAATGATATATTAGATGAAATTCCATTAAGGATTAGGGGTGGAGCACTCAAACAGCAATGGGAGCTGGGGTGGGGGCACCGAGATGGCTACAGGGGTGGGGAGATAGGACGAGACAAGAGTGGGGGCGGGGGTTGGGATGACATCAGGATGAGGGTGTGGGGGCACTACAAGCGGGTGATGGGGAAGTGGCGTTGGGATGGGAATAGTAGTGGGGGATGGGGGTTCCAGGAGTGGGTGGAATCAGGACATGATGAGTTTGAGAAAATTATAAATTTAATAAAATAATGAATTTTTCTATAAAATTATGTAAATTAGGTTTCATTTACTAAAATTTCTAGTATAATCCATTAAATGATGTTTCACTAAAATGTGACATTTACAAACTTTTATAATTTAGAAATATTTATTTACCGATTTTTCTAAAAAATCTCAGTAACTGTGGTGTCTATAAATATTAATGTTTTTTCAAATTTCTAACTTAGCTACACCTCATTTATATATATTCTTCATAAAAGGCTGTAAATTTATTGAAAACATTTTAAAACGTCCCTAATGTTGAAAAATGTCACTAATTGTCATTTTTTGTAGCATTGGATGAGTATTTAGTTTACACGATCCCATTTAAGATGAATGATATCTTGGTTTGATGTCCTTCATAGAAAGAGTCATGTTATCATAGTTGATGGGACTTATTCAAGAGGTTAATAATTATTCATTTATGTTATTAAGAATTTTTTTTATTATCCCTAAGATTTTTATAATTATATTATCCATGGTAACACATTTAAATAATGTTGTTGATTGAATTACATGTGTTTTGACTATCCTCTATTCCATATTGATTATTTTATATTTACTTTTGGTTGATATCATTTTACATTAACCCTTATTGAGAAATTAATATGACCATTTTTTTATTTTCCATTCACAGAGATACAGAAAATTAATAATTATATGAATTTAAAGGATGTAGAATATTTAATTTTATTATGTTTTATTTTTTGTTTCAATTATATAATTTGAATCTTGTATATATCTGGTTCTTCGAGACTAATGAACTGATTTTTCTTTGGGGATGTGATCCCTTATATCTTATTCCAATGTAAAAAAGTATACAATATATCAATATTATTAGAGTCTGGATGTTGTAAAATATTTCATGGAATCAACTCTAACTAACTAATGATTTTTGAATACAAGAATATAAAAATGAAAAGTCATTATATCATTGGTGATCAAAACCCATTTAAAAGATCATTGATCTCTTCCTACAGAATCTGTATAATTTAATTAGAAACAATAAATATAATAGTATCAATAAGATAGATGTATCATTAAAGGAAATGTGAAAAGGCACTCTATAAGTAAAGTCTAGAAAAAATAAATCATTATCCCTCAAATACTAGTGTTTCTTTATTCATTAGGAACTGTATGAAGAATACCAACAATCTCATTCACTCTCAAATTTTACTTTTATATATGATAAATATTTATAAACAATCATGAATTTTTTCACAATAACAAAAACGGTTATGTGTAGTCCTTTATCATTGTTGGATTTGATGCTAGTATCAAAATATAGAAATAAATGTTACATAAAATTTACCATATCCACCAAAGATTTTTCATGTCATCAATATTAATATAATTAGATGATATAGTAAGAGGTTGATGAATACTTTGGTTAGGGTTTTAAGGAGCCACCATTTCAAGAGGTGATTGTTTAAAATCCTTATAATCTTTATCTATTTGATAATCTATCTATCTATATGTAAAAAAGTGTAAAAAACTAGTTTATCATGAAAGATCATAGTATCTTCTTAGTGAAAATATCCAAAAGTCCCTAATTCAAAAACTTCTATATCCATCACTAGAGATGTTACATTCATCACATATAATACTTGGCCTATATTTTTTTCTAACACCTATTCTTCATCAGGTATTTCTGATCTAGAAGAAGAATCATCAATCTTGTTCTTCATATCAGTATGTTCCACTAATGATCCTTCAAAAACATTATGTACAAAAATATTAATCAATATACTAGGAATAGGATTAAATCTATGACCATCATGACTATCATCTCCAAATTATTTTTATTTTATTCCACTAAAATATCGATACAATATATCCACATTGAATAGTGGATTATCAAAAGAATGTGATTCTCCCCTTCTACTTCTATTGGTAGAGTCACTTTATAACTGGAATCAACCACTAAAGGAGCCTCATTTACACTAGATTACTCATTATAAAAAAATATTAAATTTTTCTTACATCCCAAATAATCAATATATTTTTATTCTCTTATTCATTATAATCAATATCTTTTCCTATAATAGGAATATAGTCATAAGAATATATAGGTCCATCGAGCACATTTTGAACACTATGTCATTTCCTACTGGTGTGTGGAGGAACTTCATTTGTATAAATAGTACAACATAATTAATCATAATAATAACTATGAGATTATTTATTCAAATCAACTATTTTATTATTTAATATTATTTTAGTTTTAGTATGAACAACTATAGTGAAATGAGATTCTAGACCCTTTAAATTAACATTATTATCAACATCTTATGTAATAAGAAACACTGAACTAACTCAACACCTGATTGAAACAAAAATATTTATTTAATTTTCATGAATAATATATTAATTATTATATGAAATGATTATTATCAATTGATATAGTAATATATTATTATTTTTTATTGATTAGTATTTTAAAAATGTTTCCTTTTGGAGAACAATTTTAAAAAAGATATTGTAATTTTACTTAATAAGTTAAATTTAGTACATTACAAAGTTTGTTATAATAGAAAATATTTATTTTATAATATTATATGTAAATATTTAATTATTTGGAAAAACATTAAGAAACAATTTCAATGACACATGACGTTTAAAAATTTATTTTTAAATAAGAATAATTTTCCTTTATAGTTAGGATTTTTATATATTTAAATAAATATACAAATTTAATATTATGAATTGTATAAAAACGAAATAATTTTATAATTTATAATTTTGAAAATAGATTATGGTTAATTTGTTATATTTTTATGAATTAATTGTGTTTTTATTTGAATAGGTAAAAAAATAATTTTTAATGAAATCATAGTGTTTATGACTATATCATGAATTTAACAAAATATTAAAACGTTTCAAACAAACTCCATAATCATATATGTATTTTAGGAGTAAAAAATTTCATTTTAAAATACTATTATGAATTTTGAGGACCTATTTTTAAAATGAAACGTATTATTTTCAAATATAAAATATTTTTGGTCATTTTTTTAAATTAATATTATATTGGTAAAATTTGATATTTTTTCTTTCTTTGAATGCCACAAAAATTTTAATTTTTCTTAAAGAACAATTTTTATCTAAAAAATATAATAAATTGATGTTTTTATCCTACACATAAAATTTAAGCAAAAAAATACTTTTTTTATTATAACTGAGTTTCAACACATTACATGATCTAATATGAATATAGTTTTTTGTTCATATAATTTGTATCTAATAAAATGTTTCAATTTTTTGAATCCATATGTATATATTATTTTACAAGTTTCATTGTATTATAAGGAATTAATGGTATATTACTTAGGAAAAAATTAGTTACCACTCTAGTACTTGGAAGGGAAAAAAGAGAATATTCAAAGAGTAAAGGAATTAAAAACATGTTTAAAATTTTGAAAACGAACAGTTGAGGTATGAAAACCCTAATATAGTCTCCCACCCTAATATTGTCCATTTTCAGTCCTCTTTATGTGAGAACCCCCCATCGTCAAGAGTAGTGAAACTTAGTGGAAATTTTACTTTTTTGGTCCATGATGTGTTTCAGGGGAAAAATTAAATTTTCCGATAAGATTATATCAATTATTTTTTCCAACTTTTTTTGTCCTAGAATAGGTTTTGTAGCCTTTTATAGGAGTATAGTGGCTATTTCAGATGTTCACATTTTCATAGATATATTTAATTTTTTAATTAATTAAATATTACTATATTTGTGATTGTTATTTCTGTGATATATTTTAAATGTAGTGTCGTATTGAGATTCTATTTTGATGGTTGATTTCAAAATGAGGTTTTTCATTAGTGGAGAATAAAATTATGTTCATCATCGAGCTCATTCTCAGCCCCATTTTTCTTTTGGTTTTTCTAATTTTTCCTTTCATTTTATTATTATTTTCATTATTGCTTTTAAAAATAGCATGTATCATTTGCATGTGTTGCTTCCCCCCTTTTTTATATTCATCTAATCGAGAAATAGATAGAAGATGGAGAGTGTAATTATTTTTCCACACCCAAGGATCTAGTATAGAGGATTATTGAGGCTCGACGGGTGTCTGGCAAAGATCCAGGGTAAAGCTTCAGTAGTTTTTCCCTAAATAGTAGCCATTTATTTCAACATAAATATCAATAGTGTTGTTTTTCTCTGTTTTATAATCCATTAATGGGTCTCTGTGTAACCCATGGGGATTTATATATGATTACATGAAATGGAATTAGGGATTCATGTTGTTTGGAGGGGGGTTCATTCAGGAACACCAGTGTACACAATAAGTGGTTCAGGGAACACACACTATCTCTTCATCCTATTTCTAGAAGATTGTGATTTTTAGAATATATTCCCTTTTCATGGGAGTTCGTAATGTGTAGTGTTTATGGGGGTGTGGCTGAGTAATCATCCATACACATCATGTAGGGGTACATGGATATGTAGAGTACATAACCAATTCCCTAGTGGGGTTCACATTGTTTTAGCATACATGCCATGGAGGAGTACATATCTGGGTAGAGTGGAAGGTAACCCATATGGGTTTACACTCTATTTATGGGTGGTATATACTATGTACTTGAGAGGGGTACACGCCAAGTGAGGGATGAACTTTAAGGGAGGTAACACATGTGAGGTAACCATAATAACCCCAACTCTAGTATCTTGGATCTGGTGTCCTACATTATTATATTGGCATTGATTAAAAGTATCAAATCACAAATGACGAATCATATTATTAGTTTTGGATAAACAAATACATCGATGATACCCATTTTATATTGGAAATTGAAATAATACATAATAAATAAATAAATTAAATTAAATTCATTCTATAAAAATTATTCCAAGAATTATTCTTCATATCCATTAGTAAGGAAACAAAATATAAGTTGGGTGAAATGTTTATTAATGGTTAATTATAAAATAATATATCATAAATCAATAATAATAATTAACATGGTGAGGTTAATAACATAAAACACCATCCATTAAAATAACTTTACTATCAGTATAAGATATGGAATAATAAATATTGTATGGTAAATAACTAAAAGAACGATACATTTTATCAATAATAGATAATGAAATGAGTTTAGTGTTAATATCATAATGAATCCTAATATAAAATTAAAAAAATTATATTTTCAACATAATAAATGAAGAATTTTTGGACTTTATGATCTCAATCATTTTAATTCCTCTATTATTAATTTCTCTCCTCAAGATAGTTTAAAAATACATAGCAAAAATCCATCTAATTTGGGCAACTAGTTTTCTCCAAAGACATGTCATCTCATAGAGGGGATATCAATAAACAAGCCCCACCCATGTATTCATGTAGAAATAAATCCTCAAATATCGTGTAATATATTTACTTGATGAAAAATGTTCTTTATCATCAATTATTCTTATTAATTAAGTGATACTTGTTTATCAATATTTCCCAGATAATTAAATCACTATCAATGTAAACACCATATATTAAAATGTAATAAAGGTTATGAAATATTCACATAAACTATAAAATTATATAAATTTAATGTGCAATGAAAATAAATCATAAGAAAGTGATTTCCATAAAGAAAATGTTAACAATAAAATAGAAATTGAGATTATACCATAATTTTTTACACTTGGTAACTTTGAAATCAGATCCATTTGGAAGAAATAATTAAAATTTAGTCTTTAAATAACCTTTATTATGAAATCAACATGGTATTACATGTGAATTTGGAATTATATAAACCATATAAAATAAATTATGAGCATATCATTACAATATTCCTTAATAAAGGGAAATTGATAATATTTCCCTTACCTTATGTTTATTTTTAGTTGAAAATATATTAAATTCTTGAATAGATGTTTGAAACATGTTAATAAATTATAAAAGAACCATCTTGAAATTTATAATATCATAAATGATTTATTAATAATATATTATAATCCATTTTCAACCATCAATCATTATTTACATTATTTTGGGTAGTAATTGCACTATTTTCTCATTCATAATTTCTAATGTATGTTATGGTTCTTTTTCATGTTATATAGTTCTATAATATAAATAATAATAATCATGGAATAATAATCATATTTATATATAAATTATTATTTTAATACCAATTATGGGGGATGGTTTTGAAAAATGAAGTGTGTTACGATCATAGAGATGGTATGTAGTACATATGCATTGATAACATTTCCATTTTTCAATGATCATTTTAGAAAGGAGGTAAGTCATATTTTATCTCTCAATAAAAATAATAATTTCATAAATATAATATTATTTATTTATATTTACTTATATATATCATCCATAGTGAGTGGTGTGGAAAATAGAGTCACGTCAATTTCTAAAGTAGATAGTCCACACATAAACTAACTATGTTATCATATTCAAGTGAGTGAAATGGTAAAAAATGAAATGATATATTATGTTAAGAAATTGATAAATATTTCATTAATACAATATTAATTTCAATTATATAATATATAATCACTAAAATTAACCTACTTATATATATCATCCAAGTGCTTCCTGTAATCTCTACCATAAGCATGAACTAAAGTGAGGATCATGGTCTTAAAAATTAGTCTATGGGACCTAGTATAAATGGACTATATCCTAAATGTACATGCCCCCTAATGATCCAATATGAATTTATCCTAGATAGGAAAGAAATGGTCTATCTTCATTAATCAGACCATACTCACCCTAATAGCAATGTTATTTGGAGGCATCTTCGCATGATCCACCAAGAAATCCATGGTAATATCATCTAGCTTACATTACAGAATGGGAAACAACTCTAGTAAACCAAAATTTCATTAATTCTTGACCATAACCTACTTAAAAGTGTAGTATGGTGTTATAAACTCTATAATCTCTCTTTTCATGCTTAAACACCAATATTGTGGATGTAGTACATGGTACATTTTTTCAAACCAGTATGTAATGCCCACTTTGAGGAATGAAACTCATGCGTCGTCTCTTTTTTCATACATTGAGTAACAAAAAAATGGTTATAAAAATATATGATATCGTCCTAATCTAAAATCTAATTGAAATTTTATCTCCCTACATTGAAGGATATCCCTTAAGTAGAAACATTATGGATCCTCATACTACCTCTCCCCGATTAAGTTCAAATGTGTGGACTCAATTGATACTGATACGAGGGTCATCTTCTCCTGGACCTCCCAAACAGAAATATGCATCTCATCCAATAGGTATTTCATCTACCATTAAAAATGGACAATAGAACTACATGAGTCTATGAATTTCTTCTTAAATCATCACTAACACTATATCACTTAATGGGTGTATATACTATCTCAATATCGAAGGACAACACACACTCAACCCACCTCCACTTCTAGAGATTCAACTCTCACCCTGAAAATATATAAATTAATATTTTGTGGTCATTATACATTGTAAAACTATTTCTATATAGACAATTTCATCAAAACTTCAAGGAATAAACCACCATAACTAACTCAAGATCATGCATTGGGTAATTATGTTCATATGGATTCAACTGTCATGACTCATATGAGAAAAATCAATTCCCCTACATCAATAGTGCTCCATGTCTAATCATAGATGAATCACAAAACATGATAAACTCCTCACTTGACTTGAGTATCATCAAAATCAATGTAATATTCAAATTCTTCTTCAAATCCTCAGAATAATTCTAACATTCTCTGGAAAAGTCGAACATAATCCATTTCTTGGTCAAGCCTAGAATTGTAGCTTCCAAATTGGAAAATTCATGTATAAACCTCATATAATTACCCACTAAACCAATAATGATAAGGATGTCAAAAACATTATTGGTATGATCCAAATAAATTATTCACAAATATTCCCTTGGTCTACTGACACACCTCCCCCCTAATAATGTGACCTAATAAATGTACCATGTTATCAAGAATTGAAAATTAAATATCTTGGAAGGAATCCTATTCCCCCTAGTGTACTTGGGATGATGATAGGATGTTGGGAATGATCATTATGATCGTTGGAGTACGCAAATACTTCATCCAAAAAACCAACCACAAAATGATCTAGGTATGGATGCAAGATTTTTTCCAACAATGGAATAACCATTGCGAGAGCATTCATTAGCCCAAAAATATCATCATGAATTCATATAGATGATACGTTCTTCTATATGTATTAATTAGTATTTTAAAAGGTATAAATATCAAATGATTATATCCCAACATCAATTCAATCTTGAAGAAAACACAAGCTCATCTCAATTGGCCAAAGAGATCATTGATTCATGGAAGAGGATACCAATTCTTCACAGTCATCCTATTCGACTTCTGGTAATAAATGGATAGACACATGGTCTTGTTAGTATTCCTATATAAAAATAATAGATAACCACAATGTGAAATTATTGATAATATAAATCCCTTATCCATTAACTCTTCCAACTATTTCTTATGTTTTTGAAACACTATTTGTGTAAATTTATAACGTGGAATAGAAACTATTTTACCTCCATCCACAATATCAATTGTAAACTCAACATACCACTCAGGTTGGAGCCCTACGAAGTACTCATAAAACATATCCTAGAACTAGAATACTACATGTGTAAATGTATCATGAATTGTACTACCATAATTTAGGGAGAAAAAATAAACTAGAGAGGTGAGGTCTCCTAGTTTTTTATCAACATGCCCTGAATGACCTTCCTGGATATCACACTCCCCATTATGAATATAACTATAAACCTTAGGAGATGTTAAATCCACTCTATTATGGTAAATATCGATATAGTCACAGTATGATACCATCCATTCTATTACCAAAATCCTGAAAATCATGAAATTTAATATATGTAAATATACCTATAGAAATGATACTCCCCAACCTCAACAGAAAACCCCTTACATTAATAGATGTCACTTGACCATATTCACAAATGTATTTAAATCGTCATAAACCCACTCAAAAACTCCACAATCAAGCTAAATCCCTTCATAATTTCGGAAGATATGAAATAATGAGATTCACATGTATCTAATAAGGAACTAAAAATCAAATAAACTACAAGAATATTACCCTTACAATTGATGTCCCAACATCACTATCCACAAGTGCGTACTGAACTAGATAGAGCTGTCCAACCCCTCTTAATGGTGTTGTAGTCAGAGTCCCCTGAACTTCACAACTTTACTCATACGGGCTCTCTTTCCTTGATATATTACATTCACTTTAATGACCTCCATAGCTAGAAAACCTCAACCACTCGACTAATATAGGGTAGAATACCCCCTTTCAGCACACTAATTTATCCATGTTCCTCCATCATTACCCATTAGTCAAGGGTTAATCCAATACCTTTGTGTATAACCCATCCTCCCATAGACTCGGAATTCAAATTGAGTTCATGGACACTATCTAAAAATGTGACCCGACCTACTACACTAGTGATAGTTTACTTAGATACTCTTCCAAGTAACCACTCATTCTCCTTGGAAAATTTATTTTCCACGGCTCAGATTGATGTTATCATATCGATACTTTATACTCTCAAAAAACATTCATCATAGTCATCCTGAAGAAACCACATTTATTCCACTAGAATCCCCCTTCAATATCTGCTCAGAATTGAGATCATGATTCAACACATTACAAAACATCTTCAGGTAAAGTATTATATCCTAGGATGTAATTTTACTATAATCAACATCCTATAAATTCTTTGTAGCAGTAACCTACTCTCCAACCAATGCCGGGGAAAACCATTTCACTTCAGTGAAGAAACTATCATAGTATATCATTGATATACTCCCTTATTTCAACCATATAAACCTTGATCTATTCTTATACCTAAGCACCTCTAGGTAAAAGTGTTCCAGAAACATCTCTTAAAATTCATTTTATACCATGTTTTCTTGATACCCATCCTAATTCCAAAATATCCCTCTAACACCTCATTGATACTCCCAACATGTAAGTATAAAACATAACTCTTCACTCCCTAAGAGACTCCAAATAGGAAAGGAGAATCAAGATGGAATCAATACTGAACATAGTTAACTCAGTTCCACCCTCTCTAGTGAATGTTGGAGAGTGTTGCAACTAGAAATCCCATGTCAAATTAGAAATATTATGCAAAACCAACCTTGGGTCTCTTTCCAGAAATAGCCTAATGAGATAAAAGTTCACAAAAAACTATTCTATAACTCCTTCTCCCAAAATTATTAGAGTCATTGGTTCCACTACTGGCGGGAAATTTTTGTCCATTTCCTCATGTCATCATATCAAAAAATAATTGTTATTAAGGCTTATCTATATAGTTACAAACATGCGTCTTTGGACACATAACACATTTTAATGATATAGATTCACATAAATACCAAAAAATCCATCCTTCACACCCTGATACATGGTCAAAATTGAGGCACTATCACTACCCACAAACATCCCTCATATGATTCATGGATAACATAGGGTTAAAAAAATTTATATTCACTATTTTCCATTATAGACCAATTTTATGCAATTAAAATTACCTCATTTAAAATCATTTACAATTATTAATTTCTTATTAAAGAACATTTTTATCAAAAATTACTCAAAAAAAAGAAAATAATTTCGTTATGACAACTCACCCAAAACCTACATTCCCATGCATTCTTAAATGATACATGTCACATAAAATTATGGGTTCCTTGAAGGGTACATGTATACTAAACTTTCAATCCATATCATGTCATGAAAGAAAATATTAGGTAATAATAAAATCACACAACAAGTTCATCACTAAAGATTAAATAACATTCAAGTAAAAGAAAAAAACATAAATAAGAATAATCCCACCATAGGTAAGTTGCTTTTCTCCCATACATGGGTCATCTATTCCCATGTATGAGATCAAAATAAATCATGAGACATCCTAGTATACCCTCTTTTATTACCAAATAGTATGACAATTTAAAAGAACAGAAAATATCAATTTATACTAGTTTGTAACAACCCAAAACTAGTTCAACATGTCAATTCCGCGATCTAGTTGGTTATGAGACCTCAGGCATGCCTCCCAATATGCCAGAGGCTTGCTACTTGCAGCAAGGGTATAAAGAGTAACATGGGGTGACAATTCCCTCATTATCAAAAAATCACAACATCAAAAACAAATTACCAATATACCAATGATAATAATAAATAACCAGGATAACACCATAATAAATAAATACATACATCACATAATCACCACTAAACATTTATAAATGACTATAAACCAAATAGTTATATTTTCATGCCATATATGTGTGAACTACCAAATGAAACTCAAAATAAAGACCCACTGACAACTCTTAGTGAGTGCCGATGTCATATTGGTTTCCCTCATCCATGCTTCATCCCAAATCCCAACTCATCCATCTACCATATGAATCTTTCAATTATCTTATCTAGAATACATGAAGCCTATTGGGGTACTGATCAATAAGCCCAGGTATGGTGTGAGTAAAACTCTACATGCCACAAAAATGGAATCTAAATTAATATACAATATATATTAGTGTATGCAGTTGTATAATGGATAATTACAAATAATAAAAAGTAAATAGTTTCAAAATAAAATATCCCTTAATTAACCACAGAATCTATAGGAACATGGTGAAACCTGAATTAACAATACCAGCATCAGCCCATGTGCGAGTATGAAATATCAACAAAAGGATATAACAGTTTATTTTATCATGGTTTTTGATTAATAATTTAATATCCAATTTAAAAATCACATAATGGGGGACTAGAGGGGAATTATAGAACCCCATTGTTATTTTAAGGTGTACTCCTAGTCCACAAAATCAGTTATTAGATTCAACACACACACACACACATATATTTGGGTCCTAGAGAAGAAGTTTATAACCCCATGGTTATGTATAGTATCATTCCTAATCCCACAACTCAATAAAAGATATCCCAAAACATGGTTACACATTCAAAAACCATTAATCACCCATTTCCCTAAATTCATTATTAAACACATTTTGAAATTTTATTTTTTAACCACACATAATTAATATGTCATAAATTCAATCACATTAAAAACCCCATATGATTCTATCAAGTTCAAAAACCCATTAATTAATTTTTTAAATTTAGAATAAAATTTATAAATGGGGAATTTGAAATTTCCCAATTATATCATGTAATTATATTCAATACTATGGGAGTAGACAATGAGACCACATGCCTCAATGTCATTGATTGGTTTTCTCCACATTGAAATCCCCAATTAGATTGGGCGAGATAGAAATCACAACAACATAAGAGATCGTGGACTAATAACTATTATCAAAATACATAAAGAATTGTTTCATTAAATACTAGATATAATCCATTTCCAATAGAGGAAAAATAATCCCACTTCATCAGGAAAGAGACGTGATAGAGAGAGGAATCCAAATAGGGAATATATTTCACACCAGAGAGGAGAAAATCCTCTAATTAGATCTTTGATTCTTCCAGAAATGGGATTTATGATGATTAAAATCTTTATAATTTCATCTAAATTATAAATAAAATGTTAATGGATGATACAGGATGATTAGGGGTAAAAATCAAGGTATTTGAAAAAAAATTTAATAAATTTCGTGGATATAAAACCGAGGAAATGGTTTCATGGACAGAGGAACGTTGTTTTATAATATATGAACTGTAACCATGATACCCTACTCAGGTGGTGTATAGTTTCTCATAAGTGGTTTATGGTTTGACAAACTATGCAAACTATGTGAAAAATATGCTCTGTTTGAGGGTATGCGGTGTGCGGAGTAGGTTGCACAATTTGGCCAAACTATGAAACAACATTGTGCCACCTCTCATGCCTCCAAAGTGGGGTACATTGGTTCTTAGAAAAAACACATGGTTTTCCATAACCATTATAAAATCATTCATATCCCCATGGGATTCCCAATATCTCTAATTTAAACCAAAACATCCTCAAAATGAAAACAAGGGTAAAAGAGTACCTGAAAATGAGCATGAGGCATCCCCATAGAGGTTAAGATCTTACAACTAAAATAATTAGTTATTGGTGGTTTTATCCATGATATATAATTTTAATTTCATCAATTTTACACCACCTATAGGTTACTAGATTTAATGATTCACAATTGGTATCTGAGTAAGTATTATGTAATCCCTTTGAACTATATTTAGAAAAATATTTATTAGAGAACATATCTGTGTAATAGACTATGAGGATAATAATATTTATATGATATCATTCAATGATATGGTAAATAAATAATGTTGGTTTTAATAGAAAATACATCTATATTGAGACACTTGAAAGTGGATGCATTTGTGGAAAAAATACATATAAGGATAATAAATCTAAAAGAGGTGGACTGAGTATTAACTTATTTTTCACCAATTCATGATGAGTAGTTTAAAAAATATAAACCTATCTAGACACTCCTAGGATATGTACATGGGATAATTGAAATTCTCCTTATGAGCCATTTTGACATATTTGAATAGATAATGACCATAGGAGATGTATGTTAATGATATGGTGTCATGGAGAAAAAATTGAAAATCATGATTTTCACATACAATGAATGATTTTTAAATATTATATGGATTTTCACTATGAATATTTTCTCTTAAACCATAATTTATGGTCTTTTTTAGTGGATGGAACCATGAGGAATATATTTGGAAACAAATGTGATGGAAAATACAATTATTTTCTGTATAGAAACTAAATGAGATAGGATTTGGAAGGAGAAACCTTGTAAATTCTCTTAACCTACTTTCATGATATATGATTAAAAAATAAGAACATGTGATTTTCACAACACATAATATATGTGGAAATTTTACATTTATAAAATTTTATTGTTCAACGATGGTGGAGGAAATAACTTTAAATTTCCATCATGTCAAAAATTTGGGAATAATAACATAAAATAATGTATCAAAGGAAAGGAATGATGTTTTCTATATATAAATGAATGCGATAGAGAAAGTACTTTCTAATGAATTTGATGTCTTATGTATTGGGAACATGGAAATTACACAATTCAATTCCCCAATCCAAGATCTTAGTTCTAGACCCAGAATGAAACTATGTTATGTCAGTTGTTAAAGTGGAAGGATTGAAGTGTTTATGTATTAGGATTCATGAATAGTGTTTTAGATGTGTTATATTAAAGATATTTTTATTTTAATAATCACGAAATGTATTAATATTTTTCATTATTAGAATTTATAAAGTATTATAAATCATATGTATAATGTTATTGATAAATTAGAAAAGTGGTTTATGATGAACATTATTAAAAAAATTATTTATGAAATATTTTTTATGGTATTTGATTTTATTAAATTAATAATGATATAGTATTTTTTTTCAAAGAATTTATGTTTTCATTATGGTTCTATAGGGATATAGTTTATTATAATGTTTTATAAAAATATATGATAATGGTATTCACATGTTCGGCATGTGAAATTATGAGCCACTTAATGTTTTCTTGGGATAAATGTTATAGATGATCTTGGAAATAAAGTTTGTGCTCAAATATTTTTGTTTTTGGTTTTTATTTCGGGTGGATATGTTTTGGTGAACCATTAATGTTAAATATTTTTGAAATAGATTATGTTTAACTTTTGGTATTATTGATGAGGTTTTATATATTAATGTGGAATATTTGTCCATATTGGAAAACTTGGGATAACATTTTGGTTTTTTTAAATATTTTCAAAATAGGAAGTGGGTTATCATTATTTTAGGGATCTCATGACCCATTAAATGTTAATTTGAGTTCTTTATTAATGAAAAATCATCTAGAATATTAATTTATTATAGTAAGAGATCAATGGGAAATTGATCAAATCATAATATAAGGATAAAATAATTCTTATGAAATAGAAGGAAATCAATTAGGTATATTTTATCATGTTATCTATCTTGATAGAAAAATAAGCCTTCAATATTAAGAATAATATCTTCAAATAAAATTATTATTCTTTTATCTGCATTTCTAATGAATTGATAGTATTTTAACCCCTCATTAATTTATAGTTTTTTGGTCATTAACATTATCATAACTAGGTTCTCTATTACTCATTATTATTCCTTGGATATTAATTTTCACCACATGTCTATATTTGAACTTCCCTCCAATATTAGATTTATTTATGAACATGATAATGTGTTATTTGTTTGTAAAATTTATATTCCACACTGCACCTTCTCAAAAAATATGATTCCAATGTACAATGTAATATTTCATCAGAAAAAATTAAAATACTAAACCCCTGATAATCGACATATAAATTTTAAGGGAATAATTTATTTAAGGGGTTAAATATAACACCTTTATATTTTATGATATATTTCTCTAGAAATAAATATTTTCATCTTTTAATATATCTATTAAAACACAACACTGAGCTTTAAGAAATGTTTTACATATGATAAAAATAAATTTATTTCAATATGAACATTTCAACCACACCATTAATTAATAATGTGTAAATATTAATAAAAAAACTATTAAAATATATTTAGTGATTTTAAATAAAAAAATTATTAATTCATAGTATATAAGAACTCCATTTTATATAAGGTTATTTATACTTCAAAGATATGTTCACTTTAAAAATGATTATTATATCATTATGTGAGTGGAAAATATAATTAATTTATTATTTGTTTTATAAATTTTACTGGAAGGAATTAATATTATTTTTTAAATTATCATTTTTTAATAAATATGAGTGAATTTGTGGAATCATTTTACAATGATTTATTATATACTAAATAGTAAAAATTTCTATTTTTTGTAAAACTTTCATTTATTTCATTAAAAATTTCATTTAAAAGCCCACTTATTTTATGAATTTTATAAAAAATTAAAATAAGCTCTAATATTTGATATAATTGAATTAATTACATATGAATAATTATTATAATTTATTTTGGAATATGTTTATTTTGTGGCCTAAAATCCATTTTATGGAAAACTATTTTTCTTTGCACTTTCCACATTTATATTAAAATTTATTTATGGAAATTATAGAAAATGATTATAAAATAATTTATCCCATATTTGGAATGAGTAGTATTAAATTCAGTAAATAGGATCCTTTTATCTTCTTCATTATGAATTTTAAACATAGTGAATATTTGTCACCTCAGTAATGGAAAAAATGGGAAAACTGGGTTAAAACTATGAGATAAGCATTAAATTATCTATAAAACATTCCATGATTTTATTGGATATGTGGTTTTTTTACCATAAACATCTAATAATATATTGTTATTTAAATCCCCCCAACATAAAATTTCTTATAACAGGTATATTATTTTAAGTAGACGATAAAGTAAAAAATATCCCTCTCTTAATTTTTAATATCTAGAATATTTTGTGGAATAAGTAAAAATATTTTATTTTTTATATTAATTATTTGTTAAATTATTAATAAAATTATTAATTTTAAATTTTTTATTGAGGGATTAATTACATTAAATTTTAATGCAACACCGACAATGATTTTGTGAAAATAATTGAAAAATATTGTAAATTATATTAAAAACCTTAAAATTAATATAATTTAGCTAAATTATTGAGTTATATGTATTTTTAGAAAAATATTACATTTTATTGATTTTTTAAAATTTTATTTTTTAGTTGCAATACTCTATTGATATTTTTTAAAATCAAATTATGTGAATATCCATTGAAATGAAATTAATGATATCTTATGTCAAATAATATTTTAATAAATTATATAAAATTCACAAACACATATCTTCAACTAGTTGAATGTGTTGACCTTGCCTGTTTTGATAAACCAAACTATTCTTTCACATACTTTGATAATCCCAAATATTGGTTATCTATATATTAATTCTTTCAATCATTGAAATTATATTATCATGTTGATAATAATATTAAAATAATATTTGAAATATGTTAATCAATGTTTATCTATATTTGTGTGAACTTCGAAATAATTCTAACTCAATCGAAATATGTGTTTCATAGAACAGATAAGTGTTAAGTCCCCTGGTATGAACATAACTACTAATACAAACAAACAGACCCTTACTCAAACTTAGTCTACCAATAGAAAAAGGTTACCGATAGACTGAATAGGCAGTCACTAAAACAGAACAGAGCTACCAGTATGTATAAGTCCACTGGTAAGCAGATGTCACTGATAGATTTAGTCTACCGATACGAGCTACTGTTATAGAAAGGATCCACCAATTCAGAACAGCTACCGATAGAAGCAGAGCTACCGATAGATCAAGTCTACCGGTAAGCACGACACTGATAGATCAAGTCTACCGATAGAAGCGAAGATATCACTACTAATAAAAACGAGCCACCGATATGCACTTTAGCACTGGAATCGTACAAGCTACTGATACAGACGAGCTACCGATAGACCAAAGCTACCGATAGAAGGAGTCACCGGTACATAGAGCTACTGAAACACGGAGTAACTACAACTAATATGAGGAGCTACCAGAACAAGAAAAAAGGGATACCGATATAAGCTCACTGCTATACAAAGTCCACTGTTACAACTCTACCAATATAGAACTACTGATGAACGATTTAACCAGTCATTGATTCTTAAAATCTACTTTTTCAATACTATTAAAATAATTATAATGGTTATATTTGATGATTTTAATGCAATTAATGTTATTTAATGATAGTTGTTGGCATATCCGGGAACTGTACCTCATACCTGTAAAAATGTAATCATTCCCATTACTAGTGCTAAAAGCTATAAAAGGAATGAAAAATATCGGGCACAGATCAGAATAATAAGATACATATAAGTGTGAAAATAAAGGGCTAAAGAGTGCTGAAAGTGGTGAATAACCATATAAAAGATATGCTACATCCATACTGGAAGAACACTAGACATATGCAAAGCCATTCATTCAAGAAGATAATACAAGCTGGACTTTAGTCAAGGAGAGAAGAACTACGACTAGCTCTTCCTGCACTCAAGATGATCAAACTGAACTTGAAGAAAACGACCCTCTATTTTTCAGAAAAAAACCATAAAAGGACTCAGAACCATTCCTGATTAATCAAAGGAGTCCAGAGTTGCACCTAAAATCACTAGAGCATTCTAAAAATCATATCTAATTTCTCAGTGATACTTTTATTTACATTTTGAGCAGGGTGCATACTCTGTGTATTTTAAACACACACTATCTCCTGAGCTAAGATGGAGGATTTCTAAATCCTCACAAACACCTTCTATAACTCTCTTGTTTCCCACTGTGGATAGTGGTAGAGGTTAAGTAGGACCTGGATAGCCAGTGTGATGTTGTTGTTTTTTCTCACGAAGAAATTTAGTAGAGGTCTTAGTACCTGGATAGTCTATGTACGGTTGTCTACCCCGATCCAGGGTGTGGATCAAATTTATATAAATTGTATGAGAGGACTAAGTCTCAGCTTGAGAATGAACCTCTTAGTTACATCTGTTGTGAATGTTATATTATGTCTAAATATAATATATATATATATATATTTTTTGTATTCCTCTGAAAATTACTATGAAATAAAAACTGTTTTAAATTTACATTGATAGTTAATCTAGCAAGTGTTTGTAACTATTGTAAATCAGTAGGTTAGATTCAAAATCTAATTAAATCTTCTAATTAATTTAACTGAGACGTAATCAATATTTTGAGAATCTAATTGAACCTTTACAGTTTTACAAATTCACTACAGTTTAACATAGTTTTTAATTGGGGGATTTTTATAGAAATATTTTTAACAGAAATTTTATTTGGTACTCAATTCACCCCCTCTTGAGTATCCACTATGACCATAATTTGGTATCAGAGGGTTGTTTATTATTAAATATTTTTGGGACACTCTATTTTTCAATTGAGATTTTAGTTGTGTCTTAAAGATCTCAAATTTCTGTTAGTTCTAAATTTTATCCCTTTAAATATATTTGCTAAAATCTAGCTATGGATAATAGATTGGAAGGTGCTGCTACCAATAGGGAAACCTTATTTAATGGTAAAAATTATGCTCAGTGGACACTTATAATGAAAATTTACTTAGAAAGTATGGGATTTGATATCTGGACTGCTATAGAGACTCAATATAAGATTCCAGAAACTGAATGAACTGCTTGGGATGAACCTACTAAAACTGTTTACAATAATAACTATAAAGCAATGAATTCCATGTACTATGCTTTAGGAGATGAAGAATTCAATCGCATATCTTCTTGTAAAACATCCTATGAAATGTGGGACACTTTGGCTATTTTCCATGAGGGAACAACCAATGTTAAAGAAATTAGATTGATCACCTATACTATTAAATATGATAATTTTAAAATGAAGACTGATGAACCTATTTCTAATATATATCTTAGGTTCAATGATATTGTCAACACTATGTGCTCTCTTGGTAAAGTTGTTCCTGTAAAAGAACATATCATGAGAATATTAAGATGTTTTCCAGACTAGTGGAGAGGCACATTAGTTTCAATTATATAATTTTGTGATATTGGTGCTTTACCTGTTATGGAATTAATTGGTAAGCTTATGATTTATGAAGAAGAACTTAAGGTAAACACGGAAGAATACGATGAACCAAGTAACTAGTCAGTAGCATTCAAGTCTACTTCCTCAAAGTGCAAGTATAAGGAGAAAGTTCATGTACCTACAGAAATCTCAACAAGTGAAAGTTAAAATTCTGACAGTGATGTTGAAATGTCTCAAATAGCCAGAAGGTTCAAGAAGTTCTACATGAAGAATATGTTCTTCAGAAAATAAAACTACAAAGGTAAATATGACCACAAAGGTCACTGGATGAAATATTTGAAAAATCATGATAAGAGTAATGAGATTGTCTGCTATGAATGCAAAAGGAAAGGACATGTAAAAGCATACTTTCCAAAATTGAAGTTCAAAAAGAAATATTACTACAAGGAAAAAAAGTATAATAAAGATATGAAAGCAACTTGGAGTGCATTAGAAGATAGTTCAAGTGATTCTGAATCTACTCAGGATGAAAAATCTGAGAAATCTATCATGTCTTTCATTACAAACACATCTGAGGTAACATTGGACACTCCTGCTTTAAATTCTTATTATTTTGGAGTTTATTTTGATTATGAATCAGAAAATATGTCTAGTAAAGAGTTATTTGAATATTGTAATATGCTAGAAGGACCTGTAATGAATTTTAGGACAAGTATAAGACCTTGAAGAAACATCATCCTCTAACCATCTCTGTAAAATCTGCACTTGATGTAGAAAAGGAAAAGAATGATTAATTACTAATGGAAAATACTGAAAAGAAATTTCATAATGAGAAATTAATGAAGGGCTTAGGAAAGTTCAAAAATAGAGAAGATACACTTACTCAAATGCTAGGAAAACAAGGGGCACCAAAATATACCACTGGAATTGCCTATCAGCTTGGAAAAAGATAGATTGCTAAAACTAGATTTATTCCTAAATCTGGACAGAATGCTGCTAGTTCTAGTTCCTTAGATTCATATGCTTTAACAAGTAATTCATATGGTAATAGATCAAATAATGTTTATCTTTCCATGTATATCAATTCTGTAAATTATCTGAGACCCATAAGATAAATCTGGGTACCTAAATCTTTGATCGCTAACCTGTCTGGACCCAAGAAAATTTGGGTACGAAAATCATTTTCTATTTAAACCTGTTTTGTAGGATACTTGCTTGAAGAGTTCTCATAATAAGTTTTAGTACTTGGATAGTGGATGTTCAAGGCATATATATGGAGATTACTCATGCTTCAAAAGTTTAATCAAAGTTGATGGAGGCCATGTCAACTTTGGTGATAACTATAATGGAAAGATCATCATCCTAGGCCAGATTGGTAACAATGATTCAGTTTTAATTTCTAATGTTTTATTTCTTAATGGACATAAGTATAACCTGTTAAGTATTTATCAGTTGTGTGATGATGGTTTCAATGTTAAATTTGAACTTGATTATTTTTATATTTTTAATTCTAAAAATGTTTTAGTATTTTCAGCTTTGAGAAATAAAAATGTTTATGTTGTTGATTTGAATTCTTTAGATAAACAAAACATTACTTGTTTAAATACTTTTTATAAAGTGTATTGGCTGTGGAATAGAATATTAGTACATTAAAACATTCATTCACTTAGAAAATTTTCTAATTAAAACTTAGATAGAGACCTACCCAAACTTAAATTCCCAATAGACAAAGTTTGTAATCCCTGTCAAAAGGGAAAGCAACATAATGTTTCTTTTAAATTAGATAAAGAATTTTCATCTTATCAACCTCTTGAGTTGGTTCACATTTATTTGTTTGGATCTTCTAGAGTTTCAAGTTTAAATGGGAAGAACTATTTCTATGTCTTAATAGATGACTATTCTAGATATACTTGGGTATACTTGTTAGCTCACAAAAGTGAAGCTTGTTCTTACTTTGTTAATTATTCCATGTCTGTAGAAAACCTTAGTTGACTTATGATTAAGACCCTGAGAAGTGATCATGGTTGTGAGTTTGAAAATCATGAGTTTGAATCTTATTTATCACAAAATGGCTATAATCATATCTTTTCTACCCCTAGGACACCCCAGAAAAATGGTGTAGTAGAAAGTAGAAATAGAACCCTTCAAGAGATTGAAAGAACTATTCTTAATTAATATGACCTGCCTATTTATTTTTGGGATGAAGCTGTAAATACAGATTGTTATATTATTAATAGAGTCTTGATTATACTTGTTCTCAAGAAGACCCCTAACGAGTTGTTGAACAACAGGAAACCTAAGGTAAATTACATCAGAGTTTTTGGTTACAAAGTCTTTATTCTCAATACAATGGATAATCTTAACAAGATTGCATCCAAAAATGATGATGGAATTTTTCATGGTTATTATTTAACTAGGAAATCCTATAGAGTTTTCAATAAAATATCCAAATGTGTGGAAGAATCTATTCATATCATGTTTGATGAAACTGATCCACATGAACCTAAGTCTTCTCTTGAAAATATTGAAGAAGATCTATCTGTTCTGGAACTTAATGATAAAATCAATGAACCTGTTGTAAAGACATCCAGTTCTGGACATATTCCAGAATCTGCTTCTGTAGAACCTGAACTTAGAGAAGTGCCAGAAATTTCTAGTCCCACATATACTAGATCAACTAGGATTCTGAAGAATCATCCTTTGGATGTTGTTGTTGGTAATCTTGATAGAGGGACACAGACTAGAGATTCTCTAAGAAACTAGGTTTAACATCAATCCATTCATTCACAGTTAGAACCTAAAAATGTCAATGATGAAGTCAATGATGAATTTTGGGTAATGGATATGCAAGAAGAATTAAGTCAATTTGAATGAAACAAATTTTGGTAATTAGTGTACATACCAAAGGAAACTTTGACCATAGACACTAAATGGGTTTTTAGAAACAAAGTTGACGAGTCTTGAAATATAGTTAGAAACAAATCTAGGTTAGTTTCACAATGTATCAGTCAAGAGTAAGGAATAGGATATGAGAAAACCATTTCCCCTGTAACTAGATTAGAATCTATAAGGATCCTACTTGCCTATGCTGCTCATCTGAATTTTATGTTATATCAAATGGATGTCAAAAGTGAATTTCTAAATGGTGTTATAATTGAAGATGTTTTTGTTGAACAACCATCTCTATTTACAAACCCCCATTTTCAAAATCATGTTTTTAATCTTTATAATGATTTATATGTTCTAAAACAAGCTCTAAGAGCTTGGTATGATAGACTTAGTAATTTTGTAATTTCAAATGGTTTTACTAAAGGGATTTCTGATCCAACTATTTTTATTAAAAAATTTTCTAAATATGCTATGATAGTACAAATCTATGTTGAGGATATTATTTTTGGATCGTCTAAACATTCTATATGTACTGATTTTTCAAAGAGTATGCAAAATGATTTTGAAATGATTTTAATGGGAGAACTCAAATATTTTCTTGGATTTCAAGTTTTTCAAAATGAAAATTTTATTATTTTAAATCAAAGTAAATATACAAAGGGTATTTTAAAACATTTTGGTTTGGATAGTATTAAGGAAAGTGATGCACCTATAGGTAATGTCTGTAAATTGGATGCAGATGAAACTTTGAAACCAGTGGATTAAACAAATTACATAGGTATGATTGGAAGCTTACTTTACCTTACTGTTAGTCGAGTAGATATTATATTTAGTGTGTGTATGTTTTCAAGATTTAAAGTTAATACAAAATAATCTCATTTACTTGTTGTTAAAATAATTTTCATATATCTTAAACATACTGCAAATTTAGGTTTGTTTTATCCAAAAAGACAATCTATTGAATTAATGAGTTATTCAGATGCTGACTTTTCTGGTTGCAAGTTGGATTGAAAAAACACATCTGAAACATGTCATTTATTATGAATTTCCTTAGTATCATGGTGTAGTATGAAATAGAATTCTGTAGCTTTTTCTACTGCTGAAGTAGAGTATATAGCTGCTGGTAGCTGCTGTGCACAAATTCTGTGAATGAAATACATTCTTTTGGACTATGGATATCAATTTATAAATTTATCGATTAACTGTGATAACATGACTGCAATTAATATTTCAAAGAAGCCTGTGTCTCACTCAAGGACAAAACATATTGATGTAAGGCACCAATTTTTAAGAGATCATTACCAAAAAGGTGATGTTACTCTTGAGTTTATAGGTACTAAACATCAATTACCTGACATTTTCACCAAACCATTATGTTTGGATAGGTTAGGTTACATTAGACATGATTTAGGAATTATATATCACTGTTATACCTCACCGGTATGAAACCTCACCATTATACCTCACCGGTATGAATCTCACTGATATACCTCACTGATTAGTGGATCTCACCATTATGCATTCTCACCGGTATACCCTACCATTAATTATGCGATGTTTTAAACTTCTGTCATCCTCTAGAATCTGTATCATCTATACATTACTTATTATAAGTTAATTATTTATTTTATGATTCCTAAATGATAACACGAAGTCCTAGTTACATCTCAATCCACCGAACCTTTCCTTTACCCTCAAGCCTTAGCTCCCAAATCTCATGAAAAACATAAGTTCATCAAACCAAAGATGGAAAAAACCAAACTCCCTACTGTTAGAGATGAAATTGATGAGACAAATGCGAAGAAGCAGAAGAAAGAGACAGAAGAAAGTAACAGTGTTAGTAGAACAAGGTCGGGGAGGCGACCAGTGAACCCACATTTAAAAATAGAGATATTGTGATCGAAAGAGAGCTATGCGTTGAATGGATATTGTCTAGTAAATAATTAGTTCTAGAGGTGCTGGAAAATCAAAAGTGGGTAGAATTCTTTTCAAACAACAATGGACCCTACTATCCGAAGCTGGTAAAACAGTTCTATGAGTTTGTGAGTTTTGAGAAATCAGAAGATGAGAATCGAATGATTTCATTTGTGAATGGAATGGAAATATCATGTTCATATGTTGAGTGGTCTGAGTACCTGAGAGTAACACATGATAGAGTTTATGGTTATTCATTGAAGACAATACCACCTACAAGTGAAATATTTGAATATGAGACTGCATTAGAAGAGCTCACTGGTAGTGGCGAGCAAAGAAATGTGGTTGCTGCTGAAATGGACGGAGAAAACAGACTGTTGTTCAAATTTGTGCAACATGTGATATGTCCAAGAAGGGGGGACTTTGAAAATTTGATATATCATGATATTTATCTATTACATCTCTTGAGACATGGTGTGAAGGTGAATCTGTGTAGGCTGCTAATGATTCAAATGGAAGATATGACTAGGAAAAAATCAAAGACCAATGCCTTATTCTTTGCCTAGTTGATCTCAATGATTATTAAGGTAAAAGGAGTCACTGAGTCTCTGGATGAGACAATTGTGGTAAAGAAAAACTTTTTTATCACAAGCATAGTTTTAAAATATATGAAGATAAACTAGAACCCATGGAGAGGAGAGTGGGTTACTGGTGATAAGAAACTATATGATAAGTTCAATCGTGTAGATAATCCTTCAGGGCCAAAGGATGTGAGGGATCCAGGTCTGGGACATGATGAAGAAGAGGTACAGTATAGTGATGATTCAGAGGAGGAAGATTCCTCTATAGCAAATGGAGGAGATCCTGACCTACCTGTTAGTCAAACTCCTGAAATTGTGTCATAAGAAATGGGATATACTTCTTTGAACCTACCTAGTACATAAACTATTATGGGTATAAGCAATGGAGAGGCACATGTATTTCAGGAAGACCAACACAAATCAGATCAGAAAAATGTTTCCCCAGAGAATGACGATCAAGAAAGAGAATCTTAAACTAAAGCATTTACTTCTTCCACCTTGAGTTTAAGTCCTCTGATTGGAAGTTCTGTTGTACCTTTTGAGGTTGTTCTTGATGAAGTTGATAGACCTGCTCCTATTCTTGAGGAACCTCCTACTGTTGGAGAAATGGAGATAGTTGTGCAAGACTCTGATGATGAAGACCAAGCTGATCAGGGTTCTCTTGCGGTACAGGATAATGCACCAGTTGAGGGGGAGCATCCAACTAGGTTTGGCAGTGTTTCGGTGGCTGTTGAGTTTGAAGACTGGGCAGATGACCCAAGGTTTGTAGTTTGTATATTGGATTACCCAGATTAAGATAATGATACCTCCCTTTAGAGACCAAATATCAATTATGATATTCAGTCTGAGATAATACTTGAAGATGTGGTAAGAATACATGATCTGGATAAGTTAAAGTCTAGTGTTAAAGCCAACATTGTGGAAGAGATAAGAAAAATGGAAGTATCCTTAGTGTTATCAATTCAATAGATTACGACTGACTCAGTGGCCAATATTGTGTCTGAGAGAGCACACGCATTTGTACATGAAAATATGATCACTTGGGATAATCTTTTATCCTTAAAGGATGGTCTAAAATAGTCTTTGAATGCTTATTTTTCTGAGTTAAAGAGTTTCTTTGTTGAAGAGATTCGCAATATAGAAAAAGTCCTTCAAACTCTATCTTGGTTGTAATGTTTCAACCTTTGTGGCAGAAATAGTGGATGAAGTTACAGCTTTCCAGAGTCAAGTATCTAGACTAGTAGAGAATGTTGAAATTCTAAAGCAATCAGTTATCTCTCTGGAATCTTATATGATTTCTAAATCTCAAGTAGACAAGGATTTGGCTTATGTGAAGAGTGTGGTTAGTAAAATGGTCTCATGTTTTGAGGAGTTTAAGAATTACATAACAAAGCATGTTAGCACCCAAGATTCTGCATTGAAAATTCTTATTAATGGGATAACTAAGAGTTTCAAAGAAACTGTGACCTTATCTATTGGTTCTCTTGCTTCTAGTCCATTAGTGGATTAGGATCAGATTAGAGCTTTGATAAAGGAGAAGCTTGGTTCAGCATCAACCAGTGGATCTGTGGAAACATCTGATCTGACCAAAGTGGTAACTTCTACTAGAGATACCACTAGAGATATCATGAAGATTGTTCAAGACTATATGTGAGAAGCTTAGGATTCTCAGAAATAGGTGAAAGACAAGGTAGATTATTATTTCCAAAGGGTTTACAGCAAGAACCAAATCAATAATCATTTCAAGCTTCTGTTAGAAAACATGAAGCTACCACCAGTCAATCAATCCTTCAGAGAAAAAGTCAGCAAGCTCAGAGAGTTGACCCCTGCACTAGAAAAATTCATAGAAAACAAGGATGATTTCATTTATACCATGGAAATAGGAGGAATCATTATGGATTTCAGAAATCACTTGTTTCCCTTCCTGCATGTTGATGTTCGACAAGTGATTATACCACCAGATTTACTTGCCTCTGCCTCTGCTACTTCTCCTGCTCAGATGACTCTAGCCCAAGCTATCTGAAGCCTTTCTCCTATGATCACTCAGAAATCTACACAGTACAGGCCATGGATAGTTTCAGATGCTCATCCTCATCTAATCATTTCTGGTGTTCCTAAGCCTCCACCTACATCCACCTCACATGAATCCTATTCTGATCTCAAGGGGAAATCTCATTCTGAGGATGTGGATTGATCTGTGGATAGGATTTTTTATAGGAATCACCTGTATTTCATTTTTTTTCCATTTATGTATCTCTTTGTATCTATTTTTCCCAAGTAATATATATGATATTACCTTCTTTTACTCAATGTTACTTCTCTTCTCCTATATTTTTGTTCTATCCCACATTTTTCTAATCACAAAGGGGGAGAAATACAATCTAAGGGAAAAATCTATAGAGGATAAATAATATCTTTTATGACAAAGGAGGAGACATACTATCTTTTCTGCGTTTAATTCATTTCCCTCTTGTACATTTGTTTTATATTTTACCTTTAGTACATCTGTTTTATACTATGTAGTTTTCTCTGATACAATTGGATTTAATGAAATATCCTCTGATACATTACTAATTATTCTGGGATTATAATATCATAAGTTGTGATTATCAAAAAGGGGGAGATTGTTGACCTCACCTATTTTGATAATCCCAATTATGCTTTCACATACTTTGATAATCTCAAATAATGTTTATATATATATTAATTATTTCAATCATGGATATTCTATTATAAAGTTGATAATAATATTAAAATACTCTTTGAAATAGGTTAATGAATGTTTATCTATGTTTGTATGAACTTTGAAATAATTCTAACTCAATCGGAATATGTGTTGCGTAGAACAGATAAGTGTTAAGTCCACTGGTATGCACATAAATACCGATACAGACACATAGACACCTAATGGTACTTAGTCTACTGATAGAAAAAGGTTACTGATATACTGAATAGATCGTCACTAAAATAGAATAGAGCTACTGGTATGTATATGTCCACCGATAAGAAATTGTTACTAATAGATTTAGTCTACTGATAAGAGCTACTATTACAGAAAGGATCCACCGATACAGAACCGCTACCAATAGAAGTAGAGCTACCGATAGATAAACTCTACCTGTAATAACGACACGGATAGATCAAGTCTACTGATATAAGCGGAGCTACCGCTACTGGTACAAACAAGCCACCGATTTGCACTTTAGCACTAGAACCGAATAAGCTATCGATAGACCAATACTACCAATAGAAGGAGTCACCGGTACATAGAGCTACTGATACACAGAGTAACTGCTACCGATACAAGGAGCTACCGGTATAAGAACAAATAGATACCGATAAGAGTTCACTGCTATACAAAGTCCACCATTACAAGCCTACCGATAGAGATCTACTGATGAAAGACTTAACCAGTCACTGATTCTTAAAATATACTTTGTCAATATTATTAAAATAATTATAACAGTTATATTTGATGATTTTAATGCAATTAATGTTATTTAATTATAGTTGTTGGCATGTTAGGGAACCGTACCTCATACCTATAAAAAGGTAATCATTCCCATTGTCGGTGCTGAAATCTATAAAATGAAGGGCAAAGACCAAGCACTGAGCAGAATAAGAAGATACATAGAAGCGTGAAAATAAATGGCTGAAGAGTGCTGAAAGTGGTGAATACACACAGAAAAGAAAGGCTACATCTATAATGGAAGAACACTGAACATACACAAATCCATTCATCAAAGAAGAGAATACAATCTGAACTTTAGTCAAGGAGTGAAGAACGACAAGGAGCTCTTCATGCACTCAAGCTGATCAAACTAAAGTTGAAGAAAACGACCCTCTGTTTTTCAGAAAAAAAAACTAGAGAAGGACTCAGAAGCATTCCGGATTAATCAAAGGAGTCCATATCTGCACCTCAAATCACTAGAGAATTATAACACTCAAATATACTCTCTTAGTGATTATTTTATTTACATTTCGAGCAGTGTCCATACTCTGTATATTTTATATACACACTGTCTCCTGATATAAGCTGTAGAATTTCTAAATCCTCACACAAACCTTCTATAACTCTCTTGTTTCCCATTGTCGATAGTGGTAGAGGTCAAGTAGGACCTGGACAGCCAGTGTGCAGTTTTTTTGTTTTTCCATGAAAAATTGTGGTAGAGGTATTAGTACATAGACAGTCTCTGTACTGTTGTTTACCCCAATCCAGGGTGTGGATCAAATTTATATAAATTTTTTGAGAGGACTAAGTCTGGGCTTGAGACTAAAACTCTTGGTTACATCTGCTGTGCATGTTAGATTAAGTCTAAATATAATATATATATATATATATATTATATTCTGTACCTAATTAATTTGATATACAAACTTTTTTAAAGTTACATTGATAGTTAATCTAGAAAGTGTTTGTAACTATTATAAATTAGTAGGTTAGTTTCAAAATATAATTTAATATTTTGATTAAATTAACTGAGACTTAATCAATCTTTTTAGAATCTATTTGAACCTTCACAGTTTTATAAATTCACTACATTTTATCTTAGTTTTTAATTGGGGGATTTTTTTTGAAATAATTTTAATAGAAATGTTATTTTGATCTCAATTCACCCCACTCTTGAGTATCTAATCTGACCAACATTATGTTATATGGTCTAGAATATAACCTAATATCTAATTATTGTTCACTTTTACTTTTACATTAATATTCACGACCACTAAAATAGTAAAATAATTGATATTTTTGTAATCATCAAAGGGGTTTATAGGGGTTATAATGATGAGTTAAGTGTAAAAAATTTACCTAAACATGTATAAATATTATGGGATGTTATTACATTGATGTATCATCACACTATATTTCAAATATATCACATTTAAATGAATTTTAATTTAAAATGATTTAATTAATTATATAATTTGAACGGTTCCCCTCCTCGCACTTATAAATGGGATCCTCCTCTCCTCCCATATTCAAGATATGTTGGGAAAAATATCTTACCCAATACCTTCACTAATATAATATTATCTTCTATACACACTTATTATATCTTATATAATTTCCGAAATACCATCCTTTCATGGGTTAATATGTAATCCAAGGCAGATTTCTCAATGAAGAGGTATAACTCATAACCATATACATTTAATTTTATTTCTTTTTCTAATTCCTTTAAATCTAGTTCACTCATCTTAAAATGATTAATCCATTATCATATATAAAATTAGGTGTTTTTATGATTTCTTTAAAATCATTTTCCACCTCTTTTCTATCCTATGTGTAGGGAAAACATAGCTCATTCATGCATATGGCTTACTATGTTCACGTATTTATATAATTCTTTTTTAATCACCATTTTATGTGGTTGCTTATAAAGATAGAAATAATGAATAAATATTATATTTTTAAGTAATTATTTTTATTCAAATATAATATATCATTTACCTAATTACCCTTCCACCCTTTAATCATGACAATGCTAATGGTGTATATATGTGGACTACCATGTCCACAAAGTGATGAAATTATTTTTCCCTGAATATATTTCATTGATAATTATAAATATGTACATAATTAATATATATTATATTATTATTATTATTAACTTCAAGAATAATATAGAACCATTATTATTTTTAATGGTCTGAATCTACCTAACAGAAACATATATGAAAAATGAAATAGTGAACACTATAAAATGATGATTTTAATACAAGATGTATTAATAAAATATTATTGATATTTTATAAATATATCATATATAATATTATAAGTATTTATGTGGTTCTAGTTTAGAATTATTATAATTCATAATTTATTATGGAGGAGGATAAAATAATGTTCAAATCATGTTAGACATGAGTTAATGGTTTGTTGTTTCACTTTTGTTTATGTGAGAAGTATTTCACTTTCACAACCTATTTCTTTCATATAGTGTATATATTTCGCTTTTTATATGAAATATATTGATTTACATTATTTTAAGATTATATAATGATTCAAATGATGTTATTTATTTTATTTTAATTATTATTCAAAAGTAACCAAGTGGTAATGGATTTATATATCAATTTAATTTTAATTAGGTTTGTTTTAAATTGAATTTACATTGTGGATATTATATGATCTGTATCTAATAAACACCATAATTTTTTATTATCATCATTTTTATTAGGTTTTTTATATTTTTTTATTTATTAAATTTTTGTATTAGTAATCAATAATTAAGTTACATATAAATATGTTTCTTTCCAAAAAAAAATTTCTTAATGATTTGCATCTAAACATTTTTATTCCATATCTATATTTTCTTTACAAAAAACCTATATTGTTTTTAAAATAATCCAAATATTTATTATATTTATATTTAAACATTTTTTCCTTCTATAAAAAGGTTAAAAATGGATCTTCTTGTTGTTTTATGAATGAGGGACTTTTTTATCAAAAGTGTGAAATGAATATTTGTTTTAACATACACAACACGAATTTCTGTTATCAACACCATGAATACTTATTGTTTTGAAGAATATATTATAAGATTCCATGTTTATTTTATAATCAAACAATTTTCCAAATATTCTTGAAATTTTTAGATTTTAATTATGTGATTTCAAAATGAATAGTGATTTTCTTCAAGAAGTTTTGCAGTGATATTTTAATACTACATTAATCAATGAAAACACTTATTTATTTTTATGGTGATATGATCCAATGATACAATATTTATTCATTCACTAGAATTATATTGATAACGAAATATTGATGTTCTTTATTCATAATTCAATATATATTTTTATTAACTTATATAGAATATTGAGAATGAATTGCATAGGTCATTAAAAATATGAGGAATTCATGGGATGTGAGTATAATGGATGAGGTCCAGTTATAGAAATCTCCCTGATGCATTGAAAGGTATCCTCATAAAAAATAGGTGGTCAAACTACACTATGAAAAATTGGAATTTGGGGACATTTTTTTCTATTGTTTTTAAAAATGTCAATAATTTTATATTTAGTGTAGTTTTTTACTGAATGTCCCTAAAATTAGAAAGTTTTTTCTAGAAAAAATTATAATTTATCAACATTTCCATAAACCACATCTAATTTAGAGACATTTCCTAAAAAACAATAATAATCTAGCATCTTTTACAGGAAATGTCATTAATTTAGCCACGTTTTTGGGGAATGTCACTAATTTAGTGATGTTTGCAGGAAACACCACTAATTTAGTTATGTTATTCAAGAAACATCCCTAAATTAGCAAAAAAAAGGAAACGCCACTAACCATATATGTTTATATAGCTCATTTTCTTGAATTTATGTAAATATATATTTTAATATATACATATATTAATATATATGAACACAGAGACATATATATATATATATATTTATATATATACATTTACACCCAAAAAAAAACACACACACACATAAATATATATATATATATATATATATATATATTTAAATATATATATATATATATATACATTTTTTTATATTAGAACACAGAATTATTTTAAAATTACACACTCTTTTAAGAAAACTTTGTTATTTTAGTGAAATTTTTTCTAGTGTTTTAAAACAATCTTGATTATATTAATATAATTATAATTATCTATATACATATGTACACATATATATTGACACACACATATATATAAACATATAAAATAAATTAAATATAAACATATATATTTAATGTATATATATATAAACATAAATTATAAGCATATATATTTATATAATATATAAAAATATAATATATAATATATATATATATATGTAAAATATAATAATATATCAATATATATAAACATAAAATATAATATATAAAATATAAACACTCTAACAACCATTCTATTTATTACACACATGAAAATGATTTATTACATAAAAGTGTATTTAAGACAATTCAGAGGATCAAGAGGTCTAGTGTCTTTGGAAATTATGAACATTACATAACAACATAAAACATGAAACACAATATCTTTATTTCAAACCTCTTTTTGGGTCAGAGTGGATACTCAAGAGGGGGGTGAATTGAGTTCTATTTAAAAAATTTTGTTTAAAAGATTTATATTGAAATACCCCACTTTAAATAACAATCTAAACTGTAGTGAATTTGCAATACAGTAAAGGTTCAATATGGTTCTAAAGGGATTGATTAGTTCTCTGTTAATCTAATCTAGATATTAGATTATTTTTTCAAACTAATCTACTAGTTTACAATAAATACAATCACTTGCTAGTTTAACTATCAGAGTAACTTTGAAATAGATTTATATTTAATGTTCATAGTAGTAGAATATTCAAAATAGTTTTATCTAAAATAAGCATGCGTGACAGATTTAACCAAGAGGTTCCATCTCAAGCTGAGACATAGTCCTCTCAAATAGTTTATATAAAACTTTGATCCACACCGTAGATCCGGGTTTACAATAGTACTCAAAGTGTCAAGGTCCTCAGACGTCTACCGCAGTTCTACGTGCGAAAGGAATAATAACAATAGCTCACAGGCTGTCCAGGTATTTTGACCTCTACCACTAGCCATAGTGGGATACAAGAGTGTAAAGGAAATATTGAGTGAGGATTTAGAAATCCTTCAGTTCATCTTAGGAGTCAGTGAGTGTTCAAACAGAGAGAAGCACACACCGCTCGTAATGTAAAGAAATGGATCGTCAGAGTCAAGAAAGAATATAGAGATGAGTTTAGCATGCTCTTGTGTGATCTCAATTTAGTTCTGGACTCCTGTGTATTGAATCAAATGAAGCTTTGAGTCCTTTTCTGGAAGATGTGTGGAAAACAGATTGTCGCGAATCTTTTTTTGTTCTCCGTGAGGTTCATTCAAGTGAAGATGTTATTTTAGCATCAAATATGCTTTGTATGTTCTCAACAGTATCGAGTTTCATGTTGTGTAATTTTCTTCTAAAACTTATTCCAAGTATGTTATTTGTTCTTTTCCTCACTTCCTTACTTTTTTTTCTATATCGCGTGATTTGATTGCTGGTCACACTTCGCTTTTAACTTGAGATGCACGTGTTGGTTCTGACAAGTTGCATGTGTTCTACACCTCGTACCTCGTATTGTATGATGATATGTCTACAATGAAACATTAATTATTTTAGTGCATTAATGTCATCAAATATGACAATTAGAAATTAAATTTAAAATTACAAAGTAGTTTAGGTAATGGTGTCACAGTAAGTCATGGAAACGGTGTCTTCTTCACATAGTGTCTAGGTTGATCACGGTGTCTAAGTGTCACGATGTATCGCGGTCAGTGTCTCAGGGACACGGTGTCTTGGTCATGGTGTCTCAGGGTCATGGTGTCTTTTTCATGGTGTCTCGGGGTCACGATGTCTTGTTCATGGTGTCTTAGGGTCACAGTGTCTTGTTCACGGTGTCTTAGGGTCACGATGTCTTGTTTACAGTGTCTGGCTTCATAGTGTCTGGCATCACGGTGTCAGAAGTACACGGCCAGTGGTAGACTGACGGTGTCTTAGACTTTCCAATGTAACTATATGCAGACTTAAATAAAGATAATAATAGAAAGTATTATACATAATCATTTGTTAAATAAGGTATTCTAAGAGTAGATTAATGATATTATAAAGTAAGAAAACTGAATATAGATCACTTTAGATCTTGAATGGATCTACGTAAAGTATTAGAAAATATTACATATAAATACACACGGTCTAGATTGTATAAGATGTAGAATCATTAATATATGATTATGTATGATTTTTTATCATTAAAAAATGATTAAAACATTATTAAAATAAGAGGAGTCCAACAATATCTCCCTCTTTATGAAAAAAAATTCATATAAATTTAATGTGCATAGTAGATTCAACCATAAAGATAAATTGATAACATAATATATAGAAACTTCTCCCCCTTTTGGGACTATCAAAAAGATGAACTAAGAAAGGGAAAAATGATTCAAAGTTTATTAAGACCAAATAAGGAATAGTACACAACAAGATTGATACCAAAACAATAGCATCCCTATCAATAAAAGTAAACAATGTCATTCTTCAAGGGTTGGCCTTCTCTTTACCTTTTGCAGTAGTAGAAGAGGAAGCCATAGGTGCAGTGGATAAGATAGAAGAAGGAAGATATGTGGTTGATAAAGAGGGTAAAGGAAGGCCTTTAAATATTGAGGGATCCAAGGTAGGAGCAGTAGAAGGCCTAGGTAGTTACTGATCTAGAATCATAGTCTTGCTCTAATAGAGTGCTTGGCCGACAGACATGGTGGTTGATTCTAGGGAAGAGGTGAAGGTAGGAATCCCTAGTCTGAGAGGTGCTTCCACTGGAGAAACAATGGATGTAATTTGAACATGAAGATAGGGCTAGAGGATTTTGATGAAGTCTGTAATGATCCCTCCACCATACTGCATGGCCTTCTCAAAATCTTCCTTGTTCTCCATAAACTTGTAAAACAAATGAGTAATCTCTGTGAGTATCTGTACTTGGTTCTTGAAATCATGAATCATATGATGAATCCGCATATTTTAAACAAGGTACTTGAAATGGTTTGTCATATTAGTCTTGGAGAAAATTCTATTGAAGAAGAAATCCACTTTCTTGGAAATCTCTTACTGAGCGTCATTTGCAATTTTGGAGTGGATTTGTACTAATTCAAGGACTCAATCACCGTTTTCGACTACATCAGATAAGGAAGCCGCATTAAATCTACTTAAGACATTTTTAATCTCAACATTAACTACCGATATGAGATGATCACTATCCAAGGATGTTTTAAAGGATTGATTAGATGCTTTGAAAGCTGTGGTCAGAGATTTTAGTTGATTCAGCACCTTTTGAAGACATCATGTGTAGTCATCCGTGGGTTTATTGAGATTGTCAACAAGATCATTCATTTCCTTCATAATTTTCTTGTTCCATTAAGCAATATTTTCATCTAAGGAGGCAAGATACGGTTGAATTTGAGACACACCAACTTTTCGGATTTGAGGAGCAGCAGATTCTACCAGAGGAGCAATAGATTCAGATATCAAATGCAGCTCTCTCTGCATGTTTTTAACAATAATTCTTAGGGACTTAACTTCATTACTGAGTAGTCTATTTTCAACTCTTACCTCTTGAATATCACGAAGAATATTAGGTTATATTTTCCTAATAATATTTTCCAATAATAGTGAGGCATCTCTCTCAGTTAAATTTGTAACAGGAAGAGGTTGGGTATTCATGAGTTTCTCAACTCCAGATAAGAGAGTGTCTCCAAATTCCTTTAGGTCATTATAACTCATAAAGGATGTCTATTCAGATAAGGGTTCAGGAGTAGGAATGGGTATAGGTTCAGGTTGTGTTTTTTTCTGAGGTTCAAAGTTTGTGATTGATTTCAACTTAAATTGGGAGGAAATATCAAGCCTGGTTGCACTAACCTTATGAGACTTACTCACATCATAGAATCTAGGAAATTTAAATTGAAATTCTATAGTACATGACTCAGTTGGATGTAAGGATTCAGCAGATTCAAGATTTGGGGTTTTCTCCCCCTCAACAGGTGCCACCTTCTCAGGACTGAGAGACTTAAGAGCTTGGTCTAAATCCACAGACTCGGCTCAAAGTTCCTCACTCATTTCTTATATAGCCAGCTGAAAAGCTGGCTCCATTTGTTCTTCAGTAGAGGGTATGATTTATAGAACATATTATTCCATAGGGAGTTTATAAAGATTAGCCTCTTGTAGAATAGGTAACTCTTCCACTATAGGCTCTTCTATTTTAGGCTATTCCATTGAATGATCTTCTATGGTATGATTTTCGGAGTCATTGGAAACTGATTCTGTTACAGCCTCAGGTTGAGTTTCCAAACTAACAGCTTCTTCAGGAGCAGAAACTTCTTCTCCAAGAACTATATGAGAAACAGTAGTTCTATCTTTCACAACAACAACATCCTCATTAGGGGGCACTACAACCTCTTCTACCACTTCTTTAGAATACTTGAAAAACTCGTTTGGTTCCAAACTAGGATCAGAAAAGTCCTTCGGCGTTGAGGGATAATCCAAAGGATTGAATTTTTCATAAATCTTCTCATTGTCTTCCACTCATTCCCTTTTCCAAGGATTATAGTTTATCTTCATTCTCTTGATGGTAGCTTTTGAGAGACAGTACTCGTAGTCCATAATTAATTACTCATTAGGTCCAGCCACACCTTTTGCAAGAGGCATGGCTGGTATAAGCCGAGAGTAGAACCGATAGGTGGACTTGGATGTCACATTGATCAACTCACAGATGTGGTGTATGATATACTTGCATAGGTTGATATTATGTACATTTTTCATGAGGTGAATCAAAAACACATACTGATACCTTAACACAGAAAAATCACCTTTTCTTAGACTTACCACATTTTGTACAAACATAAACAAAAGCCTTGATTCTCCATCTAATTCCGTAGTGATGTCTCTTCTCTGGGTGCCATTTTCAGTTTGGGTTTTCAGAGCATCTTCCATATCAATGAAGTCATTTTATGGTGGAGATCCTCTTTGATAATCATCACAAATACCCTGATGAGGTATCCAAAGGCATGCAGCCCATAACCTCGAAGAGAAAGAACATCTCTGGAAATTGACCCAGCTCCTTACAATAAAACTTTCACCCGAATCAAATGAGAACTGTACGTACGGGTAAAATTGAGCCACTAACTTAGGATAGATGGGTCTATCCTCCTTCAAGAACCATTCCAACCAACCTTGTTGTTCTATCACTTTCAGTACCAGTGACATACTAGACAGAAGCCACTTGGGAACAATTTATTTCACATGTACAACACTACGGTTTACAAGATTCTAATTTAAAGGCCCTTCAGGTCTCAGATTAGGTGGAATATTCTTCTTCTTCGAGTTGCGCTTCTCAGGTGTTGATGATGACAGACGCTTCATCCTTGGAATTAAATTACGGTTAAAGCCAGAGAATGGTTACAAGGATGATGAAGGGTTTGAAAATAGTAGGTTGAAGAAATATCGAGTGACGAATCGAGTGATATGTTCTTTTTTTATCATTTAGGAATACAGAACGTCGCTAAAATAAAAACACGGAAAAATAAAAGTAGTGAAATACTAATTACTGTGATAAAATTTTAATGAAAAATATAAAGAATTTTTCACGGTGAGACAGTGAGTGGTCATTACGGTGATATAGTAAACTTGATAAATAGGAACTATGAATATGTAATCAAGAAAATATAAAGTATAACATAGTAAGATATCACATAGTAAGACCTAAAAAGTAAAAATCAAGGTCCCTATTTGAGATTTGTCATGCCTAGTTAAGTTATGATATAGTCCATTCTATCAAAATTTAATGGTTTAGTGAATATATCAGCACGTTGATGTTCAGTACCAATCAATTCCAAAGTGATATCACCTTTTTGATAATAATCTCTCAAAAAGTGATGTCTTAGATCAATATGCTTTGTCCTGGAATATGAAACATGATTCTTTGAGATGTTAATAGCACTTGTGTTGTCACAATTTATAGTTACATGTCTGAATTGATATCCATAATCTAGTAGTGAGTGTTTCATCTACAAAATTTGTACACAACAACTGGCAGCATCTATGTATTCAGCTTCTGCAGTAGATAATGCAACAGAATATTGTTTCATACTACACCATGATACTAGTGACTTGCATAAAAGGTGACATGTTCTAGAGGTGCTTTTTCTATCTAACTTACAGCCACTGAATTCAGCATCATAACAACTAACTAGCTCAAATGTTTTTCCTTTATGATAAAACATTCCTAGATTGGGTGTATGCCTGAGGTATTTGAAAAATTTCTTTACAACATTTTAATGAGATTCTTTAGGGTTTTCTTGAAAATGAGCACACATACACACACTAAAAATAATGTCAAGATGGCCAGAATTTAAGTAATATAAACTTCTAATCATCCCTCTATATGTGTTTTGATCAACAGATTTTCCATCTTCATCAAATCCAACTTACAAGTGGTGCTCATGGGAGTGTCACTACTTTTAGTGCTATCCAATCCAAAACATTTTAGAAGATCCTTTTTTTATTTACATTAATTTAAAATAATGCAATTTTCTTTTTGAAAAACTTGAAATCCAAGAAAATATTTGAGTTCTCCCATTAAACTCATTTCAAATTCTTTTTGCATCATTTTATGAAAATCTACACATAAAGAATTTTTCGAATATCCAAAAATAATATCATCTACATAAATTTGAACAACTATAACATCATTAGAAATTCATTTTATAAAAAGAGTAGGATCGTCTATCCCTTTTGAAAATCCTTTATAAATAAGACAAGCACTTAATCTGTCATATAAAGCTCTTGGAGCTTGCTTTAGACTATATAAAGATTCTGATAGTTTAAAAATATGATTTGGAAAATGAGGGTTTTTAAATCTAGGGGTTGATCAACAAAAACATCCTAAACTATATACCCATTAATTAATGCACCCTTAACATACATTTGATAAAGTTTGAAATTCAGATTTGTAGCATAGAAAAGTAGGATTTTTATAGCTTCAAGTTTGTCTACTAGTGCGAAGGTCTCTTCATAGTCAATTCCTTCTTCTTGACTATTGCATTGTGCAACAAGTCTAGCCTTGTTTCTAACTATATTACCAGCTTCATAAACATTATTCCTAAAGACCCATTTAGTGCCTATTGTTAATGTGTCCGTAGGTCTCTCAAGTAATTCCCAGACTTTATTTCTTTCAAATTGATTTAACTCTTCCTGCATATCCATCACCCAAAATTCATCATTGATATTTTTAGGTTCAAGCTGTGAAACAAAAGCTTGATTTTCAACTTGATTTCTTAGAGAAGCTCTAATCTATGTCCCCCATTCTAAATATCCTACTAAAACATCTAAATGATGGTTTTAAAGGGTCCTAGTTGGTCTATAAAAGATAGGTCTATAGATTTCAGGTTCATTTACAGGTTCGGGTTCAACAGAAGTAGATTCTGGAATATTTCTAGAGTAGGTTGTCTTAACAACAGGTTCACTGTTCTTATTATTAAGGTATAGAATGGACATATCATCTTCAAGATATTCAAGAGTATTCTTAGGTTCATGTGGATCTGTTTCATCAAATTTAATGTGCACATATTCTTCCATAGATGTTTTTCTCTTATTGAATACTCTGTAGGCTTTACTTGATATTGAGTAACCTAGGAAAATTCCTTCATCAATTTTGGAAGAAAATTTGTCAATATTATCTTTAGTATTAAGGATAAAGACTTTGAAACTAAAACTCTAAATTAGTAACCTTAGGATTCCTATTGTTTAAAATTTCATATGGAGTCTCTTTAATATTTGGTCTAATCAAGACACTATTGACAATGTAACAAGCTGTATTAACAGCTTTGACCCAAAAGTAAATTGGTAAATCATATTCATTGAGCATTGTCCTAGAAATTTCATGATGAGTCCTATTTCTTCTTTCTACAACAACATTCTCTTGAGGTGTTCTAGGTGAAGAAATGTTGTGATTATATCCATTATGCGATAAATAAGATTAAATCTCTTGATTTTCAAATTCACGACCATGACCACTTCTCAAGGTCTTGATCCTATGTCCACTAAGGTTTTCTATAGACATGGAATATTTAAAAAATTAAGAACAGGCCTCACTTTAGTGAGCTAGAAAATAAACCCAAGTATATCTAGATAATTCATCTACAAGAACATAGACATAGTGCTTCCCATTTATACTAGAAACTCTAGAATGTCCAAATAAATACATGTGAACCAACTCGAGAGGTTGATAAGTTGAAACTTCTTTCTATTATTTAAATGAAACATTTTGTTTCTATCCCTTTTCATAGGGATTACAAACTTTGTCAGCTGGGAATTCAAGTTTAGGTAGGTCTCTAACTATGTTATTCCTAGTCAGTTTTCTAAGTGGGTGTATATTGCATTGTCATGATCTTCTATGCCAAAGCCAAGATTATTTGTGAAAGGCATTTAACTAGGTAATATTTTGTTTAGCTAAATAATTCAAATTCCCTGCATAAACATATTCAATTCTTAGTGTTGTAAATACCAGAGCATTTTTAGAATCAAATACATTGAAAGAATCAATTTTAAATTTAACATTAACACCATCTCACACAATTGATAAATGTTTAACAGATTATAATTTAGTCCATCAATAAATTAAACATTGGAAATTAAAATTGAATCAATGTTACCAATCTGGCCTAAGATGATGATCTTTCCATTTGAGTTATCACCAAAGGTGACATATCCTCTATCAGCCTTGATTAATCTTTTCAAGCATGAAAAGTCTCATGTCATGTGTCTTGAACATCCATTGTCCAAATGCCATTTCTTTCTACATGAACCTTTTAAGTAGGTTTCCTACAACAAAATTTTAGATAGAAAATGATTTTGGTACCCATATTATCTTGGGTCTGGATAGGTTAGCAAGAAAAACTTTTGGTACCCAGAATTTTCTAATGGGTTTCATATAATTAGTAGTTTTAAAATATATTTAATGATAAACATTGTTGATATGTAATTATGTGAGTAGCTAGCTGAGACATAAGAATTTTTAGAACTGGAACTAGAAGCTTACTGTCTGGATTTAGGGATAAATCTATTATTTCCAATATGTATTTGTCCAGGCTGATAGCCTAAACCAGTAGTATATTTTGGTGCTACTTGTTTTCCTAGAATTTGTGCAAGTGTGTCCGTGTCCATCACCATGTAGGTTGTCATGAGCACCGAGCATAGAGAAGACGTGATCATAATTAACCATCTTCACATATGAAGCCTTATATATTCTCATCATTAATAACAATAATTTTCTTCTAAAATATCTCTATATAATATTGACAACTATTTATGCATTTGAAAAAAATATTGGTTTACAATCATTTGGAAAATGGGTAATGTATCCCATTTCATAATAACTCTCATATCTATCTTTAACAGATCCATGAAAATATGATCTCTTTCAATCTTTATTTGGGATAGCAGTCTATGATCATTCCTACTTAATGGTTCTCCTACCTAATTCACATTACCTATAAACTAACATATTAGATATAAAATTCCTTGAGTAACTCAAGTCATTGGATTTTTCTCTTCTTGATATATTTTTGGGGAAATATATATTTTATCCTCTTATGGTCTGTGTATATCTCAAATACTTCACTATATAGATAATGTATCCATATAATCAAAGATAATATTACATATTCTAACTAATTTCAGGGGTTATATTTTTTTTCTTAGTATTCATTTTCCTTGATGCATATGCAATATCTCGGTCGTTTTGTATTAGGATACAACTACCTCCCTTCTTTCGATGCATTACTATAAATCACAGACCCATCATTTTCAAATGGTAGAGTCAAAATTAGATCAATTATAAATCTTCTATTTAGTTCATAAATACATTCATCACATTCCATTTCCCAGAAAAACATAACCCATTATTGGGTAACTATGGTTAATGGGCTAACCAATCTGGAAAAAAATCATCGAATCACCAACAGTAACCTAACAAACTAATGAAACGTCCTACCATAGTTATATTCATTGGTATAAACCATTCTTTAACTACCTTCTTCTTTATAAGATCACATGATATTCCATAAATGGAGACAATTAGGACCATAAAATAAACTTTTTAGCCATAAATAACACTTAATAAATTTCCAATATAACTCTTTCCTTATAAGAGTATCAATAGTTATTCTCAAGATATTAACAAGGTCCATAATGTATTTATAATACACCAAAATATCATCATTTAATACAAAAAATAAATCATTATGTTATTATATGGATGCTCTATTAAATAGATCTATAAAAATATAGGGTGAATTGGTAAATCCTAATCGCATTATTTTTAACTCATAATGTACATACCATTTCTGAAACGTAGTATTCATTATTTCATCCTTTTTTACTCACCATTGATGATACCCAGGACAAAGTTGAATATTTTAAAAATATTGTATTCTATAAAGTTTATCAAATAATTCATCAATAGGCAGATGATGATTGGTCTTCATCATAAAAAAATTGATTTCCCTATAATTAAATAATAGTTTCATGGAAAAATGTTTCATCCTAATATAGAGAATAGGGGCTACCATGGTGAAACACTATGGTGAATAATTCCTATATCACCCAAATACTCTCTTTTTTTCTTTCTCTTCAATAATTATTATGTTTATATTCTATATGGAGTCATTAATATTTGTCTTCCATCATGAGTTATGTGAATTGAAAAAAACTTCATTCTTTAGGGGATTTCCACATAATTCTTTAAGAAATAAATCAATGTACTCATAAAAAATAGGTATATACTCAAATTTACGATTACCTTCTCTGTACCAATATTTTTTCCTCTATTCTTCCCCTAGTATATTATTCAGTATAGCTATTAGGGGTGGATCTTGACATGTCTCAGATCAATATTTCTTTAATCTAAAGATATTTAATTCTACTTCTTCCTTACAAATCATAATTTCCTTCTTCTTGAAATAGTTTTTTCATCATATTTTGAATGAAAATTTATACCATGAAATATATCATAGTCAATCATTGTTCTGATAATAAGGTCAGAAAAAAATCTTGTTTATGTGCCATAATGGGGACTTCCTAACACATCGTTATAATTTTGTGAATTCCCCAAGTAGTTTTGAATGAAAATTCCCTTCCTCAATTAAAATGGATGTGTCTAATTTCCTTAGAATATAAAATAAATATGAAATATTTTGATGATATAGAATTAAATAAATCCTCATATAAATTATAATATAGGATTAAATTACCCTCAACCACATCAATGGGTACTTCCATCTTAGCTATAGTGATCACATAAGTTTTTCCTTTTACCCTTGGCCTTTTATATAGTGGATTCCCTTAACTCCTGGGGAATTTTTTCATAGTTTCCCATGTCTATACAGGTAAAACATTGAATAGAAGTGTTTTATTTCATCGATTTAAATTCTATTTCTAAGGGGATCATATATCCCCACTTATAAAAAACACTAAATCCCTTAAAGAATTTCTGAAATTAATCTATTCCCCATTTTTTACTAGATTGAAATAATTTTGTTTTATTCATATTATTTGATGCATTACTTTTTTCATTGTGTTGCGATGACCTATTATTTTTTTCATTTCAGTTGAATATGTATGATCCAAATAATTCCTTCTCTATTTTGATAGCATATAAAACTATTTAATCATATGGAAAAAATGTTTGAGAGATGAATTCCCTTCAATAACATAGCTTAAAACCATTAATAAATTTAAATTTGGATCTTTATGTTTCATATGTAATCCATATAATACCTGGATAACCTTTTAATGGTTTGTTTTTACTCCACAACACCTTCCTCTTCTTTTTAGTTTAATATAAAAAACATTATCTTCGTTTTATTTTTCTTACTCCAAAGGGAATGATTTTTCAATGAATTTATCCATAATATAATTACATTCCAGGAGTTATATTTCCTATTCTTATATAGTATTCGATATCAAGGACAATAATTTATCAGATTCTCCATTGGTAAAATACACATCAAGTGTAAACATTTCTATTTCACTATTTTGTAAGGCAAAAAAATATACTCTCATGAGACTTAATAAATTTCTCATAAGCCAATGGATTAGCATTACCACAAATGATGGGGATTTATATTGCATAAATCGATCCAACATATGAGTATATCACTTTAAAATAGGTTAATCCATATGAGAAAGGTTATTTATCACAAACTTATTAAGCTACCCAAATATATCAACAAGTTTATTAGTTCTAATACCATCTATATTGGGTTCCTCACGAAGGAAATATCTACATTTTTTATGAGAATTTATACATTAATTCCTTCTAGGGGATATTTCTAAATAATTCCATATACGTTATTAGATCATAAAATGATCAATTTTAAATCATGATTTATAATTCTAAATATTCTATAAAACATAACATAAATAAAAATTTATACATTGTTAATTTAAGATATATAAAATTTGATTCTTCCAGGATATCTTTGTTCTAAACTCATTAATAATTATTTTAATGAAAATGTGAATTTACTATGAATGTCTCATGGGATTGTCAAACCATGTTTATTAAGTAATGTTGTCAAGAACTAGGTGATAATTAGAACAATCTCAATGCACTATCTTCAGTGTTATTACCCCTAGTTACCTCTATTATAAAACCTTTTCTACTTATAGTATTCATACAGAGATGTATTTCTAGTAAAATATAGATAATATATTCCTTAAAAATATATTTTTCTTCTATAAATATCCTAAAATGATATCATAGTGATTTTTATCTAATATTTTTTTCATTATTTGAGTTCCAAAGGATTCTACTAAGACTCCCTTTAGTACCAACTGTAACGACACTGACTCTGATAACCCAGAGTCAGTGACTTACTTTATTACATTAACATAGATAAAAATGGACACATCAATAAATATCGATCAGTTTATATGTTTCGGAAAACCAGATACATACATGTTACCCATTTTAAATTTTAAATTGAAAATAAAGCATAGTACATAACAAAATAGGATAAACTATATCCTTTACAACACATTCCAAGAATTCATCTTCATATCCTGGTGAAAGGAAAAAAATGCTCCTATCAAAGGATTAATATGGTAAAATTATAATGTAAGTTATAATGAAACAATAATAATAATAATAATAATAAGTAAAGGTAAAAAAAGAACCCATAATCTATTTAAATAATATGACTATCATGATAAATAAATGAAAACACATACCCTTTAATCAATTAATGAGAATGAAATTATTTGAGAGATAATAGAAAAGAGAAAATATCATTGGTAATGATAATAAAATTATTCTCATTTAAGGAAATTACTAATGATTAGAATTCATGATCTCATGCATCATGATTCCTCAACCTTCAAGATCATTACTCAAGACAGTTTAAAACCACTAGGTAAAGACACATTTTATTTGGACAACATGTTTTTCTCATGATGCATATAGATTCATTAGGTGGTCTCTATAATTATATACGACCCATGTATTCATTAAAAATTCTTTATTCATATATCGAATAATTTATTTAATTTCAAAAAATTATGCCTTCTTATCAAATATTTGTATTGATTAAAAGATATAGATTTGTTAATAATTCCCTATTTAGTTAAATTAAAGTCATGTAAACACCATATTTAAAAATGGTATAAAAATTAAGAAATAATAACATCCATTATAAAATAATATGGATATTTAATATACATTTAATGTACAATCAAAAATATTCCTAGTAAATTTATTCTTTCAATAGAAAGATGACAATCAAAAAAGTATGTGAGATTGTACAATATCTTTTTCCACGTTGTAATTTTCATGTCGAATCCCCATGGATGAAATAATTAAAATTAAAAAAAATTAAATACCATGAATTTTTAATGAATCATGATATTGCATTTCAATAGGTAAGTATACACAACATATAAAATAAATTAAGTTCATAGAATTACAATATACCTCAATGATTAGAAATTCTGAGGAAGTCCCTTACCCCAAAATTAATTTTTGTTGAACAAGAATTATCCTCATGTATAGTGGACATAAACATGTTATTAAAATATAAAAAACATATTAAAGTATATAATATCATATATTACTCATTTATTATATATTACCATCCATTCAATAATAATAATTTATTATTTTTTATTTTTTTGTGTATCAATTGCCTTATTTTCTCATGTGTGATTTATCATTAATGTTTTGGTTATTTTCCAAAATATATAGTTCCATAATCTAAATAATAATAATAATCATGAAAAAGTTATTATAATTATATATCAATTTTACTTTTAATACCAATAATTAATGATAGGCTTGAAAAATTAATTGTTTTACAATCATGGAGAAAGTAGGTTATAAAATTGCATGGGTAATGATTCAAATTTTTAACGATATTTATGGATAGGATTTAATTAATATTTAATATTTAAATTTTGAATATCATATCCTAAATATAATAATATTTCTTTAAATATACTTATATATATCATCAATGTGTTTTGGTGATTGAAATATAGTCACATCACTTAGGGAAGGTTGTAGTCCACATGTGCACAAATGATGTTATCTTCTTTAACCGAGTGAAATTTTAAAGAAAAAAATTATATATATTCATTAAAAATGATAAATATTTCATTAATATTATAATTACATCATATATGTCACATATATTAATTAACATTAATATTATTAACTTCAATATAAAGGGTTATTGAAAAATTATTCGAATCACTATGTTAGGTTGAAGTATTCCATACACACGAGTAAAATTATCATATATCTTATGGAATATAAAGTAAACATGGTTTATATAAAATAATTAATACCTAGGTATCATTATGTTATAAATATCATACATATTCATCGTATCCATCTTCAGAACCAACTCTGTGATTGTAAATTGAAAAATGAATGACATCAGTTCGCGGGGCGGTAGTCTACCGTACACATTAATGATGATTTTGTTATACCAATTAATGGATGTGGGGATTATTTTAGGTAATTACCTTAAAATTAAATTTTTTTTATTATATTTAACATATATAATTTATTAAATCATATTTTTCTAATGATAATTTGAAGATTTGGAGGAAGAAATAACATAAAAACACTAGTTGAAGAATGATACCTCTTATTTGGGTGTCCTGCTTAGGTTAAAAATAATTACCATCCAAGATTTGATTTATTCCAAAAATATTTCCTCTAGTATTAGAGGATAAAAGTTGTAAATTTATTTTTATAGTTCAGAGATAAAATGAAATTTTTTTAATTTTTTAAGAATATATGATATGGGGTGGAATTTTATAAGTAAGGTGAGTGTCACAATTGTAATTTTAAAAAGGGAAAAGGGTGTACCTAAATTATTCACACCATAATAGGGTAAGTAGTAAATTATTATATATCATTGACATTAAAATTTCAAAATATTTCCATCAAATATATTTTAGACATGTTTTTTGGTCATTTTAACCCTTATCTTTTTAGTTTAACCCATGGTAAATTCATTTTTACCTAAAAATGGTAAATAATTTTGACTATTTCGACTATTAATTGTTGTGAGAAAATTAATTTTAACTTATTAAATAATATAAATTATGCTTATTCAAAATATTTTATCCTTTTAAAAAAAATCAACTCACATATTTGGAAAATTTTAATTTAAATGAAATCCTAGAATTTTGATGAGAAAAATGTTTTTTAAAGAGAAAACGTTGACAATTTTACAAAATTTTTATATCAATATTAAAAATAAAAATGATTCCAATGACATGAATTGGGTTAATTTATATATATATATATATATATATATATATATCACATTAAAAGTAATTTTAAAATATAACATAAACATTATAAATAAATGAAATTTTATTTTTAAATTATGATTAATTATTTTTCACTAATCATCAAAAAATTGAAACATTTAAGAAAAAATAAAAAACATAACCAAAGATAATTTTGATTTGTGGATTTCAAAAATGATGTAAATTTTATCAAATAAAATTATTAAATCTGACAAAATAAATTTATATTATGTGCTACATTCATGAATAAATTCTCATTAGGTAAAAATAATGTTTCTTGAGAAGGCATTTTTTCCGTTGAATGATTTTTTTATTAAATAATATTTTAATATAGTACTATTTTTTGTAGAGATCTGTTGTTTTGTCCATCACAAGATATCAAAAAAATTAAATTTATTCTAAAATAAATATATTTTAATGTATTTTGGTTTTACAATTTTTCACTATGTATAGGGATGGTAGGCAATGTAATCTAGAAAAGTACACACCGAGTGCCTAGGGGAACATGACAAGGGAGCTATTTGGGGAACACTCCATGTACACCAAGTACACACTGTTTATGATTCCCTCCCTGATTTAGTTTTCCATTTTTTTCAACAAATTTACAAAATCATAATTTTGAGTACTCTATTCGGAGAATTGTATTTCATAGAATGGAATGGTGGGACCCTTCATATTCTTGAGTCTTTTTTGATGATGTTTTGGAATTAAATAGTTTATTATGAATATTTCTACGATGATTGGTTTCATAATCAGTATTAGAGTTGGGTTGTGATGTGTGAGACATGGGTGCGAGTTATGATATCATTAGTTTTTATGTATTAGTGATTATATTATGGTGTTGTTCAAGGTTATTTTTTATATATCTGAGAAGGGGATATTGAATAGTATACTAGAAGAGATTTCAATTTTTCTTTGTATGATGCAACATATTTCTCAAGGTTAGAGAAATTTTTGTTTAGATATTTTATTGGAGACCAAAGATTTTGGAGCCTTTTGGTTGGGATGATGTATTTGGATGAATGTTAAAATTGGTTTGTCATTGAGATATTGAGATGAGTCTAAAAAAATCATGAGGATTCCCTTATGTTCAGTTTATGGATCGAGTGATCTTTGGTTTTCATGGTTAGTAGTTGTGAATGAAGATGTGGCATGATTCAGCTTGTTTAGTGGATCCCATATGGGGTCCTTCTTTGGAGGTGGTCATGAGGACGATTGGAAATGGATTGGTTAGAATTATTTTCATTTAGATACCCCGTTGGTGTTTTTTTGGTTGAGGATTAGTCGTAGGACACTATGTATTGTTTAGGATGTTTCAACACTTGGTTTATCTTTTTTTTTGGATGAGCTAGAGGAACCCATTATAGGGTGTCCAACTCTTACTGTGGCCTTATTGGATTGTATAGGATATTTTTATTGTCATTTCTTAAGATCTTGTGTGCATCTGGGTAATACATACTTTGATGTCACGTTTTTTTGTGACTCTAGGGACTATGGGAGTATCAAGTATTGTTTTTTTCTTTAAGGAGGGTCATGGAGAGAATATGGTGGACATTTTATTAGATTCCTTGATCCCGGTTACTAATATATGCCTCTTTCTTTTTCACTAAGAGTAGATCAACACCGCTAGTTCATATATTAGTACAATGAGTTTGAGGATGGATTATCCCATGCTTAGTTTTCCTTTGGTAATGATATTTGATGTAGTTTTTAAAAAGAGTTTTTTTGATGTGGATACCCTTGGGATAATGTGGATCAGGTGGTGGCCCAAATTTTTAAATTGGATCTATACTCTATTGGTTAGATATGTTTAGATAGTATTAGCCTGATAATTATTGATCAGGATGAGTTCATGTAATTACCCCAGCTCTAGAAGTATAGAGTTGGTGGTAACATTTTTTACATTGGAATATAATATAGGGTTTCACACCCTGATGGGATGAATAGTTTATTACTATTTTTAATCTGAATACAAATATGAATCTCATATTGAAATTCAAAACATAAAATACAACATAATTTTTTCTTTGAATTACCATTATTACACTTTCATATCAATGTATATTAATCATAAAACACTTCATGGTATCCCAGGGAAATTAAAACATAAGAATGGGTTGAGCTCTAATGCTCAGTAAGGGTTTGTGTATAGAGGAACACATCATGAATATATATTAATAAAAAATATGGAATGTTAAATTACTAAAATATATGCTACTATATCAATTACTTTAACATAATATGCTTGGAATAAATGATGAATAAATAATGATATAAAAATAATCACATTATCTTGAAACAGAACATTATATATTCAATCAAATAGTTACAAGGAACATCAATAACTAATCTCATAATGGGGAAATGCATAAATTTAGGCATCATAAAAATATTTTTAAGGCCTCATGACCACAAATTTTACATAACAGGGTAAGGCCTCACCCAAAATTTAAAATAGATTTTCATATGGGACCTACCAATGCATTGAGGGGCTATAGAAGGCTGTACCAATTAATAACTATGTCTAATACATTACTTATATGAAATGGGTGAGATATAAATAAAACATTCATCCATACTGAAAACTAATATATGAAATAGTAATAACTACCCCAATAAATAATTATAATGAAAAAATATTGAATTTAATTTGGGTAATTGTAATAAAATTGTACATCCTTGGTCAAAATGATCATAAAACATCCAAATAATAAATAATTATTATATAAATACAAAATATTCCCAATGTATCATAATTCAAAAAATGGTTGATTTTTTTTATGAATACAAATTCTATAAGATATCCATTAATCTCTTTATTGAGAAAAATATCATTTTCACATTGAAAATAATTTTAAAACTAAATATTCAAAAAAAATTAAAATAATATTATTTGAGAATAACCTTTGAAACTTATAATGTTGTTTTTCAATAATTCATTGTTGATGATTGGGGAAATTCCATACATGTTGTTCATATTAAAAATTATTTCTTTTAAAATTTCACTAAAATACAAATGTGCCTTGTTTGGATAATAAAATAAATATTAATTTCAAAAAAAATTATTAATATTGAAAAAATGGTAAAATTTTATTCCATAAATTATTTTTATAATTAAAAAAATTGAAAATTTTTTTATAAAAAAATTTCTAGATGAATAGAGGTTTTATACCGAAGAGAAAAATAAAGTCATATTTTCATCAAAACATTTTCACAATAATATTAAGTACCAATGAGATCAAATTGATCCAATTAATTTAAAATTACATGAATAGACATTTGGGAATAAAATTAACTAGTTTCTTGATTGATATATTGTAAAACTTTATCTTCAAAAATGTCATCATAAACAATCCTGATGAATGATGAGACTGTAAAACAAATAATTACCACATTGGTATCATTTGAATTGTAATCCTAAGGAAAGAAATAAATTCAATTAAAATATTAAATACCATTATGGATTCGTTATATAAAATATAAAATTGGTATTATATACACCACAAAGAATAACTATGTAGTGAATGTGGAATATGTCTCACGAAATTAAAGGCGAGATGAGAAACACTGACGGATTTGGTAAATTTTGAATAATAGATCCCTTGAAATAATTACATCAAAAGAAACATTAAATTTCTTTAGAATATGTATAATTATTATATAACATATTAAACGGTAATTTTGTACTCCTCCTAAAATAATATAGGTTCGTAACATAAATATATGTCCCAAAGAATTGAAATTAGAGACGAAATCACATACCTTAGGCCCAAATTCCTTGATACATGTTCAAACCTCCAATATAATAAATATAGGTTTATTATACATCTATTAAGAAACCATAATAAATTATATAATATCATATATCATTTACTTATAATCTTTTACCCCTTGTGTAATACCAATTCTTTGTTAAAATCATTATTTCATGTGATAATTGCTCTATTTTTCATGTATATTTTGGTTTTAAAATGTCAACAATTTTACTTTGATAATTGTTTAAAAATAACTATAATTAAATATATAATATAATTATCATATATATTTTTTTATTCTCTCAAATTGAGTACTAACAATTCGGGAATGGAATAACTACAGGGAGAATGGGCATTATTTTCTCCCCTAAAAGGAATCAGAATTATGATATCCGAGAAGTAGAATTACATGGTTTGAATAACCTTTAAAAGGTAATGAAATTTTATGACCCAAGGAAGTTTATAAAAATATATCATTCATTATTTATGATCTATTTATTTTAAAAAAATCCCCCTCTAACAAACCATTATGTTCTTGTAATGGGGTCTAGAAAAGTACTGATGATTATGTGAATGTTGTTAAACATGATACTCCAAACATGTGGCTTTCCAATTGATAGATGACTAATATTAATAAAAAAATCCCATTATTTAATAAATTTAGAAAAATTTAGAATCTTTATAAGATATATAGTTTCATTTATATTCATGTGACATGCTTATGTGATTCGTAAGACCCATTGAATCCCCTAAGTGAAATATCAGCATTGTCATGTTAGAGCCTGTTGGAGTATCAAATTCACCATTTGAAAGAGCTTGGATACTCCCATTTGATCAGGGGATACACCTTTGGTTCCATATAAATTTATACGGATTTCCCCTGAAAATGATCTCACATCGTTGTGTGATCCAGCATTGAGCACACAATGCATCACATATAGGAAGAGGTATTTTCCATGAAAATAAACTCACGACATCGTGATATGATGAATTTATTATGAAATGTATCATAGAAAACTAGAGAAAATTTTCATGTGAATTTTCTCATGTCATCATAAGATCCTGTATTGATCTTTTTATTCCATAATAGATAGCCAATTGGTAAAGGTTAAGAGCCTTGTAAAATAAGGAATAAAATAAAATTGGAAAATGTGGACGCCTCTCTCAAAAGGAGGATACATTGACTTTCATGATAAAATGGGTAATGCACCTCATGTGATCACCATTGATCACATAGAGGACCTTTTACATGTCATCTTGATATCATTAAGGCCCCCATAAAAATATATATTGATATTATGAAAGGCCTATGACAATACATATTAGTCTCATTAAGGATGCCAGAAAAGTCATCGTTGATCACATGTAAGGCTTTTAACAATCATCCTGATGTCATGAGGACTATCCGACATGTCAGGTATGTGGTGAAAATTTCATTTGATATTTCAACATAATTATTTTAAATATCATTGGTAGTTCAGGTTCCAATAAATAAAACAACGATGGAGTATTTATGGCATCCTGCCTTTTTATAACATAAACTTTCATTACATTACACACAACTGAGGATCTTTAAGGCTTAGTGTCTTGGAAACCAGGAACATAATATATGAAAACAACATAAAGCATTATTCTTAAACACTTGAAAGGCTTATCCTTAAGTTCATCCTAGGTTCATTACTGCATCTCATAACCTGGGGACATACATCAAAAGAAAGGGTGAGCAGAAGGCCCAGTAAGGGAAACAAGAGGAACATTTTACATGTGAAATTGATATACTTCAATAAGGACATGAAAAGAACTTTAAGGAATGAGAAAGAAAATCACGAGGAATTTCATAATAAAAATAACATTTTTCCATAACTTGAAGATGTGGCTACATCATTTAACATATACAATCATGAACATATCACCAAGGTCCATCCCCAAGGTGTCATTTGAAAATTACCAAGGTTATTCACCAAGGTATCGTGAAAATTGTAATCTCTAGTGGTTACATCATTACCCAATGCATTGGAGCGCTATCAGGGTGCACCCTTAAATTTTCCTTTATTATCATGTGAGCCACATATATCATCATCAAACATATCATAAATAAGCCGTATATTATAAAATAAATGGGTTTCATTTCATAATCATAACGTTTTAAAACTGCTTTAAAGACAAGATCTTTACGTCACTTTAAACCCACAGAAGGGGAGAGCGGGTTTCATGTATGTAATTCCCAGAATTTGAAATAAAACATTTTGATATATATGTGAATACCCTTGTAGAAATAAGAGCTTTGAGTATTCACTTTATAACATAAAATAAATTTGAGAAAAGAGGGAGGCATTTTGAGACGAAAATTCTGCAGCATAACGGCGTCACTTAAACTTCAATAAAAATGAATTGGCAAGATCAAATAGGGTCCCTCATCATATGATCATAAAAGATCAGTATGACATATTAAGAGATCATACCCCAACAAAATAAAAAGGAACTTGAAATACTTGAAATGAAAATCGAACTTAAAAAATGAGAAGGGTGAAAGAATCCCTTAAAAATTCGGCAGCCTAACGGCGTCACTTAAACTTTCATAAAATGGAACGATGAGAGTAAGAGGGGATCTCTCATCATATAAACATGAAAAGGGAAGTAAGAGGAATATAAAAGAACATCGTCTCACATAATAACATGTAGCATAAAAGGAATGACATAAAAGAGATTACATGAAAAGAAAAAGAGAGGTCGAAACCCTTACCTTAAGACATGACTCTTGAAACTCAATGGTTTGGACCTTGAGGGCTTGGGGGAACCTTGGGAGGACTCCTTGGGAGGTAAGGATACCAGAAATTCATTGGGGGAGAGTTGGGAGTGAAAACTAAAGGAGGAAAGGGTGGGTATTTATAGGGAAAGTGAGGGGACAAGGCATTAATGGCCAAGGGACACCTCACTAGTGGTTTTGGCAAAACCATGGGCTTGCCCATGGTATTTTCCCATGGTATTGGCCACATGGGACACCTCACACCTTATCTTACTATTCATAATTCGACCATATTGAATATATACTTAATACATCATTTAATGATGTCATTAAACACCCGTAACTTAAAAACTGTACTTTCACTATTCACCGAAAATTCAACTTTCTCAGAATAATCCCAAAATTTCACCTTAACCAAATATCAATGCTCTGATTTAAAAAATGAAATCCATTTTATAAAAATATTTTTCTAAATATTTTTAATTTAATTTTTAAATAAAAACACTATTCATCAAAAATTCATTTTGTTCAGAAAAATCCCCAAAAATTACCTTAACATAATATCGATGCTCTGAGTTCAAAAATAAATTCCTTTTTATAAAAATAATTTTCTAATCATTTTTAATTAAAATTTTAATAAAAAAACACTATTCATCTAAAAGAACTAATACTTGACTAATAATTTATGAAACCGTTATTTACCCATTTTATTGAATCACATTACTTGATCTAGGTGTCTAAATTATATTAAAACTTTCTTTGAGTGAAATTACTAATCCATTTGGTCATATTACTAATCCTAAGCGTAAAATCACGATTCATAATTTACTATTCATCAAAAATTATGTTGATCTTATTAGACTCCAAATTCCTTACTGAACACTTTTGTAGAAGACCATTTTTCGAAAATCATTACACATCATTAGTTATTTAGGGTTTACATAAATATTTTAAAATATCCTTTTTTCAAAACTCATCAATAAAATACATTCTAAAATTATCTGGACATTTGAAATTTCACAAACATCACTAAAGGAAGAAATCTCAATTTATTCACCCGAAGGGATTACACAAGGAAGCTAGGGTCTCGTCACATAGCCCCTTATAACACCGACAGAAGACCTAAGTGTAAGGTGTGCTATGGTGACAGAATCTGAGGGAGGCTCAGATAACATTGCCCTAGTAGTAATCTCTACTAACTTGAACTTCTCCCGTAGGCGTTTCCGTTCAAGCTTGACAAGCTGGAGCTCAGCTTGGGCTTGGTCCAAAGCGAAGCCCACAGATGCTACCTCCTTCCCAAGCTCTGATTAGTGGGCTTCATAAGGGTCGAGTCTACTGGATGAAGCCATCGACTCCTCTTTCTGCATTAACCATTAACATCTTATTAAATCAATTAGAGTATCTTAATATACTACTCAAAAAGATTGGGTCGTTACATTCTTCCCCCCTTAAGAAATTTCGTCCGTGAAATTTATACTTGAGGCCTAGTCGAAAAGGTGAGGTTACTTTTGCTTCATCATTTCCTCAGGATCCCAAGTCACTTCTTCATACATATGATTCCTCCACAACACTTTCACAAGGTGGGTATTCTTGTTTCGTAGAACCTTGTCTCTACGGTCCAAGATCTCCACTGGCTGCTCCTCATAAGAGAGGTCATGTTCAAGTTGTACCACCTCTGGGTTCAGTACATGCGAAGGGTCGGGTATGTACTTCCTCAAGAGAGATACATGGAAGACATCATGAACTTGAGCTAGGTTCGGTGGAAGTGCTAGACGATAGGCCACTGCTCCTATGCGATCAAGGATTTCATAGGGGCTAATGTACCTAGGGCTGAGCTTCCCTTTCTTCCCAAACCGCATGACTCTCTTCCATGGAGAAATTCGAAGGAAGACTTTGTCACCAACACCAAACTCCAAGTCCCTTCGACAATTGTCAGCATAGCTCTTCTGCCGACTCTGAGCAGCCTTTATGTGTTGTTGGATGGCATGAACCTGTTCTGTCATCTCTTGCACGAGATCAGGCCCAAGAAGCATCCTCTCACCAGTTTCATCCCAACAAGTAGGAGTTCTACACCGCTTTCCATACAGAGCTTCATAGGGTGCCATCTGAATACTCGAATGGAAGCTATTGTTATAGGATAACTCCACTAATGGGAGGTGTTGATCCCATCCACCCTTAAATTCCATTGAGCATAATCTCAACATGTCTTCGAGTGTCTGAATAATCCTTTCAGATTGACCATCAGTTTGAGGATGATAGGCCGTACTAAAATTCAATTTAGTATTCAGAGCATGTTGAAGACTTCTCCAGAATTTTGATGTGAATCTTGGTTCACGATCCGATACGATGGATAGTGGTACCCCATGCATCCTTACCACTTCCTTCACGTATATCTTGGCAAGCTGATCCAGAGAGAAATCTTCCCGAATAGAGATAAAATGGGCTATCTTGGTGAGACGGTCCACAATAACCCATATCGCATTGTTTCCTTTGGATGTTTTCGAGAGACCAGTTACAAAGTCCATAGTGATATTATCCCACTTCCATACTGGTATGGGTAGCAGTTGTAATACCCCCTTAGAAAGTTTTCGTTCTGCCTTTACTTGCTGACACACCAGGCACCTTGTAGTGTAACCAGCAATCTCCCTCTTTATGTTATCCCACCAATAATGATCACGGAGGTCTCTATACATCTTAGTGCTTCCCGGATGTATAGAGAAAGTAGAGCTATAAGCTTCATCCATCAGTTCTTTCTTTAACTCCGGAATAGATGGAACACATAGTCTTGTACGAAATTTCAATACACCTTCTTGATCAATATTGAAATCAGGGAACTTCCCATCCTTTACAGCCTCAAACTTCTCCTGCAGCAAAGGATCTTCTTTTTGAGCCTTCTTGATCTTCTCTAGTAATGAAGGTTGAGAAATCATTTGGGATAGGGTTGATGATGTCCCTTTCCTTATAATTCCCATGTCCAGTTTTACTAGATCTTTAATCAAGGGATCTCCTAAGATCCTCATCATTGCCAGAACAATAGGATCTTTCCTGCTTAATGCATCTGCGACTTTGTTTGCTCTCCCAGGTTGATAATGTATTGAACAATCATAGTCTTTAATAAGCTCCAACCATCTCCTTTGTCTCATGTTCAATTCTTTCTGTGTGAAAATATACTTTAGACTTTGGTGGTCAGTGTATATATCACATTTCTCCCCATAAAGATAGTGCCTCCATATCTTTAGAGCAAAAACAACTACTTCCAGCTCTAGATCATGCGTAGGATAATTCTGCTCATGAATCTTCAACTGTCGAGATGCATAAGCAATTACCTTGTCATTTTGCATGAGGACGCACCCAAGCCCTTTCAGAGATGCATCGCTAAAAATAACGAATCCTTCTCCGATATAGGGTAGTGTTAACACAGGTGTAGTAACCAATCTCTTCTTCAGCTCTTGGAAACTTTCCTCGCATTCCTTTGTCCAGATGAACTTAACCCCTTTTCGAGTCAACTTGGTTAGTGGATTAGAAAGTCGTTAAAAGTTTTTCACAAACCTCCTATAATATCCCGCTAAACCAAGGAAACTACGAATCTCAGTTACTGTTGTGGGTTGAGGCCACTCCTCCACAACCATTGTCTTTGCAGGGTCAACCGAGATTCCTTCATTGGTTACGATGTTCCCCAAGAAGGCCACTTGTTGTAACCAAAACTCACACTTGCTGAACTTCCCATAGAGCCTCTCCTTCCGTAGAGTTTTCAAAATTACCCTCAGATGATCTTCATGCTCCTCATGACTTTTTGAATATATCAAAATATCATCAATAAAAACAACCACAAAGTTATCAAGGTAGTCCTTAAATACTCTATTCATCAAATCCATGAAAATAGCAGGAGCATTAGTCAAGCCGAAGGGCATAACAGTAAACTCATAATGCCCATATCTTGATCATAAGGCAGTCTTTGGAATATCTTCCTTCTTCACCCTCAGTTGATGATAACCAGATCTAAGTTCAATCTTAGAGAAGAATAGAGCCCCGCGAAGTTGGTCAAATAAATCATCAATTCTTGGAAGAGGATATCTGTTCTTCATTGTGATCTCGTTCAGTTATCTATAATCAATGCATAGCCGCATTGATCCATCCTTCTTCTTCACAAAGAGAACTGGTGCTCCCCAAGGAGACACACTTGGTCGGATAAACCCCTTCTCCAACAAGTCATGGAGTTGTTTCTTTAACTCTTCTAGCTCCACATTTTCCATTCTATACGGAGTCTTTGATATCGTTTGGGACCCAGGTATGAGTTCAATGGAGAACTCTACCTCTCTTTCTGGGGGAGGTCCAGGTAACTACTCGGGAAATAAATCCATGTATTCCTAAACAATCGGAACATCTTCTATTTGTATGCTCCCTTTTCTTTCTTCATCATCACCGATTAACTCCATAAAGAACGCTACAGGAGGTGCTTCTAGATAGGGATCAGTTTTGGATATCTCTCCTTGGAAGATAACTGTAGGTCGTTCATTCAAGACTACTGAGATTTCCTTACTTCTGCATTTGATCTTCGCATTATACTTTGAGAGCCAGTCCATCCCTAGTATATTGTCGAATTCCATCATGGGAATGACTACTAGATTTGCGATAAGATTGTGCTCACCAAAGTAATCACTAGAGTCTCTAAATACTGTTGATGCAAGGATAATCCCACTTGGAGTCTTGACTGACAACTCTACCTCTAGCAGTTCGGGGATTGATTCTATTTTCCTTGCAAACTTGGAGGAAATAAAGGAATGCGTAGAACCAGAATCAAATAAAGTACTTGCTAGCTTTGAGAGAACGACAAGAGTACCTGCTACCACATCGTTCGGGACTTCAACTTCAGCTATTGTGATAGCGAAAGCACGACCTTTCTCCCTTGGCCTCTGCTGAGGTTGATTGTGATTCCCCCCCCCACCACCCTCGGATTTGGACATTGATTATCAAAGTGCCCAAGTTGTCCACACTTGAAGCATGTGACTTTGGGTAGGGCCAGAACCATCTTTCCTCTATTGTTAGTGTTGGTAAGTTGAGACTTCACATCACTATGACAATTCCAAGAAATATGGCCTTATTTTCCACACCTATAGCACTTACCACTTCCGATCAAGAAGTTCCCCGAATGCTTCTTCCCACATTTATTGCATGTGGGATGTTGCATATGATTTCCACCTCTTTCCTGATCAAAACTTCTTCCCAGGCTCGGTTCTAGAGTTCTTTTTTTCTCATTAGATTTGTGAGACCACTGTGTCTCCCCAAACTCTAGTTCAACTTTCATGGCACTTCGAACTATTTCTTCATAGCTATCATAGTCCCTGTTGGCTAGATTCTTCCACAGATGAGGTCGTAGTCCACCAAAGAATCTATCAACCTTCCCATTAGGGTCTATGACGAAGCTTGAGGTATAACGGGAAAGCCTTGTGAAGTTCATCTCGTAGGTTCCAACTGATTCATTCTCCTTTTGCTTCAGCTCGAGAAATTATTTCTCCATTCTCGTTCTCATTGAATGAGGGAAATACTTATTAAAGAATATTCCCCGGAACTCTTCCCACTCCATATCTTCCATCTCCCCTCGTGGCTTCGTGTTTTTGATCAGTGACCACCACTGATCAGCTTCTCCCTCAAGGCGGTAAACAGCAAGGGTGACTTTCTCTTTTTCCGAACAATGAAGTACAGAAAAAATCTTTTCAATGGAGCTTATCCATTGTTCCGCAACCAATGGGTTAGTAGATCCACTGAGTGTTGGCGGTCGTTGACGCATGAAGGACTCAACAGAGTGTTGTTCCCTTCGTGGTGAGGTCGGCCTCTCAGCTTGATTCAAGTTATTACTCATAACTTGAGTCAGTTGGTTCATCATTCGCATGAATGTTTCCATTCCAGCTTCCATCGGAGGTCCATCAGCACATGGTGCATTGCGGTCACCATCGGCACGGTTCCTCCTATTTCCCGCCATCTTCTAAAAGAATAAAACCTTAGTGAGAAACTTATTTCATTTATGAATCTTTTAACTAAGACTTCATTCTTAAACAATTATACTTCTCTATAATTACTTCAAAATGATTCATAAAAAGCTTGTGATTAACCAAACATATCCCCCGGGAGTGTCGTAACCAAGTGTGCAGCAAGGCCCGTTATCGTGCACCAGTTCCCGTTCGAGTCTAGCTCAAAGCGGTGTTTTCGGGTTTTACCCCTATGTACATCTGTGCCAGAGCCGCCTCTACCTGCTCGTATCCAGACATGGATGTTTTTGTTTGATAAACCAATTACTCAATACTTACCAAAATACCAAGAAGTTTTCCTATATTTAAACTTTTCTATAGGGGTCTTCCTAATTTTTTTTTATATCCTAATTTCCACAAATAACTAAACCATCCTTTGATACCAACTATGGCATCCTGCCTTTTTATAACATAAACATTCATTACATTACACACAACTGAGGATCTTTAAGGTTTAGTGTCTTCGAAACCGGGAACATAATACATGAAAACAAAATAAAGCATTCTTCTTAAACACGTGAAAGGCTTCTCCTTACGTTAATCCTAGGTTCATTACTGCATCTCATAACCTGGGGACATACATCAAAAGAAAGGGTGAGCAGAAGGCCCAGTAAGGGAAACAAGAGGAACATTTTACATGTGAACTTGATATACTTAAATAAGGACATGAAAAGAACTTTAAGGCATGAGAAAGAAAATCATGAGGAATTTCATAATAAAAATAACATTTTTACATAACTTGAAGATGTGGCTACATCATTTAACATAGAAAATCATGACAATATCACCAAGGTCCATCCCCAAGGTGTAATTTGAAAATTACCAAGGTTATTCACCAAGGTATCGTGAAAATTGTAATCTCTAGTGGTTATATCATTACCCAATGCATTGGAGCGCTATCAGGGAGCACCCTTAAATTTGCCTTTATTATCATGTGAGCCACATATATCATCATCAAACATTTCATAAATAACCCATATATCATAAAATAAATGGGTTTCATTTCATAATCATAACGTTTTAAAACTGCTTTAAAGACAAGATCTTTACGTCACTTTAAACCCACGGAAGGGGAGAGCGGGTTTCATGTATGTAATTCCCAGAATTTGAAATAAAATGTTTTGATATATATGTGAATACCCTTGTAGAAATAAGAGCTTTGAGTATTCACTTTATAACATAAAATAAATTTGAGAAAAGAGGGAGGCATTTTGAGACGAAAATTCTGCAGCATAACGACGTCACTTAAACTTCAATAAAAATGAATTGGAAAGATCAAATAGGGTCCCTCATCATATGATCATAAGAGATCAGTATGATAGATTAAGAGATCATACCCCAACAAAATAAAAAGGAACTTGAAAGACTTGAAATGAAAATCGAACTTAAAAAATGAGAAGGGTGAAAGAATCCCTTAAATATTCGTCAGCCTAACGGTGTCACTTAAACATTCATAAAATGTAATGATGAGATTAAGAGGGGATCTCTCATCATATAAACATGAAAAGGGCAGTAATAGGAATATAAAAGAACATCCTCTCACATAAGAACATGTAGCATAAAAGGAATGACATAAAAGAGATTACATTAAAAGAAAGAGAGAGGTCGGATCCCTTACCTTAAGACGTGACTCTTGAAACTCAAAGGTTTGGACCTTGAGGGCTTGGGGTCACCTTGGGAGGACTCCTTGGGAGGTAAGGAGACAAGAACATCGTTGGGGGAGAGTTGGGAGTGAAAAATAAATGAGGAAAAGGTTGGTATTTATAGGGAAAGTGAGGGGACAAGGCATTAATGGCCAAGGGACACCTCACTAGTGGTTTTGGCAAAACCATGGGCTTGCCCATGGTATTTGCCCATGGTATTGGCCACTTGGGACACCTCACACCTTATCTTACTATTAATAATTCGACCATATTGAATATATACTTAATACATCATTTAATGATGTCATTAAAGACCCGTAACTTAAAAACTGTACTTTCACTATTCACCGAAAATTCAACTTTCTCAGAATAATCCCAAAATTTCACCTTAACCAAATATCAATGCTCTGATTTAAAAAATGAAATCCATTTTATAAAAATAATTTTCTAAATATTTTTAATTTAATTTTTAAATAAAAACACTATTCATCGAAAATTCATTTTTTTCAGAAAAATCCCCAAAAATTACCTTAACATAATATCGATGCTCTGAGTTCAAAAATAAAGTCCTTTTTATAAAAATAATTTTCTAATAATTTTTAATTAAAATTTTAATTAAAAAACACTATTCATACGAAAGAACTAATACTTGACTAATAATTTATGAAACCGTTATTTACCCATTTTATTGAATCACATTAATTGATCTAGGTGTCTAAATTATATTAAAACTTTCTTTGAGTGAAATTACTAATCCATTTGGTCATATTACTAATCCTAAGCGTAAAATCACTATTCATAATTTACTATTCAATAAAAATTAAGTTGATCTTATTAGACTCCATATTCCTTATTGAACACTTTTGTAGAAGACCATTTTTCGAAAATCATTACACATCATTAGTTATTTAGGGTTTACATAAATATTTTAAAATATCCTTTTTTCAAAATTCATCAATAAAATACATTCTAAAATTATCTGGACATTTGAAATTTCACAAACATCACTAAAGGAATAAATCTCAATTTATTCACCCGAAGGGATTACACAAGGAAGCTAGGGTCTCGTCACATAGCCCCTTATAACACCGACATAAGACCTAAGTGTAAGGTGTGCTATGGTGAGAGAATCTGAGGGAGGCTCAGATAACATTGCCCTAGTAGTAATCTCTACTAACTTGAACTTCTCCCGTAGGCGTTTCCGTTCAAGCTTGACACGCTGGAGCTCGGCTTGGGCTTGGTCCAAAGCGAAGCCCACAGATGCTACCACCTTCCCAAGCTCTGATAAGTGGGCTTCATAAGGGTCGAGTCTACTGGATGAAGCCATCGACTCCTCTTTCTGCATTAACCATTAACATCTTATTAAATAAATAAGAGTAAGTTAATATACTACTCAAAAAGATTGGGTCGTTACAGTATTCTCATAGTCACTGATTATCATTATGCACCCTACCCAACCTATGGTAGGATCATGAAAATCAAATACTCCCTCCACTAATCCCAACTCATATAATTGATATACGTGTTTTGAAAGGAAAAGTATACCTAAGGTGATGAGGCTGGTAAATTACTCCACTTAGTAAAAATGTACTATCCCTACTTCACTGCTATACATGATGATGAATACACCCAGGATAGTGCCAAAGAGAGGAATTCTAAAAGGAGAAATTCACATGATCACAAGAGACTTCTGCTATGTGAAATCCACGGAATGGCTTACGGGGTCAGACGATGTTAATATGTGCATCATGTGATCACCATATAGATCATGAATTTTAATTTCAACATTGTATCTAGATTATGATAAGGAGATTATTCATATTGATAAGGTCACACATGATCTAAATTATGTTAGTGCTTGGAAAACCATCTGGAACATATGAAATAAAGATTGAAAAAGATATAAGACTTATGCAATGATAGATACGATAATTTTCTTCAAAACAAATCATGTACTTTGCATGACCTATCTAGATCATGAGAAAGAATCAGGAAATGTCCCCTCGATCTCAAAAAGCCTTTCATACACATCATCGGGTCTTTTTAAGCGCTTCAGAAATGTCAATAATGCATCTCAAAGTACTCCAAAAATATAAATGATTTTTTGAACATTACTCCAAGAATATATTATATTTCAAGTGACACCCTCTGTACATGTCACCCATGTCTGTAGAAGTCCTCCTGACATATCATCCAAGTCAATAGTTACCCTCCTGACATGCCAGCCAGATCATTCTATGTCCTTCGGGCATGTCTGTCATGTCATGTCATGTCCTCATGAAAAGTAAGACAGGTCATGTAATGTCCTCCAGACAATCCATGCAGAACATGTGACATCCTCTAAAAAAATCAACTAGATCACATGACTTTCTTTGTAAATTTCCACTACTAAATAATGCAATTCCCATACATCCTCATAAAAATCATGAAGTGACCCCAAACATGTTAGAAAACAACCGGGATATGATATAATGACACCCCAAAATTTTTTGAAAGAAAATATAGACATGGCATAAAGAAATTCAGAACATGTCAAGAAGACAATCAAGATATTGTAGAAAGACCCCATGATCACGTAAGGTAGAAAATTAGGACATGTCATAGAGACACCTTGGGGAATGAAAACCTTGTACAATATACATACTCAAGAATACACCAAACTGACCTTAGAGAACTCTGATTCCTATTATAAAAAAAGATATGTATGATTCCTTTTTTTTGTTGAGATCCAATGGTAATAAACTTCAATGTATATCTGTCCATTTTTTCTACTTTGTAATCCTCGGGACCTAATCTATCCTAGGGGTTCGTCATCTATCCCCATACATTAGTGTATTTTAAATATAAGTGAACTATGATAACTTTGATTCCTATCTGGACATGATATGTTGGATGCCTTCCAAAGGCCTAATCTCCACAATAAATAGCTCATAAGGGATTATCTAGTCTATAAGTCTCGACTCCAGATGTAGTGCGACTGGTCACATTCATTCCGTTCTTTATCACACTGATAATAGAACATGTTTTCTTGGGGGTTTTCAACGACCATATCATTCACATAATAAATTCCCCAACCCAATTAATCCTCAATTAGTATTACCCATTCAGTATCATAATAATTATTTGTCCAATATAAGGGAATATACTTATTGGTAAGTACCAATGTAGTGATAGATCTATAATGAATTGGATTCTTATTATAAACATGATATGCCAGATGACTTCCTAAGTCTCAAGCACAATACCTAGCACCTAAGTTCCCTCTTATGTGTCTTTTCTGCATGAAATTAAACATCATGGTTTAAAATCCAATGTTGGTTCTGATTTTTTGTAAAAAATTATGTATGATATCATATAAACGTTCAATCCCATCCTCAAAATAGAAATTTCCTCTTTGGATGGAAAGAAGCTCTATATTTTTATTAATAATATACACTAATATCAATTTTTATGAACTAACTAAAAATGGGGAAATAACCTCAGATACATACATATGGTCTCATTAATAGAACACACATTTACATATAAAAGGATGCATCACTTGATCATCTTTTTAGGGTAACTATTTTCAAATCATGATTAGTAATATATTCAAAGACATATATTAAATCTATAAGAGAGTAATAGAATAAGAAATAATTCCCCCAAAAGGCTTTGATAAGCCGTACTTCCCACATTCTCAACCAATATGATTTCTAAAGTATTGTTAGTTCTGAAACCCCAATTTACCTCCTACCTTTGGATAGTAGTCCAATTCATAGTTATAGATGTGGCGGTCATTGGTACTTTATTTGAAATAAATATAGTGAATCAGGAGTAATTTTTTTTGAAACCATATTTGATCATCCCATATTAAAACCAAATAAACGAAACATAAATGGTAAACCAAGTTCCAAGTCATGTAATTATAGAAGGACTGAATCAATACTGGCATAAGGCACCTAGTATCCAAATCATAGGACAACATGAATTTTACAAGAAACAAAAATTTTCAAAACTGTGTAGAATCTCTCAAATAATAAGAATTTTCAATTTAATATGCATCAAGCTACTTTTTTTGAGTCTCCTATGAAAAAACAAATGTTATAAATGATGTGAAATTATATATAACTAGGGTTCCCATGCGACAAGTCCATTTTTGATGTGGTAATTTCACGTATGTAAAATGGAAAAGCCAAGAATAAAAAGGGAAATGTAGTTACCTACAAATAGATTATTTGAGAATGTTTCATACATATAATAATGAACTAATTGGTTAACTTGTTCTTTTTTGATTGCAAGATTATATACTTCTCTCAAAAGAAAACCATTGGCCAAGATCATGTTGTAATTGAGAAATTTATTTCCAACTTCAAGTATATATTTAACCTCTGTGGGTTTTAAAAAAAACTCACTGACACAACACCATCATCATCAAGTGGAAAAAGTGATGGTTTGTGGATACCACTGACATGATATGATCCAAACCATTAAGAGTTTCTGAAAAGGTATCAAGATTATAAAGTCGATGCATTTGTCCCATCCAAGGAAATATACTATAAACCATGTGGCACTCATTTCCACTACCAGTCACTTCGGAATCTTGTCCTCAGAGCATGAAAATTAGCATCATTTATAGATAATGAAGGTGGATCATGGATCTGACTATGGATCCATTACAATTAAGGATACGCTGAGGAGGGATTCATTTAATCATCATCAATAACATCATCTCACCAGTGCCCTTCATTCTCCTACAGAGGGAACCACTTGATACATTTCACTCATGAATTTTTATAAATTATTACCAAGGAATTCACTTTAAGTGATGAATTTTATGTATAAATAGGAGTCGAATAATTTCCCCAATTATTAGAAAAATCCCCTTTACCATATTTTTGTGGTATCAAAGGGAAGCCTTATATTTCATCCCACTAAAATTAAGTATGCATGTGTATTCCTGTTGTAATCAAAGGGTGGCACATATCTCTACCCCCATGAATGAATCACATTAACATATTCACATGTAATATAGAAGAAATGATTTTATTATATCCCTAATTAAATTGAATATATATTCTAGTACATATTGGAGACAGAAAATGTGTGGGCCAAAATTCATTTACACACTTTGCTAAAGTGTCACAACCTTCTAGAAACATCTGAAAAACTATAGCATCATATTCAATCACTGGTACAGATACATGGATAGGAATATATTCCTATCTCGATGTCCATAGTATCACATCACCATAATTATTATAAACATGTGTAATATCTAGAGAAATTGTCCATTATTTTTCTCATCTAGGAGGACTATATTCATTTTCTGGTAAAGGATAAGGCATATGACTGAACTTTTATCCCCATTCATAAATGGGATCACCAAGTGATAGTAGAATATTCCTTGATATTGGTTCACATTCCTTTTGAAAAAGACCCGAGGCATACTCAAAGGCAGATATCCAGGATAATATCCTTGTTCCGTTTGGGATAACAAAGTGAGGGTGGCATATTCCTCGGGACAAAATTCAATTCCTATCAAATATGATGAGTGACATAAACCAAAGGTATAAGATCAAGCTCATATCTTTGTTACTACTGAGGCTCACAATGGGAGGGTGGTACATGCCTTAAGAAAGGCTCATATCCCTATCATTGAAGCTACTTGAAATTTTACAATAGTTCAAATAAGCGAGGCTCATATCCCTACTTCTACTGATGAATGATTATATCTGCATCTTTTAGAAGCTATACCAGAGTTAGATCATGCCCATTTTCCCATTATTGAGATCTATCAGTACATTTCTATGAGGAATACATATTTGAAATGAGATCATATCACCAATTTAGCAAGGGTTTACAATCCTATTTTTGAAACCTCAAATACAGAGGCACATATTTCTAATAATAATATAGACGCTCACTGACATACTCTAGTAGCTTCTTAGTAAAAGGTTCAGATTTATATAGCACCAATTGGTTATCAATATATTTCAATAGATATCATGGATCAGGATCATATCCCAACTCTGCCCCAAGTGGAATGTCATTATATTCCAAACACATTATAGAATAAGTCACATATCCCAAATCAACTCAATTATGGTTTCCTTTAGGCTATTTAACACTTATCTACAACACCTAAAGGGTACTTTAACACATAAATCAAATAATAAGGTGATAATTACCTCAATAGTCATTTTCATTATATTGTAGAGATGGATCACAGAGTCTATACTCCTAAAATATTTTGAAGTCAACCTCCCCATAATGATGTAACATTCAGACATGAAACTCCTCTACTTACCTAGAAACATTTAAAAATAGTGTTTCTCAAAAATTAGAAACCATGGTATATAGTTGTTTTCAAAACACTACAATCAACCATATATTTTTCCCTATCAACTATCATCAACACTTTACATTGGATAGCCGGAGGACCATTGAAGAAACCTCTTTGGTATGACCAGGTTTAGGTATATAAGTATGATGAATAAGAGTTTGACATGGATAAATAGAGAGAGTTATATTGAAATAACCCTCCAACCATTTTTATCACCACACAACTTATGACCCTAAGATCCCATATGAGATGGTGAATAATCACATCCTTAACAACTCCAAAATTTGTGGCGAACTCATCTTTGATTAAAGGATAGATGTGTACCCTATACAGGATATGATATTCTCCTTCAAAACATCAATTTATCTTTTTTCAAAATGACATAGTTTCTATCTCTATGTCTCAGGACCTAAAATTGAAAAATGGTAGCTTAAATCAACAATAATCTTTCCACCATTACATCAAAACTCTTCACAAACAAATCTCCAATGCTTCATCATGCATATGTATCTAGGGATGGAAAAAGTATATAGTGTTTCACTTCAAAAAATCTCCATGAAGATATGGCATTTCTAAATTTCATATCCCCTAGAAAAATTAGGGGACCGAGTAACGGACAAGAATTTTGGTCACGATAAAATAATTTCCCCACTTTATAAATTCAAAGATGTCATGAATAAGGGGAGAGTACTACAAAAAAATCATAAATTGGTCCCCTAAAATAAATCGGCATTTATTTTAAACAAAGTAGTTTACGATGCATCCAACTTGACAAATTCTAGAAGAAAATGACTCCCATGATGGGATTCTATTGTTCCCAACTCATGAAAGAGCACAATTGCAACAAATCAAACCTGTCATAATATAAGCTACCATAGTATCCATATAGGATTGAACCAATCCGAAAGGCCTGGAAGAATATTTAATACCACCTCTATCCATTAGGTCATTAAACACTAAGAGAATTTTGTAAATACCAGTGGCAGCTGAAAACCAACCCCATACCACATGATTGGGGGCATTTTTATCTAAATTTTCATCACCAGGTTCATCAGAACTCAATGTTGTCCTGGGGAAATCACCATATGTTCCATATCAACCAAAATACATAGGTTTATGGGAATCTGTATCTCAATTAACATCCCAAGGGTCATCAAATTTTTGTTCGGAATCATGAAATCTAAAATAATAGGATCAAAAAATGACAATAGCATCCCTAAATTGGCCTCATCCCATAGGGCTGAGAGAATATTATAGTGACCCAAACTGTTCATACATTAATATTACATAATTTTAAATATAAAAAACATATTATTATTACACATAGTGAATACAAAGGTTTATTGTCACGGGAAAACTAGGACCATACATAAGAATTACCGCGTCAATCATAAACATTTATTTAATTTATTCTTCTTAAGAATCTTGTTTCACTCGTCATCTCTTTAGTACATGTAGCCACATGTGGAAATACATCAAAAGGGGTGAGATTAAAGCCCAGTAAGAGGATATATAAGAAAAATATAGCTTGGGATGAGCATAATCATATCATAGGAAAGAATCATGAACATGAGAGGAAGCATAAATAAAAGACTTGAAATGTAGAAATGCATAAAAAATGAAACATCATGTTTTAGTGGTAAAATAACACACATAATTTTGAACTATGCAATAATATTGTTCAAACATAATTTCAAATTAAATCATGAGATTAATAACATTACCCATGAATTAGAGCACTGTATAATTCTGGGTGCACCCGTCACATTGAAACATTCATATTGCGCTATATAATTCCAAGCACACCCGTCACATGGTAACATTATTATTTATCATGAATTCCACAATGAACATATTTCAAAAAATAACATAACTAACCCATGTAAAGTAAAGGGGTTCATCTTATAATAACACATTCTTAAACAATGTATTCCCAAAATAATGACGGAATAACATACATGTTACAAGAACCGTCAACCTAGAGTGAGAAGTAAAAGGTGAGTTCTTAAAAGAATAGTTCTTTTAGAAAAAATTTTGTTTAAAATAAACACCAGTGGTAAACATGTATATCCCAGAAAAATAATGAAAATTATGAAAAAATGATTTTTAAGGAATAAAAATATAAAAATGGTGTGAAAGAGGGAGAACCTGAAAGATGAAATTGGGTTTGAGAATTTCCCCTTACCTAATATACGAACAGTTCATTATATTTAATTTGCTTTATAATGAAATTATATTTATTAATTATAAATTAAAGAATCTTTTATACATTAATATGGTTGATTTTGGTTTCATTATGTTATTTTATGGATCTTTTGATGAGTCATTGGGTCTGAAAACATTGTTAAAAAATGATCATTTTTATGGTTTTCTTGAGTGGTTCACTTGTATTCTTAAATGAAAGTTCATGTAGAACATGGATAAACATCCAGAAATGATATTTCATGTTATTAATGATATTCATGAAGTTTAAATTATCTTATAATGAATTATATTACATACCTTGTGTATGAATCATTAAATAAGAATTAAATGATGAATGTTTGGGTTAATTTGGGTGTTTTTCGACCACAACGAAATTGTTTTGATTAATCAGTGAGTAACATGTACATAAGATAGTTCTAGAACATTAAATACGACATAATACATATAAAATATTCTATTTCAATCATAAAAAATATTTCATGACCAGATCTGAAAGAAAAAATGGAAGAATAAAACATGTCGTACTTGATGGTGATAGATTAACACCTCACGAAAAACCATTTCTTTTTTAAAATAAAAGGAAGTGGATAAGGGGGTTGGATGGTATAATATATCATTAGTATCATAACATTATAGTATATGAATGATACTAGAGTTACCATACCATGTGGATGAAGATAGGTGGGGATAGAATAAGAAAATAACATGAAATTGAAAGGAATTTAAAGGAAAGAAAGAGAGAGAGGAATTACCTCTTGAATCCTCCTCTTGAGATCATCCTTAAAGAAGATAAACATGGTCTTTTTATGAGACCAGAAGCTCATGGACATGGGAAAGGGGATTGGGAAGATGCTTGGGTAGAGTTTAGAAAAGGCTTGAATCTTGATAAGAGTGTGGAAATGAGGGTGTGAAGGGTTGTATTTATAGTGGAGGGGAGAGGGGTTATCTTAATATTTAATTAATTATTTTATTAATTTCTCCTATGACAAGAAATAGTGATGATTCTATGAACAAGAATAGTAATTAGCACAATTGATTTTTATATTTGGGTTCTTACAACACTTGTGATGTCAAGAATAGTGTGCTTAAATTATATTGTATTTATATGGTAAATTAATGTATTTTACTTTTCACAAAAAATTCAAGTATTTCAAAAAAATCCATGAAATTCCACCCAAATTTTTTTTGACATGTAGAATCCAAAAAATGAGTCCCTTATTAAAATTTTTTTTATAAATTCTATTAATTTAATATTTAATTAAAATCATAATTTATTACCAAAAAACCAGTTTTAAAAACATTCATTTAATTATTCTAAAATATAGGTATATAACACTTTCAACATGAATATTATTTATATATTATCATAGTTAAGGTTACAATTAATTATGGTATATAAATATTAATAAGGATATGTCACTATTCATAATGGTGTGTTACTATTCACTAGAAACTATGTTTTCCTTATTGGACTCCAAACAACTTAAGGATCACAACCATGTATGTCAGATTTTTGAAATTCTAAACACAAAGTGGAAAACATATATATAAAGTTCACATAGAACGTAGTAGTTCATTATGTTGTGTTTTCATGAAATTTTATGACATATATATAAGAAGGAAATTTCCATTGAAAAACATTGGGTCATTACATTCATCCCCCCTTTTGAAATTTCTCCCTCGAAATATTATTTTACATAAATAGGTGAGGGTACTTCTCCTTCATCACCTCTTCTGGTTCCCAAGTAGATTCTTCAAACTTATGGTTCCACCATAAAAATTTGACAAGGTGGGTTGTCTTATTCCGTAGAACCTTATCTCTCTGGTCCATAATCTCTACTAGCTACTCTTTATTGGAGAGATCATCTTCCAGTTGTACCATCTCTGAGTTTAGTACATGTGAGGGGTTGAGTATGTAATTCCTCAAGAGTGATACATGAAACACATCATGAAATTTAGCCATATTCGATGGAAGTGCAAGATGATAGGGCAGGGATCTTATGCACTCAAGGATCTCAAAGGGGCCAATGTACATTGGGCTTCACATCCCTTTCTATCCAAACCGCATGACTCTCTTCCCAGGTGATATTCGAAGGAAGACTTTATCTCCAACTTTGAACTCCATGTCCCTTTGATGGTTGTCAGCATATCTCTTTTGCCAACTCTGAGCAGCTTTGATGTGTTTCTAGATGACTTTAACCTTATATTTCATTTCTTTCACAATATCAGGTCTATGTAGCTTTTTTCTACAAATTCATCCCAATTGGTTGGAGTTCTACATCACATTCCATGCAACACTTCATATGGAGCCATTTGAATACTTGAGTGGAATATATAGTGGTATGAGAACTCAACCAATGGGAGATGCTGATTCCATCCACCTTTGAATTATAGAGAGTAGGATATTAGAATATCTTCATGGGTTTGAATTGTCCTTTCAGATTGGCCATCATTTTGGGGTTGATAGGTCAGGAAGAAATTTAATTCAGTACTCAAATCATGTTGAATATTCCTCATGAATTTAGATGTGAACCTTCGATCATGATCAAAGACAATCAAGAGTGGAACACCATTTAGTTTCCCCACTTCCTTCACATATATTTCTTCAAGTTGTTCAAGAGAGAGGTATTACCGAATAGTGGTAAACTGGGCAGTCTTAGTGAGTCGGTCCACCAAAACCCATATCACATTATTTCCCATCGACGTCTTCGGGAGACCCATGACAATGTTCATAGTAACATTCTCCCATTTCCACAAGGGTATATTCTATTGTTGCATCATCCCTTTGGACTTTTTTTCCCTTCTTTAACTTTCTGACATACCAATCACCTTGAGATATATTTTGAAATATTCTTCTTCATGTTATCCCAGCTGAAGTGATCTCGGTGATCATGGTACATCTTTGAACTCCCATGATGGATAGAGAATGTTGAGATATGTGCACTGTATAGTAGCTCATTATTTATCCCAGGTGATAAAGGCACACACAGCCATATTCCAAACCAACTAACATCATCATCGTTGATATGGAACTCTTGACTATTCTATTCCTTTACTACATTCACCCTCTTTTGTAAATCTAGATCATCCCTTTATACTTCCTTAATCATCTCTTAGACAGATAGTTGCGTAATCATTGTGGAAATGTAGGATGTATCCCCTACCCTTATGTTTTCTAAATCCATCCTTTTCATATCCATGAAGATATGATCTTTCTCAATCCATAACATGGATAGAGAATCAGGATATTTTCTTCTTATAGAATCATCTACCTTGTTCGCCTTTCAGGATGATAGTGAATAGGGAAATCGTAATCCATGATGACCTCAAACCATCTCCTTTGATGCTTATTGATCTCCTTTTGTGTGAATAAATACATTAAGATCTTGTGGTCTATGTATATGTCACACATCTCACCATAAAGGTAGTGTCGCATGATTTTCAAGGAACAAGTCATGGATTCCAACTCTAGATCATTCGTTGGGTTGTTTTTCTCAAGGATCATCAATTGCCATGAGGTGTAGGCTATAACTTTTTCATTTTTCATGAGTACACAACCCAAGACTTTATTTAAATCATCACTATATATCACAAAAATTTCTCCACTTTTTGGTAGTGTTAGTACAGGTGTAGTGATCAGCCTTCTCTATTGCTCCTAGAAGCTTCCCACACATTCTTCCATCCAGACATATATTACTCCTTTTCTTGTTAATGTAGTTAGCGGGCTTGAAAATCGTGAGAAATTTCACACAAAACGTCGGTGGTACCCCAATAATCTCATAAAACTATGGATTTATGTGACACTAGAGGGTCTAGGCCATTCCTTAATAGACTTGGCTTTTGAAGGGTCTGTATAAATTCCCTCACATGTGATCACATGTCCCATGAATGTGACTTGATTCATACAAAATTCACACTTGCTGAACTTGGCGTACAACTTCTCATTTCTCAATTTCGCCAACGCATGTCTTAGATGTTCTTCGTGATCCTCTTTTCTATTGGAGTATATGATAATATATTCAATAAAAAATACCAAAAAAATTCAAGGAAATGTCTAAAGACTCTATTCATCAAATACATGACTATTTCAGGGGTATTAGTAAGTCCGAGTGGCCTCACCAAAAACTCATAGTGCCCATACCTTGTATGGAAGACAGTCTTTTGAATAACTTCCTTCTTCACCTTTATCTGATGATATCCATAACAAATATCCACATTTGAGAAGTATTAAGCTCCTCTTAACTGATCGAACAAGTCAAGAATCCTTGGAAGAGGAAACTAGTTCTTTATCATGATCTTGTTGAGTTCCCAATAATTGATACACAAGCGCATTGTTCCGTCCTTCTTCTTAACAAAGAGCACTGGAGAACCACAAGGTGAAGCTCTAGGGCTTATGAAACCTTTTCCCAGATGCTCTTGCAACATATTCTTTAACTCCGCCAGTTCGACATCCTATAGGGACACTTTGATATAAGAGTAGTTCCGAGTATGAGTTCTATTGAGAACTCTTCCTCATGATCTGGGGGAATTCCTGGTAACTCATTGGGTAATAGATCGCTATATTCCCTCATAATGGGAATTTCTGTAGGGTTGTAACTTTCCTTCAACTCAACCATTTTGGTGAGGTATGCTTCTTCATAGGGAATCAACACCGACACCATTTAAGGATTTTTCAAAAAATATTCATGATCTTCCTTGTATTTGTATAGAATCACGGGATGGTTCATAATTTGAAAAGATATTTCCTTTTCTTGACAGTTGATATGTGCTACATATAATGAGATCCAATCCATTCCCATTATTGTGTTGAATTCCACCAAGGTAAGTATTACAAGATTCGATGGAAGAATATTCCCACATATGCCAATAAGAGAAGAGTCAAATACTTGGGTTGTTATGATTACACCACTTGGTGTTTTTACGTAAATCTCTACTTCAAGGTTTCATGGATTTGATTCAATAGTTCTTTAAAACTAGCAAGATATAAAAGAATGCGTAGAACCAGAATCAACTAATAATTTTTCAATTATAGTGTGAATATGAAATGTACCTGGTACGCCTTCATTATCATGGTCCACTTCCATAGTTGTGATGTCATAAACCATCCATTTTTTCCTTTACATTTGGTGGTCCTGGGGCTGATTACCCTAAAGAACATGAGGGTTAGTTTACAGGCTTGCATAGTTCCCTAGATCCGTACATTTGTTGTGTTGAACCATATGTGGTTCTCTCCTTTCGTCCACCATATTATCCTTCATTTTTATGTCATTTCGACACTCTTGAGAAAGGATTCCTTCTATCCCACACTTGAATCACTTCCCCGCCCCTTTGAGGTAGTTCTCATGGTGAAACATCCCACATTTTTTGCATGTGGTTCATTGAGTTATCTTCTCACCCTTGTCATTAGATCCACCAGCATGAAACTCCGTCTTTTTTTTCATATCACCATAGCAATGGGACCATTCTCCAAACTCCATATCCACTTTGAGAGAAAACCGAGAAACTTCTTCATAACTCTCAAAGTCTCAAATTTCAAGAGCCTTTCAAAGGTGTGGTTTTAATCCAAAAAAGAATATACCAATTTTTCTATCATTGTTGACAACGAACCCCAAAGTATACCTTCCATGAATTTTTAAATTCACATTATATGTTGTGATATATTCTCCTTCTTTTTTCTTGAACTCTATGAATTATCTCTCAATATTTGTGCAAAGAGTTCTTGTTATATACTTGTTAAGAAACATTATCTTTAAGTCTTCCCATTCCATCACTTAAATTTCCTCCCATGGATTGGTGTTCTTAATCAAATACCACTATTGATCGGACTCTCTATATAGATGATAAACAGCCAATGTCACCTTCTCCATCTCATAACAGTGATGTATCTAAAATATCTTCTACATGTAGTTGACCCACTGCTCCACAACTAGTTGATCGGAGGATCCACTAAACATTAGTGGTCGTCGTCGAATAAAACACTTGATTTCCAGTTTCTCCCTCTTTGGTGAAGCATGATCATTCCCATTATTATTATTATTGTTCATAACCTATGATATTTGGGTAATAATTTCCATGGTGTTCTAAAATACACCTCCCAAATCATTGGGGATATCATTCGGGCAATCGTTTCATTGGCCCTCGCATGAGTTGTTGGGCTAGTTTCTCCTGGTCCCCACAATTTTCAAAAATAGAAAATGTTAGAACAAAATAGAATTCAATAAGTCATGAAAAACTTATTCATTTATACAATTATTAATAAAATAATAACATATGTTATCCCTATTTATGTATTCTTCTGTGCATATTGGTACTTAGTCTCATGCTTGTGGTTTTCTCTAGGGTTCACTAATCCTAATTCCCCAATTAACATAACCATACCTCGGATACAAACTATAGAGATCCAACATTTTATTACATTACTATTACATAATTTTATAGATAAAAAACATATTAATATTACACATTGAGGATCCTATGGTTTCGTGTCTTGGTCAAACTAGGATCATACAAAATAATTACTACATCATACATAAACATTTATCTAATTTCTTTTTCTCTAGAATATTGTTGGCACTTGACCTTTCTATAGTACATGTAACCACCTAAGGATATACATAAAAAGAGGTGATATAAAATACCAGTAAGAGGATAGATATGAAATATATAGCTTGGGATTAGCATAATCATATTAGAGGAAAGAATCGTGAACATTAGATGAAGCATAAAAAAAAGACTTGAAATGTGGAAATGCATAATAAATGAAACATCATGTCTTAGTGGTAAAATACCACACATACTTGTGAACAATGCTAGAATATTTTCTCACACATAATTTCACATTAACTCATGAGATTCATCACTTTACCCAATGCATTATAGTGCAGTATTATTCCAGGTGCACCCGTCACATTGAAACTTTCATATTGCACTATATAATTCTGAGCACACCTGTCACATCATACCGTTATCATTTTTCATGAATGCCATAATGAAAATATATCAAAAATTAACAGAACTATCCCATTTAAAATAATGGGTTTCATCTCATAATAACACATTCATAAACATTGGGTTCCCAAAAGAAAGACGAAATAACATACATGTTACAAGAACCGTCAACCTTGAGTGAGAAATAAAAGGCGGGTTCTTAAAAAGAAGAGTTCTTTTGGAAAAAATTTTGTTTAAAATATACACCATTGGTAAACATTTATATCCCAAAAAAGGAAATAAAATGATGAAAAAATTATTTTTATGGAATAACTATATAAAAAATGGAGAGAAAGAGGTAGAACCTGAAGGATGAAATTGGGTTTGAGAATTTCCCCTTACCTTGTATCTGAAACCTTTCTAATATTTAATGTCCTATATAAAGACATTATATTCATTAGTTAGAAATTGAGGAACCTTTTATTCATTAATATGGTTAATTTTTGATTCATTATGTTATTTTTTGGGCTTTTGATGTGTTATAGGGTTTGAAAACATTATTCAAGAATGTTTGTTTTTATGGTTTTCTTGAGTGGTTCACTTGTATTCTTAAATGAAAGTTCCTATAGAACATGGATAAACATCCAAACATGATATTTCATATTATTAATTATATTCTAGTAGATTAAATGATCATATAATGAATTATATTATATACCATGCGGATGAATTATTTGATAAGAATTAAATGATGATTTTTTGGGTTAATTTGGGTGATTTTTTGACCACAGTGAAATTGTTTTGATTAATCATTTAGTAATATGTACATAATATAGTTCCATAAAAGAAAATTTGACATGACACATATAATATATTCTGTTTCAACCCTATAAATGGTTTCATGACCATATCGGAAATCAGAAATGGAAAAAATAAAACATGTCGTTCTAGATGGTGATAAATTAACACCTCACAGACAAAATGTTTTTAAATAAAAGAAAGAGGAGAAAGGGATTGGATGGTATAATATCTAACTAGTATAATACAATTCAGTATATGTATGATACTAGAGTTACCATACCATGTGGATGAAGATAAGTGGGGATATAAAAAGAAAAGAACTTGAAATTGAAAAGAATTTAAAGGAAAAAGAGAGAGAGAGACAGGAATTACCTCTTGAATCCTCCTCTTCAGATCCTCCTTAAAGATGCTAGGCTTGGACTTTTCATGAGACTAGGAGATCTTGGACATGGGTAAGGGGATAGGAAAGATGCATGGGTAGAGATTATACAACTCTTGATGCTTGATAGGTGTGTGGAAATGAGGGTGTGAAGGGTGGTATTTATAGTGGATGGGAGAGGGGGTATCTTAATATTTAATTCATTAGTTTATTAATTTCTCCTAGGACAAGAAATAATTATTATTAAATGAACAATAATAATAAATATGTCATGTGAGTTTTATATTTGGGTTCTTACATTTATTAAAATGTGAGGAATAGTGTGTTTAAATTATAATGTTTTTGTACATAAAATTAACGTATTTTACTATTCACCAAACTTTCAAGTATTTCAGAAAAATCCATGAAATTCACCCCAACCATTTCTTGAAGTATAATATCCAAAAATGGATTCCATTTTTCCAAAATAATTTTCAAAATATTATTATTTTAATATTTAATTATAATCATAATTTATTACCAAAAACTAGTTTTAAAAACATTCATTTACTTATTCTAAAGTATAGGTATATCATAAATTCAACATGAATATTATTTATATATTATCAAAGGTAATGTTACTATTCATTAGTGTATATCACTATTCATAATGTTATGTCACTATTCATAAGGGTATGTTACAATTCAATAAATATTAAGTTTCTCTTATTGGACTCCCAGTAATTTACTGATCACAACAGTGTATGTGAAATTTTCGAAATTCCAAACACAGAAGTAGAAAACATATGTTTAAAGGTAAATTAGCACTAATAAGTTCATTATGTTGTGTTTTCATGTGATTTCATGACATATTTATAAGAATGGAATTTAAATTGAAAAACATTGGGTCGTTACATTCTTCCCCCTTATGAAATTTTTCTCTCGAAATTTAATTTTACATAAACAGGTGAGGGTAATTATTCTTTATCACCTCTTACGATTCCCATGTAGCTTCTTCAAACTAATGGTTCTTATACAACACTTTTACAAGGTGGGTTGTCTTGTTTCACAGAACCTTATCACACTGGTCCAGATTCTCTACTAGCTGCTCCTCATAGTAGAGATCATCTTTCAGGTATACCACCACTGATTTTAGTACAAGTAAGGGGTTTGTTATGTACTTCCTCAATAGTGAGATGTGAAAAACACCATGAATGTTAACCAAATTCAGTGGAAGTTCAAGATGATAGGCCATGGATCATATGTGGTAAAGGATCTCAAAGGGGACAATGTACCTCGGTCTTAACTTCCCTTTCATTACAAACCGCATGACACTCTTCCAAGGTGATATTCAATGGAAGACATTATCTCAAACGTAGAACTCTATGTCCCTTAGACGGTTTTCAGCATAGCTCTTTTACTGACTATGAGAAGAATTTATGTGTTTCTAGATGACTTAAACCTTATCTATCATCTCTTGTACAAGATCAGGTCCATGTCGCATCCGTTCTCCAACTGCATACCAACAAGTTAGAGTTCTTCATTACTTTCCCTACATCACTTCATACGGAGCCATTAGAATACTCTAGTGGAAGATATTTTTGTATGGGAACTCAACTAATGGGATATTCTGATCCCATCCACCTTTTAATTCTATATAGTAGGCTCTTAGAATATCTTCAAGCATCTGAATAGTTCTTTCAGATTGGCCATCTGTTTGGGGGTGATAGGTCATGCAGAAATTTAATTCAGTACTCAATACATGTTGAAAAATCTTACAAAATTTTGATTTGTACCTTGGATCACAATCAGAGACAATAGAAAGTGGTACTCCATGTAGTTTCACTACTTCCGTCACATATATTTTTGCAAGTAGTTCAACCGAGAAGTCTTCATGAAGAGTGTTAAAATTCGCAGTCTTGGTGAGTCGTTCAACCAAAACCAATACCACATTATTTCCCTTTAACATATTTAGGAGACCCATGACAAAGTCCATAGTAACATTATCCCATTTCTACAAGGGTATAGGTAATGGTTTCATCATCCCTTTGGACTTTTTCTCTCTTCTTTATCTTTCTGGCATACCATGCACCGTTGGATATATTCTGAAATCTTCTTCTTCATGTTATCCCAATAGAAATGTTCTCGGAGATCACGGTACATCTTGGTACTCCCAGTATGGATAGAGAATTTTGTACTATGTGAACTATATAATAGGTCCTTCTTTATCTCAGGTGATGAAGGCACACACATCCACGTTAGAAACAAAATCAAACCATCATTGTCGATATAGAACCCTTGCAACTTCCCTTTCTTTACAACATTCATCCTATTTTGTAACTCCAGATAATACCTTTGTGATTCCTTAATCTTCTCTTGGATAGATAGTTGTGAAATCATTTTGGAAAGGTAGGATGTATCCTATGCCCTTGTGTTTTCTAAATCCATTATTTTTCATATCTAAGAAGATATGGTCTTTCTCAATCCATAACATTGATAGAGTAGCAGGTTCTTTTCTGCTTGGAGCCCCCACTACATTGTTCACCTTTCCAGGATGATAGTGAATAGAGAAATCGTAATCTTTGATGGGCTCTAACCATCTCCTTTGACGCATGTTGAGCTCATTTTGAGTGAATATATACATTAGGATCTTGTGGTCTATGTATATGTCACACATCTCACCATAAATGTAGTGCCACATGATTTTTATGGAAAAAATGTTGGATTCCTGATCTAGATCATGCGTCAGGTTGTTTTTATCAAGGATCTTCGACTACCGTGAGGCATAGGTTATCACATTTTCATTTTTCATGAGTACACAACCCAATACTTTCTTTAAAGCATCATTGTATATTACAAAACTATATCCACTTTTTGGCAGTGCGAGTATAGGTATAGTGATCATCCTTCTCATTATCTCCTTGATGCTTCCCACACATTCTTCTGTCCAGACATACTTTACCCATTTCCTTGTTAAATTAGATAGAAGGCTTTAAAATCATGATAAATGTCTCACAAAATGCCAGAAGTACCCAGTTAATCTAAGAAAACTATGGATTTCTGTGGCACTAGAAGGCCTCGGTCATTCCTCAATCGCCTTTGTATTTTAAAGTTCCACAGAAATTCCATCATTTGTGATCGCATGTCCCATGATCATGACTATCTTTAACCAAAAGTCACACATTTTGAACTTGGCATACAACTTGTACTTTTTCAATGTCTCCAACAGAAGTCTTATATGTTCTACATGTTCCTCATTAATCTTGGAGTATATGTGAATATCATCAATAAAAAATTCCAAAAAAATTTCGAGGTAATGTCTGAAGACTCTATTAATCAAATCCATGATGATTGCAAGGGCATTAGTAAGTCTGAATGGCATCACCAAAAACTCATAGTTCCCATACCTTGTATAGAAGGCAGTATTTTGAATATCATCATTCTACACCTTTAACTGATGATATCCCGAATGGAGATCCACCTTTATTAAGCTTTACATAACTGATCGAAGAAGTCATAAATCCATGGAAGAGGATACTTGTTCTTTATTGTGATCTTGTTGAGTTGCCGATAATTGATACACAGCCGCATTGTTCCATCATTCTTCTTCACAAAGAGCACTGGAGCACCCCAAGGTGACGCACTACGGTTTATGGACCATTTTTTCACATTCTCTTACAACTGCTTCTTTAACTCCTACAGTTCGATAGGATCCATCCTATAGGGACACTTTGATATTTGATTAGCTTCATGTATGAGTTCTATTGATAACACTACCTCACGATCCGGGGGAATTCGAGGTAACTCTTGGGGAAATACATCAATGTATTCCCTCACGATGGGAATTTTCGCATTGTTTGCACTTTCCTTCGACTCAACCATTTGGGTGAGGTATTCCTATTCATAGGGAATCAACACCCGCACCATTGAATGAGTTTTACAATGAGATTCATGATCTTACTTCCATTTTTAGAGGATCATGAGATGGTTTGGAATATAAAAATATATTTCCTTTTCTCGATAGTTGAAATGTTCTCTATATAACAGGAGCTAATCTATTCCCATTATAGCATCGAATTCCAACAAGGGAAGTATTACGAGATTCACTGGAAGTATATTACAACATACACCAATAGAGGAATACTCAAAAACTTGGGTTTAGATGATTTCACCACTTGGTGTTTTACAGATATCTCTACTTCAAAGTTTCAGGGCTTCGATTCAATATTTCTTGCAAACCTTCAAGATATAAAGGAATGCATAAAACCAGAATAAAATAATACTTCTTCCATTCTTTATTGAATTGAAAGTGTACCTTGTACGAATTCATTATCTTGCTCTACATCCATAGAGGTGATGGAATCATCCTTCCCATGTTCCTTTATATTTGGTGGCTGCTGATGCTGATTACCTTTGAGAACCTTAGGTTTAGTTCAATGACATTCATAGTACCCTATCTCTCTATAGTTGTAGCATTGAACAAAGGGTGGTTCTCTCCTTTCATCCACCATATTCTCCTTCTTTTTTCATGTCTTTTCGACACTCTTGAGGATGGTGTCCTTCTTTCACACACTTAAAGCACTTCCCTATCCCTTTTAGGAAGTTCCCATGGTGAAACTTCCCACATTTTTGTCATGTGGGTCGTTGAGTTTTCTTCTCACCATTTTCATTAGATCCACTGGCTTGAAACTCTGTCTTTCTTTTCTTATCAATAGATCCATGAGACCATTCTTCAAACTCCTTCTCTAATTTGAGATCACATCGAACAACTTCTTCATAACACCCAAAGTCTTGAATCATAAGAGCCTTTCAATGGTGTGGTTTTAATCCACTAAAGAATCAATCAATTTTTCTATTATTTTTTATAACAAAACTCGAAGCATACAATGAAAGCCTTGTGAAATTCACTTCATAGGTTGTGAATGATTATCTTTCTTTTTGCTTGAGCTCTATGAATTCCTTATCCATATTTTTTCAAAGTGTTATTTGGAAATACTTGTTAAGAAACAATATATTGATGTCTTCCCATTCCATATCTTAAATTTTATCCCTTGGACTAGTGTTTTTAATCAAAGCCCACCTTTGATCGGCCTCTCCATCTAGGTGATAAATACCTAGTGACAACTTATCCATCTCAAAACCATGAATCACAGAAAATATCTTCTCTATGGAGTTGACCCACTACTCTGTAACTAGTGGATTATAAGATCCACTAAACGTCGGTGGTCGTTGCTGCATAAAACACTCGATATCCATTTTCTCCTTTTTTGGTGAAGGAGGAAGTTCCCCATTAATATGGTTATTGTTCATAACCTGAGATAATTGTGTAATCATCACCTTGATGTTCTGAACTCCACATCCCAAATCATTGGATATGTCATTCTGCCAATCGTTGCATTGTCCCTCACACGAGTTGTGGGCCCAGTTTCTCATGGTTACCATTATTTTCTAAAATAGAAAATGTTAGAACAAAAAATATGTCATCAATTCATGAATAAATTATTAATTTTTACAATTTATTCTAAAATAATAACATACTGGATTGCTATGTAAATATTCTTGTGTTCATATTTTTACTTAGTCTCATGATAGACGTTTTCTCTAGGGTTCACAAATCCTAATTCCTAAATTAACTAAACCCTACCTCTAATACCAACTATAGAAACCCAACCTTTTATTATATTACTATTACATCATTTTAAAGATAAACAAAATAATATTATTATACATTGAGGATCCAAAGGTTTAGTGTCTTGGATAAACTAGGACCATACATAACAATTACTACATCAAGAAAAAACTTTTATTTAATTTCTTTTTCTCTAGATTCTTGTTAACTTGAACTATTCTTATTACATAGAGACACATGAAGATATACATAAAAAGGGATGAGCTAAAATCCTAGTTAGAGGATTGATAAGAATAATATATCTTAGGGTGAGAATAATCATATCATAGGCCAGAATCATGAACATGAAAGGAAGCATAAATAAAAGACATGAAATGTGGCAATGCATTAAAAATAAAAAATCATGTCATAGTGGTTAACTACCACCCATACTTGTGAAAAAATCTATAATATTTTTCACACATCATTTCACATTAACTCATGAGATTCATCACTTTACCCAATGCATTGGAGCCCTGTATAATTCTAGTCACACCCATCACAACATAACAATATCATTTATCATGCATTCTACAATGCACATATATCAAAAATGAACATAACTAACCCATGTAAAGTAATGGGTTTCATATCATAATAACTAATTCATAAACATTTGGTTCCCAAAAGAAAGAGGGAATAACATACATGTTACAAGAACCGTCAACCATGAGTGTAAAGTAAACAGTAAGTTATTAAAAGAATATTTCTTTTGGAAAAACTTTTTATTGACATAAAAACCCATGGTAAACATTTATATCCCATAAAAGGAAAGAAAATTATGAAAAAAAATATTTTTAAGGAATGACCATATCAAAAATGGAGTGAAAGCGGGAGAACCTGAAGGATGAAATTGGGTTTGAGAATTTCCCCTTACCATGTATCTGAATGCTTCCGTATCTTTAATGTCTTAAATAATAAAATTATATTAATTAATTAGAAATTACAGAACCTTTTATACATTTATAGTTTTAGTTTTTGTTTCATTATGTAATTTTAGGGGCCCTTTTTTGAGTTATAGGGTTTAAAAGTATTGTTCGGGAATGTTCGTTTTAATGGTTTTCTTGAGTTGTTCACTAGTATTCTTAAATGAAAGTTTGTGTAGAATATGGAAAAACATCCAGAAATATTATTTAAGGTTATTAATGATATTACAGAAGTTAAAATGATCTTATAATGAATTATATTATATACCATGTGGATGAATCATTAGATAATAATTAAATGATGATTGTTTATGTTAATTTGGGTGGTTTTTCAACCACACCAAAATTGTTTTCATTGATCATTTAGTAATATATAATTAAGATTGTTCCAGAACATTATATAGGACATAATAGATATAACATATTCTGGTTCATCAAAAAAAGGATTCATGACAATATCTTAAAGAAAAAATGGAAACAGAAAACATGTCATTCTTGAAGGTGATAGATTAACACATCACAAACAACGTTTTCTATAATAAAATAAAAGGAAGAGGGAAAGGGGGCATGATGGTATAATATCCCATTATTATCATAACATTCTAGTATATTTATGATACTAGAGATACCATAACATGTGTTTAAAGATATGTGGGGAGATAATAAGATGAGAACTTGAAATTTAACAAAATTTAAAGGAAAAAGATAGAGAGAGGAATTACCTCTTGAATCCTACTATTGAGATCCTCTTTAAAGAAGATAGGCTTGGTATTTTGATTAGACTATAATATCTTGGAAATGTGGAAGGGGAGAGGTAATATGATTCACATTGTTTAGACAAGGCTTGAATTCTGAGAGGTGTGTGGAAATTAGGGTGTGAAGGGTGGTATTTATAATGGAGGGGAGAGGGGTTATCTTAATATTTAATTCATTATTTTATTAATTTCCACTAAGACAAGAAATAGTGATGATTTCATGACCAATAATAATTAATAGGGAAATAGAGTTTGTGATTTAGGTTCTTACATCAATTGTGATGTCAGGAATAGTGCGTTTAAATTATAATGTATTTATACGTTAAATTAATGTTTTTAACTATTCACAAAAATTTCACATATTTTAGAAAAAATCCCAGAAATTCACTCCAACCATTTTTGGACATGTAAAATCCAAAAATGGAGTAAAATTTCTTGAAATGATTTTCTAGATATTATTATTTTAATATTTAATTAAAATTAAAATTTATTACCAAAAACCTGTTTTAAAAACAATCATTTACTTATTTTAAAATATAGGTAAATCATATATTCAACCTGAATATTATTTATATATTTTCATATGTAAAGTTACTATTAATTAGGATATATCACAATCCATAAGGGTATATCACTATTCATATGTGTAGGTTACTATTCACCAAAAAATTATGTTTTTCTTATTGAACTCCAAACAACTTACTGATCAAAACCGTATATGTTAGATTTTCCAAATTCCAAATAAAGAAGTAGAAAAAAATATGTTTAAAGGTAACTTATAACCTGTTAGTTCATTATGTTGTGTTTTCATGTTATTTTATGACATATTTATATGAAAGGAATTTCAATTTAAAAACATAGGGTCGTTACAAATTTTCAACAATATTATCAAATGAAATGGAATTTTTCTTATATAAGTTGGGAGGTAAATACAGATGGTTGGAATTGCATATGTTTCTCTCTCCGCATTACAAACATTGACTATTTAATGGTCATTCAAAAAACATGATTGAAAAATCCATCAAGTTCACCATTCATATTCCAATAAATATAGAATGTATAGAAAATGAAATCAAACCCAATATGTATCATAAACCAAAATGATCCAATTTGGAAAAGCGTCATAGAAATAACCTTCCGAAAAGTGGTTCATAATTACCTTATTATGATAAGAGAAATGGGATAACTGCAATTTCCTAACACATCTTAGTGAATTTCGAAACCATTGACACAATAGTTAGAGTGAATCAAAATAGAAACATATTGGGATAAAATAAAAAACATACCTTATGAAAAGAATGATTTGGATACGCCATCTAATAATTAACATATATTGAACCAATGGTGGATCTATAACTAAACACCTCCAAATAATGAGTTTCCACATCTTCAGTATAACACTGCAACATATATAAGGAAATGAATGGCCACATACCTCTCACCACCTATAAGAACATAAGTTCCTTTCCTAGATGAATGTCTAGCACAATATGAGAATGAGATAAAAAATATCATACACCTAAACGGGGATCTAATCGAGGGAAATATTCTCACCAGATATTGTCTTCATAGAGTGATGAATATCACTCCTCCCTCACACAATGAAAAATTTTATTTTCCTATAAGAGAATCATCTAAGAATCATGAAGGATATGGACCCATGAATCTGGTATACATAAATGAGTAATTCAAATATTATCATGAAATTCCTCCATTACTTTGATAACCTTCTCCCCGTATGAGTGATCATTCATTCGTAAAATATATCTAGAATCATATAGATATGAAAATAGGGCCATCACATCAATCCTTTCAACCTCCATTCAAATTAGAGGTAGCCTAGACAATGGTACCTATGTGACTTTTCAGTGGAATTGAATCCTTGGATTCTCAAATGAAAGCCTTGGATGATTGGCGTACAACTGTGAATCTTGAGAAGATGTCATATCCTAAATGGGTACAAGAAACTTTTCCCCTGACAAGTTTCTACAATAATAGCTTCTCAACCAATGATGTTATTAGATATCTAAAAAATTAAATCATGCACTTTAATGTTCTATTATGGACCAACAATAGGCCCTCAAAATCAGCAGGAGAATACCAAGCTGGCATATCTTTTAAAAAAACTGGTGGTACCATCCCTCATATGGTACATCGTCTTTTTATCCGGATCCATTTCATAATGGAAAAACCAAAATCATTAAAAAAAAATTTTCATCATTGTGAAAAGTAAAATGAAAATTTGAAACCATATTAAAATAAAAACAATGTTATAAAGAGATTATTTTTGAATTCATTTCTAGATGGAAGGTTTTGAAATATTATTTATGTTTCCTTTTCTTATATGAGAAATTACTAGAACACTATGCTGAAAATATTTGGGATGAGCTACAAAAAAATTGATTCAGATGATGTATCCAGTTTTATTATTTGAGATTTTAGAAATAGTTCAATTCATAGATGATTACATTAAGAGAACCCAAGATAAATCTCAACTCATTCTCGTAGCGCAGTGGGAAATGATTGGTAAGGTAGATACTTCTTCTGTTACACTCATGCTAGTATTAGTTCCCATTCAAGCACCCATGTAGTCCACTAATCATTTAGTGCCTCTCATCAAGTGGTAGTAACAAAAAATCACCCCCGACTGGATGAAAAATGATATTAGGGTCACCTGTGATTTGAGGAACTGATGAATAAAGAATAATCCATCCAAAATGAAGAGGTACTTGGTTGTTTTCTTACATTTATAGAAAAAAAACATAATCAAGTTGTTGCTGCCCAAGAAACCTAGTGAGGTCAACCTCACTTATCATGATGACTACTTCCTTTTCCATATGATGTTGGGTCATAACATCCATGATATATTCTTCTTCAAAAACAATCCTCATAGCTTGGTTGATTCTGAATAGGTGATGATGGATAATTCCTAGACATATGTGACTTGTGTTGCCATCACCAAAATAGAGGATGATGGTGAATGAAAAGATGTTTGGTCTAGGAATCGGTAGAAGTTTGATAAATGGATGAATTAAAAGATGGATTAATGAGATTATGCCACCCTTATAGAATAAATTCTCAATACCATAATGACTCATTATCGAAGGAGGTGACATCAAAAACACCTCTTGAGGGTGTAAATAATCATTAGAAATAGAAAGAGATATAAGACGAAGAGTCATATTCAGCTTCTACATAAGCTCTGAATCATGTAGATTTCTTTACTTTAATATCCATAGAACAAGAACTACCACACCAAAAAGAACCCACATCAGATAAAGAGATCATTATTTTATTTTAAAAAACTATGCTTAAAAACCCCTTATTTGATGATGAATTCCCCTAAAAGTATAAGTTTCTCATACCTTATTTGGTAGATGTAGGCTAAAGGTGATGAAGCTAAGGATATAAGGGATACCTTAAGAATGGTTGAACCCAATATTTCAGTCACATCTCCACTAAGGTCATATATGTAGTTGATACCTATAGTGAAAACTCTAAAAATCCATATAGAAACATGGATATTCTTTATAGCCTTCCAGTTTCAATCTAACCTAGTTATATTACATGATCGGCTAGTAGGGGTGTGATTTTATGATCATCCCGGACAACATGGAATGTCAACATGACCTACACTACTTGAAGATTATAGTCCCCGTACCTCTGATCAAGAACTAGGACTATCCACCACAAATATCTCATATACTAGATGATATAATAGAAAGAAATATCACATCAGGAAGTGTAAATCTCTAGCACAAAAGTATGAAATTCCGAAATAGTTGGAAGTTTTCAAACCAAACTCTCAATCCTTCATGCTATTCATAATACAAAATAACTTAGAGAGTCCCTAATTGAGGCCCTTCAGAGCCTACAAAAGTTTGAGATAGATGATTATGAATCTAGGGTTTATAGAGTGGTTATTATTCCATCCTAATGAAAAGTTTCCATCTCATTAACAGAGAATGATCACTAATATGGAATCCATGGAAATATCATACTCCTATATTATTTAGGTAAACTAAGTGATGTCAAAATCAGAAGGGAAATAATAGAAAATGGTTTCGGGATCAAACTCATCCCAATTAAGATTCACCGATATTTGGGGTATTGATAGGGAACCATATCTACTAAAATCTAACAGTTAAGGGGTATGATAAAATTGAGAAATGAACTCTTTGTAATTTTAAGATCAAGTTTTAGTTTACATATCTCACTTCATACTTTGGGTTCATGGTTATCCCAAATGACATAACATATAATTTACGACATGTAAGGATATGGATTTATAGCAATGTGGTGGTACCTTTAAAATTTCATCAATGATTTAAATAACCCATCTGTTTGAAGGTCAACACACTATGTTGTGAAAACACCCTCTTCATGTCTTTTAAATCAATATATACTTAGTTATATTTCTACAAGAGATAAGGGAAAAAATATTTTGATAGAACTATATATGTTACACCCCCATGGATTTTGGACTACCCCTAGGAATCATTATTTTATGACTGATGGTGATTATGTGATACACATAAACATGGTTGAGGTAGAAGATTAAATCCAAGATGCCAAGGCTGCTCTTTCCCCAGTGATAGTATGAAAGAAAACATTACGGACTAGAATCACTTTGCAATGAACCTTGTGATATAGAATGACAATATATCTCCTTGATAATCATAAGGATGCCCCCAGATTATACACAAACCCTGAAAATGACATCATAGACTCATAAATGGAAGAGGAGGAGGAAAACATCAAGAAATTAAATCATGAATTTGAGTAAGGAATCTCCACTATAATCGATGATATTTGGAAGCTAAATCTGGGAATGAAAGAATACCCACAGACCACATTAATTATTTTTCCATGAATCCAAAGGATCGACAGATGTAAATTGTATTTCTAATGAAACATTGATATGTGTTTCATTATAATTATATATAAATTCATAGTCTAAACCAAAGATAAAACCGTGATGTGGATACACACCACCTTTTCAAACATGATAACCATTGTTGTTTAAAGTAGGCATTGAAGAGGATACACCCCTCTGAAACCAATAATTTGTAATCAGATGTTTATAAATTTATCAAATCCAACTTTATCTAAGAATTAAAATCCCCAGTATAACTCTCTAATGTCATCAATGTAATGAAAATGAATGGAAATATTTCAGTGTGCATCAATTTTAGATACTCAATCAGACACTACCTGAAAGATGATTTCACATTACCAATCACATAACTCTTCATTGATGCAACTACTGGCTTCCAGGATCCTTCCTTCATGGATGAATATTCTAAGCACAAACAAGTAAATGTGTCCACTGAAAATGAGAAATCCACTACCTTAAGTGAACCTCCAAGGATATTTTTATATAACTCCATCCACTTTTGGATTAAACAATGTATAGACCAATTATTAATGAACCATGCATCATATATTTAATACCTTCTTGGGATGAACAGAAAAATTAGATTTTGATAACAATGTGGTAAAATCTTGATAGTGATGTGATCAATTCACATACATTCAATATATATTCAACAAGTTACATAAACATAGTTTAAAGATAAATCCACTAAATTTTGTTTTTAGGGTAATCTTAGTGAAATTAACTAGCTATAAAGTAAGAAATAATGTCATATAAGTTTCCTTATAAATGAATAATTCAATCCTAGGAATGGAAATCCCTTATAACTTCAAAAAACGGAGGGGAGTACAAGGAACATAGCTTACATTCAATTTTTCATAAAAACCATGGATATAAATTTTCCCCCTTCACTAAATTATTGAATAAGGTATTAACACAATGATGGGATTAGGACTACCAAGAATCCGTTGTGAGTCTCAGGCATTACTTTCTACACCCACCGATTTTGATGCTACTAGTAGAAGAAAAGAGACTAATATTATATGTTTCCATGATGGAATGATAACTTGGTGATATCCTCACATATAAAAATGATGTGAAGAATTAGAATAGTCATTAATAAGTCATTTTAATTATTCTTGGTACTAAGACATAGTATTTCAATGTTGATAAGGAAAGCCTCACACTCATCGTTGTGGTGAAAAATATGATGCATTTCATAAAACACCATGAATTTTACTTGCTATCTCATATTGATGTGCTCAAGTAAATCATAATCCATCCTATATTGACTAGGTATTTGGACCAATGGGTAGTTATTATCCATTAGTATAAATTCTAGTTTGTTTCCTAGAAGTGGGTTAAAGGATAAATCCTCATAGATTTCCTTGTGAAACATCGCACATTAAAAAGAATACAAGTGGTCACCAAACATCTAAAAGAATAGTTTTTCTATGATCATGATTCTCCATAAACATAGAAGATGTATTTTGAGGGTCCTCTCATAGTCCTGTTGAAAATAGGATAGAAAAAGCAAACCCCAATTCAGTTTTTCAAGGGATTTTATTTGTTACCCTTGAAAAAAGAAATATTCTTTATTTTTTATCATTCTTTAAAGGATGAACTAATAAATAGGTGGAATACAATTACCTCATTTCTGGGATCAAACTATCCCAACAAAAAAATATAGTCTATGATAATGTCAAAGGGGGTTCAGGGATTGTGATTAAACACAACAATAATGAATACTCCATCAAAATCGAATAATTGACCCCTATCATAAGCTATCCCAATGGACTAGTGGATGAGATCAATTATGATCCTATATTGCATCAAATCCCTCGATCAGAAAATATTATGACAATGCACTTGTTAATTAATATAGAATCCCAGAAGACCCTCATCAAGGCAAGGTTGTCTTTCACACCAAGCACCAAATGATGGTCTCAACAGCCATCATTTTTGAAATGGAGTAAGAAAATCAGATAAACAAAACTCCAAATATTGATGAACTAAAATACAACCATATATTGATGGAGACCATAACTGATTATACCCAAAATGGGACACTCCTAACATATAAAGAAAAAAGGGAGAAAAATCGACATTAGTTGCAAAATTGTACCCTGTAGGTTGGAAGGAATGAGAAAAACACATTAAAATTTATATTCTATTGAATAATTTTAATATACACATATGAATGATAGATTCCTCCCTTTCTAGAAGTGTTCCATGTATTATTTTGTGGAACTCATCATTCTGGGACAAGTCACTCCCATCAAATAAAGAGGCTTGGATACTAGTAGAAAACAAATAGACACGAATTTTATAAATTCAAAATGAAATTTCAAGCATTCCGTAATCATAAGATCTTTATCCATCAACCCAAAAAATTTATACATATATATATATATTAAAGGCCATTTTATTTATTGGGAATGGATGTTGGGGGTCATATCCTCTAATAAATATGGTTCGTTTAAGTGAATCTTTATCCCACTAATTTTGTTTCAAAATGGGATAAGAAAATACCCCTCAAGGATATCAGGATGAAGAAAATTATTAACGACATAAAATGTAATAACATCACTAGATTCATAGTCCCACACACGATACTGACGAACAACGATACCAACATTTGGCCAATTGAATTAAATGATGTTTTCTTAGATTAAAACATTGAGTCTAACTATCCAACCCATTATCATGAAAAAAATGAAAAAATTAATGATTTCAATTTGAATCTGTCCAAAATACATCATATGATGGTATAAAAATGGAGTATTTCATGGTCGGCCAAGCTATTTCAGGTTTTAGGGTCATACTGCACCACCACACACACCACTACACATGTATCCCAATATTCAATTGTTTATAAAAATGAAGTATTTTTTCCTATATAATTATAGTTTCCCCCACTTCAAATAGCTAATTATAGAAAAGTCTTTGATGATTATCAATCACAAAAGCACTAGTATGTGTTGGAATGACTCGATGACATAAATTTACTTACACAACCCAACCTCATAGTTATTAAAAATTTTATCACAGGAGCCTTCAATAAAAAGGTTCACCCCCCATGTGTTCCATTAAAGAGAACTGGTATTGGCTCTCAGAACCCCAATTATACAAATAAATAAAACAATAATGATGGAACCCAAATGGGAAATTCCACACATCATATATAAGGTCTACTCCAAAAGGTATTACTCATTTCCAACAATTGATGGGGAACACATCTCTCCCCCAACCAATGTGATGTTTTTGAAAAAAAATACTTCATATAGATTCCATAAATCCTTAAATGTCCTAGCACCATTACGTTGAATTGTAAAGAATACATCCTGACCACATGATGTAAACTTGTACGATACGCCCAGAACTCATTTTGTTAAATTGTATGAAATATATCTCGACCACATGACTTTAAACTATAATGAAAACATTCTTTTCCCATAATGTTAAATTGCACTATAAATACATCCTTACGACCTGATTTTACACTATATATGGTACATAATTTCAATGATGATTAACTGAACATGAGATAGATCTGTGGGAAAATAGATTTCCCCTACCCCTGTGTGTGATTCAGATCCACATAAAAATTCCCCCAATTAAAGAACTATATGTGGATTGATTCATTCCATAATAGGATATATAGTGTCACTCTGATCATGAATTATTATTACAACCAACATATATTTATTCTGGCCACAATGCATAAAACTTTGTGACAACATCATTAATAGATGATGTTAAAATGCAGTGTTACCCAGTGTACCATTCATAGGATGCCTTGGGTAACCAGTTTAGGAAGCCTCATATTACAAACATGGGATACCTCTCATGAGATGATTTATTGTGTTCCCGTATAGCATTTATGAGGCTTCATTCCTTGTTTTCCAGGTTGGGTAACCTTCATCCATACAACATGATGTTAAAATGCATTTTTCTCCAAAACTACATGTAGCTTGATTCAAATTTCATTGAGATACATAGATATTCCAAGATCTTATATCTTGTCTAAGCCACCACAAAAATAAAAGTCTCGTGTTATTTATTTTAGTCACCTATGTGTGGTGAGAGAAAATTTTTCCATTACTTGTTTCTCACATAATAAATAACCCATGTGGGATTAGGAATTTTGGTAAGGGATTCCCTACACGATTTTCAAATATTAGATTATAGCAGGGTTACCATTTTCCTAGAATAAATACCCTAAAATTCACCCAATAATTCCATACCACATGATGTTAAAATGTGTGGTTGATTTCTCTTTCATGACCTAAAGTGTTACATCACTATGGATCTTTCTCAAGAGAGATGTTATCCAAAGTATAGGTTTCCCACCATACCAACATTCATGAAATACATGATTGTTTAATCCAATCATCATATGATATGTAGTAGTGTCAAAATAAATAATCATATGTCAATCTCCAACAATCAATGATAGAAATTCCCCCCTCTGCAAATGGGTAAGACATGTGTGGTGAGTATCTCATTAAAGAACTATATGGGAAGTGATTTCTGTCCTCAAATGACTTGTATTGAAACACTAATCTTCAATACTGATCCCATCCACAACTATAAACATGATTATACCCATGTATATGTTTGTGTAAGACATATGTGAAGAGTTTCCAATTAATGAACTAAGTGGAGCATTAATCCTTCCATCAAAGGATACATATTAACACCCATATATATCCTATTATGGGTCAAACTGCAATATATTAATGCCTCCTCTTTACATACTGGTCTGGATATGCAATGATATTTCATACAAGGACTATGTGTGGCAACAATCTAGACATTATATGATATGTAGTGATGCCCAAATCTCTAATCATGGGCCTAGTCACATAAATCAATGGTAAAAATCCCCCCCACTGCATTTGGTTTAGACCCATGTGGAGTGTTTTTAGTTCAATATATACATGTGGAATATTTTTTGTCACCACATGATACGTAGCGATGTCTGGATCTCCAATCCTATGACCAGCCTATAACACCCCGAGTTTTTCATAAACATTTGTTTTCAAATAAACTGATCTTACTTGATGTCTTTTGATATACACAAGAGCAAGTTAATATTTTGCTACAAGAAACACTTATATTATCTTGTGTTACCTGTAACACTATGTTTAGATTATGTTACACACAATTCTGAGTTCTTTTAATGTCTTGTGTTAGAGACAAAATCGAGTTTTACAGAACACCGGTATATTATTTAAATAATATTATTTAATATAATAAAATATAACCTAAAAATTAAATTATTGTTTTTGAATTGTATTAAATAACTTATGAAGAAATATTTTTTATAAAATGAATTCATTGGTTACCAATTAATTATAAATAAAAACTTAGATCAATTACAAATAAAGGAAATATTTTTTTATGCTCCAAAAGTTATTTAATCTTAATAAATTAAATTAATTATAATTAATGAATGATATTAATGAAATATATATATAATGTATTCAATAATATATTTTCGATATTCATACAGAATATTTTATAGTTATAAGATAAGAACAAACCCAATTCTACACAGAAAACCCTATATTTTTAAAAAGGGTAAATTTTCCCCTTTTAACAGAGAAGCCATTTTAAATCTATTTTTATGAAATCTTATAACTTTTAAATGATAAAATTAATTTATTATTTTAAATTGCGACATATTTTTTAAATTTTATTAATTTTTGTTATTTTTCTGTTACGTTTCATTTTTAGATGAATAGTGAAAAATATTGAATTTTAATTGATAAATTTTTTTTCATCGATATAATATATACTATTAAATTTTATGTTTCATTGTTTTAAAAGTATAATTAGATTTTATTTCATTTTAATAAAATTTAGGCCCCTGGAATCAATTTTCACACATTATTTTTATATAAAAAACATGGTAGTCTTTTAGATGTTTTCACATTAAAAACCTGTTTTATTATTCCGTCAATAAGATTAATTTTAAATAATTTTTTTTCAAATTATATGTTTTTAATTATGAGAAATATATTCCATATTTATTATTATAAGGCTCAAATTTATTAAATAGGTTCCTTTTTAAAAATATAAATAGTAACATTAGTAATTTGTTTACTAGAGTTAAGCGTAAATCGGATGATCATGGAAAAAATATTGTAAATATTATAAAACTGCCCTAACATTTTAAAAATTGTTATTTAATGAAGTTAACTCGACCTTTAACAAATAATAATTGAAATTTAATAATTTAATGGACACTTTTTTAGAAAATGACTTAACTATTATTAAACTCAAAGGGAGTTACAAAATGTAAAACTCTTACATTTAATATGTATAATATTTTTAAAATGAGGTTAAATAGATGTTACAATTGACTATATATATTCTTAAAAAATGTAAAAAATTTATCTACATTATATAAATTTATTATTAAATTTTATTGAAGAAATAATTATCATAAATAATTACAAAATTATTATGTAGTAATTAATCAATTAATGAAAAAATCAATAAAATAGTATTAGAAATATTAAAAGAAATATAATTTTACATAATTAAGGTGATCGAGTAATTTTCTATTTGAATATCAATTATTAGGGGTTTATTAAAAAAAAATTCCGAGTGATCTCTCTGGATTGATTTCCTTAAATTCAATGTTATGAATAGTGTAAAAATTTACAGTTATGATATTTTATAAAAATAATATTTTATTAAAAAGGTTGAAAATAATAAAAAATCTGAATAAGAATAAATAAGATAAATTATGGTTTAAAATATATTAAATTGACCGTTTATGGTTTAATTGACACATTATAAGTTAAAATCTCGACCATTTAATTTTGAAAATGGTGCTACCATAGTTAAAATTTAAATAGTTAAATAAAGGGACACTCAAAATAATAAGGTTTAAAACTACAAGTAAACTTGTCTATAATATATTTTTTGATGATATTATACCCTATCCCAAATTATCTTATAATTCTTTTCCATTTGTAGGTATTCATATTGATATATATTTTATTATAATTCAATATTTCGAGATATTTCCAAAGTTCCCCTCATATTTATTATAAAAGGAAACCTCTTCTATAATCTCATTTAACCACATTGAGCCTTCAATCTCGACCAATATATTCCAATTCATATTATCTACTACCCTATACACGTTCTAGAGGTTCTATAATTCCCAAAATTCCAACTCTATAGTCATTTTGATTAAATCTAGAGGATTTTTTTTGAAGAAAAGGTGTTCTTATTGAGTATGATGAGGGTCAAGACCTAAGGTAAGAGAATTTCATCTCACATTTTATTTCTGTGAGATACAGTCTAAATTTATCACTTCCATCTTTTTGCAGTGTATATACTGACCTATGGCATGTTATATCAGTAATTGTTTTTTTATTTTATGATATTAAATGCTTCATTTGATGATATTATTTCATGGGGTTCATGATTCTAAAGTTACTCATGTAGTAAGGTATTTATGTCTCACTTTTATTTTGGTGGCACACATTCCATATACACTACGTGTTTCTTCTATGTGCTATATATAATCCCCATAAATGTCATTTATGAGTCTTCCTCGAATATTATGGTATTTTCATATATATATAAATATATATATAATTTTCATTATTTCATGGGCAATATGATTCTACTGATTATAATTTAATGAGTATTCATTTCACAATGTCATCAATATATGGGTTTTTTTCATTTTAAATATCTATTGGGAATATTTATCTTCCATGTCTATGTTTTCTAAAAAAAATCAAAATAATATTTTAAATATTGTCATATATATGTTTAAGGTAATTGTTACACATTTTTGACTTTTTACTACATGGTTTGAAAGAAATAATTTTTCCTTTTTCCAAATGAGGTACTTTGTGAATTATCAGAAAAAAATATTTTGACGGAACGTTTGTTTATCATATATAGCATGAAAGGATTTTTTCGGTTGTTATGGTGGCATAATGCTTTTGAGATTCCTTTAAATGATTAAATGTTTATTTCCAAAGAAAACGTATTATTTTAAAATTGCATAGAATTTTATGAAAATAAATGTTTTCTAAGAATAAAGGTTATTTTCTTCAAGAATTATTTTCAAGTTATCAATAAAAATTATTTTCCATACTATATAATGTTAGTTGATGTTACGTATGTTTTACAAGGGATGTGATTCAATGCTTCCATTATTATTTTCTACTATTGGTTTATGTATATGATTGAATGATATTTAGGAAACTTATTTCTATTCCACGGTTATATTATGATTGAATTGTGTTTATGAAAACCATTTCATTCTAGGGGTTCTAATATGATGAATGATTTATGTTATTGTGGCACACATATTCATGGTTTTCATTATCTGATGTGTGATACCTATATCTTCCTCCAATTAATTGGGTAAAGATTTATGTGTCATGATATAATGATGGAAACAAGTCGATGGGATTTATCCACATTGAAATATGGGGAAACATGATCCACTATTCGAAGATAGGGAATCATGGCCCCCTAGAAGAAAAGGACTATGGTTAGGGATGGGGGTGTGTCCCACCTAGTAGGTGTAGTCCCCATGAATTTCCATGTTAAGTTTTTTCAATGCACACTGACTTATAAGAAATTATATTACATGTTTATGTGTCCACCACAAATTACTTTTCTTATTCTTATGTTATTATCTCATTGATTATGCTATGTATTTTCTTGTGATTCATTTCTTACGAACATATGATATTTATTCAACAGTTTATGTATATCAGTTTTGATATGCAAGGTATTATATTCTTATGTTATAATCACAATATCATACCCCAATGCCCATAATATTCTTATTTATATTCTATGCTTACTCTTAATGATCATCTAATCTCACTATTTATTATGTTTTCTTTCCCTTAGTTATAAAGAAGGGTTTCAAGTAGGAGTACTAAATGGAATGATCATTAAGGTACCAGTTTAAGATCTTTTACAAAATTAGAAGAATGTGTTCCAAGAGTCCAAATACACAAAACTATTATGGTCCTCATGTATGTTTTTGGTTAATGTGATGAATATTCATCTAAAAATATGTAATATCCATATATGAAAATCCCGGGATGTAATAGTTTGTATTTAATCGAAGTATCTTTTATCCTTTGGAAACATTTTTTAGAAAACCATAGTGAGATACCTGGGGAAATTTTAAGGATATTTCTAGGGATGTATTTAAGGATTAGTCTAACTATAGGTTACAATCCAATATTTTCTGAAATAATAATGAATAACCAAGGATTAAACTTTTAGAGTCATATATTGAAATTTTTAATGTAATTTCCCTTGATTATGTTCTTCTACCACTATGTTTCTTTTTACCCACAATGTGATTTCTGGTTTAGTAAATTGGTGGAACTCAAAGAAACCTTGTTAATGATGGATGTGATGGACAATTCAATGATTTTCCTCATGATAAACTAAATTTTATGCTGGAAGGAATGAAAAATATTATCACTATAATCACACAAGCTATGAATCATGCCAAACTTATAAATGAGAAATAGAGGGAATGGAGTTCTATTTAGTCCTTCATGAGCCAATTTTCACCTTATTTTAGTGGTTCTTCTAATCCTATTCTTACTGAAAAATGGAGCAGTATCACAAAAAATTTATTTTCTATCATTCAACACTCAGAACATGAAATATTCATTTTGGATGCTTATTGTTTGGAAAGGTAATATGATTTGTGGGGACTCATTTTAAAAACATGATGGAACAATAAGAAATTGAACATATAGAATGGGAAGAGTTTATGGGGAAATTTTTTAGGAATCACTTCCCTCATATTCTATAAATGAACATGGAAAAATATTTCCTTGATCATAAACAAAAAGATGATCAATCTATTCATACCTATGAGGAAATATTTACAAGACTTGTGAGTTACTCTTCTCGAATTATCATCTAACCTAAAAGTATGGTTGATCGATTATTCAATGGATTAAAACCACGTTTATGGTGGGTGTTATCTATAAGAGACTTTAGATTACCTAAATATATTCTTTATGTTTCTATCATGGTGGAAATAAGTACTGGAGTTACGTATCAATCTCATGGCTTTGAAAAGAAATGTAAGATGGAGTTTAATGTAAAACATAAAAACAACATTGAAAATAATATGATTATTTCATTATGAATATAGTGTGGAAATAATAACAGTGGAGACTATATTAAGGGGACATGTAGATATTTCAAGTGTGGGAAAGATGATTATTGTGAAATTGAATGTTGAAGTAATGAGAAATCTATATTTAATGATATTAATAGGGAAAAGTATATATAAAATGTTTCCCCAACACTTCAATTATTCTTGTATAATGAAGATGTGAATTTTTCAAACCAATTCCCAAATTCATTTGTTAATGATAAAAAAACACCATTAGCAACAATATTAATTCCAACAAAAATGATAAATCTCATGTGATCACTATTTTCCATGTGGATTATGACAAACAAGTAGTGTAATTATTGATTATTTATGTAATGGAATTCAATATTAATGTTTTAGAAGTGATTTTATCATATTGTGGATTAATTAAACATTTATTTATTAGATCTCTTTAGTTGTTCCATAAGAATTTAATATAATATTTTGAATGGTAATGGTAACCATAAAAAATAACTAAGGTAATAAGATGGTATTTTTGGAAAACACGTGATTAAGGGAAGGATAACCCTTAATATGTGGAAGATGTAGAGACAATGATATTTGGATAAACATATGTTAGATATCAATAAGTAAATTGAATGGTACTTATTTCCTTGGAACTTATTAAAGATTTATTGAAAAGTGGTTTATGCTATCATGGATGAAGTTTAAAAAAATTTGGACTTATGGAATATATCCAATAAACAATGGAATAAGGAAACATTAATATTTTAAAAAATGATTTATTGTAATTCTGGTTATTACCATGTTTTAAGATAATACATGATAAATTTATTCACAAGTTTGGAATGTGACAACCAAAATATATCTTATGATATATAGGTTATAAATGTTAAGAAAATTTAGTGAACTTCATACTAATGTTTTGAAATTCGATATTTTGGAATGGTTTTATGGTTAACCATTTGATAAATGGTTTCAGTTAAACTTTGGATGTGGTTTTAGAAACCAAAGTATCAATTGACCATTAAGGGATTCAAGTATTTTGGATAACTTGTTATATAATTTTTTTATTAAGACAGATGGAATGACTGGTCATTATAATTACAGTTCTCACGATCTGTTAATTCTTAAGGAATGAAAAATTCAACATAATTTTTTTGAAAAAGAGATGAAGTGTAAATTTATCAAGGAACAACGAAGGGTGAGATTGTGTTGAAATGAAATAAGTATGTCTTCTTATAGAAACTGTTCAAAAAGGTCTTTAAATAAATGGTTATCATGTTATCATTATTTTCTATGAATTCAATAAACTTTTTTAAGCCTCTTTAGTTTTTGGATTTCTGATTTTCATCTTTCTTCTAACCATGTACTCTATCACTCTCAATTAGAATTTGATAGTTAGATGCCTCTTCCAGGTTAATGTTTTCACTTTACACCTATGTTCTCCTTTATAGAAACCAAGTTATGGGCTACTTTGGGTAACCGTTATATTTATAACATTACTTTTTAAAATGATTATTTAGTAATCATTTTTATGATTTGGGTTTATAAGAAAGTACATTCCAAGTAAAAATCCTTGGATAACCCAAATGGATTTTGAGGGATAATGCAACGACCCGAGTTCGGAGCCACATAATTGGTGCCCCGTACCCGGTTCTCCACATGACTTCAAGCATGTTTCCCCGAATTCTAGAGGCTGCCGACTAGCAGCAAGGGCCTTGCTGAGTCAGTAGGGAAACTATGCCCTCAATTGGTAAAGTATGCTGCGGAAGGATAAGCATAAAAAATAACGGAAGCAGTAAATAGCATGAAACAACTGAACTGAAAGTAAAAGTAATATCTGATATAATAATGATGCAGAATGGTACATGTATCTATGGAAAGTAGTAACCAAAACAATGTGCTTAAATACAACTGAACCAAAGTAATAAATGTATACATCAACTCCAGTAGCATCGCGGGCCAAGGACCAGTCCCATTCTCTCCAGCTACGACTAGAAATCATGTACTGGAGGTAGAAGGTCCACAATCCCTACCTATACCTGCAACCATATAATTAGTTTGGGCCGAAAAGTAGGACCCAAACAGGGTGTGACACTAATCCCAGTAGGCAACCACCACAATATTTGTGCCCTACTGTCAGTGAGTGATATAGAAAAAGTAAAGGTAAATTAATATAGTAAACAATTCTACCAATTATCATTCACAATCATTCAATTACACAACCAGGGAAAACCAGCAAGGTTTCTATTCCAAGATAAGCAAGTAACACAACAGGTATCTAAAAAGATTACCTAAGACAAGCAGTACAAAACCCAAGCTTGTTCTTTGGCTTGGTGGACTCATCACAACCGACCATCAAGATTACACACTGACTCTCTGGGTGGATAAAACTAGCAGACCCCTATAGTCCAATCAACGAACAAGGCACAGACACTCTGGGAAGATCTTACGTCAATTCTCCTATGGCCTTGCAACGATAGCTACAGACTCTCTAAGGAAGCACTTAAATCTAATTCCTCCTATGGTCTTGATGTGTGGGTAAACTAAGAACACTATTGGGAAGCACAAAGTCCTATTCCTATAGGTCCGACATACGAAACTAAAACCAATAGACCCTCTAGGGAAGAACTTAATCGTCTATTCCCTCTTTGATCTCCCACGCCACTATTACCTCTTTGATCTCCCACGCCAGGTTCTCGCACCCCTGAGCAGTCCAATCATGCGTAATAGACTGATAGCATCCCAATGTAAGTTAAAAAACTACATGTATAATAGATACCATGCATCAAAATCATTTAAACAACAGGAAACACATGCAATCAGTGATAGCAATTAAACTAACAATTGCAATAGGGTTTCTTCAAAGGCAACGGTGCCAAACGATGATAAACAGCCGATCAGGGAAGGAAAACACCAATGGGGAGATCCTCAAACATGAAACCAAGCATAAATTAGTATCAATTCATCATAAGCTAATAATAAATCTAGGTATGATAAACAATATGATCAAAATCATAAACCCGGGATACCCGATACATGAACCAAAACTCAAAGAACATCAACGTAGTGAAACAAACCACCTACCTCGATCCTCGGAGGTCGATATACTTGAACCGCGGCCCGCTAATCATCCTAGAATGAAGTAAATCTACAAAAACATCAAAAACGTTCAACCTCAGATAACTTATACGAGAGGAAGAATCAGGAAACGAGGCTAAAGAAGAACCAAGAACTCACCGCTGCAATTCTTCTGCAACTGACGGAGTTTGATTCAGAAAAACAGTGATGGATTGGTGACTCGTAGAAGAAACGACCTCCTCGGACATTCTAGACGGAATTAAATGGAGAAGAATATGTTTTCCGTCATTACGCGTGACCCTGGGTTGATTAATGAAATAAAAAAAGTTCACGGCATGTAGTGGGTTTTTCCGTAATCCGCCAAAATCGGCCTCCACGTCACCCCTACACACCGTGTGTGTGGCCTGGTCTTGTCCAACACATGGCTTCGAGTGGTCGAGGAGTAAAGGGCGTGTACTCCTAAAGTACACGACGTGTACTCTGAAAATTTCTAGATTCTCCATTTTTCATTAAAAAGCCCGTAAAAGAGATCCGTACCTGAAACCGAAGATCCAGGTTCTTACAAACTTCCCCCCTTAAAGAAATTCAACCCTGAATTTCCCTAGAAAGGTGTAGAAAAAGAAACCTCAAACAATTTTGGCCACCATGATCGCATATCAGCCTCCCTCTCCCAAGTCTCGTCCTATATACGACCATGCTTCCATAGTACCCGTACCATAGGAATAGACCGGCCACATAGTACTTTTGCACTATGATCAAAAATCCTGATAGGATTCTCCTCAGAAGATGTATCCTGCTCCAAATCAACCTCCTCAGGTTGAAAAACATGAGACAAGTCTGAGAAATACCGTCGAAGCTGTGAAATATGAAAGACGTCGTGCATAGCCTGGTACCTATGAGGTAACTACAACCTGTAAGTATCCATCCCGAATCTCTACATATACTCAAACGGCCCAATATATCTAGGTGAAAGCTTAACCTGTCTCTGAATCCTCTTGTGTACCAACCTCGGTGCGACACGCAGGAAAACCAGATCCCTGACCTCGAAATCCAGAGGTCGTCTCCGCTGATCAGCATAAGACTTATGTCGAGACTGTGCTGTCTCCATCCTCTTCTGAATCAACTCTATCTGTTCTGAGGTCTCATAAACAAGACGAGGTCCCAGCAAATCTTCCTCTCCTACCTCTAGCCAGCATAAGGGTGATCGACATGGCCAACTGTACAAAACCTCGTAAGGAGCCATCTGAATAATTTCCTAAAATCTATTGTTGTAGGTGAACTCTACCAAAGGAATATGCTTCTCCCAAGAACCGTCAAAGTCTAGAATGCAAGCTCGGAGCATATCCTCAAGCACCTAGATTGTACGCTCGGACTGGCCATCAGTCTAGGGATGGTATGCTATACTCAAAATAACCTATGTACCCAACGCCCTCTGTTGCCCCTACCAGAAGTGTGAAGTAAAACATACAACCCTGTCCGAAAAAATGGAGTGTGGAACTCCATGCAGACGTACAATATCTCAGATGTACAACAATCCCATCTCATCAAAACTGAAGGTCTCCCTGATCGGACGGAAGTGTTCAACCTTCGTGAGCCTGTCCACTACAACACAAACCACATCATTTCCTCAAGGCGATCTCGGTAAACCTGTAACAAAGTCCATCGCGACGTCATTCCATTTCCACTCAAGAATGGGTAACTGCTGTAAAAGCCCTGCTGGTCACTAATACTCTACCTTCACCTACTGACAGGTGGAACACCGCATAACAAAACCAGCGACATCCTTCTTCATACCTGGCCACCAATACTAATGGTGCAAGTCTTGGTACATCTTATTGACACCAGGATGAACTACCCAAGCTGAAGCATGGAACTCCCACATCAGCTCCTCCTGTATGTCCGCTGAAACCCATACACGGCCATGAAAATGTAGCACCTCATCATCACCCACTGTCCACCCTGGAGTAGGGTCTCCATCTGACACACCCTCTCATAGGACTAGGCCTTCAGGTTCGGATAGCTGTCTCATTCGAACTCAATCAAAAAGGGTAGAGGTAACGGCTACAGAAGAAAGAATCGTCTGACCCTGTTTGTCGTGCATCTCCAGATGCATCTCAAAGAACAGAGCCATGAGCTGCCACTCACTGTTGGCCCCCTGAACTACCTGCAACTGAGTCCTCCTACTCAGTGCATCGGCCACAACATTTCCTTTACTAGGCATATAAGCAAGCTCAACGTTGAAAGACTGTAGGTACTCAACCCACCTCCGCTGTCTCAGATTCAAGTCACGCTGCGTGAAGATGTACTTGAGGCTCTTGTGGTCAGTATATACGAAAAAATTTTCTCCCATGAGATAGTGCCTCCAACAGTGCAAATCATGAACAACAGAAGCCAACTCTAGGTCATGCGTAGGATAGTTCTTCTCATGTGGCCTCAACTGCCGAGATCCGTACGTGACAACACGATCTTCCTGCATAAGCACTGCTCCAATCCCGATACTAGATGCATCATAGAAAACTGTATAACTCTTGCCCAGCTCTGGCAGAACTAGAATTAGTGATGAAGTCAATCTCCCATTCATCTCCTGGAAGGCTGAGTCATATGATTATAACTAAAAAAACTTCACCCCCTTCTTAGTCAAGCCCATCAACGGTGCTTCTAGGCATGATAAGTCCTGTATAAACCACCTATAGTAACCAGCCAGCCCCAAGAATCTTTTTACCTCGAAGACGTTCTTCGGCTGCTCCCAGGTAACTACTGCTCTCACCTTCTCTGGGTCTACTAATACTCATGTCTCTGAGAGACATGGCCTGGGAAGTGAATCTCATCCATATAAAAGTGGCACTTTGAGAGATTAGGATATAGATGATGCTCTCTCAGTGTACTCAATATCATCTCAATATGGGTAGCATGGTCGTGTCAAGTGAGAGAGTACACTAAGATATCGTCCACAAAGACAACGATGAAGGAATCCAAGTAACGATGGAAAAATCTATTCATCAGTGCCATGAAAACTATCGGTGCATTCGTGAGACCGAATGGCATAACCAAATACTCGTACAGACCATACCAGCTTTAGAAAGCTATGAGAGGTATATCTGAAGGCCTAACGAAAAGCTGGTGATAACCGGACCTCAAATCAATATTTGAGAACATTGGTGCTCCTCGAAGATGATTGAAGATATCATCAATCCTCAGCAAGGGATATCGGTTCTCGACCATCAACAGGTTCAACTTCTGATAATCCATGCAAATCCTAAGGGTACCGTATGACTTCATCACGAACAAGACATGCGAACCCCAAGGAGAAGTACTAGGTCGGATGAAACCCTTTGTCTGCAACTCCTCCAACTGCTTCTTGAGCTCTTGCAACTCATGTGTAGCCATCCTATAAATAGGTATGGATACCAGTGCGGCTCCTGGAACAAGCTCAAAAGAGAAGTCTACCTCATGCTATGGAGGCAAACCTGAATAGTCTTTTGGAAATACATCTGGAAAGCGATCAACTACTGGAGTAAAATCTATCTAAGAGGTCCCTTGATCATCCAGATATAAACTAGAAATATGGGCCATAACACTGCCCACCCCATGATGCTCTGGTCCATCTGTTCTTTCCTGGACATCCCATTCACCCTTGTAAAGAAAAGACCCTCCCTTTGGTGAAGTGAAACTCACCCTGTGGCGATAACAGCCGACAAAGGCCTGAAAAGGAACTAGCCAGTCTATTCCGAGAATGAAATCATAACCTGTCATCTCAAGGACATAAAGATCCCAAATGAAGTGACACCCACCAACCTCAAGGGGGCACTCCTTGCACTAATGCACATTAGAAGTTCTATTTCCCAAAGGAGTTTCTAGTGCCAAGGTATCCACAGAAGTAAGAAAAGTGAGTCTAAGGCTCTCCACATTGTGCACAGAAATAATGCTATGAGAAGGTCTAGTATCAAAAAGTGCAGAAGATAAAACTAAGGCTACTAGGATTGTACCTCGAACTGTGGAAGGTCCAGAATCCTACTCCCGATGATTCTTCTCTACTGCAAACATCTGGCCAGTACCGCTGCCCTATGTAGTAGCCTGATATCCCTGAGATGATTCCCCTTGAGTTTGACCACCGCATCTACGACCTATACCTTGTCCTGAATGACCTGAAGAACTCTATCCCCCAGTCTGCTGTTGGACTGGTAATCTTGCTCCTGCACGAGGAGTAGAAACAGATCCTCCTTCAATAGCCACTAGAAGAAGAACCCTACAAAAATGCTGTAGATGACCCATCTTGCTGCAATCTCGACACTCCACTGGATCTCTCGGGCATTTAGGATTCTTATTCCCACTCTTTCTGCACTGATAGCACACCACCAGGTTTCCAAAATGAAGATCTCGTCTACCGGAAGATATACCTCGCTTCCTCGAGTCACCTCGAGAAGACTCTCAATGGCGCTTCCTGCTGCCAGTATGAAATGAATCAGCCTTGGATGCTGAAACACCCTGGTCAATAGCTCTAGTCTCCCTCAGATTTCAATCAGTGATCAGCGCCTGGTTGACTATCAGAGTAATAAAGGTCAACTGGAAGATGTTCACCTGTGATCTGATCTCTGGTTTGAGGCCTTCCTCAAACTTACTCTCCAAAAATAGCTCTTCATTTACTAGAATGAGAGCGAAGCGCTGTAACTTAGTGAAGTGGGAGGAATACTCCATAACAGAAATAGTACCCCGCAATAGGTTCATGAACTCCATGGCCCTGTCGGCCCTCAGCGTCGCTGGATAGAAGTAGACGTATAACATACGCTGAAATTCGTCCCAAGACATAGTCCGCTAGCACCCTGCCTGTGAGACTACATCCCACCATCTCTTGGCAGAATCTCGCAGCATGTAAGTTGAGAGCTCCACCCTTCTATCTAGGGGTGTCTTTGATGCTCGAAGATGGAAAGCATGGTTTCTAGCCATGACTCTACAACCTGAGTTCCTCCATCCCCCGTGAAAGTTGGAGGATGATGCTGATGGAAGACTCGTGTCAGCTCTTCCATAGACAGGGCAGGATGCTGAGATACCTGGAAGGTTTTCATGAACCTCATGAAGCCCTCTCGGAACTGAGCATTGACACCAGTGTTCGGAATCACTACAGGTTCCATATCCGGAACAATCAGCAGAACTACTGGTAGTCCCTGGTCTACTGTATCAAGCGTACAGTCACAGCCTGGTTCCTGACGTGCAACAGGAGGATGTCTGGGTGCCATAACCCTAAAAGTTCAAAAGCACTCTCCAGATTTAAGATTTACCCGGACAGAAAAAATAAGAGTACAAAATAAGAACAGGAGAGAGAAACACATAAATTCGAAAAACTGAACTACACGATGTGTATTTAAACTACACGGCGTGTTTGTTAAAGACATTTACATGGGCGTGTAATTCTGTCGCCACTGGTCGGGTAACGTTCCATACTACACGACGTGTTACCCCAAAACACGTGTGTACATGAACTCCACTCCCCTGCCTGAGCCTCTTTGCATGGCTAACCTACACGGTCCTCTGAATTCTAAACTACACGGCGTGTGCACTAAGGACACGGTGTGTAATAGACATGTTTCAGCGGCCCGTGTAGCAGGTTACAAGGCCGGATACACGGCTGACTTCTATATGGCATGTTCCGAACAAACACGGCGTGTATAAGGATAGATCACACCAACTCGTGTTGTTCGTGACATGGCCGAGTACCTTGGAGAAAACTACACAGCGTGTTCTTATAACACATGGCGTGTACTAGACAGGTTCGGCGACCCATGTACCAGGTTACACGGTCGACTACATGACTGACCTCTACACGGTGTGTTCCGAACAAACACGGCGTGTACTACATGAGTTTCCTCAACCCGTGTTGTTAGTGACACGGTCGGGTACATGGATGACTACCACATGGCTTGTACCTAAGGTACACGTCGTGTCCCCGAAGACTCTCTGACACCCCATGTTTTTGTTCACACAGTCAGTAACACAGCTTAAAAACTACATGACGTGTACGAATAAAGTACACACCGTGTATTCTGGGGATTTTTGGGCAATAGATCTGAAACTGCTCTGAACCCCAGAAACATTGAAAAACAACCAGCTATGTTCCAAATTCTGATCTGTGGGGGCCCATACTCCCCGTTAATCTAGCGTGGCATCATAACAATGCATACAATAAGTAAACAACATAACGAACAATGATCTGCCAAATTCTGATCCTCGAGGGCCCATAACACCTCCAAGACCAGAGCTTGGTGCCCATGCTAAATAGGCTGCAAAAGAAATAATACAATATCTGCACAACAAGTATTTCTATCATAGCAACTACCATGAAATCATGCATAATCTATCACGGCATCTATCATAACAGCATGCAATTCTAATGCACCCTAGATGGCATGGTAAAATGTATGAAAAGTGATTTCCTACCCATTTCCTATATGATGCATGAGATGGCACACCCTCATCTCATCGGGTTGCAACCAAATAGAACCATAATCATATAAAATGTAATAACACAAAACATGTTCATGACCCAACGGTGAAAATTAATAAACTGTAACACTTTCAAAAACTGAAAATTGCAATTGCGTGGTAATATAGCTTTTCCCTGTACACTGGTTAATTACTCCCGGGCACAGTTAAGTACTAACTACCCATTTCTTCCTATACCTGGCTATTATTGCAAAACAATATCTAATAATAAATAAAGAAAACTCCTATAATACCACTTTGTAATGACCCGAGTCTGGAGCCACATAACTAGTGCCCCGTACCTGGTTCTCCACATGACCTCAAGCGTGTTTCCCCTAACTCTTGAGGCTGCCGACTAGTAGCGAGGGCCTTGGTGAGTCAGTGGGGAAATTATTCCCTTATTTGGTAATGTATGTAGTGGAAGGATAAGGATAAACAATAGCAGAAGTAGTAAATAGCATGCAACAACTGAACTGAAAGTAAAAGCAATATCTGATATAATAATGATGTCGAATGGTACATGTATTTACGGAAAGCAGTAAGCTAAACAACGTGCTGATATACAACTGAAACCAATGAAATAAATGTAAACAGAAACTCCAACAGCATCGCAGGCCGAGGCTCGGTCCCATGCTCTCCAGCTCTGACTTGCAGTCATGTACCCGAGGTAGAAGGGCCACAATCCCTACCTATACCTTCAACCATATAATCTCTTTGGGTCGAAAAGAAGGACCCAAATACGGTGTGAGACTAATCCTAGTAGGAAACAACCACAAGATTTGTGCCCTACTGTCAGTGAGTGATATAGAAAAAGTAAAGGAAAATAAATACAGTAAACAATTCTACCAATTACCATTCACATTCAATCAATTACACAACCATGGAAAACCAGCAAGGTTTCTATTCCAAGATAAGAATGTAACAAAACAGGTATCTAAAAAGACTACCTAACACAAGAACTACAAAACCCAAGCTTGTTCTTTGGCTTGGTGGACTCGTCACAACCATCCATCAAGAATACACACTGATTCTCTGGGTGGATAAAACTATAAGAACCCTATAGTCCAGTCAAAAAACAAGGCAAAGACACTCTGGGAAGCTCTTACGTCAATTCCCCTATGGTCTTGCAATGATAGCTATAGACTCTCTGAGGAAGCACTTACGTCTAATTCCTCTTGTGGTCTCGATGAATGGGTAAACTAAAAACACTCTTGGGAAGCACAAATTCATATTCCCATAGGTCCTGCGTAAGAAACTAAAACCAACAGACCCTCTAGGGAAGCACTTAAACGTTTATTCCCTCTTTGATCTCCCACACCAGGTTCTCGCAGCCCTGAGTAGTCCAGTCGTGCATAATCGACTGATAATAGCCCTAAGTAAGTTAAATAACTACTTGGATAATAGCTACCATACATCAAAATAATTTAAACAGCAGGCAACACATGCAATCAGTGGTAACAAGTAAACTAACAATTGCAATACGGTTGCCTCACAGGTAACAGTGCCAAACGGTGATAAAAAGCCGAACAAGGAAGGAAAACACCCATGGGGTGATCCTAAAACAAGCAACAAAGCATATATTAGCAGAAATTCGTCCTAATCTAACATCAAATCTAGGGAAGATAAACAATAGGATCAAAATCCTAAACCCGGGATACCAGATACATGGGTATCCGTCACTTTTGCAACCAAAAATCAAAGAACTTCAACGTAGGGCAACAAACCACCTACCTCGATCCTCAGAGATCAATATACTTGAACCTCGGCTAGTGAATCAGCCTAGAATGGAGTAGATCTTCCAAAATGTCTAAAATGTTCAACCTCAGATAACTTACACGAGAGGAAGAATCATGAAATGAGGCTAAAGAAGAACCAAGAACTCACTGCTACAATTCTTATGCAATTGACAGTGTTTGATTTTGATAACTGGTGACATATTAGTGGCTATGAGAATAAATTTCCTCCTCGGATGTTCTGGACGGAATTAGACGGAGAAGAAGATGTTTTCAGTCATTAGGTGCAACCCCAGGTCGATTAATGAAATAAAAAAAAGTACACAACATGTACTCTTAAAGTACATGGAGTGTAGTGGGGTTTTCCGTACTCTTCCAAAATCGGCCTCCATGTCACCCCTACACACCATGTGTGTGGCCCGAACTCGGCCAACACATGGCTTCATGTGGATGAAGAGTACGCAGCATGTACTCATAAAGTACACGGCGCATACTCTGAAAATTTCTAGATTCTCCATTTTTCCTTAAAAAGCCCGTAAAAGAGATCCGTGCCTGAAACCAAAGCTCTGGGTTCTTACAGATAAATTCCTTTTTAGGGGTAGAATGCAACACCTTGCGTTTTTATGAACGTTATTTTCAAATAAATTAAATTTCATTGATTTATTTTGTTATGTGAAATAGAAAGTCAATATTCCACTATATTAATCACTTATATTATCTTTTGGTACACACAATTCTGTGTTTGTCTTGTGTTACACATAATGCCTCCTTCTGATGTATTGTGTTACACGTAACATTGAGTTTTACTAAAAAATAGTATATTATTAAACGATTATTTTTCAGTATAATAAGATATATCCTAGCAATTAAATTAGATTTTATGAATAGTATTAACTAACTTATGAAAATATATGTTTTATTAGAAGAATTCATTGGTTACCAATTAATTATAAATAAAAATATATACCAATTGAATATAAATGAATATGTTTTATTTTTTTGTTCATAAAGTCATTTTGTCTTAATAAACAAAATTAATTATAATTACTAGATGATATTAATGAAATGTATAATTTATATATTCGATAAAATATTTTTTTATATTTTACCAATATATTTTACAGACATAATATAAGAAAAAATCGTGTGTTCTGTAAAAACCCTATATTTTTTAAAGGGGTAATTTTCCAACTTTTAATGTAAAAACAATTTTAAATATAAATTTTCACACATTTTTAATTTCACTATGATAAAATAAATTTTTTATCTAGATTTGGGATATCAGAACATACTTTGGTTTTTTTTTTTTTTTTTTTTCTTTTAGGTTTTATGTTTTGATAAATAGTGAAAATATTGTATTTTAATTGAAAACAACATTTTCATTGAAATAATTTATAGTGATAAATTATACATTTTAAATATTTTAAAGTATAATAAGATAAAATATTATAATTTAATACAATTTAGTTAATTGGAATCAATTTTACACAATATTTTTATATAAAAACATTTCAATCTTTTGAATGTTATCAAATTAGAAACTTGTTTTCTCATTTTTTTCAATTAGATTAATTTTAAATAAATTTTAAAATATTTTATTATTTTAATTAAAAAAATGGAGTTTGTATTGATAATCATAAGGTAGAAATTTAGTAAATTTTTTTGACAATATGAATAGTATCTTTGTTAATTTTATTACGACATTTCATAGTAAATTAGGTAATCAAAGAGGAAAATAATATTAAAAAAACATAAAACTACCCTAACACTTGAAGAAATGGTATTTGATGAATTTTAATTGACCTTTAACACATAATAATATTAATTTAATAATTTAAGGGACACATGTCTTGGAAAAAGAAATAAATATTATTAAACTCAAATGGAGTAAAAAAATGTCACGGTTTTATTTTAATATGTATAATATTATTAATATTAGTTCAAATAGAAGATATTTTTGACTATATATATTCTTCAGAGATAAAAAAATTTAATCTACATCATATAAATTTGTATTCAATTTTTAGTGGTTAAATAATTATCATAAATAATTAAAAATGATGATGCATTGATTATTCTATTAATGAAACTATATATTAAAAGATATTATAAATATTAAAATAAATATAATTTGTCTTAATTAAGGAGATATTTAATTTTTTAGTTGAATATGACATTTTAGGGTTGCATTAATTTATGTTTTTCAATGTAATCTTGCTGGATTTATTTTATTAGAGTCAATGTTAATAATAATGTCCAAAGGAACACTTATGATATTTTAGGAAAAAAATATTTTATAAAATTATTTAGAAATCATAAAAAATCATAAATAAGGAAAAATGGGACGAATTATTGTCTAGAATAACATAAATTGACCATTTAGTTTTAATTTACAGCTTACAACTAAAAATATCCATATTTTAATATTGAAAATCTTGTTATGATAGTTATAATTAAAATAGGTAAACAAATGGTTAATATAAAATATAAGGTTTAAAATTACAATAAAACATTTCTAAAATCTATTGGTTCATCTGAGTACACCATATCATACATTAGCTTTAAATTAATTTCCATTTTAAGGTATTTGGATTATTATTTAATTTACTATAATTTAATCTTTTGATAAATTCTAAAAATTTATTATGACATTCATTATACAAGTAATCACCATTCCTTGTCTTGTTTCAAAAAAATGAGCCTTATAGATCTACCAGTCTCTTCAAAATTATCTTCTCCACTTCCCTATTAAAATTTTAGAGGTTATGGAATTCCAAAAATACCTACTCTAGAGTCCATTAGAGGATATCTTAAGGAGTTGTTTTTAACAAGAGGAGGTTTTCACAAGTGTAATGAGAGTCAAGACATAAGGTGAGGCAATTCATTATAACCTTTTATTTTTGTGAGATACATTCCATATTCACGGATCACTTTTTTTGTATAAATACTTAATTATTAAATTTTAAATCATCACTTTCTTTTATATTATGATATTAAAACCTTTAATTTATGTTATTTTATCATGGTGTTAATGATTCTAAAGTTACTCCAGTAGTAAGGGATTAACATATCACATTGATTTCATTCACACATATACTATTTACACTAAATTTTTCACATAGTGGTGTATATAATACCCATAAATTTATTTTATGAGTCATTTCAAGATGATTATGGTATTTTCATATCCATATAATTTTCTTTCTTCCTGGGGCATACTATTTTCCTTAGAGTAAAGTGATAATTATTTAGTACATAATCTCCTCAATATTTGGGATTGATTCGTTTTGAGTATACATTAGATAATATTTATCATTTTTGTCCATGTTTTATAAAAAATATAAAAAAATGTTTTTACTATTCTTATGTAGTTGATTAATGTTATTTTTACCCATTTTTTCTTTTTACTATACAGTTTGAAAGGAGTCTTCTTTCATTCTCCAAATAATGTAATTTGTGCCTTTTTTTTGGAAAAAGTTCAAAATAGATGTATTTTAAACTTATACGTTATGAATAGAATTTTCCACCGACATGAATTCTTAATGATTTGAGTATTTCTTTATAGTTATACATGTTTATTCTCAAAGAAAATGTTTTCTCTTAAAATTATGCGACATATTAAAAAGAGAAATTATTTTGAAAGCCCAAAGGATATTTTTCATGATAATTATTTTCAAGTGACCTCATAGAATTATTTTAAATTTATGATAAAATGATTTTATATTATATATGTTTTCATATGGATATTATTGAAAATTAAAATTGTTAATTTTTATTAATATTTGTTTATTTTTATGATGGATTGATATTTATAAAACATATTTCTTTTACATGGTTTATGTTATTATTGAATGATGTAAATGAAAATTATTTCATTCCATTGGTTCTGATATGATGAATGAATTATGATGTTGTGGAACACATATTTATGGTTTTCATTATTTTACGGGTGAGACCTATATCTCCCCCCAATTCATGGGGTACAAATTTATTTCTCAGATGATAATGATGTAATCATGTCAGTGGGATTGATCATCTACTGAAGTTGGGGAAACCCGATCCAGTATAATATGATGGGGAATCCTAATCCCGTATAAGTAAAGGGCTTTGACTATGTATGGTGGTGTATGCCACCATGTAGGTGTAGTTACCGTGAAGTGACCTGTAATGTTTTGGAATTTCTCATTCATTTATATGGAATGATGTTACAGGATTATATGTATGCAAAAATTTTACGTCGTATTCTTATGTTATGATTTTAGGGATTATTCTTTAGATTTTTTTTGTGATTCATGTCTTATGAACTACCAATATTTACACCACAGTTCATATTTATTATCATTGATATGTAGGGTATGATATTCCAATTTTATTATCACATTATTATACAAATATAATCTTGATATGAAATTATATATTTACCTTTTACCCTTAATAAGCATCTTAGCTCACCCTTTCTTATGTTTCCTTTCTTTGGATTATAAAGAAAGGGTTTAATTAGTAGTCCTAAATGGGGTGATCATTAAGGGATATGTTTAATATCATTCACCAAATTAGAATATTGTGTTCTATGTTTCTAAAAGCACTAAACTATTATGGCCCTTGAGAATGTTTTGCTGTAATGTGATGAATTTTCATCTAAAAATATGAAATATCTCTGTATAAAAAGCCTAGGTAGTTATAAAGCTACAATAATAAACAAGAATAATACCCATTTTTTCATATGAATCAAAACTAAGTGGAGAGTTATCAATTCAATAACTACATGTGTTTTTATTTATTTCATTATAGGATACCTAGTGATGCTTGGATTTCTAATCGCGGGCCCAATCGAAATAATCAATAGGAATAATTCCCCCAACTATGTATGGGTCAGACCTGAGTGGGGAGTTTGAAATGAAGGATCTACCTATTCTTTGGTTAATGTAATCATTTTGACACATATTGATGCCAAAATCTCTAATCATAGGACCAATCACAATATCAACCATAACAATAAACCCATAAATCTCTATGTTTTGGTCCTACGCAGGGATCCATCTGAGTCCCATTCTTGCACGAATCATTTGGTTTCCTTAATTCCTCTTGTGTCTCATTCCAATCATGGATCATGTTATCTTATATAACCTTGAAGTCCACTCTGGTCTACACAAAAAGGACACACCTCAAATTAGGAATTTTTCCCTAGTCACATGCCTTTAAAATACTTAACCATTTTCTACTCACATGATGTTAAACTACATTAATAAAGGTATTCATATTGAACAGAGCATCACCTCTTATGGTTATATATAAGAAAATCACATATTTTGTTCCATCACCTCAAAATGTGTTCAATACACACTTTCATATCCTTTAGGGTTCTCAAACCCTTAATTAATCTTTTTTTCTCCATGATTAAACATTATATATTAGATATATGATTCAATGTAACCAGTTAAACAAATTGATATCCTTATCGTGGAACTCTATTGTTCTTGGGATTCCTTGCACCTGGTTCTTTGCTATAGAAAATTGGAAATATGGGTTGGTTCATCAAAATAGACCCTATAGTCCCAGTATTCCCCCTTAAATCTAAGAGTCATTTTCCAAACTAAATTGAACATTATAGTCTTCCACCCTTTCCAATAATAAATTTTTACCCAATAGTTCCCACCTCTAGTAAACTCATGTATTCATGGTTTATGATTTACAACTTCCATAACACAAAAATTCAAATGGATTTGGGTACCCTTGATTAAATTTTTTTTTCCTCGTACCCATTTTCAATGAACATTTTTTAAATCATGTATTTGTACCCCTTCATATTGGGGTATGAATCTTCTATGAAGATTCAATTATTATGAGTTAGTCTCCCCTCCCCCTATATATGAGTTAGATCTACACAAAGGGATCTTTTTAAGGGATAAAATTAGTGTATGATTCCTTCCCTTAGATCTTGCATATGGAAACCTAGGGGTTATCAAACCTAAGGAATTAAATATACCACTTTTTAGATATGGTTGAGTTATATAATCTCACTCTTCTTATACATAAATAAGATCTACTTATTAATTTCTTTTACACAGGAGAAATCTATGATAGATGGGTTCTGACATATATATTCATAGAAATAACATTATACAAACATTAAATGTGTTTCCTACACCTAAAGACTCTTCAATTTTTCTATGTGTCCCCAAGGATATCATGCACAATTTCACCTCGGTTTCCATGTCCTTACCGCTTGATGATAAACTACGAGTAAAATTTCCATGTCAAATGACGTTTGATTTCACAAAATATAAATTCTACCAAGTTATGTTAAAATGTGTTTCACATCACCCATCATCACTACTTATAAAAGGACTATAATAATCTGACCTTGATTCACCAAAGTATCAGGTCCACCCCCTATCATTTAATATCCCCCCCATAAATCACTTATAATATCTTGAGTTCCACCATTTATAGAAAACAATTGATTACCCTAGGAAAAAAATATATCTCTTTTTTTCATGATTATGATGAATAAGGGCATAAATCTACCAACTAGAGACATTGTGTCCCTATAAGAAGGGAATTATAATCCCTATAAGCATTATATCTACATAGTAGAACTCAGTGCCTTTAGGTATTCCGGTTCATGATTATCCCATATTATTCTCAAGAAATGAGAACCTATAAGAATCATTTACCACATTTTCATATTCTTATCGTAAGGATATTATAGTACTATTGACACTGGGTATTATAATTATGTTAATGTGCTGCATTCCCCCTTATACATGGTCCACATGCATTACAACCTTAATCATTGTGCATTATGGTCAAAGCTATATGACATTAAAACATTTTCATTTTATGGTCCAAATAGAAAAACCTTATAAATACTAGTGAAAGAGACATAAAAATTATCAGGATAAAAAGTATAAATGGGCTGCCTGAGCAAAAATCAAGTCTCTTCTCATTAAACGGTTCATCTCTCGAATTTAGGAAAAATATAGAGCGTAAATAAAAAAGTCACAAAGCTTAAAGATCTCACATTGTGGCCCTATTAAAAGAACAATGCATTCTCGATGCACCCCAGACTGTGAAAAAGATAAAAAAATAATTTTTTACATTTACTCACTATGATAAAATGTTCAGTATGTGTATATACAACCTTTAGGGTGTTTGAACCCTTCTTGAATCTTACATTTCCCATAAATCTCCTTTATTTATTTCAATATTGAGATAACAAAACCAATTCCTATAGTTTATATCCTTATATTGGAAACCCATGGACCTTGGTCATTATTTATCTTGGATCCTATTTTTAGTAAAATGGTAATAGAGATCTGTTCATTCAAAATAAATCTTGAATCTCATAATGGCGTCCATTAACTAGCTATGTTATTTTCCTCACTGTAAGAAAAATTATAGGCTCCTACCATTACCAATGGTGGAACTGAACTGACTAGTTCTCACCTCCAGTTTACTCAAATATTCCAATGCAGTGATTTAAAATCTTTTTAACTAGACTATTCCAACAAATTCAATATCCTCAATTTCACATCACCAAGTATTTTATCCTTTCTCGAAGTGGGAATGTGATAATATATTCCTAGATCATTTCATATACCATATCGTGTGGCTCAAAACAAAATGTTTTAGGTCTCAGGACTCCCAAAAAAAGCTAAATTTCCAAAAGGTTCAAGAACCATTCTTGTATAGTTATCACTCCTCTTCCTACTTCATCATGCAGATGTGTGAGTATATAAAAATATTTCATGGTCCTTGGAAAATATGGGGGATCCTATTTACTTGAACTTGTATTTAAGAATTATTGTCTCACACATAGGCATTTGGATGTACCAAAAAGTGGATGACCCATCACTAGTGTAAGGAAATCTAATCCGCATTATCCCTAATGATTTTGTGGAAGGACCCAACACTATAGGGTGTTTTGGATCATCATTATTATAGTTTCCCCATTCTATATTCATTTTATCAAACACTTGGGAATGTGAAGAACACAATCAATATTCCAACTGTCACTGTTGACACAGAATACTGCATATTTCACTAAATACAAAATTGAATCTCAGACAGGATTTAGGGAGTCTCGACTTGTCAAGAATATTCATCCCTCAATATTTCTATAATAATATAGAGTTCTAGAACCCTTCATGAACAATTATTCTTCATAATAAAAATATGGATTAATACTACTAGAACCCTTCATGGACACTCATTTTTAAGAATTCTATCAAGGATGGAGGCCTCTAAAACAGTTCATGAATACCTTTCCTACATTACCATTACATGTTATAAGCTAAGAGACCCAAAAATATAGTAATAGAATGTCTGAGATAGAAGACCCTAAACTGTAGAAATATACGGTCTGAGTTAGAAGACCCTAAACTAAATAAATAGAAGGTACAATCTAGAAATCCCTAAATTAAAGAAATATAAGGTCCATTCTAGATTGCGATAATCAAAAATAGTATAAGTTTTTATATATGAGACCTTAAAATATAGTACTATATGGTCCAATCTAGAATAATACAAATTAAAACAGTAGAAGGTCTGAGCTAGAAGACCTTAAAATACATTAGTAGAAGGTCCGATCTAGAATATCATTAAATATAGTAGTATAAGGTTTGAAATGAAAGACAATAAACTTCATAAAAATTACTTTTTAGATTTCAAGACTTTAAAATAGATAATTTAAATAGACACAATAATATCTATGTTGAATACCTAAAATAGAACCCTAGAAAAAATTCAAGTCTCAGCTTGTTCATCATGAAATTCTTGTAATTGAGGCAGTATTCATAATTCATAAAATGAAAAAGGTAGAAAACCTATCATAATGAAATCATATAAGAGGTTGGATTGATAAAAATATTAGTCCATGATTTATAATCATTGACCAATATGAATCTTAGAAAAAAGTTTGGTCATTATATAATTATGATGAAAATCTTGTAGAAATAATTACATTTCCATAGTAAACACCAAGCTATGCTTGATAATACCACTAAATTAGTAAACAATTAGTGTTATCTCCCTCTATGATAAATATGTTACCCAAATTATCCCTTTCAATCAGTTGATATCAAGTCAACAAGAGAATGTACATAAATGAGGAATCTCATGTCGGTGGGAATTCATGAGAAATTCTCAATAGAAATCTATTTTAATTTACATATTCAAATCATTGAGTATAGGTTCACTTTGTATTATGTAATTAATGGGTATCACTGATGATTCATGATAAATCAAATCAATAAAACTTCATTCACATCATGAATGAATGAAAGGGGGATAACGACATGTAATGATCATACGGTATTTCCATTAAAAATGAGAAAAGGGAGGAATCTCAATATTCTAGTCCCTCTTCAAGATTCAATCAATATAGAAACATTTGTGATTAGACAATAATAAAATTATATTTGATGATTTTTCTAAATCATCCAATGTCTGGGGATAATTATTTATTGAGCCCAAAATTTCTGTCTTCCCCACTTATTCTAATGATACCCGAGGTCAAAGAGTTTCAATAAAAGAGGGAAACTCCCAAAATCATTTTTGAGTATTCACAAATAAGGATGATGATGATGAAAGATGAGTGTAGAGAGAGAAAAAATATCATCATATTTTTCTATTATCATGGATTGGTTATCAATCTAGGAATCTAACAAAGAGACTATCTAGTGTCTCTATTCTGACACCTCTGAATCCTACAATATTAATTCAACCAAGAAAATACCTTCATCAAAATAATGCAATCACCCTTTTCTACAATCATGTTGTTCCTAAGTTTGTAAAACATGTCACATGATATCATACAATGGCTCGTAATTAAATCCACCTTCCCTAGATCATGGAAGAGTTGGCGAAGGCATTACTCATTGGAACAGAAATCCTCCAAGACAGTCTTGGTAATCATGGCATGGATCTTATGCTATATTTTCCTTCATGATTCTTGGTCATATGTAACCAATAGGCTGGGAATGTTGAAATAAATAATGGTTGGATGAGATTATGAAGAAACAAGTGAAGAAGCTCTATGTACTCACCTATTAATCAATGTGTCATCATTCACATATTTTAAAAGACTATCTTCCTCAATAAATTATATCCCTCTAATGAGATGTCCATTAATAAGAATAGAATGACATATCAGAGGCTAACCTAAGTATAGAATTAACAATATTTCTACTAAATATAGGGGGTTTGGTGAATAACAAGGGTTAATTACCTAATAGACCAATATATTTTGTACACCATCTGGGTATGCATTCACCCATGCTTGGGCATATTCATAAGATAAGAAGATTGGGGTTCTAGAAGGTTTAAGAATAATATCAATTTGTGTTTCTTCATGTGCAAACCTAAGAAAAAATTGTAGAATAAGAATGGGGATTCTTTCTACTGGTAGGGTAGGTGATGGGAGAGGAGAAACCCTTGAAATACATTCAAATTGGTGAGAAAAGCGATAAGGGTTGTATAGAACCCAAATAATCATCTCATCTAAATGGGCTGTGAGAACCCCTTCCGGAAGAAGGATTTTGTATGAACTCTCCTCGAGAGAGAAAATAACATTATCTTCAATAGTAAAATATAGTTTGGGATAAGGAATGATGATTAAATAATCATACAAACACAACATACCAATAACTTCATTAATACCAAGTGGCATCCCTCAACCCTGAAAATATTTATCATGTGGGGAAGGAATGATGCATCGGGGGTTCCATAAGTGTTATGATATTTGTAACACTATAAATTTTGTGATAGGTATTTTTAATAGATCCATCAAAAATAAATATCTATTACATAAGAATTCAATATAGTGTTCACCCAAGGGTCGATCTATCATGGAGGCTAGTTACACACACTGAATTTTCAATTTCCACTTTTATAAATCTAAATAATATAAAACTACTTATGTACTGAAATAAATTGAGGGGTTTATTATAAAAATATATAATGTATTATATATATTAATAATAAAAATTAAAACCATAAATAAAATAATAAGTTAAATAAATTAATGAAGAATTATTTTTGTTATTTGGAGATCATGGTGACATAATCATTATTCATTAATGAAATATGTATTCTCATTAATTTATTCTATGTTGAGAAAAACCCAATCACTCATAACCTTCCTGTGAAATGTTATTATCCAAAAACAATCCTCCAAATAAATAAAACTCAATCACATCATTACAACAATTCTACTTCACCATAGATGCATCATTATGACGATGAAGTGGTGGAAGAATAATAAAACGAGATGAGGAACTCAATTGTAGTGAAATTGGAGAATACCTTACAGAAAACCCATTTTACCACTATTGAAATTTTTATAATAATATATATAGAAACACTTAATCAAAATGAACTCAAGATCCACTACTCCCCCCCTCGAACAATTATGAGAGATAGTTCTCCACTTGCATTTAGATTAGAAGGATCACGGTGAGGGAACAGATAATAGAAAATGAAAGAAGAGTGAATTGAAAATAATAATAATAATAACTAAGATAATATATAATTATAATATAAAAAACTATTACATAAAATAAAATCCACAATTACACCTTTAAATGGATATCTTTGTAAGAGGTAGAAGAGATGACAATTTATAGAGAAAATGGGTGTGAAAATTTGGCTCTAATTCCATCTGCAAGATGTTTCCATGATTTTGACCCATTTAATGAAAAAATTAGAAACCTTTATCTTAACCAAATGTTTATACATGATTTATCTTCGTTCAAACTAAAAATTTATGTTGTATTGGGCACCAAATGTAGGGTTTATATCAAATTTACTCCGAGAATTTATTTCTGGCTAGGTGACTCTTCTTATTCCAAAAAATCAACTTCCATTGAAAATATGACCATGAATATGGATTATTCTTGCATGGATTACATAACAAAATATGTTCATTAAGTACATAAAAATTTTCATGTAGAATTTAAGTGCTTTTGGATAGGCCTAGTTTTATATATAATCTCATCTACAACGATTTCTATATTTTTACAAATTTATTGAAGCCGTGTTTGTGAGTTGCATTTGGACCCCCAAATATAGGATTGTGCATGGGATTAAGAAGGGTTAAATAGGTCCCAAATTTAAGGAATCATAACAAAAATATTTATAATTTTTTTCATGGTAGAAAAATTTGTGGCCGAAATGTAGAATAGACATAAAATAGTTACATCACAATATTATGCCATTTTATCAATTAAGCTCAAAATTCCATTAAAACCTAAAAATGTGACAATTTCCCATAAAAAATATAATGGTGGGTTTATAAGCACTGAATTATTGAATAAAACATGAAAAAAATTACTTTCATCTCTCCCACACACTTATCAATTGCACTCTTGGGCAATCATCGTACATTGAAATCATAATCCACACAACAATCAAAACTAAGAAAACATCTGTGATCTTATCCAAAATAGAAATACATCACATCTGTTCTATTAATAACAGATCCCTATCATTTTCAATCCTCACATATAAATTTTTTTTCATCCCCAAAAATCCAACGATGATCCACTCACAACCAACCTCACAATTAATTTTATGTCACTCTTCACTCAAAAGAAATTAAATATAGGGTTATTCTCATACATAGAAATTTCACGTATCACCATTGGCTTGTAATAATTATCATTTCTCCATAGAGTGATTCATGAAAATATTTTTAAATCATCTGTTATTTTTCAATGTTATTTATGTGGCTTAGGGTTTTTGGGAAAATGATTTAAATAATTAAGGCTAAAAAGAGGAGGCTTTAACTCATAAGTACAATGCATGAATAAAGAAGTGAAAACATAGGATTAAACTCACTAAAATCACCTTGAATTTGTGAAAAAAAAACTAAAACCCCTTTTGTATGACATGGGAAATGAGAACAGAAATTATTACAAACAATGATATTAGCCACATTCTCCACTTTTTTCACATTTTTTGTAATGCTCCATAAAGTCACAACATTATTTTTTTCTTTTTTTTTATTTTTTTCATGGATAATGTGTTAAAAATTGAATACAATGAATGAATAAAAATAATTCTCTTGATTTTTTTAAATCTACATGTTTCATAAATTAAATAACCATGAGAAATTTATGGTCATCTCTATTTTTTTAATTTTATTAATTTTCTTTATTTTTTAGCAGGAGAACGAGACGAATCCAATAAATCATAATGAAATATTGTACCAATCCCAATTTTATCATTCTACATAGTCAAAAAAAGATGATAGAAACCTTAAATCACCCAAAAATTAAATTCATACCTTATAATACACACAAAAGTCCCTTCCCCCACACTCAAACTTGAAATATCCATGAAAAAATACAAAGTGTGTGGGTATGTAAGAAAAGATTATCTTGTTATCTGTCTTAAACTGATAAGTAAATCCATGGAATCTAAGAGATAACTAAGGATAGATGTAAAGGTGGGTCTCATGAAATAATTTTTCGAGCCAATGATATACCTCAATCATATAAAAACATTCCATTAAATCTAAATCGTCAATAGAGAAATGTCACAAATTATGGTTCTCATACAAAATCGAAGTTTCCCTTAGTAAAGTGTGGGTATTATAAAGAATATATCAATGTGGTTCAGAATTACTAAATTGACTGAAAAAATGATTTGAATATGTTTTTTATGAGCATGGATTTCAAAAAATGGTCAAACTAATGAAAATGATTGAAAATAAAAAGCATGGATAACAAATTCACCTCAACAGTCATTTAAAATCCATTTATTTAAAAAACATGTCATTTTGTTCAAAATAAATTGATTTTTGAAAAATGATAAGAATATTAATTAATGATCAAGGTTACTAAAAAAACTAAAAACACAATGAAAATATAAAAATATAGAAAATTAAGCAATTTGAAACTCCCCAGACACATATAATTTAGTACCTATCATTTTAGATCACCAAAAAAATATAAGGGTAAAAAAATAAATATAAGGAATGATACAACCAAAAAATATTTTAAAAAGAAATCATTGAGTTAAGATATTAGCTAGAAAAACTTCAAAACATCAAGGAATAAATGATAGGTTATAAGAAAAATAAATAAATATAAATTGTAAAGATAATGTAAAATTCATAGTTTAGTCCCCCTGAGTAGGTTCTATGTTTTTACTAACCCTAGTTAGGAAAATGCATGATTTTATCCCCAATCATAAGGTAGATGTATTTTCTTTCAGATAAACCACCAAATAATACTTTTCATGTTTTATGCGAGTATAAATTAATAATAGATAATCAAAAATAATTTAAGGAAATTAACAACTCCCAATAATGAATAGAGATATAATTTTAGTTCCATAGTTGGAGGGAAAATAAAATAGAGGCACTCTCTATTGACTTCCATGGTGTCTGCCTCCATATGGTTTTCACTTTGTTGAAGAGGAGGCTATCACACCACATAATTTACCATCTCTAATTATTTTTTAACCAAAACCACTTGGTTGGTGTGTTCCTTAAAATTCATGGCCATCTCTATATGTGATGTGTTGTGAATTTTTAGAAAGGATAAATCAGATAATCGTTTAGATTTAATAATAAAAAAACATGAAAATTTAATAAGGAATGATTCTCATTCAAGTAAGTCATCTTTTACATTGATCTCTTATAGAAGGAAAATTGGAAACTCAGTCTAAATATGTGTATCATCATCATCATCATCATCTTCCTATGAAATAGTTTTTTGTAAAGGTGATGATTTTCATTTTCAAATATGGGAAAATAACAAACCATTTCATTTTCTAAAAAATTGGCCCATTATTCATCCAATTCACCTTCATCTACCACATGTGAATGATTTGAAAATTCTTATTATTAAACCTCCTATAGAAATAGTATGGATAGGTTCATGGTGAGTACCTTAATGATTTATTCCTCAAATGTATCTTAAATTAAAAATTCATGTAAAATAATATTTTATTTATCCTTTTCATAACCTCTTTTTTAGCTTCCAATTCCTTCAAGGAATATGAAATAAAGGCCTTTTATCCCTCATATCTTCAATCATTATTGCAATCAAATCCAAATGATTACTCATTGATAATTTCTTTATAGAATCATCAATATTGGTATCATGAAAATGATATGAAAAATTACCTTGAAACTCTATCTCTAAACCAATAAAATTAGTATACGTAATGAAGTTTATTTTTTGGTTTGTGAAATTTATGATTTTTTTTAGGAAAAACAGTGTGCGTAAGAACATTACCTCCTGATAAATGGCTCCAAATTTCTGAAAGTGGATATTTTTGAACCACTATTAAATTAAATTCTTATTATTAAAAGAGTGCATCACAGTAGCACACCCTAGCGATGATCATAAGTAGAAATCTCACAACACACATATTTTTCTGTTATCACTATTATAAACATAACTAAATAAAAAATAATTATATACTAATATAAATTGGGGTTTTATTCTGAAAATATATAAAATATAATATATATTAATAACCCAAATTAAAAAACACAAAGAAAATAAATAAGAAATAAATAAGATAGTGAAGAATCATTTTCATTGTTAGGAGATCGTGGTGATAAAACCATTATTCTTTAAAGAAATATTTATTCATAATATTTTTCACAATATTGAGATAAACCATATCACTTAGAACCTTAAAATGAAATGTTATTCTCCCACATTGAACCTATGCGTGCAAGATAATACTCACTCACATCATCACCATAATGCTATTCCACCCTGGATGCAACATTATGCCGATGAAAGATTGGAAAAAAATTAAAATTAGAAGAAGTTATCAGTAGTAGTGAAAGTGTGGTGAACCCTATACCAATACCATTTTCACACTATTGAGATTTGAATCATAAAATAAAGAAAAAAAATTAATGTGTAATTCACTCAAGAACCACCACTCCCACTCTCAAACAAAAACAAGAGTTTGTTCTCCACTTGCATAGAGATTAGAAGGCTCGCGATGGGGGAACAGAAAATAAAAAATGAAAGATAAGTGAATTGAACAGAATAATATGAATAACTAAGATAATATATAATGAAAATATAAAAAACCATTACAAGATATAATATCCTCTTGCCCCCTTGAAATGGATATCCTTTTAAGAGGAAGAAGATAGGGATATTTATAGTGAAAATGGGTGAAAATTTTTGGCTCCAATTCTTTCCTCTAGATTTCTCTGTGCATCAACCTTATTTAATTACATAATTAGTAACATATGTCTTATAAAAAGTTATTCTTATGATTTTGTTTCATGCACCATCACAATTTCAGCTTTATTTGACACTAGATGTATTAGTTATTTTGGATTTACTCTGACCATTTAATTCAAGCAAGGTGACTCTTGGTATTCCAAAACATCGATTTATCATGCCAATAAACCTTGAATATGAAGGCTTATAGTGGTTATTTCTTAATAAAATATGTTCTTTAATTCATTATTCATATCCAAGTAGAATTTCAACTCATTTGGGAAGCCTTAGTTTGAGATATCACCTCATCATCAAACATGTCCATATTTGTACCTAGTTTTCGAGGCCTAGTTTGTTAGCTGGATTTGGACCCCCAAATGGTGGATCAAGCTTGGGGTTTAGAAGTCTTAAATGGGGCCAAAGATGTCACGAATCCTAAAAAAAATTCACACTTTTATTCAGTTTAGAGATGGTTATGGATGAAATGCATAATAAACAAAAAATAGTTAAATCCCAAAATTATTCCATTTTATAAATTATAATCAAAATCCCACTAAAACCTAAATATTGAAAAATATCCTATAAAATGTTTCTTTGGTAGGTTTATAATCTTTGAATTACAGAACATAATATGAAAAATGTAAGCATCAAAAAAAAGAACTATTATATATAAAAATAAAAACAGGAAGGGACTACTAATCTGGGAAGGGATGATACCTTTCTAGATATTACTAAGGAGTTGATAAAGGGGGTTAAGAGTTGTCCCCACCAGGTCACGATGGTATCCATATAATAATCATAGTCACATCACCAATGTTATTACTCAAATTCGTAAGAGTGCATCCCTATACTAGAAAATCAATCTATTCAAACACATGGGTAAAATAACCACCATTTGATGGATTGTGGATATCTATGATCTCACCCAATAACCCCATGTGGCATATTCTCGAGCTTCATGGATGGCCTAATAAGATCCCATATAGTCATAAAAATATTTTGAAGGGAATCAGTGATTGTTTATAATGGTTGTTCAGGCCCCACAACAGTAAATAAATATGTTCAACCAGCCCTTAATGGAATCCAGGGAGTATAGGTTCAGTTTGGTCTTTAACATCTTCTTTATGATTTTGATCATATCTCATTTCAAGGTTGAAGTTAATGAAGTGACATAGAAAAACATCAATAGTAGGAAAAAAATTCATTATACATCTCCCTAACAAGGGTTATTTTTCATTTTCATTAAATGACTGAAAGATTGATCCCTACTTTAAAATGGGATAGATGTAATGAATTAGTTCCATGACCCAAATGTATAATATGGTATTTAAGAAGTTAAAATTAAATATACATTATGAAGTCAGATATCTATGATACCTTCTAAAGATGAATCACATGTAGCTTGTCAAAGAATTCATAAGAACCTTTGTCTCACATATAATTTCCATTACTACTAATTAGAAAATTCACTAAATGTTTTTTTGTCTTACATGAAGCTATATCCACTTCTCATAGTATTCTTTGTGGAACTGGGTATGCTTGAATAACTTTGAGAAATTGACTGGTTAGAAATTTCAAAATCGTATCGGCCCTAACGGGAGTTCTAAAACATGTAATAAAACCCATGGGACTATGAAATGACCACTTAAATATCATGAAAATTAATCATTTTGATATTGTCAAGGGAAGATAGAAACAAGTAATATGGTAGATTTTAATCAGGTGAGGGAATGAAAGAATCATCTAGCTGAATTAATCTATAAAAATAAATTCAGTGTGATATAGGATGTCTCTAAATATTAGGTTGTAGAAGCCCCTTGAAATCATAATTTTCATAGAACATGTGATACTAGGGTGTCATAATTTTGACTCTCAGTAATCATTTCACTATATATAGAAACATTGGAATTTCTTAGACAATTAGAATCCACATCTAAAAATTAAGGATCACATTTTAATTGAGTGAATAAATCATCTTAAAATAGTTCCACGAATATTATAGAATTATTATAATCTAATTAAATGTGGTGGGATTCATGATTATATGACCTGATATATGTGTTGAAAATAACATGACCCAGGGAGAATCTCACAAATTGCATGACCCATGGTGAAACCCACGATCATGTAATATATTAAAATAATTTTGATCGTATGACCCAGGGTTGGTCACATGAACTAGATGATGATCAACTAAACATTTAACCAAGGTAGAGGGTCCTGTGAAGCCTACAGGACATCCATGTGGCTGTGGAAAATGTTTTAGATGATAACTGAGAGTTAATTTACTTGTTGTTTAAGAAAGTCAGTATGTCGAGTGAAGTCACACAAAAAGAGCCCCTGAAATAGTCAAACAACTATATTTTGAATAGTTCTTGTATATTGTTATTGAGAAATAGTTCTTGGGAGAATATCTTTTTAATAAATCATGTGATGAGAGAACACAAAATATATTTGGAGTTTGATGAAACGTGTGAAATGATCCACCCCCATGATCCTCTATTTGTAATATGATTAAAGGAATACCAAAAATCACCTAGAAGACCAAAAATCACTCAAGATACTATTATGAAGAATTACTATAGACTTAAGAAGGTATTTACTCTTCTTATAACTAATCCCATGTCCTTAATGACCTCTCTCCTAAGGGGTGGGTGATTTCTTGACACCATACAATTGAGTTCCAAAAATTCTATAATTGAATAAATAACCAGATAATGGGTATTATCTTCTTTGGAAAATAATGGAAAGAACAATAATAATTCTAGGTGGTTGAATCACAGGGATAAAGAAACCTTTAAAAGAACACATTATTTCATGACCCTAGGAAGTTCATGTGAATAGATCATGTGCTGAACAAGATCTTTTTATGATTATAATGATACCCCTCTGAAAAACCATCATGTTGTTGTGATGGTGTCCATAAAAGCACTCATGGTCAGGCAAAGTTTACTAGATGAGTTCCTACGTTAAAATGAATTTTCAATCGGTGTAATATGTATAGTCACCAAAAAGGCCCTTATAAAATAATTTCTAAAAGGTTGAATATTTATGTGAAAGGAAGTTGTGTAGATTTTTATGCTATATGATTTTGATATTTTCACGACCACATAAATCCTCCTAATGACATGTCAACCTTTTCACATAAGAAGGTGCTGGTGCGTCACTTACATCGTGTGATGGAACATAGACATGTACATATAATCATGTAATACACCTTTGACTCTACAAATGGGTAGAGGTATTATATGTGACAGTTCTCACACGTCATCGTGGGATCCAGAATTGATCACGTGATGCATCACATATAGGTGGAGTTATTTTCACTGAAAATAATATCACACAATCGTATAATCTAGAATTGGTTAGGTGATTCATCATAAACAATAAGATAAATGGTCAATGGTAATTATCTCACACCGTCATGAGATCCTTTATCAACAATGTGATTAAATGATAGAAAATCAATGGAAAAATACCTAATAAGCTTGTAAAATAATGAATAATGTAAAATTGTAAAATGTGTGAGCCTCTCACAGAGGTCGAATATGATAATTTAAATTCTAAAGTGGTTATTCACCTCTTATGATCACAATAGATCACTCCAAGACCCTTAGACATGTCATAAGGATCTCCTGGAGTCCCCCTTGATAAGATGTTCTGATATCATGAAGGGTCTCTAAAAATCCATCACAGTCTCCTGATGGACCCAAGACAAGTTATCAGTGATCATGTGAAATACTTTCTATGGGAATACTGATCTTGTTAGGACTATCACACATGTTAGATCAATGGTGAAAAAAATGTTTGAAATATCTACATGATTTTTGAAATCTCTTTCATTGGCCAAAGTCTAGAATGTATGGAGATGAAAGAGTGTTATCAAGGTTACTGAATATCATGTGACTCCATGAATTACCTAAAATAATATCATGAGATGAGCATATAGTTAGTTCTAGGCATAGTAGAAGCATACAGTGAGATAAGATATATTACAATTTCTTTTAATAATTTTCTCCTTAAATAATGATCTTGGATTTCACAGGTAGAATTTAAAATTAATTTCATTCATATTTGATGAAATTAAATACTACTACTTAGAAACATTATTTTGTTAGGAATTTGGATCATCTAAAAGTAACCTTTCATATTTCCATTATTTTTCATGTGAGGATTTTATAGTAGAATTCCTCTATATGTTATCTACACATCCTCTAATGGTCATTGTAAAATGGAACCAATTCCAAGGGTGGTAGTGCGGTGAATTGAATTTATGCATTTTTATTCTATGATGTCTCATACTTGAGTCATTGATAAACTCATCTTTTGTTCTCATTATTGAGAGGGGAAGACCCAGAGGAGTCAAAAAAAAGATTAATTATGTGAAACAATTATATTCATTTTTATTGATTTTGGGATTCCATACATAATAGACATAATCATATTTTTATATATCTTGGGTTTATGTTAAAATAATATTTTAATTGCATGATAGCAATTAAATAATATTTAACCATTAATGAAACCCCACACCCCATAATAATAATAATATTATTTTGTGGTGTGTTCAAACTTTCACAATTGATAAATAATATTTACTAGATTTTAATTAATTACATATCACTGGATGCAGTCTTGTCCCATTTGAACTCATCATTATTTATTAAATACCAGAATATATATTTTATCCTTAAATAAATATTTAATTTACATTTCATTGAATAAATATTAAATTAATATTTAATAAAATAAATATATATTTATTAATTCACATTTTGGTGAATAAATATTAATTTAATTTCTGAGATCTATAAAACCATTAATAAATTTATTCCTTAGACTAGAGAATAATATTTATTCCATTAATTAAATTCAAAAATAATTCCATTAAGATCAATAAAAACACATATTTTGTGCCCCTCTAGGATTCATTGTCATTGGTATTTGGGGGCCTTTCATAAAGATCAAGATTACTATCTAGAAATGGGTTAAGTTACCCCAGCTAAAGAACTTAATTTCATAATGATGATAACCAAATACAAACTCTCACCTTGTAATATTATTCCTTTTTCCTAATATCTCATCAATAATGTTTCACAATGCACCCATCGACCTATTTACTAGACATGTATATTTTTAACTATTTTAAATAAACACATTTATACAACATTGACAAAGAATTTATGTATTATTTATATTATAATAAGTAAGAGGAGATATCAAATTCCACAAAGATAAAAACGAAAAATATTTTCTCGATATATCGACTAACTACTTATCAATAATGATACACCCAACACTCCCTACTTCCATCCAACATATGGCGTGATGGTTTTTGTCAATAAATTTATATAAATGAGTCATGACATACATCAATGATAATATTGATTTATAAGGACCATTACAAATTCTATTAGATAGGAATAACGGATATCATGAAAACATGCAGAATTATTACTGGAGGGTTTATTGTTATAATACCCCATATTGGAGTTTACCAAGTTTTAAATTCATTATAAAGGACCTATTTCACCTATAATTACTCACACCTGATGGTCTAAACACTATTCTTCCCATCATAGTATATTATCCCACTATAAAACAATATTAATATTATTGGCATAGCACTTAATGGTTCTCGTCATAGCAGGGAGCCACTATGATCTTATCTTTGTGACAAATACTCTAGGACATTATTACATTATATCTATTAAAAACAGTGAACAATATGTAATAATATCATATATTTATATTCAATACATAGAATATACATTTAATCAAATTAAACTAGGTTGGTTCTAGATTTCAACTCATAAAAACTCCCACTTGAAAATGTGCCAACATCCTATGTATTTCATTCCACTTGACCTCACAAGATAGTCATGTTTCTTCTATGTCATGGTTCTAGACAAGGGGTCTTCCACATGGTCTTCCATGGAAATACTACTCTGAAAACCTCACCCCTATAAGAAATAAACCTCAAGAGATGATACTTTTGAAGTATGTGCTTTGTTCGATGATGTGAACTTAGATATTTTGTGAGATCCACCTCTATAGTATTGTCATAATAGAGTTTGATAGGAGATTTATTGCTAGGTACCACATCAATCTCTTGTAAAACTTTATGCATCTATACTTCTTCATTAGCTCTAACACCCTATGTTTTTATGAAAATATTAATTTTCTTTTATTTCACAAATTTCATGCTACACCAAGTTAATAATTTGTTATATTCTATAACAAGTAATTCTCATGCTACACATAACACCTACTTGGATTTCCTTACAGACAACACTAAGTTTCAATGAAAAAATACTTTATTATTATAATTATTTAAAGGAGATATTTATAGCATAGTCATTTAAACTTGAAATATGAATAATAATAAATATGTTTCATATAATATTTATAATGGATTTTTATAAATAAAAATTATTGATAATAAAACATATATATTTTTTAACGCCTTTATTTCTTTTTTGATGATACTATTTTTTCGAATGAATGGTATTTTGTTTTTTTATATAAAATTAATAAAAGAAATTTTAGAAGCATTTACAAGGTAAATTTTATAAATTAAACATCATTTTTGAATTCATAATTTCAAAATTTTCATAGGGTGAATTTTTTATATTTTTTTAAAAAACATCATTTTTTGAAGAATATTGAGAAATACTGAATTTTAATTCAAAAACGTTTTTAACTAAATTATTTATTTTCTAAAATTATATTTTATTTTGGATTTAATGTGTAATTATATCAATTATTGATAAATTAATCCAATTAAAGTAGTTTTAAACAATTTCACATTGAAATTGTATATAAAAACATGATTTTTTTTGAAGATTTCTTCTTAGTAACTCCACGATCGTGACTTATCTGTGGGATTAAATTTAAATTAATTTGTACCTCTTATAGGATTATAATTTAAAAAAATGAATTAAATATTTAAAATCATCATAATTTATAATTTCTAATAATATAAATTTATTTTCTAACCCAAAAACATTATTGAGAGTAATTAAAATCCATTACATCAATTAATGTGAAAAAATAATACTTATTTGTTAAACATTAATTTAAGGGAAAAATAACCTATTAACTTCTCCAAAATACATTTTAAGGAATTATTTATTCCAAGTAACCTCTTTAGTTGAATTGGGAAAATTATTTGAGTCACATTATTGAATGGATACCTCTCAATAATCCTTTCCTTTTTTGTTTACAAGAATTCCACTCCTCTTCCACTATAACAGGGAACTAACCACTCCCCCTTGTCCTTTATACATGTAAATACATTTTTCTCAGAAAAAACATGCCTATTATTCTCATAAATTCCATCCATACATATTATAATTCTCTTTTTGGGATGAAATCCATCCATGGAATCCCTTTGGTGCAAACAAAGTGGAGTTACCCAAAGAAGAGGTAACATCTTTCCACAAGCTCATTTGTTTTATTTTCTTTATCCTCCCCCAAAAATATTCTGTTTACCTAATTATATAATAAATATGATATAATAAATATGTTTAGATTTTTTATATGGTTTATACCTACACACACTTCCTTCAAATTGTTAAGGAACTTACCGTTACAGTATATGATGGACTACCACCACATGAAATGATATCGTTCATTTTTCCTTTACCACATCTGATGGAAATGATGTTTTTATAAGATATTTGTGAATGATATTTATGTTTTATTTTTTCTTCTTGATTACTATATAACACATTCCTTAATTGTTACCAGTTTTTTGTAAATATGATAACATTATTTGTGGACCTATTGACTACAACCTCATCAATGTGATGTGATTCGTTCACACTTTTCATGGAATGCAATAAGGATGAGTATAGTGAAATTATATGATATATATGAAATAATAATTCCACTAGAATGATATTATATATATATAGATATATTTTATTTACATTAATTCTTTTAATAAGATAAGAAAATTAAAACATTGTTCATGCATACATACAACTTACCATCTCCATGAATGGTGTATTTCATTTTCTATTTATGTCCTTTATAGATTATTATTAATATATAAATAATTAATATATTTTATATTTATATCATTTTTATCATTCTGGATATGATTAAATCATGATATATGTAACTAGACCAAAAATATTACAAATTAAAACTCATGTGAAAAACATAGTGTTTATTACCTGAAACATTACATTAACGTTGAATTATTAATAAACATGTAATAAAATGAAATAAGTAAATAATATATGGTATTATATGATTTAATATGGTTATTTTTTAATTTTTTAAGAAACTTATTTTTATTATATTTATATTGAACTTATGTTTATTATAAAAGAGGTTTGAAATAATACAATGAGAATCAAGACATAAGGTAAGGGGATTTCTAGTCTCACATTTATTTCTTCGAGGATTATTCCTTATTCACCACTCGTTTCTTTTTGTGACTTTAATAATTACAATGAATGTATTATATGATTACTACACAAAAATATTTTTTTATTTACCTACCGATTTATTGATCTCTATTTAATGGGGTTTTATTGTTCAAAAGTATCCAAATCAGTAAGGTAGTTTTGTCTAAATTTTCATTCTTTGAGACACTTGATTTGTTATGAACATATATTCTTTTATAAGGTTTATATAATGAAATTTTATATGTTATATCATGGATATAATTATTGTCCAGAAATTTTATACTTCATTTAATTTCATTTTTTACATGGGGAGTACAATTCATAGTTACCAAGTCATAAGAGTTTATTGTGATAATCTCATCATTTATCTAGATTTTTATGATTAGGATTCCATTGATGAAATATTATGATATATATCTCAATAACACTAATTAATTTTATTATACTATTGTTATTCAGGATGTATTCATTTATTACTAAAATTTTAACACTCTTTTTTTACTTAATATAATTAATAAAATGTTTTGATGAATGTCACCCCTCATTTAACTCTTCGGTCAAAAATTTATTTATTTTAAAAAATCATGTTTAAAAAAAATAAAATGATAATTTAAGCTCATTATTAAGGAAATAGAATTCTAAAATTTTTTATGGTTTTGAAATCATAATTTATAATTTTTCAAATCAATTTTCAAAGATAAAAGTTTTCAAAAAAAAATTTATCTTTTAAAAATAATTTTTCAAATAAAAGGATATTTTCATCAAGAAATGGTTAAATAGAGCTTTCCAAATTAAATTACATATATGATGAAATATTATTTTTTTACTAATTAATTTCTAGGGAAATTATTCAAATGTTCCATTCATATTCTTTCATTGAATGGTTTTTGTTCTGATTGTATGATGGTTATGAAACACTTTTCTCTTTCATAGTTTAGATGTTTATGAAACCAATTTCTCTTTCTTTAGTTATATGTTTATGAAACCTATTTATATTTCATGGGAATGATTTTATTAATCCTTTTCCTATTCAATGAGAGATATTCATATGAAAACCACTTCTTTTATGGGTTATTATTTGATGAAAATATTATGAAACCAATATCTTTTCCACTTGTCATGACATGAAGACATGTTTAAGCTACCCATTTAATTTTATGTGTTAGGATATGATTGTTTATGATCTTGTGTCACATGTATGTGTGATTTCGTTATGAGATGGGTGATACCTATATCTCCAACAAATGTATCTTATAATGATTTATTTCTCATGATATAGACATAGACGGAATGGGGAGTGAACTCAATTTTATAATGGAATTTGTCTGATAAGATGGAATTGGGAGTAGACCATGACTACAAATATGGTCATGGGAGTGAGAAATTTCTACCAAGATATTATGGGTATTGAACCCATGCTACTTATGTTGCCTTATTAATAAGCCTTGAATAATACTGAAATCATTTTATATGCTTATGTGTCTACTAGAATTCCAGGTCTTATTCCTGTGTTATGCTTTCATGGAATATGCTCTTGATTCCCTTATGATTCATGTCTTATGAACTTCCAATATTTATACCATTGTTCTTTTTATGACATTTGATATGTAGGGTATGATCTTATAATGTTATTATCACATTATCATACTATTATGATCATGTTTATGCTTACATATCTCCCTTATTTTCCTTTATTTGAAATCTCATCCCACCCCTTCATATGATAAATTCCCCTAGGTTATAAATATGGGTTATGTATGATGTGTTTAAGAAGGGTTATATTCATGAAGTACCTAGTGGGAGAAAATGTATCTCACTCATGTACCAGTGTTTAGGTTTCTATGTTTCAAAAAAAAGTAAAATAATAAAGCCTTTTATATTCATTTTGCCTAATGTATTAAGTATTACAGACAAATGATGTTACTTTAATTTATGTCAACTGAGGGTTTCTAGAGTTGGTATGAGAGAAAAATTATAGTTAGAATTTATAAAATGGGATGAGAAGACATTAGTGTGAACCCTAAGGAAATGTATATCGATAAGTCTAACGATGATGAAAAGTATGAAAAAATGTCCTAGAATTTTGTTTAAGGATAGAGTGAGTGGTTTCATAAAAATACATACCTTTATGGATATTATAGGTGGATTTGGATCTGGAATATATGTGCTAGGGGAAACAACCCTGAAAACACTGTATTGATCTAGACTCAATTTGTAATGAGTGCCGGACAATGGGCCTTACTATACACATGCTTTGACACTCCTAGGGGATACGATTTAGAAATTCACAAAATCATCCTGAACCATCATGAAAGATTTAAAAAGAATATGTCTATGAATAACATATTATTATCATACGGTTTCATATATTTAAAAAGGTGTCCTAATTTATACACCATATAGGTGATTTTTTCATGATTATGTGGTTAACCACTAGGATAATGGATTATAAAAATATTCTTCTTGTTTTTAGTCAATAATTGTAACCAGACAGAATTGTGTTAATGCTGAGTATGATTGACATTGTAATGATTGTTTAGATGAACATCCAAATTCCATCAGATCTAAAATACAAAATCTCATTGCAATGGGCACCCAACATTCTAAAGTTATGAATATTGATATAATTACAAAAGACCAATGGAGGGAACAAAATTCTATTTAGTACATTAGGAAAAAAATCCCACCTTCGTTTAGTAGGGATTTTGATCCAATTTTGGAGGAATAATGAATTAGTACAACTGAAAAGATATTCTTTATTCTCCAGTGTTCAGAACATGAGAAATTCATTTTAGTTGTTTATCAATTGATAGTCGAAGTAGACTTGTGGTGGACTCTAATCAATAATACAAGGTTGAATGATGGAATAGAATCCATTAATTATGATTATTTAAAGAAATTATTTTTTAATAAAAACTTTCTCCATATTCTTTATAGAAATATGGATAAAGGGTTCATTTATTTAAAGAAAATGTGTCATTAATCATTTGGTTACTATGAGGATAATTTTACAATACTTATTTAGTTACCTTATGGTATTATCATCCAACCCAAAAGTAAAATTTACAGGTTCTTTAGTGTCTTATATCCATGTATTATAATAAAGTTTTCCACATGATAATTTATTATCTAAAAATAGATTTTTTCTTATTAAATTAAGGATGAAATGGACACTGGATTTATGAATCATTCATGTGGTTTTGATTAAAAAGGAAGGCCATGTTCAAATAAAAAATATAAAAACTAATAAAATATGGTCATACGACATTTGATTACCTAAATTATGGGAATGAGTTATAAAAAATTGTGAATAGAATGAAAATTGCATAGAATTAACCTCCCCCACTTCAGTGCTATGAGTATAAGGAGAATGTACATTATTCTAAAAAATTCACAAACAAGAAGGTTATTGGTGATGATTGAAGTTAGTAACCTCTTAAGATAATGTAAAAGGAGAAATTTCATGTGATATATATTTCTAATAGGGGTTTTAATAATGATGTGGTGAAAGGTATACTTACTATCCACTATAGAACTTCTAATTTCATATTTTATTCAACATAAACTGACTCATTCATATCTAAATAATTTTATAGGGTTATTAAGAATCAACCTAAATTATTATATGTAAAAGTATCAGTAAAAATTCTAATAGTATGATGATTTAATCTCAAGTGTATGATTACTCTCTAGTTAACTTTTAATGGAATGTTCTTCTTGAAAATATTTGTATTCTTCCTCAACATGATGTTTTGTCATCTTAGTCATGTATTGGCTTTCTCTGCATCAATCCCAAATCAATTTTTGAGTAAGGGAAGTTTTCTTTAAATTTTTCCAACCAACCTATGATTGTCTTTCAATGTGACGATAACTCTGAACTTCCAATGGTGATTACATGCACTATATAGGACATAATTCCAATTTAAAATGGTTTTTTATCTCAAATTTTTATGGAGGAAATCGATATAAATGGTATTTCTATTGTTCAATAATTAATGTTTGTCTTTTAGTAAACCTTCGAAGGCTTCCACAAAAATGTAATGTTGATTTTTTGATGGAAAACATACCAACTCTCACACCAATATCAAGGACTAACTATAGAATAACACCAATGGAGTTTCAGGAATTGATGAAGTAGCACTGAGAAAACCTGTATGAAAGATTCATTTGGAAAAGTGTGTCACCTTCGGGTTTAAATTTTCTTTTTTTGAAAAATGAAGATAGATCAACGTGTCCTTTCATCGATTATCTAGAGTTGAACATAAATGTAGTCAAGAACAATTATCCTCTTCCCCATATTGATAAATTTTTCGGTCCATGGGGTAGAGCTTAATACATTTACAAGATTGAAATTCATTATGGATATCATGATTTGAGGGTCCATATGGAGGATATAACAATGAATGCATTTCATAAAAGCTATGAAAACTATGAATATATAGTTATTACTTTTGGTCTTACTAATTCTCCATCTATTTTTATGTATTTTATGAATAGAGTATTTAGAGATTACCTATCTCAGTTTTTTATTGTCTTTATAGATGATATTCTTATATATGAAAATAGAAATTAAAATCATGGATACCACTTGATAATTGTACTAATGAACCTAAAAAGAATTAAATTTGTGTAAATTTTACAATGTAAGAATGTTGTTTAGAAAATGTTTCATTTTTAGGTCATATAATCTAAAGAGGGGAATAAAATTAGATCTATCAAAGACAATGTCCGTTGAATGTTTCCCTAGACAAACCATAGTGACTTAGATCCTAGTTTTCTTAGTTTATATAGTTATTATTGATGTTTTCGAGATAATTTATCACAACTATCTAGTCCCATGACCAGATTAACTCAAAAGGGTTCTATGTTCTTCTAGATAGAAAAATTTGCATAAATATTCATTGAACTAAAGAGAATGTTAGTCAGTGTTCCTATGATTACGTTATCCTATAATGGAGAAGGGGTTGTAATATATAGTGATGCATCCATGAATATATTGGGATATGTTATTATGAATAATAACAATGTTATGTCCTATGAATTTTGATATATTAATATCAATGAGAAAAATAACCCAAATCACGATATGATGTTATTTGTAATAGTTTCTTCATTAAAGATATAGAGACATTATCTTTAAGGATAAATGTGTGATATATAAACCGATCATAAAATTATGATATATATATTCACAAAAATGGAGATGAACATGCACTAGAGAAGATGGTTAGAGATGATAATGTACTATGAATCCTCAATACATTACCACCATATCAAATAGATACAGGTGGCCAATTATTTGATTCAAAAGGATCATGCTACCTTATCCATGTTGAGGATTTAATAATATTGAATATTTTTTATTTGAAGAGAATGAATCGTGAGATCTTATAGGAAAGAGATAAATTTTATCTTTCTTAATAGAATGTTAAACCCTTTATCCAAGTTAATATTAATGATTTGTAGAAAGAAGATGTAGAGATGAAAAATAAGGTCGTAAATGTTCATGAGTTTATCCTTGATTAGGACATAATGATAAGATTCAAGAACCTTGTATGTGTTTCATAGATACTATATTTAAATATGGAGCTATCAGGGAATCTTATAGTTATTAATTCCCTATTTATCCTATAAGTATGTAGATGTATAGAGATTTCATGGAATACTTTAGGTGTTATGGAATGGGGAGAGATATCATAAATTTGGTATCTCGATGACTGGTATGCCAGCAAGTTAAGGCTGAATGAAAAATGTCTAAGAGTATGTTGCATCAATTACCCATACTAGAATTGATATGGAATAACATCACTATTTATATTATCATTGTAATTCCTAACACCTCTAAATTTTTTAACGTTATATGGGTGGTAGTCTATCTAATTACTAAGTCAACACACATTATCGGTATAAGAGAATTCTTATCTATTGATCAGCTTTCTAGGGTATACATTTAGAATGTGGAAAGGTTTAATTTAGTACTAAATTATATTGTATTTGATTAGGATTATCATTTTTCCTCAAAATTTTGGATAATTAGTTAGCAAGAACTTGATATAAATTTGAGTTTCATGACTGCTTATCATCTCCATATGGAAGGTCAGTCTAAAAGGACAATTCAAACCCTAGAGGATATGTTGAGATCTTTATCTCTAGATTTCAAAGGTGGTAGGGATCAACACCTTCCTATTGTTTATTTTTCTTAAAAAAATATATTTCACTCAATATTTTATATATAACCATATGGAACCCTCTATGGAAAAAAATTTAGAGCTCCAACGTGCTTGGATGATGTTAAGGAAAGAAATCTATTGGGACCTCAGATCGCTGAAGAAATGGAAGAGAATTTTAGAGTCATTCAGCAGCATATCAGGGTAGCTCAAATTCATAAAAACATTATGATGATAACTATAGGTGTGATATATAATTTGAAGTTGGTGAAATGGTTTTTTAATGTATCTCTCCCTAATATAAGGTTATGAGATTCAAAATATAAGGGAAACTAAATCTTTCGTATATCATTCCCTTTAAAATTACAGATCATATTGGGATGGTAGATTATCTATTGGAACTTCATCCAAATATATCTCAATTGCATGATGTTTTATATGTATCTCTCTAGAGTAATTACATACATGAGCCTTGAAATGTACTGAACTCAGAGGAAATACCACTAGAGCAGGATCTTTCTTATGAGGAACAACTAGATGAAATGGATGATCGTACACAGAGAGTTCTTCAAAACAAGACCACTCACCTAATCAATGTTTTTCATAGAAATTACCAGTTATAGTAATCTTTGTGGTAACATTAGGATATTATAAGGTATAATTATCCCCAATTTTTTGTACCATAATAATGAATTTCAATGGAGAAATTCATTTTAAGTGGTTGTAGAATATGACAAACAGATTTTTTATTAAAATTTCGTCAATAAAATAATTTGCTATGATGTATTGTATTTCATGTTACACCAATTTAAGATTTTTTTGAACGTTATAACAAAAAACTCTTGCGCTACATGAAACGCCAATTTGGATTGTGTTATACGCAACAATGAGTTTCTACAAAAAAATATTTTATTATTATAATTATCTAAAAAAGATATTTATTAAATAAACATTAAAAAAATTAATATGAATATTAATAACTAATTTTAGAATATTAATCATAATTTTTTATATAAATAGAATACATTTTTAATAAAATATATAATTTTGGGTAATGTTTTTTTATTTTTGAAATTACTATTTTTAAAATGAAAATATTTTATGTCCTTCTAAGAACAATCATAAAATTAATTTTATACATGTTTAGAAATTTAATTTGATAAAATAAAACTTATTTTTTATTCATAATTTCAAAATTATATTATGGATAATTTTTTATATTTTTCTAAAAAACATTATTTTTGGATTAATAGTGAAAAACATTCAATTTTAATTCAAAACTGCTTTTTCATCAAATTTATTTTTATTGTTAAGTTATATATTAATTTGTTTATAAAGTGTAATTAGATATTTTTTTCATACATTAATCAAATTTCGGCCATTTAATTCTATTTTACATTGAAATTTCATATAATATAATTTCAAACTTTTTAAAAAAGTTTCTTAAAAACTTATTATTACAACACACGTGTGGGATTAAATTTAAATTAATTTCTTCCAATTATGTAATTATAATTTAGAAAAATGGATTCAATATTTTTAATAATAATAATCTATATTGTCAAATAAGGTCAAAATAATTTTTGAAATAAAATAATAGTGAATGTAATTAAAATTAGTTATAACAATTAAGATAAAAATAAGATTACTGAGTGGTAACATTAATTTAAGGGGCCAAATAACTTACAAACATGTCGAAAACAATTATATTAACATATTTAGACCAATTAACGTATTTTATAAAATTTGGAAAATTATTGGACGCACATGATTTAAGGGAGACTTGTCAATAGTGTTTACCTTGTTACATTTATAAGTGTGTTACTCCACCTCCACTATAAAAGGGAACCCACTATCCTCACTTCTTAAAAACTCTCAAGACCTTTGGATCTGAAAAAATATGACCATATATCCTCAAAAATACCATCAATTCCTCTTAAAATCCTCACATTTTTGTTAATCAAAACAAGTAATCATTTTGGTGTAAACCAAATAGGTGTCTCCTATAGAAGACACAACATCCTTCAATAATTTCTTTTGTTTTATACTCTTTATCCACCACCATAAATCTAATTATTAAACTATTATATAATAACATATTTATACTAAATGTAAATATATGTTGTTATAATAAGGTATTAACCAACACCTACAGACACTACGAAAAAATAGGTAATGAACTTACTGTTCGTGTGTATGGCGGACTACCACCTCGCGAAATGATGTCGATCATTTTTACATTACCAGCTCTCATGGTTATGAATTGTGATGTACATACTATTAATATATGATATATATATATATATATGATATTTATAATGTATTTATTATTATATATTTCTTATATAACACATAAATTGATGATTTACATTTTTTTAAATATGATAACTTCGTTAGTGGATGTGTGGACTACCGCCTCCTCAAAGTTATGTGATTTATCACACTTTAAATGGAATTTTTTAAGGATGGGTTTAGTGAAATTATATGATATATATGAAATAATAATTATATAGTAATGATAATATATATATATTCATTTACATTATTTATTTCAATACAAAAAGAAAATGGAAACGTCGTTCATGTGTACGTACGACCTACCGTCTCGATTAATTGTGTATTTCATTTTCTATTTATATTCTTTATATATTATTATAATTATATATATGTGGAATATATATGTTATTTATATCATATTTATCATTATGGTGATGATGATATCTTGATATAAGTAATATTATGAATTATTTTGAAAATAAAAACTCTTCGAAAAACAGATTGATTATTACCCAAAATGCAACATTAACATTGAATTGTTAATAAACAGGTAATAGAAGATCACAATAAAATAATATATGTTATTAACTGAATTAATATGGTTATTTATTAGATTTACAAAAATATTATATTTATTATACTATAATTTTGAATGAATATGATGAGAGTCAAGAAAAAAGGTTAGGAGATTTGTACTCTCACTTTTATTTCTGTGAGAGTTGTGCCTTATTTACCACTATTTTATTTTATATTGTGTATATAATAACCATGAATGTATTATATTATTATTATCCTAAAATTTATGGGTATTTAAATACCCATTTAATGATTTCTATTTTCTTTGGTTTTATAGTTAGAAAGTTACCAAATTAGTAAGGTTATTTTGTCTCAATTTTCCTTCATTTAGAAACATGTTTTGTTATGCACCAATATTCTTTTACAAGGTTTATATATGACCATTTTACATATTATATCAAGAATATCCTTATTTTCATGATATTTTAAGCTTAATTTCTATTTATTTTCTTACATTGTGAGTATTCTTCAATGTTACCAACTTGTAAGAGTTGATTGTAACAATTTCTTCGTTTATCAGGATTGTTTATGATTCATTTTCAATTGATGAAATATTATGATCCATACCACAAGAAAACTAATTTAATTTCATTTACTATTATTATTCATGTTATATTCAGGTATTATTACCATTTCTACTCTTTCATACTTACGATAATTTATAAAATCTTTTTGACAAAGTCTAACCTCATTTAAATCTTCGATCGGAAATTAGTTTTATTCAAAAAAACATGTTTTAAAGATGTTTTAAAAAATGTTTTTTAAATGATATATTAGTATCATTTTAAAGGAAAAATTATTTTAAAAACATTTTATGGTTCTCAAATCTTCATTTATAATTTCTCAAATATATTTTCAAATAAAAATATTTTTAAATATCTATTTGGCTTTAAAATGTTGTTTTCAAAGAAGAAGGGATATAACCGAAAAAAAATGTTTTTACATGATATCTCCAAATTATTTTAAATATGAGATGACATTTATTTTTGTTAATAATTATTTTATAGGGAAATTATAAAAAATTTACATTCATATTCTTTCTCTAAATGGTTTATGATTTGATATCATGATGTTTATGAAACTCAATTCTCTTTCACGGGTTATATGTTTATGAATCTTGTTTCTATTTTCATGGGATATATGTTTATGAAACAAATTTATATTTCATGAGTAATATTTTTATGAAAGTTATTTTTATTTCTTGAGTTATATTGTTATGAAACCTACATTTTTTAACAATTTATTCTTTGATGAAATGATTACTAAACATGTCCCTTTTCCAAAGGTTATGATATGATGAGATGTTTATGATAGCATTTTCATTTCATGGGTTGTGATTTGATTTTTTATTATATTGTAGAAAAAGTATATATGTTATAATTATGATATTAGTGGAACCTATATCTCCCTTTTATGAATTGGGTATATGTTTATATCTCATGAGATATTCATTGATTGAACATGGAGTAAACTCAGGTCAATAAATGACTTTGTCCACTAAGATGGTGTTGGGATTGAACCTTGACTACTAATGTGGTATTGTGAGTGAACCCTTAATACCAATATGGAATGGGTAGTTGACACATACTATTAATATAACCTTGTAAAAAAATATTTGACTACTAAGGAAATCATTTTATAATATTATGTGTCTACCACAATTAAATGTTGTATTTCAATGTTATGCTTTCATGGAATATTATATTGATTACCTTATGAATTATGTCTTATGAACTAGAAATATTCATTTAATTATATAGTTTTATGACCTTCGATATGTAGTTTATAATATTCTAAAGTTAGGATCACGTTCTCATACCCTTATGCTCGTTTTTATGCTTACATATCTTCATTATTTACCATTACTAATCATCTAGAACAATCTTATGTTTTCTTTCCCTAGGTTATAAAGACATGTATTATGTATGATGTGATGAAGAACTATTCTATTCATTAATAATCTAGTTGGAGATAATTTATCTCATTTATGTAAGAGTGTTTTTGTTTTCGTGTTTCCAAATACACAATGTTAATACGGTCTTTGGGTGTATTCTTGTGTAATGTAATAATTATTCCACAAAAAATGAAGTAATTTTAATGTATGTTAAGTGGGGTTCACTATATTAGTTTCCTCAAAATCCAATTTATACTAAAAATATACTATAAAATTTATGACCACATCCTACTTTGAGATCTTTCAGCTCAGAGTACCTCCAATCAATGTAAATATTTATCTCATTTGTGATATCATGTCTTTTTGATCAGTTTAGAAATCAGCATCGGAAAATCCTTTATTGACTAGTTCCACATCAATTCTATATACCAGGAACATATCCTTAGTTATACATAGATACTTGATGATAGTATTAAGATCAATCTATTTTTGATCACCTTGATCATCTTGATATCTGCCTACCTTATTCGACACATAGGAAACATCTATCCAAGTACATAGCATAACATATATGACTGTCCCAGTCACATTCATTTATATAATACATAGAATTATTTTTCTTTCCTAATGTGTGTGAGGACACATTTTTTAGAAAGATGAATTCCATTTAATGCTTCAAATTATCCACTCTTTGATTTTTCTATGCTAAATATCTTCAATATCAGACAATTTCTGTCCTTTGACTATGGCTGAGTAACCTCTTGGATTTATCTTGATAGATCTTGATCCCAAGAATATATTATTCTTCACCCAATTCCTTCATATAGAATAATTTATTAAACCATTATTTAATAGACTATAATAATAGTAATTTATTTCTAATAAGTAAGATATAATCAACATACACTATCAATAAAACAATGGAACTCCAGCTAAACTATTTCTACACACATTGATCACATTCATTTTTTATAAAACCAAATTCTATTATTTCCTTATATAAATTAATTTTCCATGACATGGATTCTTTCATTAATCCATAAATGGATATTTGAAACTATAATACCTTTTCAAAATCCTTTTAAGTCAAAAAAACCTTCTGGTGGCATCATATATATATCTTTCTAAAGGTTCCCATTATAGAAAGATATTTTAACATCAAATTTTTTATATTGTAATCAATGATGGTCATAATGGAAATTTGAATTCTAATGGATTAAATCATTGAAACTGGTGAAATTTTTTTTTCATATTCAAATTCCATAACACTATTTAAACCCTTTTTTCAACCAGTTGCACATTATAGTTACTGGATTTTCCATTCATGTTCAGTTTCTTGTTGAATACCCATTTCAAACAAATGTGATTAATATATAATAGAGGGTCATAGAAAATATATACTTTGTTTTGGTATATGGAATTAATTTCAAAATTCATGTTTTATTTCCATATGGAAACATATGTTCCACTTAATTATTCCTTTTAGGTTATAGGATAATTATTTTCAACTTATAATGATTCACCATCATTGAGGACTAGAAAACCATAAAGTTGTGGTTCTCTATCATCACTTTTACAACTACACAATACTTGTGTCTCCTGAATAGTTTCTTCTTCCCTAGGGCTTTGTGGAATCTATCCTTATCCAAATCTTGTGTTCCTTGAGCTTTGAAATCATAAAATTATATCTCTCTCTCACTGTGATTTTTATATATGTTCTCCCTCTTATGTCATATGGAATTTCTGTCCACTGTAAAAAAAAATCTGAGGGGTATTATAGTGATTATTCCCTCCTTTCAATGGGGTATCCAACAAATGTATATATTTTTCCAGGGGGAGAATGTTTGTTACCAAAAGAGGAGTTAAGAAATTCTTCACATCCCCACATATGTAAATTTGATTACATGGTTTTATTTCCACTCCAAAATTTTGATTCAATTCCATTTATGGTTTTAATTGGTACTTGGTTAAATATATCTGCTTCTATTTGTAACATGTTTCCCCAAAAGGATAATGGATGGCCTTTATGTCACATCATTGATCACACTATGTCCAACAAGGTGTGTTCCCTCCCTCTTCTTAAACAATTAAACTAAAGCATTTAAGGTGGAAGGAGTTGGGATAGGATTCCAGACTCCCATAAGAAATTAATTAAGTCTTGATTAATATATTCTCCACCACATTATGAAACGTTTTTTTAATATTCATACCATGATGGTTCTCAACATAATTCTCATATTACTTGATTGTTTTTAAAATAATATTACTTATTCCTCATTATATAGACATATAAATATCTACTAAAATAATTTGTAAAAGTTATTAATTATTAGTAACCTCTATTTATTTAATAGTGACATATCCATAAACATATGTATGAACTAATGAGGAAGATATTTATCCCTTTAACTTTTCTCACTAAATGAGGATTGGACCATTTTTTTAAAATTCATGATATAAAAATATTAGTTTTAGTTTAAAAAAATATATCTATCAATATTGATTTAATTTAGTTATTAAGGTTTCATTAACATTACATAGAAAGTGATTCAAATGTTTTTTTAGTGTGATTCTTGTGAAGACACTTCATTATCAATTTAAAATACTAGGTTCATGTAATCCAACATATAAAGACAATTATTTAAATGCCCCTTACCATAAAAATATGATATCTTTGACAATGAAGAAATATTTATTCCAAATTTGAAAATTAATCCACTAGTATATTGTTTGGATGAAAAAATAATGTTTTTGGTAAAAGCTGGATCGTAATAACATCTATTTCAATCCATGATCATTCTAGTCAGCAACATGAAGTGGTATCCCCTGAAAGCAATAAAAAAATGTTTATCCTTGTTGGAATCTTAGAGATAAACCTCTCCTTGGTAAATATTTTTTAATCTACTTGGTTTCTGTATTTAAATAAATATTTTAGAAATAAAATCTATATCTAATACCCAATTTTAAGAAAAAGATAAATTTTAATTGATAATAATTACACCTAAATAATATCATTGATTCATTGGCTAGGTGCAGTTTTTATTCATATGTCCCTTCATGATAAATGAGAAATTGATAACATCTTTTTCCCTCACATAACCCTTGACCTCCTCTTCCTGGAAGGGAATAAAGAAGTTTTGGTATTAAATCCCTTCTCTTTCCATTTATTTTTCCCCATAATTACAAAATGATTTTCCCATTTCAAATCTTTATCTAGTTGGATAATAAGATAAATAAGATATAAATGAGGCTTATAAATGTTATTAATATTAAAATTGACAACAAAGTATTAGAATCTCTAGGGGAGTTATGATAGAATGAGATTGTAGCCTTGTTATTCATGGAGTTTAAACCCTAGAACCTCCATGTGCTAAATTATTTCAATGAGTTTTACTTTTTGTGACCTAGCTGGGGAACAATAGATAAGATTAATCTGAATGAGTGGATTATAAATATCTTACAATTCTTGTCTAGGTCTCTCTTGGTAATGATAACAGAGGTTCCCAATCATTCTATATGCAACAATGTTTTCATGAGACTTCATGAGTTTACTATAAATATATTAAAGCATAAAATATTAAAATATCAACCCCATTTTTCAAATGTTTCTCATAGAAAATTAACTCTTCATCACTCACCTCCTTATTCAGAGGATCATAAAATGGGGATTCTAGCATGTAATATTTAAATTCATCGAATAGTACAACTCGAAGGAATCTATACTATTTTAGTATGTTAATTCCATTTAAGAGTTCGTATTTTTTCAATATTTATCATAGAGATAATTTGGATGAATAGAAATATATATTATTCTACAATTAAAATATATGATTATCCATACTTTGATTGATTAAATATTTGGGTGAGATGTAACAAAATAATATATTTTTTAAAATCTAAAACTATTTTATGCAGTTATAATATCCCTATCCATTGAACTAAAAATATTTAGTTTCTATGAAATTAGAGTGGATATAATCTATATTTTCCTTCATATAACTCCAACAAATGATGGTCTTGATACTTGAAGGTATTTAGGTAGGCAGGTCTTTTCTAGCTACATGCTTCCACCTTTTTGTTCTGTTTAGTGGACTCTCTTATCCTGAAATCCTATATTGTCTTTCATCAAAACATTCCTCTAAATTACACCAATTATAAAAATAGATAATCTTATTGATGTAAAATGTTCAAGTCAACCTAAGAAAATCATAAGAAACCTCCTTATAAAAGTAAGTGTCCTAAAAAGGATTTGTCGAACACATAGTTCTATTCATTTTCATTCCCAATCAAGTATTGGAGAGTCATATCTGAAAAAATATTTAATTAATAGATTTAATTTATTATTCATAAATTTTATCTAATTTTACCCTTTTGATGTCTTGTTTATTTTTAGTGTGTGTTAATTAATTTACCAATCTGGATAAAACATTTACACGTAAAAAAATTATTTAATTTTCATATTTTTATAGTATTTCATTTATTTATTTGATCATGACCATGTATTCGTAAAACAAAAAATATATTTATATAAATAATTAATTAATTAAATGAATCGTTTATGAGATTTATCTAATGGTTGATTTATTTAGTGGGCATTAAATTAGTCTTTTCCTATGGGAAATAACTTCTATTTCTATTCATGGATTGAGTTATAGCATCCCACATATCCACCTCTATATCACCTGATTCGGCATCAAATTGGATTCATCTTAAACCACCTTAAATTGAATTCAGATTCTACAGTAATTACCAATTTTAATTACTCACATGAAGGTGATGGGAACCAAATTCTTAGTTAAAAGGTGAATAACTAAATATAATTGGACACATCTGTCCTATATGATAAATGAGGTAGTGGTGGCAATCATACCATAATTTTTTTAATGTTAAATAATTTAAAACCCATACAAGATATTAAATTAAAACATCCAAAAAATACATAGGTCTTGGTCATTCTCATTAACAGTCATACATGCAACTAGTACACCAATGTAACTAGATAGAAATTATTTTAGTATTCATTCTTTATTATCAAGATATTTTTTTTAAATTAATTAATTAATTAATTAGATTTCATTTCATTTCTTTATAATGATCATCAGATCATATTTAGAGATACCTATCATTTATAGAATTAATAGAAAATAAATAGTAGAACCAATATTAAAATATCTATTACAATAAATTAATTGACCACTTAAAATAATTTAAAATGATTATAAAAATGTAAAATGAACAATGCTATGAGAATCTAAAAAAATCGGTTTTAATTTTAAAATAATTTCAATTTAATAAAATTTTATGTTTTTTCCTTTAATGTGAGACTATACTGCCTATACATATTGATACACATCATGTATCCCTATTTTCGTGTATCTAGGGCACAATCCTCAGTCTGTGATGGGTACCTCAAATATACTACATGACCTGTAAAGACCATATACATGATATTTGTTCCACTTTATAGGTGTCGATGAAATATTCTTGGGTCTTCGGCATGTGTCTAGGTAGGCTACACCACATGTATAAGCCTACTACATGTCATGTATCACTTTGAGTCATGTGTCTATTTTTTTTCACTAAGTCATTCTGTGCATTCATATGATATAGGAATTCATTAACTACACATTTTTCACACCACATAAAAGTTCTGTATATCATAAATTATCTAGTTTTTTAATCTAATTTTTTTGACTATGTATACTAACCACATGTTTTGTTGAATTTTTGTCGCTAACCTATGTAGAATACACCTCATGTACAATGATACACGATGTGTAATATGAAAACCCTGAAGCCACCCTAGTTGGTCAAGATATGGTGTACCCCATGGTATGTTGTGTATCTATTAGTTCATCCTGATGTAGTGCACTAGGGTACACGGTGTGTACTTCTGAGTACACACTGTGTAAACCTATCATACCATTTAAAAAATCTGGTAGTTCCTAATGGATTCTCTGATCATTATACATTTTTCATGTCTCTTTAAGAAAATGAAAACACTTGAACAAACATGATTATTCTTTTAAAACATGTTAATTCAAATTATATTAATGAATTTATAACATGAAATGAAAATCTATGCATAATTATACAGCAATCAACAATTAATAAAATAATTAATATTTTAAAAGTGACTTCCTTTATACAAGTTGTTAGTTTAGGGAATATTTGAAACATGTGGTGGTGCGAGATATATTTAAATTTATTTTAATAATTGTTTCCCAAAACCAGGATTGAGGATCTTGCAAGTCAAATTTGTAATTAATTTATTAAATATCTAAAAAAATTAAATATATGTGGTAAGGAATATGTTCATTAATGAATGTTGATCAACTAAAAAGAACATTTGGGATTTACATTGTTTCACTTATGATTATAAAATAGTAGAATCTCTCTAGTGGTGATCCATATATACTCTAAGGATCGTTGGGAAATAACACTTGATCTAGGGGTGCTAGCATCGTGAATTTAATGTATTTCATTTTTAATTCTTGTCACTCGTTCTTCGATCATGAAAAAATATTTCATAAATTCACATTCTAGGGTGGGAGATATAATATAGAGTTTAAATAATATTTTTTCTGTGCAATAATTCTCTTATGATAGATTTATTTTTTCATTCCATACATAATAAAGATAACCATCTATTTATAGAGTTAGGGTTTATGCTAAAATAATAATTTAATTATATGTCAACCATTAAATAATATTTAATCTTTGATTAAACCCTAGGAAAAATAATAACATTATTATTTTTTGAATGTTACAACTTGCACAAATTGATAAATAATATTTACCAGCCTGTAACTAATTATTTATCACTAGATGTGGTCTTCTTCCATTCTAAATAATTGATATTTATTAAATACATGAATATATAATATATTCCTAAATAAATATTTCATTCAAATATTAGTGAAGAAATATTTTCTCAATATTAACTAAAATAAATATATATATATTTTTATTCACATGATAGTGGATAAATATTTATTTATTATATGAAATCAATAAAACATGAATAAAATTATTCCTCAATATTTAGAATAATATTTATTCCATTGATTAAAAGTAAAATTGAATTTAATCAATATCAATTGAAACATATAGTGTGTAACCCATCAGATTATTTCTCGTTTACATTAGGATTCTTTCTTTAGAGTACAAGATTACTATCTTGAAATGGTTCATGGAATCCAAGAGAAATAAATTTATGTCCCTATGCTAAAAATGATATATGAATGCTCATTATGTAAAAAAAATTTCACAATATCTTGTGTATTAGGTTTCACGACGGTGTCATAAACCTATTTTATTGATATTATATTATTTAAATATTTGAAATAAAGATGTCTATATAGTATGACCATGGAATTTTGGCGACAGTCATATTCTAATAAATAGGAAGGTACATTAACTCCCATTAAGAAATAAGGGGCAAATAGTTCATCTAATTTTACCTTAGTGACATGTTAATCAGGATGATCCAAACATAACCTACTTCCTTCCAATATATGGTGTGACAGGATCTGTTAGTAAACCTAACAGAAAAAGTCAGGACCTGCATAAATGATAATCTTAAAAGACTAAAGACCATTACATACACTCATAGAATGAGATATCTAATGACACCAAAATATAAAACATTAGTACTAGAGGATCTATTATAAAAATATCTTGTATTGCATATTACCAAGTGTGAAATTCATGAGAAGAATCCGTGTCCATATTCGATTACTCGGACCTGGTAGTATAAATATTATATGTCCCATCATAATACGTCATCCAACTACTGAATGGTATTAAGATTATTTTCATAGCACTTCATGGTTATCATAATAGAAGGGAACTACTATTAAATTACTAATGTGACAAATACTCTAAGAAATTCTTACATTATTGTCATGAATAACCATGAAGAAAATTTAATAAGATGTTAAATTAATGTTCAATACACCGAATATATAAGTAATGAATGTACAATTAGATGGTACTTGGACACCAAATCAAACACAAACTACCTCCACCAACTCCAACTCATATATTTGATTTACCCATTGTGAAAGGCTACATATAACTAGGGAGGGATTCTCATAAATTAATTTATATCATCACAAATGTACTATGGCTTTGACATGGCTATAAGCGATGATGACTTCACCCATAAGAACACAAAAGGGAGGACTTCTCGAAGAAGAATGTCAAACGATTTCAAGAGCCTTCATCCAAGTAAAATATTCGGAATATCCTAAGGGGGAACACATCATGAATATGTTCTTCACATGATAACCCTGAAGAACACACAAAATACATTTAGCTTGCCATCCAGATTGTGAAAAGAAGTCTACGTATGTTGACTTGGTTATGGGAGATCTAAAAAAAGTTAATGATTTATGAGTATTGGGGAACATATGCAATAAACATTGAAACATGTTCAAGTATTATGAAAATAAATATACATTAATTATCCTAAAATGGAATAATTTTCTTCTCATGACTAATTAAAATCATGTGATAACATCGTGGCATGTCTCCCAAGTCGTAAAAATTCCACTAGACATGTCACCCAAGTCTTTCAAAGTCCATTATAAATGTAATACATGTCATTAGAATTCCATTATACATGTCACCCAAGTCTTTAAAAGTGCTCCAAACATATCTTCTATTTCATTTGATTACCTCTGAATATGTCACCCAATTTTGGAGAATTCTTCTAGACATATCATCCAAGTAATGTGATTCTCTCTGGACATACCATCCCGATCATGTGATGTCCTCTGTGCATGTCAACCAAGTCAGGTGAAGTCCTCCGTACATGTCATCCATGTCATGTGATATCCTCATACTTTCCATCTACAACAGGTTATTTTCTCCGATGAAATAAAATGGATCTTGTGATTTTATTTAGACATATCATCTAGACAATCAAGACACTTACAGACATCCTTAGACCTGTAAGGGAGAGTCTGAGAATATGTTTGGTAGATAACAAAGACCTGAAAAATAGACACCTCAAACAAGTTAGAGAGATTATTATGACATGTCAGTTAGACACCCAAGATATGTAAATAAGTAAATAAATAAATTTTATAAAGAAACCCTTCGCATATCATAGAAACAATCAAGAGATGTTAGTAAGACACCCTGGGGCATGATAACCTTTTCTAGTACACATATTCAGGTATACCCCAAAAATAACTATGAGAACTTAGATTCTGGTTAAAAAAAAGTTATATAGGACACAATTTTATGGAATTATCTCCAATGCTAAACCACCTTGATGTAATTACCTCAATATTTCCAATAATATAACAAGAGGGGCCCAATATCGCCTAGGGTTTCGTCTCTATTTCTCATCCATCAGTAGATTGAGAAGCTATTTTAACTATGGTAACAATAATTCCTATCCAAACAGGATACATAATAAACCTTCTTAAGGCCCAATATCTACATCAAACTCCCCATAATGGATTCCCCAGTGCATAAGTAACAATTCTATATAAAGTGAGATCGAACACTTACATTCCCCTGTATTTCACACTGAGAATGGCTCACATGATACTAGGGATTTGAAATGATCATATAATTAGAATCATAAATTTTTCCTATATAGGGAATCCTCTATGTGTAATACCCCTTCAGTGGCATAATAATACTACCCCCAAATAAGGGCATCCTCATCCGGGTAATTCTTGATCTCACGATCGAACTATAATAACTCTAATTCATATTAAAATCTAGATACGTAGGAGCCCTTTTTAAGGATAGAACTTCATACCCATTTTCCTATGTGACCTCATATATTTTCTTTCTACATGATGTTAAACTTCATGGTTTAAGAGAACACTGTGGATTTTGAATCTTATTATAAATAGAATACATAGAATAGATAACAAAGGTTCAATACCATACTGGAAACAAAAATACCCTCACTATGTGGTAGTAATATTAAAATTTTATGGTAATATGGAAATAAAATATAAGAATATAACCATTTTCAAACACTAATACGAAACGGATGAAGAAACTTAGATATATAAAAAATTTCCTATTAATTGAACCCCCTTTTATTTATAAATAGATTCAAATACCAATAATTTTATGGGGTAATTCGTTCCAATTTTTTTACTTGGATGAGATTAATGAAAATTATATTAGATCTATAAGAGAGTCCCAAATTAGGAAATAATTTCCCCCAAAAGTGTGTGATGAGACCATCCTTCAATCCTCTCGACTAAGGTGAGTTCCAAAGAACCATTGGTACTGAAACCCCAATTGACCATATGATGTTGGAATATAGGTATATACCAAGTTATAAATATGGGAGAAACTATTTTTTAAGAAATAAATATATTGAACTAGGAGTGAATAATTGTGAAACTAGTGTTTAACCCCCCATAATCAACCCTGAAAAAAGAAACACAAAAGGTTAACCCCGTGTGATGGCATGTAATGATAGAATAACTGAACCATTATAGGAATCAATAACCTTTTTTGTAGATATTACAAAACCAATCATTTCCAATGAAAATAAATATTCATTATATATATATATATATATAATAATAGTAATCTTTTAATGTTGAGATGGAAAATGGAATAAACTATAATAATTATGTAATATATAGAATTTATATTAATAAAATTCTTCCTTATTACCGTACATGTAAAAGTAAAATGAAAAAGCTTTCACATCGCTATGTGGAGGTGGTAGTCCACACTTATGCACAAGCGACATAATTTGTTTTCCAAAAAAATTAAAGTTAAGAAATCAGATATGATATGATATTTATAAGAGTATTCTTATGTCCTAAATATTACACATATTTATCGACATTATTCTTACTACCTTCCATGTAAATCGTAAGTGAAAAATGAAACACATCACTTTGCGATACAATAGTTCACTTTACACAAGAGAGATGTTATCTTATCTCCTCATGAAGTGGAAATTAAGAAGATATATGTGATATAATAATTATAGAAGTAAAATAAATTCCTAAATATAATATACATTTGATTAATCAACAATTATTTCTATGCATTAAATGTGGTTATAGAAAACAAATTACATCTATTCGTGATGTAGTAATCCATTGAACCCACAAGTGCCATTTTTGTTTCTCATTTGATGGAAGAGGATATGAATATAGGTTACTACCTTAAAATAATAACTTATTAGTATATAATTATATATATTTATTATTATATAATAATATATTAATAATATTATAATGAGTTATAATAATATGTAAATTCAAAATGCATAGTCAAAAGCAATATTTCTTCTTTGGAAAACCTCTTTGCTTTAAACATAAATCCCTCTTATATTGGATTTATGATCTAAAAAAGTATAATTGTTTTTTAAGATGGAAGTAAATAATTTATTTTGATTGGTATTTTCAGTAATAAAAGGAATTTCATGTGTCAATAGGAGGGAAGAGTTTGTAGCCTTTTATAAGTGGGTGAGAGGACACACTGGGAATGTTTAAAAAGAAAAAGTTAGACCCACATTTTTCTCTATTAATAGGCCTAAAAGTGAGTAATTATTGACAAATATAGGTTATAAGGTATAAATATGTCCATAAATTGGTGTTTGAAAATTTTTTATGTCATATTATCCCTTCCCTTTTTATTTTAACCCCTGATAAATAAGTTTTTTCTATAACTATGGCAATTATTTTATACTTTTTTACTGTTCATTATGTTCAAAATATATGTTAAACTTATTAGATAATATTATTTATTTTGATTATAAATATGGATTCCATGTTTTAAAATTCAATTCACAAAATTGGATGCGTTCAATTTAAAACAAATTCCCAAATGTTGCGAAAAAGCAGTTTTCCAAATAAATGTTATCATAAGTATGAAAAGTTTTTATGTTGTAATTGAACATAAAATTGATAAAAATGATCTAAATTATATAAAGTTTAAAAATATTTCTAATTTTACTCTAAAAATAGTATAAAATATTTTTTGAAATTTTAAATAATTAAATCAAAAAGGAGATTTTCAATAAAAATTAGTATTTACACTATTCATCAAAAAACTAATCTTTTCAGAAAACTCTCAAATATTCACCCAATGATAATTTTGACATGAAAATTCGAAAAATTAATATCATTTTGTCCAATAAGTTTTATAAAATTGGTAAAATTTAATTTTTATTTTTTTTGGAAAATGTGACTACATTAACTTTTGGAAACATAATGTTTTTTAGAAAAAAAATTCAAATAGTTCTGATTTAATTTCTAATAAATATATTACAATTTAATTTATTTTATAAATCAAAAAACCATATAATATTAATGAGTTATTTATTCTTATTCATCTTAAAAACATAATGGTTATTTTATAATGGTCATATTTAAATAATAATAATTAACTTGAGTATCACATTTAATTGAAACTCATTGTTTAATGTTACAGAAGCTATTGAAGTTATTAAATTTGAAGATATATATTTCATAGGTTTTCTAAGCTCATTTTTTCATTTCAAATATTCTATTAGACACAATAATCCTTTTCTAACACCATGTTGTGTTATACTCTACCCCCATAAATAAATTCTATCGTTAAAATTATATTATTTTAATCATAGTTCAAACCTTTCTGAAAAACAAATTAATAAAAAGGGGTAATAAAACATCTTATAATAAGAAGGAAAGGTTATTATCAATGAAATATATAATACTTGTAAGTAGGATACTAATTAAGAAATATTTATTGGGAATTTAAAATATGGTCATGGAGGAAAGTTATAAATACATAAAGGGAGTGATAGAGATCATTGATAAAAATAAAGTGAATGATAAAGATAAATTTAACATCCACAAAACTAGAAATCAATGATGGAAATGAAGGTAAAATGATAAAATATTCTTTTCAGGATTCTTTTTTTATGATAACAAATTCTAAAACTATATAGAAAATGATCTTAACGAAAATATCATAAGTAAAAATTAGAGATATTCAAACAAACCTATACAAAAAATTTGAAAACTATTGGAAGAGGTAAACTATAAAAATGGTTTGGAAAAAACCATTGGTATAGGTACCTTAGAGTGACCATATAAAAATGTTTTTTGGAAAGAAAACTGTCAGTTTAGTTAACATGTAGTCACCATATACCAATGGTTAAAAACCATTGGAATATGTATTTTTTAGGGTCTATATACTCATGTTTTTTCCAAACCATTGGTATAGGAGAATTTTAGACACCCTATACCAACATTATTTCCAAAACCATGGGTATAAGTCCACCCACTACCCACAGTTCACCCAAAATCCTGGGTATAGGTAAAAAAACTAGGGTACCTATATGAATAGTTAACAAAACCATTGATATAGGTACCCATATTTTTTATGGTAACTTTTTCCAAATAATATTAAATACATCAAAATATAAATTACTTTTAAAAATACATATATACATATATAAATATATATATATATATATATATATTTAATTATGTTGAAAAATGTCATCTTAGGTTAGTGGTTAGGTCATTGAAAAATAAATGGGGGTAATAGGATAAAAACCATGTTGGATTTTATTTTAACATTACATATACCAATGGTTTTTTCAAAAATAGTTATTATAAGTTTTTCAAAAAACCGATATGAATAGATTTCAAAAAAAATTTTGAAATTTTTATAAAAATTGGTTTTTTTTAATAAAACACCCCTCCAAACCATTGTTTTATTATATACCAATGGTTTGGAGACCTATACCAACAGTTCCAAACCACTGGTATAGGTTTTTTTCTAGTAGTGTACTTACTTCATATCTTTATATTTCATCATCATAATTTAGTTTCTTTTTTCTTTGATCAATTTACAATTTATTTATTACTCTTAAAAGTTAATATCTGTGATGAATTTTTAGGCCTAAAGTACTAAAAATAAATTTTGAAAAATTATATGATCCATAAATGAGTAAAAATATATTCCTCATGTCTTTCCTAAATCCAAAATGGCTAGAACATGTTACCTAGTTTAATACATTAATCACTAATAACTAAATGTTAAATCCCAATATTCAACGTAATCTATTTCATAAATGGTTAATAGTAATACTCATCCAAAATATGTGTGCTCAAATTAAAAGTCCACAACCTTTTATTGAATGTAACTAAATAAAAATTATATTATCATTAAAGAATAATTTATATCTAAATGTCACATATAAAATATGAGAATAACTTGAAAACCAAAAAACATTAAGGAAAAAATTCATTCCTCCAAAAATAAAATCATTGGTTTTGAATATATTCCATAACTCAAAATGTACATAGAACACCAGCAAAGCAAAAAAAATCACTATCTAATTTATGGTTCACCAATAATATCACGTAAACATCTATATGTCATTATTATAAAAAAAATAAAGAAAATTTTATGGTTTATCTTACCTCAATAATATGATTTATTAAAAAATTATCTTTCCATTGAATTAATATTCTTGGTACCATTCAACTTGTTTCTTAAAATACTTATAAAGTCTACTGTAGTGAAATACATATATGTTGGATGATTCTTATATCCATAATACCATTGAAAAAATACATCTACATTATAATTATTGAATACATGTAAATAATATAGTTAATAATTCTTATACTGCTATATTAATTTCATAATATTCAGCTTTATCCCTAATAGTCTTATAAGGTATATTCCATTTATTCTTGGCGATTTTTTTTTGTAGTGTACTATCTCCTTATAGTTGAAACATTGAATATTAGATGCTTATTTTTTATCCTTTCATTCAAAAGCCTGATGTAATTTCTCATCAAACATGAATCAAACTCTCATTCACTTTATGAATATACATATTTTTATATTTCCATAATTTTCTGATGGGGGAAATCCTTATTTCCCTTAATCTCTTTATCCATCATTTCTCTGTCATCTGCTTATTCCCTTTTTTTACTTCTATGTCATAAGATATGTAGAATTAATTCTATATCTTTATAGAACATGATACTACATCTTCATATGATGAGAATGTTTTGAAGACTAGATACCTTCATTGTATTGACTTATTCACATAAAATAAAAAGTAAATAGTACTCTTAAGATTATGTACGTTGTCTATAGAAATCCTTGTTAACCATATAATTTTTTCATCATAGTTATTAAAAATTTCTACTTCTATTTGTCTTAGACTATGGCCTACCCAACCCCAGTACCCCGAGGCCATTTCCTTCTTTAATACATTGGCATATTATCCAATAAACTATATCCCTAATGAGAAAATGGTTTATTAGTCATGGAAAACTATATACATACATGATTATCATATTAAATTACAATAACAAAATTACAACATAATATTTTCAATAATATCATTATTCCTATAATAATATTCCTTAATATATTTTCTAGTTACTTCATGGATTCTTATGAATGGAAACATATTAATGGTGATATCAAATGCCTATTAAGGGTTAACTATAAAATAATTAATCATCAATTAATAAGCATAATGAATATAGAATGTTAAATAAATGAACACACTTTCCATTAAAATAATTTTATTAGAATAATTAATATGTAGAGGTAAATAACATAAAAAATATTTTATTTAATTAATAACATGACTACAATAACTTTATAAGGAATAGTCAATATGTAAATATTAATAGCATAATACATATTCCATTTAATGAAAAAAACTTTGAAATAAATGAATCCAGATATAATATCATAGAGAAGATATCATGGATCATAATATATAAATTCTTAATGAATTAAATTATTAATTATTATACATCATGTTTCTAGGAACACGATACCACTACCATCTTGTTCTATCCTTATGAAAGTTTAAATTGATGGGAATAAACCCATTTAACTAAGGCTCACCCACTAATTTTTCACATGTGAGTACAGTAGAAATTAGGGTATATTTATAACTAAACCCAACCCACGTCCTTAATTTCCAAATAATTACTCATATATTGAATAAACAATTTAATTCATAAATAATATGTCTTATCATAAAATATCTGTATTGAGTGAAGATTATGGATTTGTCTATATTTACCTTGACAATAAATTGTAATCAATATAGAACATTATATGTAGAAATGATATATTGTTTAAGAAATAATAATATACATGATAAATAATATGGATATTTAATGGAAACTTATTATCAAATGGTCATAGAACTGTGATCACTTATAGGGTATGCTATTGACTACACAAATAAATAAATGAATTTACTGTCTATACTGACCTTGATTAAAATAATATTAAACCATATGGAGGAAAAATAAGGATGTTGTCAATAGAACATATTTCCATTTTAGTATATGTAAAATTAATGGTTTTTAATTTTAATAAATATAAATAACCTAAAATTATCTTTAAAACATTATTGAGGAAAATATATTTTTCATTTTAAAACCCACTTTTTAAAACATAAAATATTTTTGAAAATCCAATTCTAATAAAATAAATATTAAAAACATTGAATTTCCATAATATTTGGGAAAAAATTTCATTAAAAATTTCATTATAAACATGCCGTGGAATCTTTAATTAAATAATGGTCACGCCAGCCAATAATTCTGCATATTCTGTAAAAGTTAAAAAGAACATTTATTTTTCACTGTAGAAAGGGTTATAAAATTACATTGTTTAGAAAATGATGTCAGTATTCTATCATAACAATATTATTATTTTATAATTTCAGATTGTCACATTATCCACACCTTAAATATCTTGCATCCTTTCAATTTTCCATCTCAACTTTAAAAGATTACTATTATTATATATATATATAATGAATATTTATTTTCATTTTACTTTTAATTAAACTTGATATAATAATTATTATGTAATATATAGAATTTATATTAATAATTATTATAGTTTATTCCATTTTCCATCTCAACATTAAAAGATTACTATTATTATATATATATATATAATGAATATTTATTTTCATTTTACTTTTAATTAGACTTGATATAATAATTATTATGTAATATATAGAATTTATATTAATAAAATTCTTCCTTATTACCATACATGTAAAAGTAAAATGAAAAAGCTTTCACATCGCTATGTGGAGGTGGTAGTCCACACTTATGCACAAGCGACATAATTTGTTTTCCAAAAAAATTAAAGGTAAGAAATCAGATATGATATGATATTTATAAGAGTATGCTTATGTCTTAAATATTACACATATTTATCGACATTATTCTTACTACCTTCCATGTAAATCGTAAGTGAAAAATGAAACACATCACTTTGCGATACAATAGTTCACTATACACAAGATAGATGTTATCTTATCTCCTCATGAAGTGGAAATTAAGAAGATATATGTGATATAATAATTATAGAAGTAAAATAAATTCCTAAATATAATATACATTTGATTAATCAACAATTATTTCTATGCATTAAATGTGGTTATAGAAAACAAATTACATCTATTCGTGATGTAGTAATCCATTGAACCCACAAGTGCCATTTTTGTTTCTAATTTGATGGAAGAGGATATGAATATAGGTTACTACCTTAAAATAATAACTTATTAGTATATCATTATATATATTTATTATTATATAATAATATATTAATAATATTATAATGAGTTATAATAATATGTAAATTGAAAATGCATAGTCAAAAGCAATATTTCTTCTTTGGAAAACCTCTTTGCTTTAAACATAAATCCCTCTTATATTGGATTTATGATCTAAAAAAGTATAATTGTTTTTTAAGATGGAAGTAAATAATTTATTTTTATTGTTATTTTCAGTAATAAAAGGAATTTCATGTGTCAATAGGAGGGAAGAGTTTGTAGCCTTTTATAAGTGGGTGAGAGGACACACTGGGAATGTTTAAAAAGAAAAAGTTAGACCCACATTTTTCTCTATTCAGAGGCCTAAAAGTGAGTCATTATTGACAAATATAGGTTATAAGGTATAAATATGTCCATAAATGGGTGTTTGAAAATTTTTTATGTCATATTATCCCTTCCCTTTTTATTTTAACCCCTGATAGATAAGTTTTTTCTATAACTATGTTAATTATTTTATACTTTTTTACTGTTCATTATGTTCAAAATATATGTTAAACTTATTAGATAATATTATTTATTTTGATTACAAATATGGATTCCATGTTTTAAAATTCAATTCACAAAATTGGATGAGTTCAATTTAAAATAAATTCCCAAATGTTGCGAAAAAGCAGTTTTCCAAATAAATGTTATCATAAGTATGAAAAGTTTTTATGTTGTAATTGAACATAAAATTGATAAAAATGATCTAAATTATATAAAGTTTAAAAATATTTCTAATTTTACTCTAAAAATAGTATAAAATATTTTTTGAAATTTTAAATAATTAAATCAAAAAAGAGATTTTCAATAAAAATTAGTATTTCCACTATTCATCAAAAAACTAATCTTTTCAGAAAACTCTCAAATATTCACCCAATGATAATTTTGACATGAAAATTCGAAAAATTAATATCATTTTGTCCAATAAGTTTTATAAAATTGGTAAAATTTAATTTTTATTTTTTTTGGAAAATGTGATTACATTAACTTTTGGAAACATAATGTTTTTTAGAAAAAAAATTCAAATAGTTCTGATTTAATTTCTAATAAATATATTACAATTTAATTTATTTTATAAATCAAAAAACCATATAATATTAATGAGTTATTTATTCTTATTCATCTTAAAAACATAATGGTTATTTTATAATGGTCATATTTAAATAATAATAATTAACTTGAGTATCACATTTAATTGAAACTCATTGTTTAATGTTACAGAAGCTATTGAAGTTATTAAATTTGAAGATATATATTTCATAGGTTTTCTAAGCTCATTTTTTCATTTCAAATATTCTATTAGACACAATAATCCTTTTCTAACACCATGTTGTGTTATACTCTACCCCCATAAATAAATTCTATCGTTAAAATTATATTATTTTAATCATAGTTCAAACCTTTCTGAAAAAAAAATTAATAAAAAGGGGTAATAAAACATCTTATAATAAGAAGGAAAGGTTATTATCAATGAAATATATAATACTTGTAAGTAGGATACTAATTATGAAATATTTATTGGGAATTTAAAATATGGTCATGGAGGAAAGTTATAAATACATAAAGGGAGTGATAGAGATCATTGATAAAAATAAAGTGAATGATAAAGATAAATTTAACATCCACAAAACTAGAAATCAATGATGGAAATGAAGGTAAAATGATAAAATATTCTTTTCAGGATTCTTTTTTTATGATAACAAATTCTAAAACTATATAGAAAATGATCTTAACGAAAATATCATAAGTAAAAATTAGAGATATTCAAACAAACCTATACAAAAAATTTGAAAACTATTGGAAGAGGTAAACTATAAAAATGGTTTGGAAAAAACCATTGGTATAGGTACCTTAGAGTGACCATATAAAAATGTTTTTTGGAAAGAAAACTGTCAGTTTAGGTAACATGTAGTCACCCTATACCAATGGTTAAAAACCATTGGAATAGGTATTTTTAGGGTCTATATACTCATGTTTTTTCCAAACCATTGGTATAGGAGAATTTTAGACACCCTATACCAACATTATTTCCAAAACCATGGGTATAAGTCCACCCACTACCCACAGTTCACCCAAAATCCTAGGTATAGGTAAAAAAACTAGGATACCTATATGAATAGTTAACAAAACCATTGATATAGGTACCCATATTTTTTATGGTAACTTTTTCCAAATAATATTAAATACATCAAAATATAAATTACTTTTAAAAATACATATATACATATATAAATATATATATATATATATTTAATTATGTTGAAAAATGTCATCTTAGGTTAGTGGTTAGGTCATTGAAAAATAAATGGGGGTAATAGGATAAAAACCATGTTGGATTTTATTTTAACATTACATATACCAATGGTTTTTTCAAAAATAGTTATTATAAGTTTTTCAAAAAACCGATATGAATAGATTTCAAAAAAAAATTTGAAATTTTTATAAAAATTGGTTTTTTTAATAAAACACCCCTCCAAACCATTGTTTTATTATATACCAATGGTTTGGAGACCTATACCAACAGTTCCAAACCACTGGTATAGGTTTTTTTCTAGTAGTGTACTTACTTCATATCTTTATATTTCATCATCATAATTTAGTTTCTTTTTTCTTTGATCAATTTACAATTTATTTATTACTCTTAAAAGTTAATATCTGTGATGAATTTTTAGGCCTAAAGTACTAAAAATAAATTTTGAAAAATTATATGATCCATAAATGAGTAAAAATATATTCCTCATGTCTTTCCTAAATCCAAAATCGCTAGAACATGTTACCTAGTTTAATACATTAATCACTAATAACTAAATGTTAAATCCCAATATTCAACGTAATCTATTTCATAAATGGTTAATAGTAATACTCATCCAAAATATGTGTGCTCAAATTAAAAGTCCACAACCTTTTATTGAATGTAACTAAATAAAAATTATATTATCATTAAAGAATAATTTATATCTAAATGTCACATATTAAATATGAGAATAACTTGAAAACCAAAAAACATTAAGGAAAAAATTCATTCCTCCAAAAATAAAATCATTGGTTTTGAATATATTCCATAACTCAAAATGTACATAGAACACCAGCAAAGCAAAAAAAAATCACTATCTAATTTATGGTTCACCAATAATATCACGTAAACATCTATTTGTCATTATTATAAAAAAAATAAAGAAAATATTATGGTTTATCTTACCTCAATAATATGATTTATTAAAAAATTATCTTTCCATTGAATTAATATTCTTGGTACCATTCAACTTGTTTCTTAAAATACTTATAAAGTCTACTGTAGTGAAATTCATATATGTTGGATGATTCTTATATCCATAATACCATTGAAAAAATACATCTACATTATAATTATTGAATACATGTAAAAAATATAGTTAATAATTCTTATACTGCTATATTAATTTCATAATATTCAGCTTTATCCCTAATCGTCTTATAAGGTATATTCCATTTATTCTTGGCGATTTTTTTTTGTAGTGTACTATCTCCGTATAGTTGAAACATTGAATATTAGATGCTTATTTTTTATCCTTTCATTCAAAAGCCTGATGTAATTTCTCTTCAAACATGAATCAAACTCTCATTCACTTTATGAATATAGATATTTTTATATTTCCATAATTTTCTGATGGGGGAAATCCTTATTTCCCTTAATCTCTTTATCCATCATTTCTCTGTCATCTGCTTATTCCCTTTTTTTACTTCTATGTCATAAGATATGTAGAATTAATTCTATATCTTTATAGAACATGATACTACATCTTCATATGATGAGAATGTTTTGAAGACTAGATACCTTTATTGTATTGACTTATTCACATCAAATAAAAAGTAAATAGTACTCTTAAGATTATGTACGTTGTCTATAGAAATCCTTGTTAACCATATAATTTTTTCATCATAGTTATTAAAAATTTCTACTTCTATTTGTCTTAGACTATAGCCTACCCAACCCCAGTACCCCGAGGCCATTTCCTTCTTTAATACATTGGCATATTATCCAATAAACTATATCCCTAATGAGAAAATGGTTTATTAGTCATGGAAAACTATATACATACATGATTATCATATTAAATTACAATAACAAAATTACAACATAATATTTTCAATAATATCATTATTCCTATAATAATATTCCATAATATATTTTCTAGTTACTTCATGGATTCTTGTGAATGGAAACATATTAATGGTGATATCAAATGCCTATTAAGGGTTAACTATAAAATAATTAATCATCAATTAATAAGCATAATGAATATAGAATGTTAAATAAATGAACACACTTTCCATTAAAATAATTTTATTAGAATAATTAATATGTAGAGGTAAATAACATAAAAAATATTGTATTTAATTAATAACATGACTACAATAACTTTATAAGGAATAGTCAATATGTAAATATTAATAGCATAATACATATTCCATTTAATGAAAAAAACTTTGAAATAAATGAATCCGGATATAATATCATAGAGAAGATATCATGGATCATAATATATAAATTCTTAATGAATTAAATTATTAATTATTATACATCATGTTTCTAGGAACACGATACCACTACCATCTTGTTCTATCCTTATGAAAGTTTAAATTGATGGGAATAAACCCATTTAACTAAGGCTCACCCACTAATTTTTCACATGTGAGTACAGTAGAAATTAGGGTATATTTATAACTAAACCCAACCCACGTCCTTAATTTCCAAATAATTACTCATATATTGAATAAACAATTTAATTCATAAATAATATGTCTTATCATAAAATATCTGTATTGAGTGAAGATTATGGATTTGTCTATATTTACCTTGACAATAAATGGTAATCAATATAGAACATTATATGTAGAAATGATATATTGTTTAAGAAATAATAATATACATGATAAATAATATGGATATTTAATGGAAACTTATTATCAAATGGTCATAGAAATGTGATCACTTATAGGGTATGCTATTGACTACACAAATAAATAAATGAATTTAATGTCTATACTGACCTTGATTAAAATAATATTAAACCATATGGAGGAAAAATAAGGTTGTTGTCAATAGAACATATTTCCATTTTAGTATATGTAAAATTAATGGTTTTTAATTTTAATAAATATAAATAACCTAAAATTATCTTTAAAACATTATTGAGGAAAATATATTTTTCATTTTAAAACCCACTTTTTAAAACATAAAATATTTTTGAAAATCCAATTCTAATAAAATAAATATTAAAAACATTGAATTTCCATAATATTTGGGAAAAAATTTCATTAAAAATTTCATTATAAACATTTCGTGGAATCTTTAATTAAATAATGGTCACGCCAGCCAATAATTCTGCATATTCTGTACAAGTTAAAAAGAACATTTATTTTTCACTGTAGAAAGGGTTATAAAATTACATTGTTTAGAAAATGATGTCAGTATTCTATCATAACAATATTCTTATTTTATAATTTCAGATTGTCACATTATCCGCACCTTAAATATCTTGCATCCTTTCAATTTTCCATCTCAACATTAAAAGATTACTATTATTATATATATATATATAATGAATATTTATTTTCATTTTACTTTTAATTAAACTTGATATAATAATTATTATGTAATATATAGAATTTATATTAATAATTATTATAGTTTATTCCATTTTCCATCTCAACATTAAAAGATTACTATTATTATATATATATATAATGAATATTTATTTTCATTTTACTTTTAATTAAACTTGATATAATAATTATTATGTAATATATAGAATTTATATTAATAAAATTCTTCCTTATTACCATACATGTAAAAGTAAAATGAAAAAGCTTTCACATCGCTATGTGGAGGTGGTAGTCCACACTTATGCACAAGCGACATAATTTGTTTTCCAAAAAAAATTAAAGGTAAGAAATCAGATATGATATGATATTTATAAGAGTATTCTTATGTCCTAAATATTACACATATTTATCGACATTATTCTTACTACCTTCCATGTAAATCGTAAGTGAAAAATGAAACACATCACTTTGCGATACAATATTTCACTATACACAAGATAGATGTTATCTTATCTCCTTATGAAGTGGAAATTAAGAAGATATATGTGATATAATAATTATAGAAGTAAAATAAATTCCTAAATATAATATAAATTTGATTAATCAACAATTATTTATATTCATTAAATGTGGTTATAGAAAACAAATTACATCTATTCGTGATGTAGTAATCCATTGAACCCACAAGTGCCATTTTTGTTTCTAATTTGATGGAAGAGGATATGAATATAGGTTACTACCTTAAAATAATAACTTATTAGTATATCATTATATATATTTATTATTATATAATAACATATTAATAATATTATAATGAGTTATAATAATATGTAAATTGAAAATGCATAGTCAAAAGCAATATTTCTTCTTTGGAAAACCTCTTTGCTTTAAACATAAATCCCTCTTATATTGGATTTATGATCTAAAAAAGTATAATTGTTTTTTAAGATGGAAGTAAATAATTTATTTTGATTGTTATTTTCAGTAATAAAAGGAATTTCATGTGTCAATAGGAGGGAAGAGTTTGTAGCCTTTTATAAGTGGGTGAGAGGACACACTGGGAATGTTTAAAAAGAAAAAGTTAGACCCACATTTTTCTCTATTCAGAGGCCTAAAAGTGAGTCATTATTGACAAATATAGGTTATAAGGTATAAATATGTCCATAAATGGGTGTTTGAAAATTTGTTATGTCATATTATCCCTTCCCTTTTTATTTTAACCCCTGATAGATAAGTTTTTTCTATAACTATGGCAATTATTTTATACTTTTTTACTGTTCATTATGTTCAAAATATATGTTAAACTTATTAGATAATATTATTTATTTTGATTACAAATATGGATTCCATGTTTTAAAATTCAATTCACAAAATTGGATGAGTTCAATTTAAAATAAATTCCCAAATGTTGCGAAAAAGCAGTTTTCCAAATAAATGTTATCATAAGTATGAAAAGTTTTTATGTTGTAATTGAACATAAAATTGATAAAAATGATCTAAATTATATAAAGTTTAAAAATATTTCTAATTTTACTCTAAAATAGTATAAAATATTTTTTGAAATTTTAAATAATTAAATCAAAAAGGAGATTTTCAATAAAAATTAGTATTTCCACTATTCATCAAAAAACTAATCTTTTCAGAAAACTCTCAAATATTCACCCAATGATAATTTTGACATGAAAATTCGAAAAATTAATATCATTTTGTCCAATAAGTTTTATAAAATTGGTAAAATTTAATTTTTATTTTTTTTGGAAAATGTGACTACATTAACTTTTGGAAACATAATGTTTTTTAGAAAAAAAATTCAAATAGTTCTGATTTAATTTCTAATAAATATATTACAATTTAATTTATTTTATAAATCAAAAAACCATATAATATTAATGATTTATTTATTCTTATTCATCTTAAAAACATAATGGTTATTTTATAATGGTCATATTTAAATAATAATAATTAACTTGAGTATCACATTTAATTGAAACTCATTGTTTAATGTTACAGAAGCTATTGAAGTTATTAAATTTGAAGATATATATTTCATAGGTTTTCTAAGCTCATTTTTTCATTTCAAATATTCTATTAGACACAATAATCCTTTTCTAACACCTTGTTGTGTTATACTCTACCCCCATAAATAAATTCTATCGTTAAAATTATATTATTTTAATCATAGGTCAAACCTTTCTGAAAAACAAATTAATAAAAAGGGGTAATAAAACATCTTATAATAAGAAGGAAAGGTTATTATCAATGAAATATATAATACTTGTAAGTAGGATACTAATTAAGAATCATTTATTGGGAATTTAAAATATGGTCATGGAGGAAAGTTATAAATACATAAAGGGAGTGATAGAGATCATTGATAAAAATAAAGTGAATGATAAAGATAAATTTAACATCCACAAAACTAGAAATCAATGATCGAAATGAAGGTAAAATGATAAAATATTCTTTTCAGGATTCTTTTTTTATGATAACAAATTCTAAAACTATATAGAAAATGATCTTAACGAAAATATCATAAGTAAAAATTAGAGATATTCAAACAAACGTATACAAAAAATTTGAAAACTATTGGAAGAGGTAAACTATAAAAATGGTTTGGAAAAAACCATTGGTATAGGTACCTTAGAGTGACCATATAAAAATGTTTTTTGGAAAGAAAACTGTCAGTTTAGTTAACATGTATTCACCCTATACCAATGGTTAAAAACCATTGGAATAGGTATTTTTTAGGGTCTATATACTCATGTTTTTTCCAAACCATTGGTATAGGAGAATTTTAGACACCCTATACCAACATTATTTCCAAAACCATGGGTATAAGTCCACCCACTACCCACAGTTCACCCAAAATCCTGGGTATAGGTAAAAAAACTAGGGTACCTATATGAATAGTTAACAAAACCATTGATATAGGTACCCATATTTTTTATGGTAACTTTTCCCAAATAATATTAAATACATAAAAATATAAATTACTTTTAAAAATACATATATACATATATAAAAATATATATATATATATATTTAATTATTTTGAAAAATGTCATCTTAGGTTAGTGGTTAGGTCATTGAAAAATAAATGGGGGTAATAGGATAAAAACCATGTTGGATTTTATTTTAACATTACATATACCAATGGTTTTTTCAAAAGTAGTTATTATAAGTTTTTCAAAAAACCGATATGAATAGATTTCAAATTTTTTTTTGAAATTTTTATAAAAATTGGTTTTTTTAATAAAACACCCCTCCAAACCATTGTTTTATTATATACCAATGGTTTGGAGACCTATACCAACAGTTCCAAACCACTGGTATAGGTTTTTTTTCTAGTAGTGTACTTACTTCATATCTTTATATTTCATCATAATAATTTAGTTTCTTTTTTCTTTGATCAATTTACAATTTATTTATTACTCTTAAAAGTTAATATCTGTGATGAATTTTTAGGCCTAAAGTACTAAAAATAAATTTTGAAAAATTATATGATCCATAAATGAGTAAAAATATATTCCTCATGTCTTTCCTAAATCCAAAATGGCTAGAACATGTTACCTAGTATAATACATTAATCACTAATAACTAAATGTTAAATCCCAATATTCAACGTAATCTATTTCATAAATGGTTAATAGTAATACTCATCCAAAATATGTGTGCTCAAATTAAAAGTCCACAACCTTTTATTGAATGTAACTAAATAAAAATTATATTATCATTAAAGAATAATTTATATCTAAATGTCACATATAAAATATGAGAATAACTTGAAAACCAAAAAACATTAAGGAAAAAATTCAATCCTCCAAAAATAAAATCATTGGTTTTGAATATATTCCATAACTCAAAATGTACATAGAACACCAGCAAAGCGAAATAAATCACTATCTAATTTATGGTTTACCAATAATATCACGTAAACATCTATTTGTCATTATTATAAAAAAAATAAAGAAAATATTATGGTTTATCTTACCTCAATAATATGATTTATTAAAAAATTATCTTTCCATTGAATTAATATTCTTGGTACCATTCAACTTGTTTCTTAAAATACTTATAAAGTCTACTGTAGTGAAATACATATATGTTGGATGATTCTTATATCCATAATACCATTGAAAAAATACATCTACATTATAATTATTGAATACATGTAAAAAATATAGTTAATAATTCTTATACTACTATATTAATTTCATAATATTCAGCTTTATCCCTAATCGTCTTATAAGGTATATTCCATTTATTCTTGGCGATTTTTTTTTGTAGTGTACTATCTCCTTATAGTTGAAACATTGAATATTAGATGCTTATTTTTTATCCTTTCATTCAAAAGCCTGATGTAATTTCTCATCAAACATGAATCAAACTCTCATTCACTTTATGAATATACATATTTTTATATTTCCATAATTTTCTGATGGGGGAAATCCTTATTTCCCTTAATCTCTTTATCCATCATTTCTCTGTCATCTGCTTATTCCCTTTTTTTACTTCTATGTCATAAGATATGTAGAATTAATTCTATATCTTTATAGAACATGATACTACATCTTCATATGATGAGAATGTTTTGAAGACTAGATACCTTCATTGTATTGACTTATTCACATAAAATAAAAAGTAAATAGTACTCTTAAGATTATGTACGTTGTCTATAGAAATCCTTGTTAACCATATAATTTTTTCATCATAGTTATTAAAAATTTCTACTTCTATTTGTCTTAGACTATAGCCTACCCAACCCCAGTACCCCGAGGCCATTTCCTTCTTTAATACATTGGCATATTATCCAATAAACTATATCCCTAATGAGAAAATGGTTTATTAGTCATTGAAAACTATATACATACATGATTATCATATTAAATTACAATAACAAAATTACAACATAATATTTTCAATAATATCATTATTCCTATAATAATATTCCTTAATATATTTTCTAGTTACTTCATGGATTCTTGTGAATGGAAACATATTAATGGTGATATCAAATGCCTATTAAGGGTTAACTATAAAATAATTAATCATCAATTAATAAGCATAATGAATATAGAATGTTAAATAAATGAACACACTTTCCATTAAAATAATTTGATTAGAATAATTAATATGTAGAGGTAAATAACATAAAAAATATTTTATTTAATTAATAACATGACTACAATAACTTTATAAGGAATAGTCAATATGTAAATATTAATAGCATAATACATATTCCATTTAATGAAAAAAACTTTGAAATAAATAAATCCAGATATAATTTCATAGAGAAGATATCATGGATCATAATATCTAAATTCTTAATGAATTAAATTATTAATTATTATACATCATGTTTCTAGGAACACGATACCACTACCATCTTGTTCTATCCTTATGAAAGTTTAAATTTATGGGAATAAACCCATTTAACTAAGGCTCACCCACTAATTTTTCACATGTGAGTACAGTAGAAATGAGGGTATATTTATAACTAAACCCAACCCACGTCCTTAATTTCCAAATAATTACTCATATATTGAATAAACAATTTAATTCATAAATAATATGTCTTATCATAAAATATCTGTATTGAGTGAAGATTATGGATTTGTCTATATTTACCTTGACAATAAATGGTAATCAATATAGAACATTATATGTAGAAATGATATATTGTTTAAGAAATAATAATATACATGATAAATAATATGGATATTTAATGGAAACTTATTATCAAATGGTCATAGAAATGTGATCACTTATAGGGTATGCTATTGACTACACAAATAAATAAATGAATTTAATGTCTATACTGACCTTGATTAAAATAATATTAAACCATATGGAGGGAAAATAAGGATGTTGTCAATAGAACATATTTCCATTTTAGTATATGTAAAATTAATGGTTTTTAATTTTAATAAATATAAATAACCTAAAATTATCTTTAAAACATTATTGAGGAAAATATATTTTTCATTTTAAAAACCACTTTTTAAAACATAAAATATTTTTGAAAATCCAATTCTAATAAAATAAATATTAAAAACATTGAATTTCCATAATATTTGGGAAAAAATTTCATTAAAAATTTCATTATAAACATGTCGTGGAATCTTTAATTAAATAATGGTCATGCCAGCCAATAATTCTGCATATTCTGTACAAGTTAAAAAGAACATTTATTTTTCACTGTAGAAAGGGTTATAAAATTACATTGTTTAGAAAATGATGTCAGTATTCTATCATAACAATATTCTTATTTTATAATTTCAGATTGTCACATTATCCGCACCTTAAATATCTTGCATCCTTTCAATTTTAACATGATCTTGGTAATCAGGGGTTTGATATTTGAAATATTTTTGTTGAAAACCCACATCCTAAATAGTGTTAGTAAAATGGATTTTTTAAAAAGATGGAAAGGAAAGTACCAAATTTATATGGAATAACAGATTAAAAGGTTTCTATATAAGAAAACATTGTTGTAATGTGAAGATATAGACATGGAATACAATAAAAAAATAATTATAGATATTTATTAAGTTCATTGATAAGAATAAAGTAAAAAATCAATGGAAGGTGATGGGCCTCAAAAACATAAATATAATATAATTTAAAAGATGTTTTGATTTATTAGATATAAATGTAATAAGATAAAATTTATACTTCAAGAATATTTTTTAGAATATAAGGAATTATTTTACAATCTAACAATTTATTGAAATACACTGATATGATATTCTTCTATTGCAAAAGCACAATTTCATCATTTCATTATACATTGATCAATTTTTAATTCATCCCTTACTCCATGAAAGGAATATCAAAAAATGAATTTTTTCTTAAATATTTAGAATTCACATTTAATGGATTTTAATATCCATAAAAGAGTGAAACATATTTCCATATGTCTTTAACTATTTTCAAAAAACTGATTTAGTTAGAACAAGATATCAAATATATTAAATTAATCTCTAAACATAAAAAAAGTAACACCACTGGTTCAATAATAATTTTTATTATTAAAATTTTTTAATGAAAAATAATGAAATACTTACCAGGAAATCACATAGGCCAATGGTACGTGATAATCACTTATCATCCTTCTGTCATGGGTTCAATTCCTATGACTATGCCGGATGTGAGGAGTTGTCATCAAGCATGCGAGTTTTCCTTTCTCTAAAATATTCTAATATAATTCTTATAACATTCCCAAAAAAATTATGATGTCTATCCTTGAAATAAAATTAATCATTAAATAACCTTTTTACTATAGTATTCAATACAATTTTTTTCTACAATGTCAAGAAATCGTATTTGAATATTATTAAAATTTTATTAATGAGCATATTAACCCTAAAGGATATATATATTTATACTTATAAATTTAAAGTAGTTATTCCTCAATTAGACTTTTGAATAAAACATATACAGGCCCTAAATATCTAGAAAATGTCTTTAATCTTGGTAGACTCCCATCACAGAAAACCTAAAAACGGTGTTTATGATATTCAATGTATGATCAAATATAAAATAAAAAACCATGATGGTATCCATAAATCTTAATCTAATTAATTCACATATGAATCAAAAATTAAAAATATTCCTTAGATGTTTTTATATTTATTATAAAAATACAATTTATAAAAATATATCCAAAATTTCATTTTTTGAATCTCAATACATATTACTCATTCCTTTTTCAACATAGTTCTTTCCTAGTCTAGGGTTTATCCTTTAGAATAGTGGATTGATTTGGATAATTACATGGCCCCCAACATTTATGACAATTGGATATAAATGTTTCCATATGATGGGATTTATTTCTTTCCATCATACTCATCTATTTTCCTTGAAAATTATTACCATCATTCCCTTCTTTTCCACACATAAAACATTTTATTTTTCCTTTGGGACACTATCGTGGGTCTCTTTTTCTATATTTTTACCTGATGTAAATTGATATTTCTTTCCTCTATGGGCTCAGTCACTTAATCCCTTGTAGAACTCCATCATTCTCTTCTTTAGTGATTCTGGGAGATAGTTAAGGTATTTGTTGTTAATAATATTTTTTGAAAATTTATTAGTAATAATTACAATATATTTAACCCTATTTATCGTCCCATTTGGTTGATTTTAGTCAGTAAATCTTCCTTAATATTCAATATTAACAAGATTCCTTTGGGTTCTATCAATCGACTAAAACTAGAAAAGAATAGTTTGAGGAACTTTAATCATTGTGGAAAAACCATATAATCATTTATATATTTTTAAATCATGACACCTTTTTAAATATATGATGCCTTATTTTTATCCCAGTTCATTCATTGTCATCATATATTCAAATCCTTCATAACGAGTTTTAAAACAAATGTGAATTATCCTAAGAATATCCCCTGAGAATGTTACACAAGGTCGCCAATATGACCCATTTTCATGGGCCAGGTGATGAATTGGTTAAGTCCAATGCACCCTTTTTTAAGTTACTTACCCTAGGTACTTATGTCCTAGAAACACAACCAATTTTCGTAATTATAAAGGGAATAATTTCTAAGAAAATCCAAATAATCTCTTCAGAACCAAAACATTGAGATATTTTTCTATAATATCGTCAAATTATATCATTGGGCTGTGTTCCCTAATCAATTATTTCCTTAATCTAGTTTCCATAGTTTCAACTAAACATCCTCAGATACCAAAAGTAGAGACCACAACACTAGTATCCTAAACTAGGATCCTACTTTAATACATTATCCTAAGATACATGTAATCACTTCCCGAAGGACTGAATTGTCTACTAGTCTTGGTAAATTAGATATTAACATGATTTCCATATTACATCTGAATGAAAAAATCACAACATATGTTTATTGAGAATATCATTACTTCTATTAAAATATTCTTTCAAATGTTTTATAGTGTCATTCATGTATTCATATAAAAGATTACAAAATAAAAGTGGGATCAAATTCTCAGTAAGGGTTAAGTACAATAGATGAATTCATGGATCCAAAATAACAATCAATATGGAAAGGTAAATAACAAAACAGTCATTACATTGAAATAATTTCAAAAGACTAAAAAAATATGAAAATGAAAATAACTAAAAACATATGAAATTTAATCCATAACTTGACTATCATAACTAGATGTGGCATAATAAAAATGACAATTTAGATAAACGAAAACACATTTCATTTAATTAAAAACAGATAATAAAATTCATCCAAAGATAATATAATAGATAAAATATCATTGATAATAATAACTTAAATAAAAATTAAGGAAATTATTAATTATTGAACAATATGTTTTATAGGAACATGATAACTCTACCAATATGATATATCCATAAAAAATTTTAAAATAGATGGGTAGAAACACATTTAACTACGGCTAGCCAACTAATTCATCCAATGAGACTACTTAATCATTCAGGGGATGTCTATAAATGTACCCCATACATGTCTTTAATATTCAAAGAATTCCTATATATCAAATAATAAATTTAATTCATAAAATAATTTCCTTATCATTAAATATCTATATTGAGTAAGGAATACAGATTTATCAATATTTTCCCAGATAAAAAATTGACATTCAAAGTAGAAAACCCTATGTGTAAATGATATATTTTTTAATATATAAAAATATCCAAAATAAATAATATTTATTTTTTTATGAAATTTAATTTCAAATGATCATAGAGAAGTGATCATTTCAAGGTAATGTTATAGACTCCAAAAATGAATCCATGAAGATAATTTCAACACTATTATTGGTCAAAATAATCATAAACCATATAGATGGAGAATAAGGATGGTATCAATAAAACATATCCCAAGTGTATTATGTGTCCAATTAATGGTTTTTATCATTTATTATTAAAAATAATTTAAATATATCTTTAAAAACATTCTTGGGGAAATTATAATTTTTATTTTGAAAATCTATTTTTATAACATAAAAAGTTTTAAAAAAATATTTTCTTTGAAAATGAGTTTAAGAAAATAAAAATTTCTAGAATATTAGAAATAAATTTTATTTAAAAATAACCTTGTAAAATTTAAAATGAAGCTTAAATGAAATAACTGTCATGTTGGAGGGTAATTTCATAAATGATATACAAGTGAAAAATAACACTCCCTTTTCACGGTAAATAAGTTATAATGTTCCATTTTTAGAAAAAAAAAGATTCCATTGAATTTTTTTTGTTAAGATAAAAATTGGTAAAATTTTCTTTTATATATAATTTTGAAATGGTTAAAAACATTTTAATTTTTTTCTAAAAATAATGTTTTCAATGAAAATAAATTTTCGACTAATGAGAGAAATGAAGTTGGATATTTTTAAATAATGTTATCAATTCTTTAACATCAAAATAGTGAGAAAATGGTAATATTACATGAAAATATCATAAATAAACAGATTAGATTAAAATTTGTTTAATTTATAAAAATATTGAATAATATTATTCAACTAAAATTCAAGAATAAATAATTTTAATTAGAATGAGATTGTTAAATAAATCCTTACAATGATCATAACAATGAATTGAGAGTTATTCAATGAATCGATTATTTATATCAGTAATAAATACACATAAAAAATTAAAATGCAATAAAAAATTATAAAAAGTCATTGTACACATATTCATGGAATTTCAATGATAAAGAAGAAGTATTATAATCCAAAGAAGAAAATCAATAAATGAAATTATATACCACATTGTAATTTTAATTTTAAATACCATTGGATGAAATAATTAATATTTAATATTAAAATACAATGAATTATTAATTAATCATGGTATAACTTTTAAAATTTGAATTATATACACCATAAAAAATAAATTAGTTTCTAACCTTAAAATATTCATCAATGGTATAAAATTGAAAGAAAATACCTTTCCTCATGCTTTATTTTCATTGAATATGCTTTAAATATAAGCATAGTGTTTTTAAAAAATTTATTAACCTATTAAAGAACCATATTAATATTTATATTATTATATTTTAAACCTTTATAAAATCTTATCACCATTTAATTAATAATCCTTCATTAATTTCCTTAGTTCGGGTGTTAGCTGGCTTGTTATATCATTCATTCTTTTCTACATAATTTTTGGTTCTTTTGATAATTTTCTCATTTCATTTGAACACCCATACCATAATATTTCATTTACTTTTATTCCTTTCATGGGGCTTGGTCCTTTTGTTGAGTTTTGGGTCGACTTCCTGGTTTTAAATTTTGAGTTATGTAGTTTTCGAGTGGCTTCATGTTATATGAATGGTTTCTATGTATAGATTAAGTTTAAATAGTATGAACTGTTAGGTAATAAAGTTCTTTCAGTTCAAATCATTATTAATTTTTTTTTATTTTCATTGATTCTGCATGGTTTAGTACAAACTTTGTGAGGCCTATGAGAAATTGTGTGGCTAGTGGATGGTGTATGGGACATGGAGCACAACTCATGCATGGTTAGGGGGAAGTGTGTGGAAAGTGTGTAGATAGAATCTACAATTTTATAGATCCAAATCACAAGGTTCAAATATAGTTTCCCAAAAAATGTAGGGTGTCCCACTTCTTTAGTATGGTGTGCAAGGTCGGTGCATAGATTGGAAAACTGTGTGACTTTTATAGGTCATTTAAGATAAGAAATTATCATCTTTTCCCCCTTATTTATTATCCCAAAATATGGTTCCTCCTATTTCTCTCATCACAGGAACACCAAGGATCTCTTTAAAACCATTCTCACATTCTACCCTTCCTCTATTAATCCCTCTATGCTTCATAAGGCAGTTTTCTCTTAGTTTTTGTCCAATTTTCTCCTATTCTTCTTCTTATCTGTTGACTTATTAGTCTCTCTTGGTGGTGTTTACTCTTTTCCAAATCCTAAGTTTTAGGATTTGCCTATTGTATTTTTTTTTGGATTTTATATTCTCTCAATCATCCCTCGGGCATAGTTTTTTATTTTCCCTAAGGTCATGTGGAATTTACACATACTTTAGGTAGGTGTTTCGATTAATTTCCTTTTTGAAACATTCAATTCGATTCATGAGCATTCCTAAATAATTCCTAATTGTGATTCCCTTGTTTGTGATATGTTAGTGTAAATTTTTTTGGTATCTCCTTATTTAAAATTTGGTGGAAATGGTTTTCCAATGGATTTCTATGGTTTTTCTTATATATGTATGTATGTACAGTGTTTGATAAAATTTTAATTTCCATTTAAAAGTGAAATTGGGATTATTTTGTTTGGTATTATCCTTATACATGTTTTGGTAATTTTTTTTATTTTAAATACAAGCTTGAGGTGTGGGTTTTTATTTGTTTTGTTCTATTGTGGTTGGTGGGAATGTATTTGGTGACTATTTAAATTGGTCCGTAGTTGTTTTTATGGTTTACCTTGGATGTGACCTTGGATGTAAGAATATCCATTAGTGAGAAAGGTGCTCAAATAGATAAGAAGAGAAATTATCCTGGAATTATGAATAAATGTTCATTTAAATTATTGAATTTCAATACCATTCCATATTCTTTCTTTACATCATTAATCCTCCTCTAATTAAATGTTTCTAAAATAATCTCAAAGGTTATTTTTCAATTGTTTTTTTATTTTGGATTATTTAGTACTTTGGAACGTGGTTTGGTTTCTAAATGTAGTAAATTTCCATTTGGAACCTTCCATGTTGTTGTATATTTTTACCATGGTATGGAAATGATTTTATAAATATAATTGGATTTTGAAATGATTAAAGGCTCTCTTGGCATTTTAAAATTTTTGGGAGTGTAGTGTTGAAACTCATATGATATTAAGTCCACGATGGTACTTTGATATGTTTTGAGAATTGTTTAGAAACTAATGTGACATGTAGGCTTGTTTTGATCTTTAGATGATGTAATGTGGGATGGGAACCTCTATAGTTTTACCTCTAAGGAAAGGGTCATCATATATGAATTTTCGATGTTTGGTATTAGAAATCATGGTGGATGTGGATTATTTTTTGATCCATGCATGTATGAAAATACCAATTCAATATATAGTATTATCAAGGGATTTATGGGCCTCATCTAAAGGTTATAGTGATGGTTTTTTATCAACTACAATTAAATGGGTTCGTACCCCTTAGAAATGATGATATGCTTGGTGGGAGGTTTTACTAGATTGATAATTTTAGAGTGTGTAGTTAGTTATTATCTATGGATCGATACCATTTTTTGGTAGGTGAGTCTAAACTTAGTATGTCCAGGGATTGATTATATATAAATTATTAGGAAATTTCCATGTTTAAATATTTTTATGTTAAGTTTAATTCTGCATCATTTCAGTTATTATCCCATCTATATTAGGCCTAATTTTCAATTTTCTTTACATTCATTGTATCCCTTTTCAACCACTTGTGATGTATTTGTAAATGGGATTTGGTTTTGAACTGGGTTTTGGAATAAAAACCAATTTTAAAAGGAATTATGATATTTTTTTATTTAAAAATTTAATTTATTGAATGATATTTTTGGTTCATTAAAATTTACAATACATATTTTATAAAATTATTTCAAACCATTTTTATTTAGATTTTCAAGAATGTAAATGTAGGGATTGTGTGGTGGTTTCCTATGGAGTTTTTTATTCTCACACCTTACCTGTTCTACCTCGTATTGGTTATCTTGCTCTATTTTTTGGTTTAGGTTTCTATTTTGGTAGTGCCTTTGGAGTATATTGTTTTATTTATTGAGGTGATCAATAGGCCACATTGGGATCATGTAAATTGAATTTTGGTTTTAGTTTTCTTTTGAAGTTTCTATTTTTCAATAGTGGTTATATTTGGATTAGATTTCTTATTTAGTGTTTCTAAATTATTATTGGTTATGTTTCATGCCCTACTAGGTTATTTGATACTAGTTGTCTTGGGACAAATCATTCCCAATTGATTATATTCGATGCTCAACACTACTTTCCAACCCATGAGGATCGGGAATACCTCTCAAACCTTGTCTTGGACTGGGTCAGGTGTCGGATCGGATGGAAGTCCATACTAGTTATTTGTATTTATAATATCCATAATAAAAATCATGACATGTTTATCATAATTATACCTTAATTATACATTTAATACTAATCATGAAATATGTTTTGAGAATTTAAGAATTTTACAATCATGGAGATGGTAAGTCATACATACGCATGTGTAACATTTCCTTTTTTAGCTATCATTATAGAAAGTTGATAATTAATATATTTCTTCTCTTTATAATGAAAATAATATCATATTTTTTATTTAAATATACTTATATATTTAATCCCTATAATGTGGTGATGAATATAGAGTCACATTGCTTCGTGATGGCAGTATTACACGAATACATGAATGATGTTCTTATCTTTGTGAGAGTGAAATGGTAATAAAAATCATATATTACCTTCCTAGAATGATAAATATGTAATTAATAACAAAATAACTTCATATATACCACATATCATCATTAAATATCTTCTTATCCCCATCCATGTAAAGTATTATTTGAAGAAAAATTACGTTACTTCACAAGGCTGTGGTCTGCGGTACACCTAAGAGATGTTATAGTATCCCTTAAGGAATGGAAATTAAAAAATTTTATATATGATAAAATTAACATAGGGGTATAATTATTTTATAATAATCATGTATATACTTTATATCTATCATCATACCCAACTGTGAGAGGTTCTAATTGAAAAACAAATGACATCGTTTAGTGAGGCTGTAGTCTACCGTACATGAAAATAATGATTTTGTAACCCATTTTATTGAAAAGAATATGGTTAATGGTAATTACCTTAATAAAAAATATAGGTTTGTATAAGATAGTTAGGATATTATATCATCATGCTATAATAATAATTGATATATGTGTAGGAATAAAGAAAATAAAGATGCTCATTGAAGAGCATTTTATATTCTTTTTGTATCCTCCTTAGGATTTCACCAACAGACTTCATAGGTAATATTTATATAAAAAGAAGGATTCATGGATGATAAGATGTAATTGGGTAAGTTATTTTGGTAAGAAGTTTTCGATCAAATAGTTTTTAATCGTGTGAAGGACAGAGGATATGGGGTGCCCTTTTATAAGTGAGGTGAGTTGCACAATTAAATATTTTGAAAAGATTAAAATAAACCCATCATTTTGTAATGATAAAATCCTAAAAATGGATTTTATAGAACATAAAAGAGATAAAGTGTATATATATACATAGAATTATAGTTATAAATGATTTATTTTTATTTTTACCAATATATTACTTGTTTAACCCCCAGGTAAATTAATTTTTACCTTAACCAATATAATTAATTTTTAATTTTTCACTATTCAATTTTGTCAAAAACTAAGTTGAAACTATTAAAAAATATAAACTATTATGATTCCAATTATGGAACAGTTTTTTCAAAATTAAATTCATAGAATTTTATAATTTTAAAAATGAAATTAATCTTGCATAAGAGATAAGAAAGTGGATTTCTAAAGAGAAAATGTTCAAAATTTACAATGTTTTTATATCAAAATTAAATATAAAATTTAATCTAATGAAAAAGTTTTATTAATTGGAATTTAATTTAACTAATTAAACTTTAAAACCAACTCAAAATAAAATTTAATTTCATAAATATTTTAAACAAAATGGTTGTTTTTATTAAAATTGTGTATTTTTCACATTAAGTCAAAAAATGAAATATTTTCAAAAAATAATATTAATTCACCATAATAATGTTTTGATATTGTCATTTAATAAATTAATTTCATTTAATAAAATAAATTTCATAAATATGGTCAAAGATAATTCCTTACTATGTGTGCAAAGTGAAATTAAATAGTCTTTTAGAAAATATATAATTTTTTAGAAAACATTTCTTTATTTAAAATGATTATTATTTTACTTCTAACCAATAGATAATAAAAATTAAATAATTCATATATTAATATACATGCTAAAAAATTTAATGGCTTACATATGATGATATTATATATCATGGTTTAATTAGGCTTGGGGTTGTGTGTTCAGCAAGCTATCAAAGATATTGAATTTATTGAAATATATTTTGTGGGTTATTTATGATCAGTTTATTTTTATCATATGCTATCGAATATAATGTTATTATTTTAGTATTTTTTGTGTTACATATAATTATCCACTCTATCCAAAAATATTATACTCTTTCATGAGGAAAATACTTCTTTCAGAAGAGTACCTTAAAATATTTCAATTATATGCTTGTTATTTCCTCCTTATCCTTAGTGTTTTAAATAAATGACCACCATTAATCTTTACCTATTAGGAGACAGTGAACACACAAGAAAATTTTCTCTCATTCACTTCTTTGAAATAAAATAAATATCATCTCTATGGAAATTAAAAATTTATCTACTACAAATAGATTTTTTGTCACATTAAATGATGGAGGTTGTAGATACATAAATCTTTCTAGCATTACTACAACAAATTATTTTTTGAGATGCTACTCCATACAGGAAAGTTAATTTCTCATTACCATATTCATATTCCCAAATATAGTTATAATTTTATCAATTCCAGCTCCATATTCATTGTTATTCCCATAAGGTAAATCCCTTCAAGGGGTACATGCATTGATATGTTTTTAATTCCTTCCTCTACACACCATTTATAATCAATGGAATGCACTAAATTAGGTCATAAAATTATTAGACATAATGTACCATTCCAAAACTACTGAATCACTTAACATAATTGAATGTTTTATTCATGGATAATCCTTTAGTAAAAAAAAGTATTCATTAGAATAATTTTTGAATCATAAAAATATTTTCAAATCTTTAAAAAGTCTGTAATGAAAATTTGAATTTACCCAGACATATCCCCTAAGATTTTCAAACATAGTGTGTAGTATGGACCATTTTTGTGTACCAATTAATGCTCAAGGAAAGACCTATGTTCCTTTTATGGGGTTATTACCCCTAGGAACATCTGTTCTAGAACCACATCAATTTATTGTATCCAAACATGGTTTATTACTAGAAAAAATCACATAATATCTTCCTCTAAAAAACATTAGGATGATCTTCTATACTTATTATCAAATTAAATATTAGGATTATGTTCTATAGTCTATGTTTTTCAAAATCTAGTTCCAATTGTTTCTACTAAACCTTTTCTAATGAAAAATGTAAATACCCTGACTCCATTAGCTCAAAGCCAGTGCTTACTTTATTATTTTGGCATAAGACACAAAGAATCACATCTCAAAGGACCGAATAGTTTTATAATTATATTAAAAGAGAAACATGCATTAATCTCATATTAATATTTAACACTTAAAATAAAAAAATACTATTTTATTTGAGAAAACCATTATTACCATTATCAAATCCCTCCATGTCAATCAAAAAACACTTCCCTATTACATGGGGAAAATAAAAAATAATAAAAGAGTGAGCTCTATTTCTTAGTAAGGGTATGGTTATAGTGTAATCTATTGTGAATAAATGAAAATAATTAATATAAAAAGGTATATAATTGAATCAAATTTTATTCAATAATTACATGAGAGTAAATATGATAGGAATAAATGATGATCAAATAATTCCCTATAAATAATTTCATGAACTTAAAACATGACCATGTATATTCTATATAATTTAATAATCACATGGAAAATCAATAAATATTCTCATAATGAGGTAATTCATAATTCTACACATCACACCCATAACATAAGGGCCACATGCCAATACCTCCTACATAAATAGGTAAGGCCTTGATAAAAACAAAATAATGTTTTTCTCATGTGACTGACTGATGCATTGACAGGCTATAGTAATCCCTCTCTATCACATACTATCTTCAATTAATTCATCATATGAAATATGTTATATAACAACCCTATTTTTTATTACACACTTAAGAATGATATATTACATAAAATATTAACATGATACAACATATATGATTGATAGGTATAGTGTCCTTGGGGATTATGAACATTACATAATAACATAAATCATGAAACACAACATCTTTATTGAAAACATCTTTTACATTACCACAACATTCCCTCATTCATAGCATTTCATTGGATAACTTGAGGACATGAATAATAAATGTTTGATCTATAATTTATATTAAGGGAGTAAACAAGGAATAACATGAAGAATACAATACATGTTATTAAATAGGCATATCAATGGAGAATAAAAGAAACATGAACATAAAGGCAATATGTAGCATGATTATCATAACATGGAAATGTGGAAATAACGCTTAACATGGTATTAGCATGATTCAAGGTTCATTAAACATGGAGCATAAGTAAACCCTCATTTAATAATAATTATCATGATTAAACCCTCATTTCACTTAACGTATCATGATGCTAATCATTACCCAATGCATTAGAGGGCAATCAGGGCACACCCTTCTTAATCATTTCATTTAATGCATAAGTGTGCCACTTGGATCATATAACAAATATTATTTAAACATAATAATTTCATCCATGATAAAAGAATGTGGAATTAATACATGAAACGCTATAATAAATATTAAAATTTTCATAAAGTTGAATACACTTGATATAGAAATGGGAATGGTGTTCACTACACAATGACTTTGGCTTGGAAAATCATGGTTCCATTTCGGCAGCATAATGGCCTGACATAAGAATTCATAAAAATGGTTGATGAGAGAGAAATAGGTTTCTCATCATATTAAATTAAATGGACAGTAAGGGGTCATATAGATACATTTCCCAATATATTTAATGGAATTTCAATTTATAATACAAAATAATTTCTTGAATGTAAATGAGGATAGAGAAATCCCTTACGGAATTTTGGCATGGTAACGGGTGTACATGGGAGGGATTAATGAATGAGAAAGGTGTCTATAATAATTTAGACATAATCAGGGAATTATAGAGGATTTGATAAATCATATCCCAACATTCTTAATTTAAAATATTGGGGTATAACAATATAAAAAAATTGGAAAAAATTGAAAAAAATAGATCCCTTACATGGAAGTGTGATATGAAAGGCTTGGGGAGCCTTAAGAGAGTCTTATTGGTAGCATGGGGCACATTAGAAGGATTATAGAGAGAGGAAAGAAGTGTTTGGTCGAGCTCCAACAGCTTTTAGTGAAGAGAATGTAGGAGTTTGGGTGGGTTTATATAGGAAAAGAGAGGGAATTATTTATTATTTAGGTTTTGGACATTATACATTAAACTAATCAAAAACACAAACCAACCCATGTTTTTGCCCATGGGTTTTGAAAAATGGTAGTGGAAAATATTATTTTATAAGTACAATGGAGGAAAATATTAAAATATTAATCATGCTTATGTGGAGGTGAGTCACAGTCTCATGGAAATCAATTTGAAAGGTTAAAATGTTTTATAAGTCAGGGAGGGTCCACTAAAGCTTTGTAAAATAAATAAAAGAAACCTAAAAACACATTATTATAATGGTAAAACATATATTGGCCGAATTTAATAATTTTAGAATTTTATTACATCACTATAGGGTCATTATGATTTCATAAAGCACAATATATATTTAAATGGTATTTAATTTTCACCAAATAATTCGACTATCTGAAAATTATGAAAAATTTACAGTTGGATAATATGAAGGTCTTGATTCGAAAAATAATATTCATTTGATGAAAATAATTTTATAAATATTTGGATTTTTATTTTTAAAATAAAACCTGGCATTTATCGAAAATTAATGGGTTTTGACAAAAAGAAGTTTCAAACCATTAAAAATTTACAATTGAATTCATAAAAATTATATTATCATTTATATTTAATAAAAATAATCTAGTAATAATATTTTATTAAAATTTTATTTAATTCAAAAAATTCCTTTAATTAATCATAATATATTTCTTAATTGAATATTAACTTAAAATTATATCTTTTTTAAAAAAAAAACTATTTACAAAGTAACAATAATGAATTTATATTATCTATACAAAAATAATGTACATAATCCTAGTGTTAGGATATTGTTACATAACCCATTATAACACCCACATAAGACCGAAGGGTAATATTGGTGATGGTGATAGACTCTTGGGGTGGCTCAGATAATAATGTTCGGGTGGTAATCACTATCAACATACACTTCTCTCGTAGGCAGTTTAGTTTGAGCTTAACGTGTTGAAGATCATCATGGGTTTGGTCAAGAGAGAAACCCAATGACGTCACCTCGTTTATAAGCTCAGAAAAATGGGTTTCGTATAGGGCTAGTCTACTGGATGAGGCCATCAGTTTTTTTCATATAAATTCGATTTGTTAAAACCCGGTATTTATACTAATCATGTGATCACTGTTCAACGACTGTATTAGAAATGGTCATAAATCATAATGGTATTTTAAACAAAAACACAAAACCAAGGAATTTAATATGTTATATAACCATATTAAATAATAATACATTTAATTAGATCAAGAGGAATTTTCATTAAAACAAATTTGTGTCGTTATAAAAGAAACATGATCAACAGAAAAAAAAAATTTATTGAGAAATCAATATATGAAATGTTAATAATTACACTAACCAATATACATAATCATAAACCATTCAAATTGATGTGGAAAATGGTATTGAAATTGTACATCATCATTCAAAATTTTCATAAATCATCTAAAGAAAGAATAATGTTGAAATCAATAAAATATATACCCAATGGATTATATGTATAATAAAATGATGACGTCGTTGAGGAATAGTAGTTCCAAAACAATAAATTTAAAAACATTATTGGGGAAAATATCCTTTTCCATGTTCAAAATATTTTTAAAACTAATAGTTCATAAAATATTCCAAAAATACATTTCATTGTAATTAAAATTTAAAAATTATATTGTAATCTTTAAAAAATTGGTGTTAATGATGGTGTGATATTTTATACTTGTCATACACATTAAAAAAGTTTACTTTCATATTTTCAATAAAAGAAAAATGTGATTGTTTTGGAAAATTACATGTATATTCCATTCAAATAAAATTTAAATATGTGTAATTATTTTATTAATAAATAATTTTTATAATGTTAAAAATTATTTAAAAAGATTTTCTGAAATCTTGGTTTTAGAAGAAAAAGGATTTTTGAATGAAGAGAGAAATAATGTACGAATTGTATAAAAACAAATTCTCATTCTTATTAAGGACAAAATAGAGTAAAATTATACTATTATTTGAAATTTTTGTGAGTAAATATAAGATAGTAAAATTTATTGGTTTCTTGAGTGATTTATCATAAAATTCATTATCAGAAATTTCATCATACATAATCTTGAAAAACAATGAGATTGTAAAATGAACCATTTCCACTTTGGTAAATTTTGAATCATATGCCCCATTAAAGAAATAAAATATAATTAAACATTAAATACCATGAATATAAAGGTATTCATGATTCAACATTTAAATTTTGTAGTATATATACCATATAAAAGAACTAAGGGGTGAATATTTCATATGTCTCATGGATGTTAAATTTAAATGTGAAACCATTACCAATTTGGTATATTTTGTATCATAGGTTCCAAGAAAGAATAAATTACAATGAAATAGTAAATACCATTATAATAAAAATATTAAATATATTTCATGTAAAATTGGTTGTTTATAATCCTCATAAAATAAGGCCAGTGCATAACATAAAAGTTGTTCGTAACAAGTGAAATTAGAGGTGAAATCTATTTCTTTAGTTATAACTTCCTCATACATGTTCGAACATCATATATAATAAATATAGTTTTATTATAAATATATTATATAATTATAATAATCTATATCATATCATATATTATTTAATTATATTCTTTTTTATCATATTTTATAACACTTCATTGTTAAAATCACTCTTTTGGGTGATAATTGCTTTGTTTTTATATATGTTTTGGTTAGGTAATTTTAGTTATTTTACATTTATCATGGTTTCATATTATATAGACTGTAAAAATCATATAAATATAATATATATTCAATATATATGTATTTATAGTAAACTATAAAATTTAAAGATAGAAAATGGATTACACCGTTCAGGGAGACGGTAGGTCGTAAGTGTACATGAATGATGTTTCCATTTACTCTTGATGAATGTAATGAAAGTAAAATAAACATTAATTAAATATTGAAGAATAATTTTTCTTTTATATATATAATTTATTTTAATTAAATTAATACTTCGTTCAATCCCTATAAAAATAAAATGAAAAACATTTCATATCTCTATTTGGAGGTATAGTCTACATGCACACACGAGCAACATTATTGTTTTTCCAAGGGATTGGAAGTTAATAAGTTATATGAGATGATTTATTATCTTAAATATTTTTAGGTTATAAATATCACATATATTCATCAACATTATCATTAATACTTTCCATGTCCGGCATAACCGAAAAATGAACCGCGTTACTTCCTGAGGTAGTAGTCCCCCTTACACACGAGCTACATTATTGTATCCCCCATGGAAGATAAATTTAGATGTAATATGTGATATAAAAATTCAATAAGTATAATAATTTCACAAATATCATATATATATTTATATATATATTAAATATATGATTATATATCCGTTAAATTTGGGGATGGAAAACGAATTACATCGGTTCGTGTGGTGGTAGTTATCCATACACACAATGGAAATTTTAGTTTCTAATTTGAGGGAAGATAGTATGGATATAGGTCATTAACTTAACATTATAACATATCACTGTATGATTTAGACTTGTTTTTAAAATTTTATTATATATTAATAAAATTTTTATTAGTTAGAAGAAGATGTAAAATGAAAATGAAAAGGTCAAAACATTACCTCTTCTTCGGGAAGCCTCGTTAGTATAAACATAAATCCATTCCAAAATGGATTTCAAATATATCCAAGGAAGCGATGATTTGTGTAGGTATTTAAAGAATACATTTTTTTAGTAATTGTATGAAAAAAAATGGATTTTGTAGTGTGAATATAAGGAGTGAATGGGAGGCCTCTTATAAGTGGGGGAGAAGACACACATGAAATTATTGAAAATAAAATGTGATTCCCACATTTTTTTCTTGAAATAGAGTTCAAAAATTGGACTTTAAAAAATCATATGGCTGATAAGATATAAATTTGGACATTAAATAGGTATTGGATAAGTTGTAATTTCAAGACCCCCTCATCATAAGGTCTAGCACTCCTGGGCTGGCAATGTGAGAAGAGAGATAATGACCCCTAAGTCCCACCTCCAGTAAGCCCCGGGTTGGTGACAAGCATTGAGGGTACAACAAACAAACTGATGGGATGCATTAGCCACTAAGAGAAAACATGAAGATGATAGAGATACAATAGTCCCCAACCTACTCTTTCTCTGACTAAAATGTAATAAACCTATGTGCACATATTTAATGTCATGCAAGAACTACTACAACTAAAAGGGAAAACTATAGGTACAAAAAGAAAGGTAAAGATGGTATTGACCATGAAGCCCATAATGCTCTTAAATCCTACAAGCTAGTAGTAGTTATCCTGATCTCCATCCTTCTCCAACTGACTTAAAAACAGTTTATATATACATAAGTTGATTATAAAAGTGTACATAGTAGGATCCTCCTTGGAGCCTCTCATGAAAAAGTAATGAAACTATGCTAAAGCATAGTAAAAACAAGTTAAACGAACTCTTCACCTAAAAAGATATAATAAATTCCAAGCCTCACCATGTATACTCTAACCATATATTACATACAAGAGTATATAATACAATAAATAATATCAATGGTATACCACTACAACTCCCCACTAATTTACCACTTTTCCCAAACATCGCACGTCCTTAGCATGTTTCACCAAAAAGGATATCCTGAAGACACCTGGGTGAAGCACCATAGTATGCACGTCGTGCAACACAAACCACTTCCTCCACATACCCAAAAGTAACTTGGTTTTATTTAAGAGCCACCAAAGCCCATACAATGTATATCATACATCGTGTATTATACCTCAATCCATTACAGCCCATACACCGAGTAAGGATCCTTAAACCATTATAGACTATACAATTCATACCTATAATATCCTCTTAGAAACTATATCTCGGATATATAAATATATATATATCTGTGTGTGTGTGTTAAATAACCACAATCCATTAAATACCTCTACACATATATAAGGTTAAAACTAACCTTCATGCATACCAAAACAAGAAACTTCCAATAGAAGAGAGTGGGGAAAAAGGGGGTAGTCAGTCATCCATCCTCCCACCGGGATGTTGGGGAAAACTCCGCTCCCCCCCCCCCACAACCCAGGGATCATAATTCCTACGGTGTTAGTCACCCTAACCGAAAGGGTGGGATTTCATATAGAAATAAAAAAACTAAATAATATAATATATATCTCAATAAACAGAAAAAAACAACATAGAAACTTAGAACATGGCCCTAAAATATTTATTCCGCCTTGACACACAATGAGAACTCATAGCTCCAAATCGTATGGCACTTGGCCTTTAAAATAAAGATGGTAACTCAGAAACCTACAAGTCATTATATTTTAACACACAACATGTTTTTATTCCATATAGAATTAACCAATTCAATATAACTAGTTCCAAATATGTAAAACCTAAACTACAATCTATATCAATCTATAAAAAATTAAATAAACAATTAATTTGACATTCCATTAATCTATAGGAATCAACATGCTTATGTTTTATCAACCAGTTCCATTAAACATGAATAACTGCATCAATTTGATTATCATAATATTACTACAACAACAAAAACTAGATTCATTAACCATATGTCTTTATATTTATCCAAATAATTTAAAATTAATCTTGGATTTTAGTTCTTTACCAATTTCCATCAAGAATGACATGATAAAAAATAAATGTGTTGATATCACACTATCTAGAAAATTATGAGGCAATTACCTAGCTAGGAAATTGATACCAATTCATTTGTTTGGTTCAAATATTTGTTATGTCTTTTTCATTTTCATCCAATACCTAAATCATGATAACTAAATGGTTTCATGTAAATAAAAATAGATAATTCATGAATCCCCTACCCGAAAAGGTTTCAAAAATTATTTACATGAAAATAGCGCAGCCCAACGGATCACGATCACCTCTTCTATAAAAACCCTATTGAACCAAGGGCTAAACTACCCTACCACACCAAACAATACCCAAGAAATACCTATTAGAAACATAGAGATCACATTTCATCACATGGAAATGAGAAATGGGATAAAACAGACCAAGGAACCAAAAAGAACAGAAGTAGAACAAACCTTATATCGAAGACAAATTAACACTACATGGTTGCACCAAAATATGGGGTGCACATGCAGTAGGAAAAATTATAGGTAAAACACAATCTAAGGTACAAACCAAAATCATACAAATTGTTGGGAACAAATCATCATGTTTCCTCACACCAAGAGAAAAGAGAAGGAAGAGTAAGGGTGTAATGTGCCTTGACCCTTTTGAAAATCTAAATCAGGATGTAGAATGTGGGTTAGATTTTCCATTAAAGGTGGATTCAGTCAAGACTAAGTGGTTTGACTTAGTAAAGGCACATGGACCCTCGGTAAAATTAAGATTGGAGTTATGGGCTTTGAATCGGCCTTAAATCCCTTAAAAAATGCTTTGAATGCATTTTACATCAATGATAATGTCAAAGGTGTAAAATTGTAGGATGTTGGAAACAATGTTCACTATTGACTCAATGGTGAGACTCACTTGTCTGAGTAACCAATATGATCCCCCAATGTGTGTCACCGACGCGAGTCACTGATGCGACTCACCAACACAACTCACCATTCTGGAAATATTATACACTCGCCTATCTGGAAACAGTGTATTCCTACCATTAGATGACCTATTGATAGATGACATACCGATAGATGACCTACTGAATGATGACCTATGGATATTTGACCTACTAATAGATGACATAAAAACCAATAAATACTATTCACAGAACTGTAAAATTGGGAAAGTGTTAGAATTAAGTCACCTTAACCTCCCAGAACACCTCAAAATATAGATTTTCCCAAATTAATGGATCGAAGAGGTTTAGGCCATTATATGAGATACCTATCAAAACATTCTCATCCTCAAAAATCCAAAACCAACCTTAGGAGGAATCACAAATGGGGTTATCTAAACATCCAACCTAAGAGATACATCTCGATGATCTCGACACCATTGGAGCTCAACCTATTCAAAAAATGGACAATTCCAAATCATATTTCAACCATAGCCAGCTCCTAAATTCTATCCCAGGGGAGATACCTCTCAAAATAGACAAATCAACAATATGAAACAACATAAATTCATCTCATAAAAATGATAGGTCTACAACCACAAAATGAACAACATTAAAAGAGAAGAGCTAAACATTAAACAACTCAGGGTATTAAGAGTGTATCAACGAATCATGTTCCCAGGTACTCTATGTCACCCCACCATCCTTCCACAAGACAAAAAACAAGGGTATAAAACACTCTCACAACACCTTGTCCTTATAGTCTGGGGTCTCTATAGCCTGATCCCTAAAGATTTCATCATTGACAACATTGATCTCTCCCCAATCGATCATGAGAGTCATCATGAAGATAACAGTGGAGCTGAGAAACATGAAAAAAATTTGAATCCTGATCATATTTTGGGGAAGTGCTACCCAATATTCCATAGCTTCAATAAGAGCCAACACTTCAAAAGGTCTAACAAATTGGGGATAAATATTTCTCCCAATACCAAATCTTCACTTCCCATGACAAGGATTCACCTTCAAAAACACCTGAAACCCAATTTCAAACTCTATAGGTCTCCTCCTATGATCATCATTGGATTTCATTCAATCATGTGATGCCTTCATACTTTCATGAATTAACTAAACCATCTCTATTATGTTCTTCACTAGTTTTAGTGTGATAATTAATAACTCTTTGACCCCTGTCTAGCAGAATGGAGAATGGAATGTTACTCCATACAAGGCTTTAAAAGTCATCATACTAATGGTGGAGTTGAAACTATTGTTTTAAAATAACTATAACAATTGTAAGTGACTCATCCAAAAACCTCCAAATCTAGGACAGAAGAGCACACCATTTATTCTAGAGTTTGGATGGACCATTCTGTTTGATCACTTGCCTATGAATGAAAAAGTAGTGATAAAGAATATATGAGAACCAAAATCATGTTGGGTACCTCTCAAAACATTGGAGGTAAAATAATGATCTTGATTAGAAATGATCATCCTTGGGACTCCGTGGAGTCTCACCACATACTCTAGATACTGCCTCAATAAACCATCCACTGAGCTCGGCTGCTCAATTTCTATGAAGTGGGATGATTTCTTAAAACAATCCAATACTACCCATAAACCATCATAGAATCCTTACGCTCAAGGTAAACCATTAACAAAATCAATCGAGATGTCCTCTCTCTTTCACTAAGGAACATTTAATGGCTGGTGAAATTCACCAGTAACATGGTGCTCGACCTTCACGTTCTGGAAGACCAATCATTGAGGGACAAATTCCACAACTACATGTGTTAACCAAGGCCACCAAAGCAGACTCCTCAAATTTTGGTATATCTTTTTCATGCCAGGATGTACTGCTGAGGGTGAACCATATAACTCTCTAAGAACCATATCACTAATAACAAAGTAATGAAAGGCCTTCCCTTAAACAACAATCGGTGTTTTCCATCCCCATACCAACCATTACGAGCCTCGCCACAAACAACTCAGTCTCTCCAGACCTACACCACAGGATCCCCCAATTGGGACTCATCTTCCAACTAAACCAAATATGACAACATCGTAATTATAAAAAAACAATCTATACCCCCATCTTCTCCCATGTCTAGATGTAACGATGAATGTTCTTCCATCACTCTCCAAGAATCACCTGATTCACACACTGCATCATTGCGCAAATTCATACTCAACACATCAGCCACAACATTCCCTATTATAGGAATAAATGAAATTTTGAATTTGATGTCCTGTAAGAACTCCATCCACTAATGTTATCGCAAGGTCAAGTAACACTGGTAGAAAACACAACTCAATATCTTAAGATCAGTGGGGACTATCAAACGCTCAACGATAAGATAATGTCTCCACAACTTCAAGGAAAGCACCACAACTGCAAACTCAATATTGTGGGTGGAAAAATTACATTCATGTGGACATAACTTCCAAGAGCCATAAGAAACGACTAATATATACTACATCAGAACAAATCCTAACTCAAGGTGGGAAGCATCATAGAAAATCTAAAACTGAACTTATTCTTTTGGAAGACAAAGAACTAGATCACTAACCAATATATTCTTCAAATACTCGAAATCTTTCAAGCACTGGTCAGTATATAGTAACTCTAGATCATTCCTGGTAAATTCTATCATAAGGGTCACAAACTAAGAGAAATTAGCTATGAACCTCCTCTAATATCCTTTGAGACAAATAAAACTTCGCACCACATCCACTTTCTTGGGGGCTACTAAAAAATAATACTTCTATATTAGATGGATCCATATCTTCTCCGAATTGAGATACACCATGCCTCAATTAATAGACTTATCAAGCCAAAAACTCACACATTGAAAACTTCCCAAACTGCTAATAAGGATGATGAACTCCCAAAACGAAATGCAGATGCTCTGTATGCTCCTCTTGAATGTGGACTATGCAAGGATGTTGATAATGAAAACCACTATGAACATATTTTGGAACTCATGAAACCTAACTTTCACCAACCCCATGAACACAAATAGATCATTCATCACACCAAAAGACATCACCAAGAACTTTTAATTCCCATAATGATAATGAAACAACTTCTTAAGGATATCCTCATCCTTCACCTACATGTGATGATATTTTGTCCACAAGTTGGTCTTTGAGAACCAAGTTCCACCATTTAGATGATTGAATAAATCATAAATCCATGGAAGATGATATATTTTCTTCACTATCACTCAATTAGATCAATGGTAATCAACACACAACCACATAATTCCAATAGCATTTTTCAAGAACAAATCATGTGCACCTCACAGTGACACTCTCGGCTGAACAAAGCCGCACTACAACAAACCATTGATAATTATACACATCTACCATAACCTAAAAGGTTATTTCCTATATGGAGACGTTGAGAGACGAGACACATTTGGCTATAGCTCGATCCAAAATTGGATCTCCAATCGAGGGTTTAGTGCTACAACATCTTCTTGAAAGACATCAGGTCACTATTCATTAACCCTGGGAAATTCCAACTATGGAAGCTCCAACAAATTCAACATTATCTCATCCATAAAGGATGCAAAGGAAGGAGCACACCTCTAACCAATATGAAGGTCTCACTCGCCAAAAGACACAGCTTGATCTACATCAAAATCAAAGAGCACCATCTACATCCTAAAGTAATCAACAATATCCTGCATTGAATACAACCAATCTATCCAAGGGATGAAATCTTATGGTTTTATTAGTAAACATTGTAAATATCCCCTAGAGAGGTTGTTCCCGAGTACTATCTCATAGTCTCTACATACTTCAAACAAGTCAGTTAGGCCTCCAACCAACATAGTCAACACAAAGGGAATTGGAAATATCTATACCTCATATCCCAAGGCATGGAAAAAGGTAGGTGATATGATAGAGTGTGTCTATCTTGAATCAAACATGGAATTAAACCATCTAGAAAAAAATAAAATGGTGACTCAAACAACATTGAGATCACCTGGCACTGGCAACGCTAACTCATGAAGCTGACCACGACCTTCTCCATTGCCTCTGAGACCCTGATGGTGACCATCTCCATGGTCGCACTCTTCTCTCTAAGGATGAGGAGAATCCCAGGGTGATCCTCTACTAGGACCATCTGATCTCTACTGATACAAAATTGGTGCAACCTAATAATGCTACCTTATCTAGAACTACCTCAATGGAGGAAACTGAAGCAGAACACACGATGCACGCTGAATTCTCAGTATGGTCGGGAAATCTCTCGTTTGATTACCTCATCATCCAAAAGTACGAAATCACGTGATATCTTGGAAATTGTTTGAGAGATTCCCCCCTAGAGTAATGAGATATTGAGGGTTGGGTCCTACCCATAGCTAAACGGAAACACTTCTACCCTAAAAATAAAAAACCACAGACCACATCTCTGCTTCATAAAGAATCCTAACAAATCCTTCCTTCTGAAGATCAAGTATTAGCTAACATCCCCTTACTAACCTATTCCCTCTCCATCACCTCAAGATATTTCTTCATCATGAATAGTTTTAGATGGCACTAGATCTCTATATGCAAAGCCTCATAGAAATGTCTCTCCCTAGCCTCCTTATCTGGAAACAATTCCGAAGCATATCGAAAAATGTTTTTGAAACGGATTATAAAATCCCAAACCCTGGACCCCCCCTATCAAAGGGTAATAAGATCCTAGACATTGGTCAACTATGTTGTCAAATAAATAAAATATACTCTGAATTGTTGTTGGAACTCCTCCCATGATGCCATTGATTCATTGCGATCTCTGAGGAACAAGAACCACCACTGACTCATTTCTCAACAATGTATTGTCAAAACCAACGAGACTGAGTGATCCTTCCAAGAATGGATTGAACTAAAATGTCACTCAAACTCCTCTAACTAGTCTTCCGGTACTGCATCTAAATCAGAGCCCTCATAATTCTATAGGCTCTGGCACTGAAACTCTGAGATTTTCCTCCTCTAAGTGTCGTCATCGTCAACCTCTACCCTGTGGCAATCTGCTGGTGCAACCTGCTGAAAATATTCTTGGAAACCCTGATAAGGATTCTGCATTTGAATCATACATACAAAATAAAAAATAAGTAGATCTCTTAAGTCTAGAATATAAATATTTAAATATTAATTAATTATTTTCTTCTATTCATTTTAGGTTAACCTATCCCAAGTTTTTCCCATTCAAACAAAGGCACAAAGAAGAATGATATGTGATCCTTTTCTATGTCTCCACCATGAAACACATATCACCTCATTTACTAGACAATTTAAACATAAATTTCTATGCATCATATCATAGGTGGCCCTAAATAATTTATTCTTGTCCAGTCTCATGTGTTTACAGTGCTTACTAAACATAGCTGACATTGTTTCCCTACCAACCCATGAAACCTCACTTGTTCCTAAAACAAACATTATCTTATCCCTTAACCAAACCTCTGATACCACTATGTCAAAACCCCCTCCCCAAAAGGTGTGCCCCTCCTAGGATGGCCATGTGAGAATATAGAAAATGAAACATGAGTCCCACCTTCAGTAGGCCTTGGGTTGGTGACTAGCACCGAGGGTATTGCGAACACACAGATTACATGCATTTCCCTATAAGAGAAAACATGTAGAGGAGAGAGATAAGAATGATACCAACCAACTCCTAATCATTGTGAAAAGTAAAAGAAACCTATGTTCACATATTTAATTCCATGCAATAACTACTACAACTAAAAGCTAAAAACTGCAAGTACTAAAAAAAGGTAAAGATGGCGGTGACCAGAAATACCAAACAGCTCCTACAACCCAACAACTAGTAGTAACCAGCCTGATCTACAACTTGCTTAAACTGACTTGAAAATAGATTATATATACGTTGGTTGTGTATAAAATTATAATTAGTAAGATCCTCCTTGGATCATCTTGTGAAAAATTAAAGAAAGCATGCTAAAGAATAGTGAACGAGAAGTGAAACTAACTCGTCACTTAAAAATGTATACAATGTTCCTAAACTCTCTATGGATACTCTCAGAAAGTATCACATACAAGAGTATTAAATATAATAAAAAATATCAAGGGTACCCCACTACCACATCCCCACTATTTTCTTCACTTTTCCCTAACATCACACATCCTGAGCATCTCCCTCTAAAAAGGCTGGCCTGAAGACACCTAGGTGAAGCACCAAAACATTAACCTAATGCAACACAAACCACCACTTCCACATACCCAGAGGTAATAAGGCAGTTTCTAAGATCCACCACATCCCAAAAAACATATATTATTCATTGGGTATTATACCTCAATCCATTACATCACACACACTGAATAAGGATCCTCAATCTACCACAACCTATACATGTCACACATATAGTATTCATTAAGAAACTATATCCAGGATATATATGTGTGAAATAACAAAAACTCATTACATCCCTATACACAAATATAAGGGGGAAACTAACTATCGTGTATACATGAACATGTAATTACCAATATAAGAGAGTAGGAACAGAGGGTGTAGTCATCCATCTGTCCTTACACTAGGATGTTGGGTAAAACACCCCCTAAGGATTAGAATCCCCAGGGTATCAGATGCCCTAACCGAAAGGGTGGGATAACATATAGAAAGAAAAAAATTACATAATTTAATATATCTCACAAATACACAATGGTAAAAACTAGTATATGACTCAATTGTAGTTAATGTCTCTTAGACTCCCATCTTCCACTACTAAGAATAAATATCATATTAGCACAAAAAATTTTAAAGATCAACATTAAGTTAATTTTTCCTTTTTATCCATTTCAATTTATGTTAATTAATTCTTTAACCATTAATTAACAAATATAATTTCCACATTACATTTCATTAGCATCACAACAATGTTCCATGCCCTTTAGGAATAATAAAACGGTGTCCACAACTTCTCAAAGTCACAACCTCAGCATTTCATCCTAGTAATATCAAACCCTAGGGGTTAAACATTCATTAATACATTTATTTATTAATAAAATCTTCACTTTCCATAATTTTCGGCCTTCTAGGAAAGTTTTTTATGCATCCAAAGAAAAGGGGATCAATATAATGAGTATATTAACTATCTGTCGAGTCTTTTCCACCCATAGTAGAAGATTAGACCCATCCATCCTTGATAAAAAAACACGGTAAAATTGTGGTATACCCCATGCATATTTACCTATTTTAGATGAAGGGTAAGAAATACCATCTACCTCAAGCATTGGGTGATGCAATATAGATAAAAACATCATATTCAATAACCACCACTTTCATATGAATGGGTAATCTTGGATTCAACATGATCCACCATCCATGGTATCCTCCACATCACCCACATGTATGCACTGATTCATATCACCTCCATAGGCATCAACTGATGCCACAACCACTAGGCCTTCCTACCCCCACATACCACAACATCCCTCCAGGCTCATCCATTCCATGATCACACCACAACACAAGCAGTAGGAAACAAACAACATTGAAACTGGGCTCTTGGCCCTAAATAGGGTTTTCATCCTTCACACACAATGATCACTCATATAACCAATGAATAAGGTGGTTAGCCTTTACAAGAAAGAGGGTAACTCAGAACCCTTCAGTGAATTATCTTTTAACACACAATATGTTATTTATTCTATCTTGAATTAACCGAACAATATCATGGTTTCAAACTATGGGAAACCTAAAAACTAGTTATCTCAAGCTATCACAAATTAATTGAATAATTGATTTGACATGACTTTAATCAACAAGCATAAACATGCTTCAAGTTTATCAACCAATTCCAATAAACATGCCCAAATTCATCAATTTGATTGTCATCAAATTACAACAGAAAAAACTAAATTCATTAACCATGGATCTTTATCTTTATCCATTTGATTTTAAATTAATCCCAACTAAATGTACTTTACATATTTTCATAAATAAGGTTATGATAAACTAGAAAATCATTAATACCACACTATCTAGAAAATCAAGAGGCAGTGACATCTCTAGGAAATTGATACTAATTTTTTAGTCTAGTTAAAATATTTATTATGTCACTTTCATTTTCATCCAGTGGATAAACCATGCTAACCCTTTTGCTGCATGTAATTAAGAATAGATAATACATCAATCCCCTACCTCAAAAGGTTTCTGATTTTCTTTTAATGTGAATGCGACAACATAATGGATCATGTTCACCTCGCCCACAATGTCTCCATCTACTTGATAATTCCACAACACCACCACATTTACCAACACATCAGAAAACTCCATTAGAAACATAGTGATCACATACCGTCACATGGAATGGATAAATGGTAGGAAATATATTGAAGAACCCAAAAGAGCTGAGGTATAACATACCTTATATCAAATATGGATTGACACTTTCTGGTTTACCAAAACATGGGTGTTCATTCAGTAAGAAAATCTCTAGGGAAAACACGATCTATGGTCCACACCACAATTTTACAAAACCTTAGGAACAACAGTTCAGGTCACCTCCCACTAAGATAAAGGATAATGAAGAACGAGTTATGAATGTATCTTAGTTATTTTTAAAATCTAAATGAATCATCGTGATATGGTATAGATTTTCCATTAAAAGAGGATTTGGTCAAGACTATGCAGTTTGACTGAGTAATGGCACCCTGAATATTGGGAAAATTAAGATAGGGGTTATGGGAATTGATTCAGCCTTAAATTCTTTATTACGAGGCTTTGAATTCATTTTACATCAATGAAAACAGTAAGGGGTGTAACTGTAGGATGCTATAATCACTGTTCATTGATGACTCACTAATGTGACTCACCGACACGAGTCACCAACACAAGTCCCCGACATGAATCACCATTATAGAAACACAATGAACCAACTGATCTAGAAATATTGTACACCTATCGATAGATGACCTGACAATAGATGACCTATCATCCTCGAATCACTATTCACAGAAATGGAAAATTGGCAAGGTGTTATAAATAAGTCACCTTGACCTCCCAGAAAGCCTCAAACACCAAATTTTTACAAAGTAATGGACCATACAGGTTTGATACATTACCAGGTTGGTCATTTTACCACATATATTTTTAGTTTATCCCCTCTATAAATCAGATTTTACCTTAACCAGGTTAATTAATTTTTACTATTTTCACTATTCATTATGGTTAAAATTAATTAAAACTTATTAGATAATATTAACTATTATGATTATAAGTATTTAATCCATTTTGTTCAAATTGAATTAACAAAATTTTCAAGCTATAATTTAAAATAAAACCAAAAACGTCATTGAAAAGGTGGTTTTCCAAAGAAAATTTATCATTACTATGGATTGTTTTTATATTATAATTTTTAAAAAACTATAACCAATGATATAAATAAGTTAAATTTAAATATTATTGATATAATTTAATTTTATATCCAATATAAAATATTATTTATCTATGTAAATAATTTTGATGAAAAGAACATTTTTTATAAAAATTAGTTTTTTTACTATTAATGAAAAATATTAACCCTTTCATATAATTCAAAAACAATTACCCCAAAAATATTTGTGGCATATAGATTTAAAAAATGAATTTTATTCTTCCAAATAAGTTATATAAAATTGGTAACAAATAATTTTAAATTATGTGCACAAAGCGTGACTAAACGAAATTTTTTATAAATACTATATCTCAAAAAAATTACTTTTTCATTCAAATGATTCTCATTTAATTTCTCAAAAATATATAATCGTTGAATTTATTTCATACAAGTGTAAAAAAAATAATTTTCATAATTTACTTATTCGTATTCAAACCCACTCACTTTACATCTATGCTAAAATTTTCATTTTTACATGACAATAGTTTAGTAGATTATCTTGTTTTATATAAAATCACGGTTTCATATAATTCTTGCTATAAAAGTGACTAAGATCAAATAAATATGTTTAATATGTTGTATAGTCTTAGCGTTGCATGTCGTATGAGCTATCAAACAAAACTATCTTATTCTAAAATTAAATGGTGTTACAGGGAACCCCCCCCCCATCTAGTTGAGTATATTACTTAGCTAGAGTTTATTAAAGGCCATGGGTTATCAAGGCACTCATAGTGTGGGTTTTGTGTATTTTGGATGCATGTCTGATCCAGGGGACCATGGTTGAAGTGTCACTCCTCGGGTTATGTATATATCCCTACTTGTTGGGTCCAAAAAAATTATTTATTCATTTAGTGAGAAATTAGTGAATGAAAGGTTCTCTAGTTGTGTAATACTAGATGTTAATGTCAATTATACAAGTAGTTCTATTGGACTCTTAGTGCTTCATAGATGAATGTTGTTCATGTAGAATTATATGGTTATGACTTGGGGTGCAAAAGTTAACACTATTTTGTTTATAAATCTTGTAAGTCCTTTGTAGATTTGGTGTATATACTAGTTTTTGTGACTTTTGGTGAGCCTTGTGATATAAATTCCCTGGAAAGGGCCAGGGTGTGGGAAAATTTACCTCTCGTGTAAGGATAAAACTAGTGTTTTGTTGTTTTAATTTTTCAATTATTTCCCCTTTTTATATTTTTTATACTCATGATGCAATAGTATTTAGTTATTTTGTATATATCATATATTCACGTACTAATTATTACATCAAATTATAGTTCCACCATTGGGGTAGCCCAATGAGATTTATTTCTCACCCCCTGTGTATGCACCTCACTGTCCGTGAAGACCTAATATCTACTTTTTGGTTGGATCATAGGTTTCATGATTAATGTGTTTAAGACTAATTGTTTCTTGATCGAGCATAGCCACTCATGTGGAGTCTCTAGATCATGTTTTTGTTTGTTGTTCATCATAGAGACTAGGCATGAAGTTTTGTTCCGATTTGGTAGTAAATCCTGATCTTTTTATTTGTAGTATATTTATTTTGTATACATTTTCATCCTAGTGTGTGTCTGACTATTTTATATTGTTTATTATTGTGAGTCTCTATGCCTATATGCTTCATTCCATTTAATATATCATTCTTATCTTTTGTTATTTATTATGTTTAATTTTATGTTAATCCATGTATATGAGTTTGGTTATTTTTTGTTATTATTTTACTCTAACAATAGGTTATTTTATCCCCACCATACCTTTTAGACCCTCTCCAGTAGTCGGAATTGGGGAGGCACACTTGAGGTATTATGAAAAGCCAGATCATGTGACATGTCAGGTTGAAACAAGGTAGTTTTTACAAAATGGTGTCATATATTTTTGTGTTAAGATTTTTTGGATATAGAAGACTAGTGGTCTAGGAATTTTTTAAAAAATTTGATGGATATCATACTAGAGTATCATGAAGACATTTGCTGATAGGAATTCATAGATTAATGGCATGGGATTGGTGTTCTTTGATTGAATTTTCTGGGTGGTGTAACATCACCTATTGTGATTCACTTGGGTATATGTATTTATTTTTTATTATGTTTTTTTCTCTTATCCCATGGGAATGATACCAATGTTACGGAATCACTATTGGAATAGAGGTTTCAAATGAAATATGTTTATCTATGATGTTTTAGTGATGATATAATTTCAGTTTTTTAAATTGTCAACAACTAATCGTACTAGGTTTTTTCATATAAATACATGGTGGGATTCTACTCAATTAAACAAAATTTGTATATTTTTTATAATGGAAAGCCATGTGGTGAGACTTTTTTCAGTGATGATGATGTAGTCCCTTAATCAAGGGACACATGTATACCCTTTTAGCTCAATATGAGATATAATAGACCTTTATGTAGATTGATTATGTAATGGATTCCTGATATATATTTATATTTGGATATGTACTTATGAATAATCATGTTTTTTATGATAATTTGGTCATTTATAGTGCTCCCTTTCTCATGGATGGTTTGAGAGGGTGTGTTTTCTTATACCCCTAGCCCTACTCATTTTGGTTTCTCCTTAGGTAGTATAGTGGAATCATATATGGATAATTGGGGTTTTGAATTGATTCTCGAGTGTAGGGTGGTCATGTGGTTAATTGTGTAATCTGTTAGATTCCTCAATATTGAAGATGAGTGTAGAGGCTGCTCCAGATTGTTTGAACTAAGATTTCATGCGAGCATGGTAAGAGGTATTGAGAATGTTAGCCTTGTTTCATTAGAACATGGCATTCATTGTAATATTACATGTTTCTTATTTGATAGTATTTTAAGAAATTCCTTGTAGTAGGAAGATAAGTATATTTTTTTGGAGTTTTTGTGCCTTGTTTTAAGTGGATTATTGATTATGGAGGTTGTGATTTTTGTATTAGAACTGAATTGTGAGTAATATGGAAACGTTTCTCATTTTTTTATGATATATGTATCATGGTTTATGTGGTTTTAAATTTGTAATGTGAGGTGATGATAAATATACTACCGTATTGGGGATCATCATATCAATGGAGGTATAAAATCACTCATGTTGGGAGAGAGTTGAAGATGTTGTAATATCAATTATTTGATGGTTAATATATCATCAGATTCAATAGTGGATCAATGATATAATGGATTCTTATTATCTACAGAGGATTCATAGGGGTGAGATTCAATTATGGGGGGATTTTATTATGCCCCACATCGTCATGGGTTGTAAAAATCTGGGAAAATTTGAACTTTTCTGTCTCGAAAGTTTTTCAAGAGAAACAAGTTATTTATTTTATAAGATAATCTAGTATAATTTTTATTACCACTCTATTGGTCCCATTATAGGGTATATACCATGAGATATAAGTTAGGGGCATATCTAAGCCATTTGAATTTCCATGGAATGCTTAATATTTAATTAATTAAATGAAAATTTATACATATGTGTTCATTCAATTATAACTTTAAAATAGAGTGTTGTACAGTGGTTCCATCTATGTAGTTCAATTCAAAATGAAAAAATTTATTAGGTGTGGTATAACCTTACATAGGGTCATGTTGTTATTCCTAGGACCCTTCTTATCTTTTTCTATTTCTTCTTTTTTTTATTTTTTCTAATTTTATTTTCCCCTTTTCTTATCACGTACAACCAAAGGAACTTCCCATTTTTGTAACATAACAAAGAGATTGAGAGGGAAAAAATTAGGATATGAAGGATAAGGCATTTCTTTAGGAGATCATCTGAAGGTAGATTGTGGCTAAGTGGGAAAGTGGAACAAATCTCATTCAAAGCATCAGTGGTTTCCCCACGGATGTACTTCCATTTTATTTTTTTGAATATAAATCCCTATAGAATATTATTAAGTTATAAAATCCTTTAATGAGATTTGGGGACCCCTTGGGGGTTTATCTTGTCTTAATCAGGTAGAAACGTTGGATTCATGCTGTTTTTAAGGGCTTCTATTTGAGAATACCTATGTACAAGACATATGATTTAGAGAACACATGTGATGTGTTCTTCCTATCCAGTAAATATGAGTTTTTTGGAACTGTATAACATGTACATGGGAGGACTTTCCCTATAGTGGGTTTGGGGGAGTGACTGAGTAATTTCCTAGAAAACTGATGTGGTGGGGGGGGGGGGTACCTGACTATGTAGAGTAAATGACCAATCCACATGTGGGTTGCATGAAGTGTATGTATATATTCCTAAGAGGAGTGCAAGTAGAGGTACATAGGAACATACCCCACTTGAGGTTACACATCATGTACGAGTGGTACACTTTGTGTACATGTAAAAGGTATAGATTCATTTGTGGATGTGTTAAATGGTTAGGAACCCATGTGGTCTTACACACCCTTTATGAGGCCAATACAGCATGTAATTTGGAAATATACACACTGATTGGCTTGGGGAACATGGAAAGGGAGGTCCTTTGGGTGTACATTTCATGTACTCCCTATACATATAGTTTACCTTTCATTCCTTGGTCAATTATTCCTACTTTTCCCAAATTTTCAGAATTATACTTTTTTGTAATCTATTATGATTTTTTTTATGTAAATAATTGTGGTGGAATCCTTTTGGTGTATAGAGGTCATTTGGATTGTGGTTTTGAATGAGATGTTCCAGTATGAGGATTTCATTAAGGATTGGTTTTAGAATATTCCAAGGGGTTGGGTAGTGAGATGTGACACCCAAGTGGGGATTTTTGAGTTTGTTAGTCGGCATGAATGTTGGATTATAGGTCTATGTTTTTTGGAGTTCTTTTTTATGGATATTTAATGGTAGTATTGAGTACTATCTCTAAGGAGATCTTGGTTTGTAACACCCCGAGTGTCCACGATATGTCTCTCTTTCAATAATGCAATAGCTTGCATTGTATACAAGTTCGAGTTCTAACACACCGCGACCAATAAAAGTAGCAGTTATGAATAGTAAAACCCAATTTTTGAAATTATATAAATTTTATATTTCAAAATGGACTTCATTTTTGTATTCGGAATATCGAAATTATCCTAAGCTGATTTTTTTGTAATTTTCTGAGAACTTCCAATTTTTTATGAATAGTGAAAAATACTTAAAAACAAAATTTTTTAATAAAAATAATTTATATTGATAAATTATACTATTGAGTGGTTTTAATGTATAATTAGAATATATTTTTACCGTTTTATCCAATGGTGGTCATTATAATTAATTTCACTTTGAAATTGGACATAAACAATTGTCAATCTTTTGATATTTATTGTTTCTTAAAAACACGCTATTTGTTGTGACAGCAGGAATTAATTATAAAATTAATTAATTCAACTTATATGTTTGTAATTTTTTAAAATAGACATCATTTTTGAATTCGGAATATCAATTATAGCTTAGGGTGAAATTTTGGCATTGTTCTGAAAAACTTCAATTTTTGATGAATAGTGAAACCACTAAGTGGTAGTTAAAAAAACTGTTTTTTTTTGTTTAAATTAAACATTACCGCTTCTATTAATTGAATTTAAAAAATCTGACACACATGGCTGTAATTAGGATGTAAAATTTTGTTCAATGGGATTAAAATAATATTTGGTGAATAGTAACTTTAAAGTTTTATTTATCGCGATTAAAGGTAATTAGTGAAATTTAAGGTAAAAATGATATTATAAAAATATGAAAATATCTTGAAACATGTCCTACCCTTATTTTATGAGTCATGGCCGACCAAGAAAATCCATGGGTACTCTTGGGGACTACATGGAGCCCCTTGCGTAAGAAAATGACAATAATAACTTTTTATTTAAAGTAAAAATAAAATTGTCACAAACATGTGTTGTTTTACTAAAACAATTATTACATGGGGTTATATAAGTTAACTTTTCGACTATAAATATTCATTGTAAATATAAAAACATTTCCTACATCATGATATAATTTTTATAATTTTTATACATTAAATAAATTACTTTTTTTATGACACAATCATGATGCAGAGATTACCTCATAAATAACGATTTAAATAAAATGAAAAGATAATGTAAAATATAAGACATATACTTGTCAAAAACCTATTGTATGACTAGATTTAGAACCCTTATCACCTTATACTCGAAATATATAATTTTGGAACCTCTAAAATCCGAAAATAATTTCATAATAATGTAATATTTCATTACTTTCCAAGAGTGCCCCTCATCTCCTCTTATAAAAGGTCCCCACCACTACCACCTTATTCACACATTCAAGCCATTTGGCTCGGCCAAACTTTGCTCAAATACTCTCTCAACTTCCCTCTCTTACTCTGAGATGCCTCACTTTGGGAAGAATTCTTCCCAAGGAAGCCTTTGGCTCAAATCAAAAAAGAGTTACCCAATTTTAAGGTAATGTCTTCTCTCATGTTATTTTGTTTTATTTTGATTCTCCAAACCCTTAAACTATTTTTATTCCTTTATTTGCAACCAAAACAGTATCTTAAATATACTAGGATGTTTTTATGATAAGGATTTTATTTACACTTACACACACCTTCGTCTAATGGTTAAATAACTTACAGTTTTTGTGGTTGGCGAATTTCTGCCTCACGAAACGATGATTGTTCAGTAATCTTTTAACACCTCTCATGGTGGCCATTAAGATGTAAATATATTTATATATGATATATATTATGTTTATGTTTTCCTTATGATTCTGTATTTCTCATTTATGTCATACCTTTATGATTTCCATTATGGGTAAATGTGATAATATCATTTTAGGAAGTGCGGACTACCGCCCCCTCAAAGTGATTTGAATCGTTAATGCCATATGTGGGATGTATAAAGGATGGAGTAAATGATATTATATATGATATTATACTATAATTATAATATGCCTTTATATCAATATGATTCCATTCCATTAAATACAAAATAGAAATGAAAGTAGCGTTTATGCATACATACGGCTTACCGTCTCCATGAACGGTGCATTTCATTTCTTACCTCTAAAGGTTATGTAATATTATAAATGAATGTATATATAGGATATATATGATACCTAAATCATGACTATAATTCTGGATATAATGGATATTTTACCACATGAACAGCTTGTAATTATAAGATGTTTATTTTTAACCCAAGTACCAAAGATCGACAAAATGACTGTTATTAACTTAAATAATTACATAATGTTCATAACATGGTAATAAGTGATATTAAAGGAATAATGAACATTAAAAAGGTTTTTAAGCAAGTATAAATTAAATCTAGTTTATTATTTAGGAGGTTAAAGAATGATCGAGTCAAATCGGACATGAGGTAAGGGAACTTCTTAACCCAATTTCCATTCTTTGGGTTAATCTCCTAATTTCAAATTATGTCAAGATATTATTATGTCCTATATTGTATGTTTACTTTCTTTATGTGTACTTATATTGAATACTCATAATAGATATATTTTATCTAAAAAATGTTCTTTGTAAGGGGATTCGTCTCAATCTCCATTCATTGAGGCATTTTTTATTTTATACACAAATTTCTTCTATACGGTGTATAAACCCCTTTTCCTTTTATGTTTATTCAAAAGGAATCTTTTTATACGATGCATTTTACTAAACGATAAAAAGGAATTTTTTTTCTTGTCATATGTATGCAGCGACAACGACTTCTCCACCGCCTTGACCATTATTTGAGTTTCGGCTTCCTGTACAAGCCATAACATTTTTTAAATAAAAAATAAATTCCAAGTTTTAATTTTCTTTTATTTTGGTCTTGAAAATGGTTTTGATAATTTTTTTATTATATCAATGTGTTTTATTGATACCTTGGGATTGAAATGTGGAAATGTTTTGTTTCCTTTATGCATGTTTTATGTGATACGATTATGTTATGGGTTATGATATGTTTAAATATGTTCATATGAGGAATGCATTGGACTTAATAAGTGAAGGGTAGAGACCACTATAGCTCTTCGATGCATCGGATGGTCTCCTAAGACAAACTAGTGTCTTGGCACGAGGCCTTGACAAAATCATATTTGTAGTCCTGGCACGAGGCCTTGGATACGTGGTTATGATAGTCTGCCATTACGCATTCCATCATTATGAAAGTGGTTATTGATATTTCATGTAATTATTTGACTAGTAGAATATCCATGTGAATAAGTAAATGGAATTATTTCATTTTATTTTTCCATATTATGTTGAAGTTCATGTTTAAAAGGCTTTTGTTTAGTTATACATTGCCTTTAATGTTTATGTTTATTTATGAAAGCTTCTGTTATATTATTATCCTTACTGAGCATCTAAGCTCACCCCTTTCAAGGTTTTAATTTTCCCAGGATTCGAAGAAGTATTTTATGAATGACTTGAAGGGAAAATATGAGGGGATATGAACACAAGATGTTGTTGTAGTTTTGTATTACTTTATGATATAATGTAAAACTTATGAATGTATCTAGTGTTTCCAAGGCTACTAAACTAATCGATCATTCGAGACTTTATCTTTCGTGATCATGCCAATGTTACGTAATAATGCACCGACTCTAGGTAACTGGGGTTGGGGTGTTACAGTTGGTATCAGAGGAAGTTTTTTACTCACCTTAAAAGCTAGATTTAGATAAACTCTGATTAGACCACATAGCCCAAAGATAGACTTTGGGGATCAGTATAGAAGAACTTCTTAGAATTTTTGTATTATAGAGATTTTGTGAGTTTTTCGAGAAATACATACATGTCTGGATACAAGCAGGTTGATGCGGCTCTGGCACAGATGTACCTAGTGGTAAAACCCGAAAACACCGCTTTGATCTAGACTCGAATGGGAACCGGTGCACGACAACGGGCCATGCTTCACTCTTGGTTATGACACTCCCGAGGGATATGTTTAGGATAATTCTCATTTTCTTTACAAACCACTATGAAGGGTTAATGATTATATACTTCCTCAAAGAAAACATTTTTATGATTATAGTTCAATTTATGTTAAGTTCTTTACAAGTATGGAATTATGTATTTTGATTCATAAACTAAACTAGTTTATGCCATTGTTTAGAAATGGCGCCTAGTGGAAGGAATGGAAACTGTATCAATGAACGCACTCCATGTAGGGATTTCCCCCCTGCTCAAGATAATTATAGTGGAGCTGGTGATACAACTGGTGCTGATGAACTTAACACCATACTGGGACAACTCACTCTGGTTATGAATAATAACCATACTCGTATGGAGCACCCTGGTCCACAGCGTGGAGGATCAATGATAGAATGCTTCATGAGGCAACAAACACCAATATTTAATGGGGGTACAAATCCATTAGTAGCTGAGCAATGGATAAACTCCTTAGAGAAAATATTCCACGCCTTGGGGAGTAGCGAAAGGGAGAAGGTTGTCATGGCAGTCTACCGCCTCACTGGAGATGCCAATCAATGGTGGTCGCTGATTCAAAACACAAAAGAAGATGAAGAAGTATCAAGTATGGAATGGAGAGAGTTCAAAGAGCTTTTCTTAGAAAAATACTTTCCACATGACCATCGAGAAGATATGGAAAGGCAATTTCTGAGTCTGAGGCGGAAGAAGGATGAGAATGTCGCAAAGTATGAGCCTAAATTTCCAAGGTTAGCGAGGCATGCTGCAGATTATATATGTAACCCAAGACGTAAGAATGATCGTTTAATTGATGGGTTAAAACAATTTCTCTATTGAGCATTAGTCTCACAAACCTTCTCGTTGTATGAAGATATTGTCTTGTTTGCTATCAAGAAAGAAAAGGAAATCTATAAATCTTATAACAATAAAGTAAAGCAAGAGAAAAAGAGATCAGTGGAACAAGAGATAGATAAAGGGAAAAGGGAAAGAAGTATTTTCCATTATGCGATAATTGTGGGAATAATTACCCCGGTACTTTCCTAAAAGGAATGGGAGTTTGTTATAAATGTGGAGAAAAAGGTCACCAGGCTTGTGATTGCAAGGGAAATAAATAGGCTATCAATGTTGAATGCTATAATTATAGGGAAATGGGGAATTATGCAAATGAATGTCCTAATCATCAGGGAAACTTACCTCAGAAAAGGCCAAGGGATCAAGGACAATCTTATGCTGTTACTATAGTTGAAGTGGAATAATTAATGTATTAGTGCTTTTGGACTCAAGGATTATATTCTGGTTATAAGAATAATGTGATATATATAAGGATTGTACTGCAGTACTTGTTGTTTTCATTATGTTTTTAATATGATGAAGGTAATCATATTTTTATATGTGAAAATAAGAGAAACATTACTTTGTTTGAGGAATATTATGATACAATTGATTTTGGAATTTAGAGACCTTTTACAGAAAGTCTGGACGAAGGTATTTTGGATAACTATAAATGTTGGAATGGCTTAAGTTGAACTTTGGATAGTATTGTTTTAGGTTAAAACATTTCGGAAGATTATTTTTGGAATATTATAATACTATATTTTTAGGAAAAGGACAGCCTGGAGGTCAGGGGATAACCCATCACATCGGACAAAGCTGTAGGAATCGAACCCACAACCATAGTGCAACATGCCTTTATTACCTACCACTAGCCCACAGGAAGTCCCTGGTTATTACAAAATAGTTTTCCTAATCTAAATGGTATGTGTTAATATTTGGAACCTTATACAATTATGATAAATAGAATATTTTGAGTTCTATTACCTTTTAAAGTGAATGATGGGTTTGTAGTAAAAATTTATTAAAGAATGAAAGTCTACATGATAAGTAAGTATACTTCCTAACGTTCTTAGTAAATCACTTAAATAAATTCATCAACATTATGAAAGGTAACTTAAAATAAAAAAAATTTATCGGTTAACTTTTCCAATTGGGGAATCAATGACCGTTTAACCAATCACATGTCTGTGATTTTCATGTAGTTAAATTTCTCCTAATCCTGTTTTATACAACTCTCCATCAGACCATGATGGTTTGTTTTTCCTCTATATCCATATTTTCATAGAATCCTAGTATGGGCTATCTCGGGTGACCTTTATACTTCTCTTTATTTCTTTTAAAGTTATATTTTTATTAACCCTGTTTCTGATGTGGGTTTTACATAAAGGTATTTTCTATTTTCAACCTTCTATTTTCAATGAAAAATTTCAAATTGTGAGGATGCAATTTTTTGATGGAAGGGAGAATGTAACCCCCTGAGCTTCCACGATACACCTCTCTTTCAATAATGCAATAGCTTGCATTGTACGCATGTTTTAGTTCTAACACACCGCGACCAATAAAAGTAGCAGTTATGAATATTAATACCCACTTTTTGAAATTATATAAATTTTATTTTTCAAAAATGGAATTTATTTTTTTATTCGGAATATCGAAAATATCCTAAGCTGAATTTTTTGTAATTTTCTGAGAACTTCCAATTTTTTATGAATAGTTAAAAATACTTAAAAACAAAATTTTTAATAAAAATAATTTATAGTGATAAATTATACTATTGAGAGGTTTTAAAGTATAATTATAATATATTTTTACCATTTTATCCAATGGTGGTCATTAGAATTAATTTCACTTTGAAATTGGACATAAACAACTGTCAATCTTATGATATATATTGTTTCTTAAAAACACGCTCTTTGTTGTGACTATGGGAATTAATTATAAAATTAATTAATGCAACTTATATGTTTGGAATTTTGTAAAATAGACCTTATTTTTGAATTCAGAATATCAATTATAGCATAGGGTGAAATTTTGGCATTGTTCTGAAAAACATCAATTTTTGATGAATAGTGAAACCACTAAGTAATAGTTAAGAAAACTGATTTTTTTTGTTTAAATTAAACATTACCACTTCTATGAATTTAATTTCAAAAATCCGACATACATAGTTGTCATTAGTATGTAAAATTTGGTTCAATGAGATTAAAATAATGTTTATTGAATAGTAACATTAAAGTTTTATTAATCGCGATTAAAGGTAATTAGTGACATTTAAGGTAAAAATGATATTATAAAAATATGAAAATATCTTGAAACTTATCCTACCCTTATGGGATAAGTCATGTAATACCAGTAAAATCCATGGATAAACTTGGGGACCCCATGGAGCCACTTGGGTAAGAAAATGACATTAATAACTTTTTATTTAAAGTAAAAATAAAATTGTCACAAACATGTGTTGTTTTACTAAAACAATTACTACATGGGATTATATAATTTAGCTTTTCGACTATAAATATTAATTGTAAATATAAAAATATTTCCTAAATCATGATATGTTTTTTATAATTTTTAAACATTAAATAAATTAAATTTTTTATGACACAATGATGATGCAACGATTACCTCATTAATTAACGATTTAAATAAAATGAAAAGATAATGTAAAATATAAGCCTTACACTTGTAAAAAACCTATTGGATGAGTATATTTCGATACCATATCACCTTATACTCAAAATATATAATTTTGGGACCTCTAAAATCCCAAAATCATTTCATAATAATGTAATATTTCATGACATTCCAAGAGTGACCCTCCTCTCCTCTTATAAAAGGCCCCCACCACTCCCACCTTATTCACACCTTCCAGCCATTTGGCTTGGCCAAACTCTTCCCAAATACACTCTCAACTTCCCTCTCTTACTCCTAGAATCATCACTTTGGGCATAAGTTTTCCCAAGGAAGCCTTTGGCTCAAATCAAAAAAGAGTTACCCGATTTTAAGGTAATGTCTTCTCTTATGTTATTTTGTTTCATTTTTCTTCTCCAACCCCTTAAACTCTTTTTATTCATTATTTTGTAACAAAAAAAAGTATCTTCGATATACTATAATGTTTTTATGAGAAGGATTTTATTTAAACTTACACACTCCGTCGTCTAATGGTTAAAGAACATACGGTTTCTGTGGTTGGTGAATTTCTGCCTCATGAAATGATGATTGTTCAATATTCTTTTAACACCTACCATGGTGGACATTAAGTTGTCACTATAATTATATATGATATATATTATGTTTTTGTTTTCCTTATGCTTCTGTATTTCTCATTTACGGAATACCTTTATGATTTCCATTATGGGTAAACGCGATAATTTCATTTTTTGAAGTGCGGACTACCGCCCCCTCAAAGTGATTCTAATCTTTAATGCCATATGTGGGATGTATGAAGGATGTAATAAATGATATTATATATTATATTATACTGGAATTATTATATGACTTTATATCATTATGATTCCATTCCTTTAAATACGAAATAGAAATGAAAGTAGCGTTCATGCGTATATACGGCTTACCATCTCCATGAACGGTGCATTTCATTTCTTACCTATAAATGTTATGTAATATTATAATTGAATGTATATACGGGATATATATGATATATATGATACCTAAATCATAAATATAATTTTGGATATAATGGATATTTTACCACATGAACAACTTGTAATTATTAGAAGTTTATTTTAACCCAAGTACCAAAGATCGACAAAACGAACATTATTAACATAAATAATTAAATAATGTTCATAACATGGTATTAAGTGATATAAATGGAATAATGAACTTGAAAAAGGTTCTTAAGAATGTATAAATTAACTCTATTTTATCATTCATGAGGATAAAGAACGATCGAGTCAAGTCAGACACGAGGTAAGGGAACTTCTTAACCCAATTTCCATTCTTTGGGTTAATCTACTACTTTCAAATTATGTCATGATATTAATATGTCCTATCTTGTATTTGTACTTTCATTTTGTTTACTTATAGTGAATACACATAATTGATATATTTTATTTAAAAAAATTTCTTTTTAAGGGACTTCGTCTCAATCTCCATTCATTGAGGCATATTTTGTTTTATACACAAATTTCTTCTATACGGTGTATAAACACCTTTGACTTTTACATTTATTCAAAAGGAATCTTTTTATACGCTGAATTTTACTAAATGACAAAAAGGAATGTTTTTCTGGTCATACGTATGCGGCGACAACGACTTCTCCACCGCCGTGACCATTATTTGAGTTTCGGCTTCCACTACAAGAAATAACTTTTTTTAAATGAAGAATAAATACTATGTTTTAATTTTCTTTTATTTTGGTCTTGAAAATGGTTTTGATAATGTTTTTGTTATATCAATGTGTTGTATTGATATCTTGTGATTGAAATTTGGAAATGTTATTTTTCCTTTATGCATGTTTAATGTGATACGATTATGTTATGGTTTATAATATGTTTAAATTTGTTTATATGAGGAATGAATTAGACTTAATAAGTGACGTGTGGAGCCCACTATAGCTCCAAGATGCATCGGCGGGTCTCATGAGACAAACTAGTGTCTTGGAACGAGGCCTTGAAAAAATCTTATTTGTAGTCTTGGCATGAGGCCTTGGCTACGTGGTTATGATAATCTGGAATTATGCATTCCATCATTATGAAAGTGGTTATTGATATTGCATGTGATTATTAGACTAGTAGAATATCCATGTGAATAATTAGATGGAATTATTTCATTTTATTTTTCCATATTATGATGAAGTTCATGTTTAAAAGGCTTTTGTTTAGTTATACATTGCCTTAAATGTTTATGTTTATTTATGAAAGCTTCCGCTATATTGTTATCCTTACTGAGCATCTGAGCTCACCCCTTTCAACATTTTAATTTTTCCAGGATGTGAAGAAGTATTTTATGAATGACCTGAAGGGATAATATGAGGGGATATGAAGACAAGATGATGTTGTAGTTTTGTATTACTTTATGATGTAATGTAAAACTTATGAATGTATCTAGTGTTTCTAAGGCTACTAAACTAATAAGTCCTTTGAGACTTGATCTTTCGTGATCATGCCAATGTTACGTAATACTTCACCGACTCTTGGTAACTAGGGTCAGGGCGTTACATGTTTTGTCCTCATTTAATTGGACTAGTTTCTCTAGGTTAGAGAAGTTGCTGTTTATCTCTTATATTTGATGACTAGACCTATTTACGAAATTTGGATTTGTTAATTCATTTGTATAGAAGTTACAAATTGATGATTTTGAGATATTGAGATGAATCTAATGGACTCTTGAGGATGACCTTCTGAGATAATTACTAATTGGGTAATCAATGGTTTCAAAGGTTAGGGGATGAATATTCTAGTGAAAAATAGTTTTCCTAGGGCGAGGGAGCCCTTGTAGGTGTCTTCTTTACAGGTTTTCATGAGAGCCATTGGAAATTCCATGGTTGGGATACTAAGATTTCACATACCCCTTTGGGTCATTTTTTGATCAATGATCTATTAGAGACAACTAAGGTATATTTGGTATGTTTCTACACTGGGTGTGTTTCAGTTTTTTTTGAGCTAGAGGAACCCCTCATATGGTGTCCTATTCTTGATTTACCGTTAGGACTATTTAAAGATGTTTCCTTGGGGGTGACCAGAGGGAATGGTTGTATAGGGGAGTCCCTGGTTATGTGTATCTTTATACCATTACCTCAGGGATTGTGGGAGCCCCTATTATTGGTTTGGACCCGAGGAAGGTTGTAGAGAGGTCAAGGTGGATTTTTGGTTAGATGATAGGATCCTGGGTGTAGAAAGAGGCCCCATGAGTTGTTAAATGAGAGTGTATCAGTATTTATAGTTCATCTATTTGGATGATGAGTGAAAGGTTAGATCTTCACACCTTCAGATATCCTTTATCCATGATGTTCAATGATTTTTCTAGATAAATCATTTTTTTGGCAGTAGAACATTGTGATATTGTGCATTGGGTGTTGTCCTTGAGTTTCGATCTATTTTCCCACTCCGATGGCTAGTTTTGGTTACATGGACTTAGGAAGAAAAATAGATGATCTAGATGAATTCATCCAACCTAAAGTTGATTATTCACCATGGATATAGTGGATTGGGGACCCTGAGGTTCTGAGTCACTTATGGAGTGGGTTTTGGGTACCAGGATGCATTCATGATCCTATGGTTAGTAGATATAGTTATTATTTCAGTTTTTATATGGATCCTTTCTTATTGGTTCTATAATTGGTTATTTATTCATTCTATAAAACTTTCAGAGCTGACAAGTATCTAGTTCTATCAACCATGATATTCATGTCACCAGTTCAAATCAATCTATTTGAGTCCTAGAGACTAATATATCTGCATTTTCCAGGCGTATGCCTGTGGTTGTGACATGGGATTTGTAATTCATGCATATTATTGTATATATTGTTTGTCCTGTGTAGATCTAAAAAATGATTCATTTTTTGTGTTTGGGTGATCCACATGTTTTAAATCCAATAGTAGGGGAAAGAGTATAGGTAGATTTACCTCAAGTTCTATGATAGAACCAATGCTTGGTTGTTTTCTTGTTTTTAACCCCATTTTTATGTTTTTTCTTATATAATAACTATATTAGTTTGGGGAAAGGTTGGGTATATCACATATGAATACACTTTTTATGGCATTATATTATAGTTCCACCATAGGGGTAGCCAACTAATTTTTTTCTCAACCCCTATACATGCACCTTTGTGTGTGTGTAGATCTAATGAAATATTTAATGTAAGAGAAAGAGTTGTGTAGTGGGTGGGGTTGATCGAGCAATGATTCTTGTGTATAATATCGTTATTGGACTAGTGTAGTGTTATCAATGTGGGAACCTGGTACATGGCTTTTCATAGTGTTGGCTATAGAGATTGATGTATTTATTTTCAGTTTTTTTTTCATTTTTTATATTTGGTCTGCCTATTGGGTGACCAAGTATTTTATTTTTTTCATACATAAAAATCTTTATAAATTCATTCTAATTTACATTTGTTATTATATATATCTTTTCAGTTATTTATTATGCATAATCAGATTATTTTCCATGATTTTGAGTTTGATTATTTGTTACTATTATAGAACATTGATAAGAGGTTATAGCCTCTCTACAACACATCTTGGTCACTCACCGATATTTAGATACCTCTTGAATTTAGGGAGGCACAAATGAGACCTTTCGGTGAGCCTAATTGGGTGATGTGTTAGGTCAACTAGGGATGATTCATTAAACATGTCATGTGAAACATGTGAAAAATTTATATAGCGTATAAATATTTATAAAAATATCATTCTGAACACTTATAAATGGTTCCTCTCAGTACCCCTTTAAACCCACACAATGAATTTGGATTCCTATTGAAAATATTTGCTTTCTTCCTCCCATATAAATCTCGTCCTTTCCTTGAGCCCCTTGGAATACGAGATTGTCCCAACAACTCCATTTCTAATTATTATTCCACTAAATTATTAGGTCCTAAGCATGAGTACTGAAGAACCCATGGTAGGATGATGATAAATGTATTATTTTATTTTAAATTAATTTAAGGAGATTTTTTGAATAAGAAATGACTATTAATGATGTTGATGTTTCTAATGGGTTTTCTATAAGTATAATCCTTGGATGTTCAATCTCTAGTAGATTGAACCCACCGAAGAAGGAACTTTTTATATGACTGTAAGTAAATAGAAAGTGAGAAATTATTATTATGATCATTCAATGATGAAAAATCACTTTGACAGAAGATCTAATGGTCCGTCCTGCTGAGCAGGTGATTTTATAAATTTTTATGTTAAACTCACCCGTATAATTTTCAAAAAATATATTTAAAAACATTTTTGGAAAAATATTATTAGAAACACTTCTAAAATAATATTTCTTAATTTGAAAAATGGATTTCTGGAAAAAAAATTGTGAGTTTAAATAATGAATAAATCCATGTTGAGGGAATATTTAAAGATTTATAGAAGTTAAAATTTGATTTTTTCTAGAAGAAAAAAAATTCTCTAGAATTAGGATGATGAATTTTTACAAATAAATAACGTAAGTTCAACTGAAATAAATCTAGAAGAAATCAAGATAGTTAAAAAAATAGAAATATAGAAGAATATTTATATGTTAAACTGATGTAAGTTAGGAAGAAATTTTTTTAATTTAATTGGTATAAATCTGGATGAAATTTTTTAAGTTTATCTTAATGAAATTTGAACCAACATTTTTATGTTCAAAAGATAGAAATCTTGAAGGAAATTTATACACTAAATTAAAATTAATATATATGAACTAAATATAAATTATTTAAAGCTACAAAAATTGTGAATATTTATATCTATATATACATTGTTTTAAAATCATTTCAATATTTGAAGAATATTTGAATAGTTTTTTAATGAAGAGATTTGAGGAAACTTAAATGAATATTTTTGACTCATAAATTTTAGAAGATTATATAATTCATTCGATGAAATATTTGGAATATAGAATATATCAAAGTTTGAATATTTAGATCTACTAAACTTATTAGCGAGATTTGAGTTTACAAAAAGTGACGATATCATTGAAAAAGATATTGAAACATGATTAGAAGTAAAATTATTTGATTTATTAAGTTGTTGCTTATATCTTTATTTGTATAATGATATGAATTTTAAATATTGTAATTTAATAAGATAACTAAATGTTATTTTACGATCACATAGGTTACTTTACTATACTAATAGTGAGGTTGATATTCAAACCTATCAAATTACTATTCCTTTAATAATATTATAATTCTAATAGTCTAAATTGTAATAGTCATAATGGATACCTAAAATATATAAATACCTCATATTTAATTCATTATTCATTCAATTATAAATTATATAATTTTTAATATATTATCATTTTCAGAATATATTATTTAATTATTAATATTTGGTCTCATTTTTTTAGTTTTTTTCATGAGTGTGGTCAATATAGGAGATCAAGCAGGTCCATATTTCTATATTATCGATAAATTATTTTTTATTTTGTTGTCCCATTTTAATACATTAAAGTATTATAGCTATATTTATTCTATAAATTTAATTTCAAAATCAATATAATAAATAAACTATTGGTTCTAGGTTATGGTGAAAGTGCTTTATAATATACTACAATAATAAATAGGTCACATTTATTTAATCGGATGAGAAATCTCATGCATAGATGGCCTTCCAAAAGATACCTCCAGAAGTGGGAGGATTTTATATGCCACGTTTTTTATCAACATAATATGCTTATGATGAAATTTTATGTCATAACATATGAAAATTAACAAAATCCATGGTTTTCCAAATTTACTCATTCAAGTTTTCTATGTCTTATTATTTATATGCATGGGTTATATTGTGATTTATTTCTCCTCACATATTCTGGTTAAAAATGTATTTATTTCATCCCCTATGAAACCAATAAGTGGTACAGGACATTACCATGGATATATATATATATATAATCTTAAATTTATTGAGAAAATTTAAATATTCTTATACATTTATTTATAGTTGTTAAATAAGACATGTTGAAATATTTCATTGGTTCTGTATCATGATGTATGAAATGAGATATCAAAAAACATGACATAGTTTGAAATTTATTATTTATTCATCTAATATTGTATGATATTGTGATATCACTAGTTATAATATATACACAATGTATTTCAAAAACAGATTGTTAAATCGAAAAAATGATATGAATATTCATCATTGAATACAACTAACATATTTAAAATTAATATTATTTTTCTACAATTAAACTATTTTTCCAAAAATATTAAAAATAATGAATTAAGATTTACATAATATCATTTGAATTATATGTCATCCACCAAATTCTGTAATCCGATCAGTGAGGAAAAATTTTACTTTTATTTACAGTCAATTATAAATTCAGTTATTTATTTATAAATTGTAAATAAATAAAAGGAATTTTGGGGATGTTTCATTATTTACAAATTATTTAGTAACTAATTAATTTTAATGCAATTTTAATAAATTAATTATTATTTATGAAACATTGTTTAACAAATAATTTTTAAATAGAAATTGTTAATTTTATAAATATTTTTTGAAATTACATATCATCCTTATAGATTATAAATAGAGAATATTTAATCATTATTAAGGATAATTTTTAAATTTTCTGAAAATTAGAATAAAAAATAGAAATAAAAAGTGTTTATAACCTAGAAATTAATTTAAAGGTTATGAATAGTAATAAAAAATTTATAATAAATATGTTTAATGTTTTCAAATAAATTATATTCATTGATTAATTAAAAATAAATAAGTACTCAATTTTTAATAAAGTGATTTTATTCTTCAAAAATATGTTTTTGTCAAAAAAATTTATTTCATTTTGTGAAAGGAAATTATAATTATTTTATAACCTATTTTCAAAATATAATTCTGAGGAATTAATTCAATTTTTTTAATTATCATGTTAATAATAACTTGTGGGGAATTTATATAATTTCTCTAAAAATATTCATTTTCATTAAATAGTCAAAATGTAAAATTTCTATAAATTTCTATTTAATATTCCTTAAAAAGTTAATTTAAATGTATCATTATGTATTTTAAAATATATTAATGTAACATAAGACACATCTATTTGAATGTAAAATATTTATTTTTATAATAATCATTATTATATTCGATTTGGTATATTTTTATTTTTAGTCATAAAAAATAATTTTTCTAAAAATTCAGTTTCATTGCGTTTAAAATGTTTATATTAAAATTTCCTTCTTTAAATTTTCAAAATTGAATCCTAAAAAACAATCCCATAATTTTAATCATTGGGTTAGTTTTTTAAAATATTTCCACTTTATTTTTTGGTCATTATGTATGTCACTAAAGTAAATATTTATTACCTTGGCAAGGGTAAATGGGTAATGTAACATTAAACCTGTTGGATAAGGCCTAAAAATAACCATAAAACTTGTAGTTAGATTATTGGTTTATTATTTTTTCAATAAAAATTTATTACTCAAATATTTAGAAATTTATTTCTACTTGAATTTTGTTCTAAAATTTATATTACATTAATTAAAGGATGAAGTCCAAAATTTAACACGCATCCATTTAACATCTATAATACTTCATGATAGGGTCAAAAACATGTTATATTTAGTTATAAATTGTTATTTAAAATATAAATTAATTTATTCACCCTGGAATCTTTTTTTAGTTTTTAGTAATGGAATAATTTCATTGAAATCTTTTGAAACACTCATATAGTGCTTGTTCAAATAATAGATAAATCCAGTAAATGATATTCAAAAAATATTCATCAATTTTAATGGTATATGGTTTATAATAATAATTATTATCCACTTTCAGGCCACCTTTCATTTAATATAAATATTCATGACCCTTAGAATTGTAAAAAAACAAAGATATTGTGGTAGTCATCAAAAGGGTTAGAGGGGGATTAAAACTATGAGAAAAGGGATAAAACATTAGATAATATTGTCTAATTCTTATAGGGTGTTATTATTTCAACGTATTCCCATCCTATATTCAAAATATATCAATTTTATCCACATTTAAAAAATAATAATTTTTATTAATATAATATATTAAGTATTACAAAGTGTGTCACTCCTCTCTCTTTTAAAATGGAATATCCTCTCGTCCCTAATTCACAAGGTTTTATCACTCAATAAGAGCCATTAACATTTTTAATATAGTATTATCCACCTTTCCCAATTTTTATAGATTATATTCCTTCCAAAATAACATCCTTTCAGCGATTAAGAACTAATATAATAGAGGTTTCTCAATGAATAGGCATTACTCTTAATAGAGTAATTTCAATTTTATTTCATCTTATACTTAATATAAATATATAAAAACCACATAAAAATAATTAATAAATCATTATAAATATAACGATGCGTTTTTATTATCAAGGTACCACCACATTGCATTCTACAGTAAGTGAAAATATCACTCATGCATATATACGAGTAACCGTCTCCACATGAAAGTATATTTATTTTTTCATCATTATTTTACATGGATGGTTATAAAGATATAATAAATGGAATTATATAATTTTTTTTAAATATTTTTATTTTTATAAATATAACATATCATTTACCTTCATATCATTCCTCCCATTAAAAATAATAACACCTCTTGTTCATATGTGTAAACAACTATCTCTATGAAGTGGTGTGATCCATTTTTTATATCATCCTTTGATAGAGATTTATAAATATATATATATATATATATAATAAATATATATTATATTTACATCATTTTTAACAATTTTGTGATAATTTAACCACCATAATGATTTTTGTATAAGAACTACCGAATGAATAATTACAAGAAAAAGGGAATAGTCGGCACTTAGAAAAAACAATTTTGATATATAATTATTTACAAAAAATTATTGACACGTCATATGTGAAACATATATGATATTAAAAAAATAGTTGTTTTAGTTATATAATTATAATAAATTTAAATTTATTATTCATGATTATAAAATCATTTTACAATGAATGTTCATCCAACTATATGAGTATCTCATTTCAGTTTACTTGAGACATATTCCATTTCCACTACATGTTTCTTTCATGTGTTGTATATACAACCCATTTAATATGATATGTCATTGATCCATTTATATTAATTTTATTTAATCTTTTAGTTGAATTTATTTTTTCATGGGGGTTATTATTCAAAATTTACCAAATGGTAAGGGCATTATATTTCACTTCATTTTTAATTGAGATTAAGTATAAATAAATTTCCATTGAAAAAAATATAAGATACTTATATAATAAATAGATTAAATTTTTTATAACCTCTTATTATTTCTGGGTTTTATATGTTTATTTTATTTTTCTTTTCTTTTTGTATTAGGAATAAACAATACATTACATTTAAGGTACATTATTGTAATAATCGTATTTTAAAGATTTGTTTTCATCAAAAAAATTTCCATGTATATACTTTCATTAAAAAGTTTTTAACTATGTTTTTAATATTATTAAAATAATTATTAATATCATTTTTATCCCAATTTTACATTATATAAATTTTTTAAAAATGATTCATCTTGTTATTATTATTATCATGTTTTTTAAAATCCTCTTTTTATTTGTCGAACATGATTCTTTTTACCAAAAGTTTATTTAGAATCATTAGTTTAACATACACCACATGGGAGGATTTTACTACCATATTGATTTATCCATATTTTTTAAGGTTTATTTACAGTCTTCCATGGTTATTTTTAAAGAAATTGTTCTCCCAATATTTTATACTTGTTTAGATTTTGAATAACTTATTTCAAAATGAAAGGTGAATTTTCATGAAGAAATATTATAGGAGTATTTTAAAGGTATTTTCATCGATGAAAACACCCATTTATAATAATTGGTATATGATCTAATGATATAACCTTTATTATTTCTCTAGATTATTAATGAAGATGAAATATTAATATTCCATATTTTTTATTCAATAGAGATAATTATTGACTTATAAGTCATATTGATAATAAATTGTATTCATCATTCAAAATATGGGGAATGCATAAGTGGTATTGGGGGAGGGTGGGGACCAGTTATAGATGTCCACATGAATGATTTATTTAGAATTTTATTTATGAACCATTATGAATGATTTGAATAGAGAATTACCATGGATGATGTAGTTTAAAACTAAGGTGTCATAGATTTAAAATAATGTTTCATGATTTTAACAATTTATGTCTCATTTTTCAGGATTAAATGGTTTTTCACAATGATTATTATTTATTACACCCAACTTTATAGTTATTTTGAATGTCTATAACTATGAGTAATCTATTTGAAAATTAATGTGGTACGTAACACAATGATTATACTCTTTCAAAACTAAAAGATATGGGAGTTGGAAGGAGTAACCTTGTGATTGTTCCGATCATTTTTCATTATATATTATTAACAACATAAACATATTTTAGTTTATTTACATGTTAAACTAGGTAAAAATTTACTTTTAGTTATTTTATTGTACCAACAATCAAAGAGGAATTACATTTCAATTTCTTTTTTCCCAAGAATGTGGGAAGAAATACCACGAAGATTGTCTCAATAAAATGGGTGATATTTTTTCTATATGTAATTGAAGGGAATAGAGAAAATAATTTCCAAATAATTTTATGTATTATATGCGGGTAAGTTGTAAATTATATTATTCAAAGCCTTCATCCAAGGGATAACTCCAAGACCAAGGAACTATATTATTTCAATTACTGAAGTGGAAGGGTTGAAGTGTTTATGTTTTTGGATTTATGAATTATTTTTATTGATGTATTATATCAAATATATTATGATTATAAGAATTATGAAACATATAAATATTATTTTTCAGTAGTTTTTCTTAAAGATTTATAATTATATGATGAATGACACAAATAAATTTAAAATTAGATTTATCATTTTGTTTGTTATATTTTGTGTTTAATTGAATATATTTTATGGTCTATGATTATAATTAATGAATAAGGACAGTGTAAAATATTTGGAAAAATATATTTCATCATTAATTTTTTTAGGTAAATTAGGTTATTATAATATTTTAGGAAAATATAAGATCAATGAATTCACATGTTGTTTTGAGAAATTATGATATAATTCATGTTGTATTAAGATAAATGTTAAATATTATCTTATAGAAAATAATACATGATTAAATATTCTATATAATTTTTATTTTTATTTTAGTTATGTTTTTTGGAGGACTCATATGGTTAGTTAATTATTAATTATTTTATCTGCACCTTTGGGTGTTATTATTGAGGTTTCGAAGATTTCTGTGTTACATATATCCATATTGGATAACCTATGCTAATCATTTTGGTTTTAGTGAATGTTTTAAGACATAAGAAATGAATCTTGATTATTTTATAGATATTTTTATCCATTAAATGTTTATTTTAGTTCTTCATTCATGAAAAAAATCATCTATAATTTTCATTTCCAGAAGTAAGAGATGAAGTAGAAACTGACCGAAGCACAATTGAAGGATAAAATTTTTCTTTTGAAATATATTGAAATAAATAATGTATATTTAATCATTTTATCCATCTTGATATTAAAATAATTCTAAAAATTTATGAAAAATATTTGGAAATAATTTTTTTTCTTTTACCAATATTTTTTATGAATTTAATGTCTTTTAACCCCTCAATTATTAATAGTTTCGTGGAAATTAAATTTCTCAAAACTGGATTCTAAATTACTCTGTATTACTCATTAGAAATTAATTTTATCCTTAGTTTTTGTATTTATCTTTTTTAAATAGCGCAAATTATTTTTGAACCTCATTATGTTTTATTTTGGGTAAAATGTTTGTCCCTGATTCCCACATATCAATGTATGTTTTATTGTTCCTTGGTAATATATGGTATTTCAGCCAAGGAATTTTAAACTATTGTACCATTAAAAATCGATTTGAAAAATTCAAGGGAGTAATTTATTTAATAGGATTAATGTAACACCTATATATTTTATGAAATGTTTTTATTTAAATAAATTGTATTTCTTTGATATCTTTCTTAACAGAAAACAATGATTTTTATGAGAACATTGATATAGGCTAAAAATAATATTATTAAAATGCATACATTTTAACCTAGATATTTATTTGGAAGGTATGAATAGTAATAAAAACATTATCAAAAATATTTTAAATGTTTAAAATAATGAAAGTTTGTTTATTATCTAATAATTAATAATCACTCAATTTTTATTATTGTTATTTTTTTGAACAAAAAACTATTTTCTTCAAAAGTGAATTCCATTACATATTGTAAATAGAAATTATAATTACATTATAAAGTTTTATATAAATTTTATAATAAAATTAATAAAAATTGAGAATTTAAAATATTAATAATAACATAGGGTGAATTTTTCATGAAAAATCTATTTTCCAGAGAATAGTAAAAATTTAAAATTTTGGTAAAATAACCATTTATTTTTATTAAATATTTTAATAAAAATTTTAAATTATATTTTTAATTATAAAATTAATTAACATGGGTTTAATTTAATTATACATAATAAAATTAATTACCTATAAATCTTCTTTATAAATTATTTTGATATAAGTTTATTTCTTGGCTTAAAAATGAATTTATCTAGAAACTGTTTTCTGTTACATTTTTAAAGATTATATAAAAATTACATTATAGGAATTCTATAAATTTAATTTTAAAAACTGGATTCCAGATTTATAAATTGTAGGTTCAAAAGTTGTAAATATACCCCTTTAATTTTTTTCATTATGAGTAGTAATAGTAGTAAATATTTGACTATCAGTAAGGTCAAAAGGGTAAAACATGGTAAAAACAATGTGATAAGGCCAAAAAAGCTCACAAAAAATTACACTTATTTTATTGGATATGTTTTTTTGGACCTAAACCATCAAGAAAAAAAATAAATTTTTTACACTTGACTTTTATTCTAAAATATTTATTATCTTATTTAAGGATAAAATAAAATTTTTCCCTCCATTGATTTTAATGTGTATAATATTTTGTGATAGGGATAAAAACAGGTTTTTTAATTAAAATTTTTAATTTTAAATAATAATTAATTATTTTTGTCTCTTTAATTATATTTAATTTTTTGGTTTAATAATTCCCTTAAATTCTAGCACAACGTTAATACTGTGCTTGTTAAAATAATAGAAAAATTGCTTACAAGTTATTAAAGACATTAAAATTAATATAATATGGATTAATGGTTGAGTTTGAATGATTTTTTTTATAAATACCATTTTATTGATATTTTAAAATTTTATATTTTAACTATATCAATCTTTTGATGTTTTTTTAATTCATATTGCATGAATAGACTATAAATGACTTTAATGATATCTTATAAAAAAATAATATTTTATTAAATGATATAAAATTTATTAAAAAAATAACCCACCAATTTAATGAGAAATGGGTGGTAATATCAAATATTTTCCACTTATGGTGAATTTTTTCTTTTATATTAATATCAATGACCACAAAAATGATTAAATAACTATAATATAATATAAATCATCAAAAGGGGTTACAGATAGATTTAAACAACGATATATGGGTTAAAACATCACCTAAACAGGTCTAAATATTATTTTATTATATTATCCACTATATATACTAAAGTTGGGTGTTTTCCAGCTGATGTGTTGCCTCCACAAATTACCATGTCACCCAAATTACTCTCTCATTACCAATTATACCCCCAACCATCACGCCCCAAATCCATGATTTTTTCACCTTCTTCCGTGTATACAGAATCACCATCCCGTCTAACCCTTCGGCTCCAACTATGATTAGGGTTTCAGCAGTCCTCAATTCCCTCAATCTCCTCCCATATTATGTCCTCGACCATGACAGCCTCATCGCGCTTACCATCCCTGGCCTTGAAAACCTCATCGCAGGTCGCGGTCTGCATCTCCCTCGACCAGAGGCTCCTTAGATCTACTCCTACTATTAAACCCGCCTTCTGTATCCCTCCTTCATCGACATTTGGCTTCTCCCTGGCTGAAGTACAGTCTTAGGGTTTTTCATTCTTCCGTTACAAGTCCGTAAGAACCTATTTCAAAGAAAGGTTTCCCGCAAAAATGTCGACTCTATCGATCTCCTCCTCCCAGTATCTATCTATTCGGACATGCTGGTGATCCATCTTCCTCCTTATCTCTCTTTTAGCATAAGTCTACATCATTTTTTCTATCTTCCTCACATTACCTCTACCGGTTTTTGCAGCTCGCAAATCCATCTTCAGTCGACCCCGCTACCTATGGTTCTTCCTCCAGAAGCATCATCATTGACGTCTGATCAGTTTACCGATGCAGACCATAGGTATAGCTTCATACATCTTGATTCTGCACTCCTACCATACCCTTTTTTGTGTTGAAAATTTTCTATTGCATTTTCTGTGAACTATTCATTCAACATTTCATTCTATCCCCAAAATATTAACTATTTTTACATCATTAACGATGCCTCTTAGGATTTTATTGAAAGTTATTTCATTACCATATATTCATGGTTATTCATAGTAGGTTAACTCTTTGATGAGTACATGGAGTTATGTTCTTGAATTTAACCTTTTCCTAGATTTGGATTCAATCAATGTTTTATTCTTTACTTTAGTTATTTTAGGCATCATGTTCATGATTCAGAGATGCTAATTTCATTATGGTATATTATCCTCATTTCATTTCAGCAGTGTTTTATCTATTTAATTGTTAATTGCTTAAATTTTTTTGTTGCATCATTAATAAATATTATTAAAGTTGTTTCAGGGATCTATTTGTTCAGCAATGTTTTATCTATGTATTGAGATTCTACTTCTTTGTTCATATCTAATTCGATGACAATACCTTGTGAGATTGGATGCGGTATACAAGAACTAAATTTTACTGTGAGATTTTTGTTTTTATCATTCTAAAAAATTATTGATGTGTCTCGTGAGTTTTTTTTGTTCTAGGCAAGGAAAATAGTTCAGAATATTCCTAAATAGTCTCCTCAAAGATAAATCCTTTCATCAGATGTATCAGTAATGAAAATACTATAACATCAAATGCTTGTTGTAAACAGATGGTTGATGATATTGGTATGCCATTAAATCCATAGTTGGACTATTTTATTATACTAATGTTATTATGTATGTTATTCAACTATTCATCTCATATCATTGTGTTTCATTTTGTTGATATTCTATGCATCCCATTTACTAAAATAAATTTTTGGATTTTAACTACATTCTTCTTCCTTGAACAATCTATAATTCAAACTTCTTAGAGCACCTCCACATTCCATTACATCCCACTTTAGCATCCAATAGAACTTCTCCAGCATATAAGCAGATTTACCAAGGTTAATTTAGTTAAAAATAATTGATGCTTATACAAGTTATAATTTTTGAACACATGGTGCATAAAAAACCAACACCACCTTATTTTGGAATATGTAATATGTCTCCACTGCACACATTACAATTTTACCATTTATTTTCTTTTTTATGTACATTAAACATAGAAGTATTCTGTTCTTTAAAATATCGTAAAGATGTTTCACATTTTTTAACATCAATATATCTATTCACTGCTTGCAAACTAGCCACCCATATTAATTAGATTTATAGACTACTGAAAAAAATAAATATAATGTTGTATCATATACCACTGTTTAGCACTTTGACATGAATAAGTTGATTCTTATGATGTCATTTTGAATCAACCTATTTCTCAGTGATCATCTGTTTGTGTGTACATGTAGTCAACGCTTCAAAAGAAAATTTCACAATTGATTTAAATTCAATCCCATTAAGATAATAATTACGGGTGGTAGATATAACAATCATTGTGCTTCATTTTGTACTTGTTACATGATTTACATGTACTAAAATACATTTTTTTAACTAAATTATTTTCCTTGAAAAATCTATAATTCTAAATTCTTAGAGCATCTCCACATGCCTTAACATCAAACTTTAGCATCCACTGGACATTTTCCAACATATAGATAGAATTACCAATGCTATTTTAGTTTACCTGTAGGCTTTATCTAGAATGTCATTTTAGTACCATGTATTGAAGTTCATGGTTATTCAGACTAGGATAATTAGTGGATGAGGTCTCACATGCATGGATCCAACATTTCTGTATCAAATTGATCTAGCCATGAAAGACTTTGACAATGCAAAAATAGGTTATTTTTCTCCCATTTTCTTCAAAATATTTTATTCTAATCTTGTGCTCCTATAAAATTGACTATGTTATTAATGTACAATTCAAGACAATCTTAAAGTGTATAAATCTCAAAGAAATTAATAGGTTATGTTTTTCACCTTTTCAAATGTATTCTGGTCAGAATACGTGCATTATTATCTCAAAGCCTTCCTTTTCAAATTATGGCACATGGCAATACCTATGTTACGTAAGAACATAGTTGTTCTTGAATACCATGACTTTAATATTTTTTTTAATTATAACATAAACTAGAACTAAATTCGATATTACATTATACTTCTATTTATATTGGATTTTATATTGCACTTTATATTAGTTCATGATGTACTGAAATTACAGTTTACATTTCTGTTTTTATAGCTGTTTCAATATAACTTCATATTGTAGTTTATGTTGAAGTTTATATTGAATTATCATGTACAGAGATTTCATTTACCTTTTATATTATATAATCATTCATACATAATAAAATTTCCTTCTGAATGCTTTCTTTATCATGCTTGATCATATTTGAGTTTTCTAGTAGGTCTTCACCATTATGTTCAAACATTCCTACAAGATTTTATACTTCTACCTAAGATATGTCATCTACTCGGGTATATACAGTTATTCAAATCTATAACATTATACTGTTAACAATATGATATGTGCTTATTTGATTTCAACTGCAACAATTACCTTCAAATTCTTCTAACTATATTCTCCACATAGTTGGGCAGATGCATGGTGGTAGGACAGCTATGGTTTGGTGGTAATGGGGTTCAACACGTCTTTTGGTGATGGGTATTCTCTAGAGGTAACAGACCATGTCAATGAATTTATTTGAGATAACAGTTTGGTGCACTTACATTAATATGACACTGAAACATATTTAATGTCTTAAAGGTTGTTGAAACATAACAGATTCCAGATATTTTAGGTGAAACTATTTCCCTATTCTTCATTCATTGGTATTTTGAGAATTCTTATTGAAGTGTTTCCCAATTTCTCATAACATTGTAATAGTTTTCTTACTCATATTTATGGATTTCTTATTAAAGTGTTTCTTATTTAGTTATAAACAATATGTATTCTTATTTTTAAATATTAATGTATCTTTGGGTAAACATATCCACTATATATATAAAACTTGGGTGTATCCAAGCTTATGTGGCACCACCACATCAACCCATGTCACCAAAATCTAGTACTCAATTACCAAAAACCATACACAATCGGCTCGTAGCCCGACATTACCCCTCACTTTTCGACTCCAAAAACTGTATAACCGCGATCCAACTATGAACTTAGGGTTACCTTCTTCCTTCTTCTTCCTCACACGACGAGCACAATATAAAACCATTTCATCACACAGTTTTATTCAAAATCCACCTAATATGTCCCCTAAAAAGTCTTCGACAGAAGGTATTCACAATTATTATACATTCGTTGCTTCTGTTCGGTCATCTTCTACCCACTTCGACCACTAACTTCTTCCCTACCAATCTCTGATCAGCCCACATCATCCACCGAATCCAGTACTCAATTACAAATCTCTGATCAACCCACATCACCAAAATCCAGTACTCAATTACCAAAAACCCCTCCACTATCCGCTCGCAGCCCGGAATTACCCCTCGCTTTTCAACTCCGACAACTGCATAACCGTGATTCAACTACACACTTAGGGTTCCCTTATTCCTTCTTCTTCCTCCTGTGACGAGCACAATGTACAACCATTTTATCACACGGTTTCTTGAAAATCCACTTAAACTATCCCCCGAATAGTCTTCGACAGAAGGTATTCTCAATTATTCTACATTTGTTGCTTGTGTTCGGTCATCTTCTGACCGCTTCGACCACAAACTTCTTCCTACCAATCTTTGATCAGCCTGCATCATCCACCGAAAGTAGAAAGCATTTACTAAAAATCTACAAATTTCTCTAGTTCATGTATTTTGATGATCAAAATCGCCTATAGGAAACCCTAACTACTATATCACCTTCGTATGAAGTGAGAACCGAGCTAAATCCAATTATGGATCTTCTTTGAAGATTGGAACCGACTCAACTAGAAAAGTGAGAATGTCATGTTATCATTATCATAAATTATTTATAAGCATGCACCATGACCTAAATTTTTTTTTGAAGCATTTATTTCCCTATGTTTATTCGTTTATGCGAATACATATTAACAACTATAATGGTTTCTACTATGATAACTTTTCCAAAATCAATGCTTAGAACCATAAGCTACGGATTGAAGGATTGAGTTGCATGTTTGTTAATATTCTTGAAATTTATCGAGTAGAGGAAATATTAGTATAAATTGAGGTCTTTAGTTTTTTCCATTAGTATCTATGTTCATCCCCATTGAAAATTTTGAGTGCTCTGCTCTCAACGCCAAACTCCAATGTGCATTCAAATTTATTGACACCAGTATGACATCTAAGATTATTGTATTTTACATTTACATCTAATTTTATTGAATTATTTCAAAACAAATCATATATTTAACACTCACTATCTCATATTAATTCTGGGGAAATATGATACTATATTTCCACATCTCTTACTCAACCAACAACAATGACCAACTATCATATAGCTTATACATCTGCTTTGAATACTAGGATTAACAGCTTTACACCACATCATATGGTGTAACACTGATAACCCGACCTTATTTTATTCCTTCCATATATTTTAGTAATATTTATCAGCATTTCCAGTTTTTTAATGTAATGTTCACTATGATTGTTTCATACAACGTTGATTTCCATATGTTTATTTACTTAGGTGAATTTCTATTAACAACTATAATGGTTTCTACTATAACAAATTTCTCAAAAACAATGCATACAGTCGTAATCAATGGATTGAAGGATTGAGTTGCATGTATGTTAATAAACTTTCAAGTTACTAATCAGAAGAAATATTAGTATAAACTATTTTCTTTAGTTTTTCCTTCAGTAGATCTGTTCATCCCTACTGCAAAGTTTGAGCACTCTGACCTCTACACTGGGCCCCACTATACATTCAAATTTATTGACACCAGTATGTCTTCTTAGTTTATTGTATTTTACATTTACATACACTTTTGTTGAATTATTTCTAAATTAATCATATATTTAACACTCACTGTCTCATATGAATTCTGTGAAAGTTATCAAGGAGCAACAGAAAAAGTAAAAAAAATTATTCTTCTTACTATTTATTTTATATTACATAAAAAAATTATATATTTGAGAATAATTTAAATTTTACATATATTTGAATCCTACTACTTCTGAAAGAAAACATTTATATGCTGTTGATTTTCTTTCAACTGAAATTGTCATTGTGATAATGTTTTTGTTTCAGTTAAGAACTGATGTCCATGATTTTTTCTGTGAATTTGGGCTCTATCATTTCGATTTCTTATTCTCAATTAGATTTATTTTAAAAATTATCATTTTTAGTTTCTGTATTACAGTTCTTAATTTTAGGAATCTATTTAATATTTTAGGAATTTTTTTTGAAAGTGGCATTGGAAGTGGTTCTGGTGTCTTTGGATTAAGTTGTATTACTAACACTTTCTCTAGAAAGCATAAGGGCCTCCCATCTATATCTATCATTGTTCCTCTAAAATGGCATGAGATGAAAATCTTGAAATCCGAGACGACCAGTCAGTTTCTGAACTCTCTTAATGCAGTGGGAGAGGTCATAATGGAGGATGTGTAGGCAACTTCCAGCCTAACTAGGCTGGTTGTTTCTCCACCACCAACAGATAATGTCACATTTACTATTGATGAGAATCATAATATTAAATTAATGTGTGTTGTTGGAGTGAGGTTTTTTATGTTTATATGAACTTCTTTGTCCAAATCCTTAATGAGGGGGATGCACATATCCATGTTTAGGTGGATCTAGAAATTTTCAACGTTCCAATTCAAGGAACACGAAAACTTCAACAAGAAAATTTGTAACAATGAATATATTCTAGACCTGAATGATATTAACAGGTTGTTTCATGTTGGGAATGTCATAAATGGTGTCGACCATCTAAACTGGAGAATGCATACTGTGAAATAGACGATTGTACCTATTATAATCAACTATTGCACCTTGATGTTTGGGAATGAAACATATCTGAGCATCGTGTATGATGAATCACCAACTTTTGAATACAGAATATTGTGGATTCTATACCACTAACAGTGCTTTATGATTCCCCATCTCGAATTATTATAGTTATTGTTGGGTTTTAGGTAACATATTAAATGGATCTTAATACCCATCCTACCATTTACATAATATGAACTTGGACCTATAAAACATTGATTTCATTTTCCTTCTGGTATTTTTTGGCCATGTAACTCTGTGTTCATTTAAATGTTTTAGGATCATGTGTGAATGGAGCTTTCAATGTGTTTGGTGTCATTACTGAATGACGCTATTTGCTGCTGGGTTGTAGGTATGAGATTCTAGAGATCTTTGAATTCTAGAAAGTATGCTTCACTAACTCTAGAGTTGTTTTCCCACATTCACGTACATGTTTTGTAGGGTGTTCTAGGGAATTTCTTAGGTGGATGTAGACTACATATTATTTTCAAGATCGTGTTAGAACATGAAATAATACAATCATTTTTTATCATTTATTCTATTTTTTAGTGACATTAATTGTACATTTTTTTTTCTCTGGATAAATGAAATATTATGGTTTCATTCCATTTGAGGGCTAGAAGGTGAATGTATAACTAAAATATTAATCTCTATATATAAATTTTCAATGTGGAACTTGAGGTTATTTCTTTCATTATTTGTTTCTTTATTCATATTAAATTATTTTCATATGGATTCAAAACATTTTATCTAATATATCTTTTTTGTATGTATAGGGATGAGTTAGTGTTGCTGATATTATAGGATTCAATTTTTTCTAAATGACATCGACAAAACCAAATGGTAATCACTGCTTTCTCTCCATTACTCACATATTAGTTTAACCAGTTATTTCCAATAATTTTTTGTACATTAAACAAAAAATTAATCATGCCTTTCTAAGATCCTATAGATTAATAACTTTTTAGAGGATTGATCTAGCTATTCACTACTTTCGAACTACCCATCCATATGAATTGATTTTACAAAATACTAAAAACTACAAAAAAAAAATTATCATACATCATCGGTTTTCCATTCATCATGAATAAGATGATTCTATCATATGCCTACACTTTTTATCCACCTTTATTCCCACAGATCATCCATTTTTTTTAAATGTACTCATAGCTTAAATAACAATGACTATCAATATTTATACAAACTTCTTACATGTGACATGATCTGGCCATTCATCGCTTTATGTAGTAAATAAACCTTAGTTACCATGTTCCCAATGTGACATTCACAATTACACTATTCCAGTTTCAATGGTAATAACTATTAGTTATTATATGAGTAGTTTGTTGCATCATATATATGATTTCACAATGGTATAAATAAATTTTTATTCCTTTTCATATAAAATTAAGGTTTACTAATATTGTGATGATGTCTTAAAAACTTCTACAACTATTAGTTCTTATTTGAATAGTATGTTCATTTATATGTTATATGTTTTGATGAAAATTTAAAATTAGCACATATGATCGGGGAATTATAGCTACTTTAGAAGGAGAATGGGTGATAAATCATTTTTAAACATTACCAGTGTTGGGATGTTCTTGATCCTATATACAGGATCATAGGGAGGAGACACACTACAATTCGAAGGAATACACCATCATGGAAAGAGGTGTAGTGACTCATTTTGGAGCTGTATATCTTTACAAATTAGTTACAGCATTGATGTTGGGTATGTTTTTATTATTTAATCATGTTTCAAGATGATTTTAATTTTATCATATCTGTTACATGTCCACTGATCACATATTAGTTTAACCATTTATTTCGAATAATTTTTTTGAAAATTAAACATAAAAATCATTAGGCATTTCCAAGCTCATATAGATTATTCACTTTTTAGAGGATTGATATACTTATTCACTACTTTCAAACTACCCACACATATGATTTCATTTTACAAAATTCTGAAAAAAACACACATAATGTTCTATCAAGCATCATAGGTTAGCAATTCATCATGAATAAGATTATGATATCGTATGCCTGCACATTTTATCCCCCTTTATTCCAACTGATCATCCATTTTTTTCTAAATGTACTCATAGATTCAATAACCATGTCTATCAATATTTATTCAAACTTCGAGAATGTGACATGATCTAGTCATTCATCACATTATGTAACAAATAAATATTTGTTTCCATGTGCCCAGTGTGACATTCAAAATAGGTTCCCATAAGATTTCGATGACATGTCAAATTTTACATTATTTCCAAAATGGAACCTATTATCTATAGTATGTAATGGACTTTGATCATTCCAACCATGTTTGTTAGTTGCCATTAACAAACAGTAATAATATATTGATATTTACAAAATAAATCTCCTTTATTACCTACATTGTATAATCCTTTCATGGACCTATTTTAGTTGTGTCATTGCACTTGTGTTTTAAAACCATTGTAGTTATCACTTATCAACATATTAGTTATTATTTGTCTAAATTAATTAAATAACATTTTAAATGTTTAGTAATTGGATTTACCCATTCATATATCATCAACTGGTCAGTTTTACCACAATACAGCGTGCTTTTATATTTTTTGTCATTGTGCTTCAATGGGGGCTCAGACCATTGAGATTTTACAAGACATATGATTTATCGATTACGAATGTATTTTTTTCAGTTATTACCTCTTCCAATGTATATCTATTACATATTGACGAAGTATCGATATATTTTACCTATTTTAACTCATTATTATTAATTCTATATTCCCAAATGTGTTTTGTTAGATTTTATCTTGCATTGTGCCCCTCCATTATATACTCTATGGGACTTTAGGTAATATGTTGTGACTCATCTACTGCTCTATATTATTTTTTCCTCACACCTATGGGTGCCTTCAGTTTAGTATGTATTTTACCATGTAAACTCTATATGATTTTACCCATATATTTTGTTTTTTTCTCAGACATGTGATCTCTTAAATATATATGTGTTCTCTATATATGTGTTCTGTATATATATGCATATATTATTGAAAAATATAATTATAGGCCAATTGATGGATAAATTGTATAAATATAAACCTCTATTTTTTGGATAAATTAATTATATTTTACTTTCTAGTTGCAGATGGTAGATTGAGATGTGGTGGATTCCCTATTAAAGCAGGTGGAAAATTTGATGGTCTCCAAGGGAAATGCAGACAAATGATGAAGCATATTTTAGTATGGTGTAAATACCCTTACAGGTAAAAGGAACATAGGAAAAACAATTAAACAAGGAAAACATGTTGAACCTTTGGAGAAGCCAAACACTTCTTCTCAAGAAAAAAAGGGTGTTACTAACAGAAAAATATTCACACCCCTTATCTTTTACCCAGACCAAACTTATAGATGGCATATCTTATTGAACGACCTTATGTTAAGAAACCCCGTGTTATCTTATCATTATTTTGGTTACTAATTCTTTAATATTGACATTAATATTATGGATTCTATAATTTTAGTATGTATTGATAAGTATTCTAATTTTTAAATAATTTTTTCCTATGTATGAATGTCTATTCGATTATTTTGAAGATGATGATTTGTAAAATGTGACATGATTATTGGGTGACATTTTAAAACTTCAATTCAAATTCAATGATAGATGATGTTTAAAAAATAAAAACATGAATATTAATGCTGTATAAGTTGATAGAATTTTTATCAATAGGTTTTCTATTTTCTCATTGAATATATTACCATAAATATTGTTAAAATAATTGTCATCTATTATTTTTATCATCATTTATAATTCATTTTAAAAAACTGTTATTTCAAAAATGATACTTGAAATATAGGTTTTGTTGTGGTTTTTATTTTAAATAAATTTTTTGAATATTAATTTTATTTTATTTATTTGTTTCCTTTGCATCTATTTAAGGTTACTTTCCTTGTATTAAATCTTATTTTTTCATTATATCAATTATTATCTATTCTTAATATTTTGTGTCACTTACATTCATTATATTATTGCTATAAGATATTATGTTTTTCAATGTAATCATTTATTCTAAAGATTTGTTTTTTGCATTTGAATAGCCTCGAATACAACATTATTTATCATAATTAACATAATCTCAAATTTCCATTAGAATTTTATTTTCATTCATGTAACACTAGATTTTTTAGAAATAAAAAATCATTGAAGAGTGGAGAAAGTGAATATTTTGGAAGAAGTAGTCATTTTATTTTGTTTTATTTAATAGTTTATTTTACTTTTACAAAAAATGACTTGTGATTCACTTTCTAGAGCATTGGATCATATACTCGCTTTAATCACTGGATCATGTACTTATTTTGTGAATTGGATATTTTTTAGTTAGTTGGATCATATATTTTTCTATCTATTCATTTTATCAAAGGTTTGTTTACATTTTCATGGCCTTTATTAAAACATTATTTATCATAACAATCAGAATTTTTAATGTCAATTTCAATTTTTTTCATTCATGTATTTCATATTTCCATGCTGAAAATACTTTTCCATTTCTTATATATTCACCTATATCTTTTCAAATTTATTTGTCCAAAATGATTCCTACTATCATAATGATGTCTATATTTTCTCTTATATTATTCCAATAATAAGTATCTCTATTTTTTGAATTTAATATATTGAATATTCATGTTTATTATTAAAGTTTAGATATTTTATTGTATTCTAAAAAATATTCATTGAACTATATCCACGTGTGAACACATAAACTAATAATTATTTTATATCACCATGTAAATGCACGGGCGAGTACTAGTTTATACTAATAATATTCATATATTTTAAATATATAAATTTTGAGTAACTTTCAAATAAAAATTTATTTATATTGGTTTAATACTACAAGTAATTTTAAGGGAACCCCTCCAAACACTTATAAAAGGGCTCCTACTCTCCTCCAATACTCATAATATTTAATAATTAAATATCATAAAATGTATACTATAAAAAATATTACCACGCTTAAACAATTCCTAATGATTTTTTCCTTTTGAAAATACAATCATTTCAAGTGTTAATGTGTAATCCAATGTTGGTTTTTCACTGAAGATGTATAACTCTTAACCATGTACATTCGATATTGTTTATTCTTCAATATCCTTTAACTATATTTTATCCATATTAAAAAAAATTAATCTATTATCCTCGGTATATTTGTATGCTTTCAAAAAATATGGTACAAGTATTTTCTACCTTCTTTAGTTATTAAGTAATATAAAAACATTATCATGCATAATTTCCTCTGATTATCACCATATAGCATTGTAATTCATATTTTATCTTCATTTTTAATTAATGGTTATAAAACAATTTCAATTTAATATATAATTGTTTGTAAAATAATTGTCTTTATATAAATATAATATATAATTTAACTTCTTTCCCTTCCTCCAATTAAAAATAATAATTCCTCTTATCCATAAATGTGGACTAGCATCACCATGATGTGATGTGACTCATTTACAATGTCTTCATTTTGTGGATAATTATAAATATATATATATATATATATGTATAATAAATATTAATGATATTTATCTCAAAATTAACATACTAATGATTATTTAACCTTGATAACGATTCAATACTGAAACTACAAATCAAAACATACTTAAAAATGAAATAGTTAACACTTAGTAATGATGATTTCAATATGGAATTTTTAATAAATGAGTTTCCAATTATTATAAGTAGATAATATAGAATATTATAAGTTTATATATGGTTATTCTATGTAAGATTAATAAATTTAAAAATATTATACTATATGCTATAATCACTTTTAAATCAGTTCAACGCTGAGGTAATGGTTTCTCGTCTAACATTTTTTATGTGAGACATATTCAATTTTCACCACTTATTTATTGTATGTGGTGCATATACTATCTATCTGATTTGATAAATCATGAATCCCTTTAAATTAATTTTATTTAATTTTTCACTAGACATTATTTTCTTCATAGGTATTATGATTCAAAAATTTACCAAGCAATAAGCGGTTTACATTTCGATTCATTATAATTTGGTATTTTTTATGTTTGAATTTACATTTAGGAAATTACATGATATTTATATGAAAAAAGACATTAATTTTTATACTTCAATATTTATCTTTGAGTTTTAAAAGTTTATTTTTAATTTTATCTATTTTTGGATTAGGGACTAATTAGTAAGTTACATATATGACACTTTCTTTTAAAATTTTTGTTCTAATGATTTTCTTCCAAAAATTATTCTTAGAAGTCCATTTTTTTGAAATTTTTTCAACAATTTTTATAATATTATATAAATATCTATTGAATTCATTGTTACCCAAATTTCACTTTCTATAAGAACGGTTAAAGGGAATTTAATTTCAGTTTTCTAAATTTGGTACTTTTTTCCAAAAATTGTGAATAAATTCAATGTTTTAATTTAAATATCTTGAAAAAAAAATAATCTTTATAACTATTTATTTCATTAAATATTAGATTTCTATTTACCATGGTATATTCAAGGAATTTTTTTAAATAAATTCTATATATTTTTATATTTTAAATAATTGATTTCAATATGAAAACAATATTTTTATTAAAAATGTTCCAGTGTTATTTTAAAGTTATTTTCGACTATCAAAATACCCATTTCTGTGCAAGAGATTTTATACAATGATACAATATTTGTAATTTCTATTTATGATTTATGATGATGAAATATTATTATTCCATATTCTTGATCTTATAAAAATAATTGCTGACTTATAAGGAATTTTTAAAATGGATTATATTAAATATTAAAAATATGAGGAATGATTTTGATGTGGATGTACTCTATGGGGCCCAGTTATAGATATACCCAATATCCCATGAAATGTATCATGAGACAAAACAGATTCCCACCATATATAGGTATTTGGTTTACACATACCATCCTTTTAGGAAATTTTTCTTGGTTGAGAAACCTTATCAGGAAGATACATGATATATTAGTTGAGAGGAATTGATCTTGATGTATATAATTATATTTTTCATTTATTAAGAATTTAGTTTTCCATTATCCATTCATTGCTCTATTTATATTATTCAAGGATCCACATTGAACTCAATATGTTGATTGAATGGAATGTGTTCTGATTATCCAATCTTTCATGTTTATTATTCTTTATTTACTCATGATAGTTTTTGTTGTAAGTAAATCTTACTAATTATACGGTCTGACCATAGATATTTTTCTTTTCCCTAGGATATGAAAAAATAATCGTTAAATTAGTTTCAATGATGAATATTATTCACTTTTAATATCTTTTATATTTTCTTTTCAATGTAATTTGGGAACTATGTATATATCTGGTTCATCAAGACTAATAAATTGACCAATCATTGATGACGTGATACATTATATATTATATTAATGTAATAAAGTAGACACCATATCTAGATTAATAGATTCTAGGTGTCACTTTTATGACTTATTTTAAAGGTATTTTTAATTTAATTTATATTCATTCTTTGTTTGTGGGGGTCTCCCATGTATTTTTTGGGGAAAGGGGGATTTCATCATGATTTGGGCCAAACCATGAGACAATTTTCAGATTTAAAAAAATGTTTCTCTTATAACTCCTTCATTTTTAAACATTTTTACCCCATTATATATCCCACTTAGCATACCCTGGCCTATTCAAACCACCATGTACATTTGGACCCCTTAGAAAGTCATTATCATTTTGGATTTGGATGATTTTGTTTAAAATTCGGCCAACCTATAAGCCAATTTCCTTCTTTAAAAAATTTTAATTATTTAATATCTCATTCATTTTTTAACTTTTTTTTGGTAATTCCACCACCCATTAAAATCTAAAAACTCTATTCTCACCCCCATTATCTATTTTTCTCTTTGTACCACCTTTGCAATGCGGATCAGGGCAAAATTTCTCAAGGTATCTCAAATCATCCATATTTGTTAATGTATTTTGTTTCATCCATAAATCATTCTATTTTCACTATTTTCCCCCATTTCAGTCCCCAATTGACCTCCTAGGCATCATTAGAGTCTCGCATTCAGTTTTGGTTGCTTGGAGATTCAAATATTGATGGATTTGGGTGATTTCTTCAAGATCCATCAAGTAAGTGGGTTTCCATTCTTTCTCCTCCCATTTTCATAGGGTTTCTTCCATTTATTCATGAAGTTAATATTTTCTATAAAGTATGGATTCTATCCTAGGGTTTAATCTTGGGTTTCAGGGTCTAATATTTTGGTTTTAGGTTTTATTGAACTCTATTGTGGTGTGGCGGGGGTGCGGGTGAACGTTCACACAAGAATTTGGTGTTTTGACTGTTGTTGAAGGTAATTCCATGTGTTAGAAATATTGGATGATTTATAATTTATTTATGATCATATTCCTCCTTCATTGGTAAAAAAACTATTTTGGAAGAGTTTGTTAAGGGAATGGTGCAAAAATATATTTTTTTGTGAAAATGTGTGTTTTTAATGGATACCCCATGTTGGATCATTTGGGGTTGTTTTATAAATGATGAAATGGTATTAATGAAATGTTTTAGTTGATTAAATTTTGTATTGGTGAAATATGGGTGTGCACATGGTGTTCAAATTGGGGTTTTCAAATGATTTAATGTTCAAAATATTGTTATATTTTTTGATGATTTTTTATGGATATTAAAAATGTTTTATTGAGTGGTATTATTGGTGAAAATCATGTATAGATGCTATTTTGAATGTGGGTGACCATAACTGATGATTTTATGTGTAATTTAATTTTGGTAACATGAGAATGTTTTTTTGATCATAAAGGGGGAAACCGAGGTATCTTCGTGGGCGGACGTGTACTAGTACACTAGTGATCCGGAGTGGTTTTGTCCATTTTTCACTTAGCATGTTCGACATTGGCAACACTAAAAAACTATATTTAGGATGTATTGGGACCCATAAATTATGGGTATTATCCCAACTAGTTTCTCATGCATGGAAACAGATATTATTATGGTTACTTTACACCGAGAGACGAGGTACATGGGGCTCGAAACTAACTAGTTCCTAGGGGTGTTCTTGAGATTAGTGATCGTTAGATCATTTGTATTTATCATTGTATTAAGGTGTCTTTATCTGAAAATTTTAGTATATTACATGTTTTTATTTTTTTTTACTCTATGAAATTTCCCTTTAAAAAATGATTACTTTTAAAAGATTCATTCTTTAGAATTTATTGCCACCATTTCTTGTTTTTCGAAAACTTTCATGCTTATAATATTGTTTTGATTACAATATTTTATCATTTGGGTGGTATCCTATTGGTCTTATGATAACACCCTACATACACACCTTGGGTGTAACTAGACTTGATCATGTTTGATGTATGTAAAGGCAAGGCCTTTGGTGATGGCGGTTCGGGTTGCTAGTTTCTTCCCTTGGTGTGGTGTTGTGGAGACGACTTGCAGGTGACAACCCCTTGTCATGTGGAGTATCTTGAGATATTAATATACTAAATTTATGTATATTTGGACCTCTTATGTCATTTTTAAACCTATGTGTTTAGTTGTATATTTTATTTATGTCTTCTTTTTCATAAATTTTATATATTTGGTTTATTGACAATTTTTTGTTGTCAGATGATTCTAAACACAAGTAAATTGTTCCTAAAACATAATTCATGATAACCTGTCACCTGTTCCAAAAATGTGGATAAAGAACTCCCTTCGGGAATTTCCATGGGTTGGGTTTGGTATTGTTAATTAAGGAAACCAAATTCGGTTTTTGACAAAATGGTATCACGATGACCAATGTTTTTGGGATGTATTATTATTTCTGGATGAGTCGTGCAACCCAGAAGCTAGAACTCTTAGGGATCAAAGTGTCAGTTTTGAGTAGGTTTCCTAGCCCAAACCTCTTGTGGTATACCTTGATTCACCATGGGACATTGGAATTACTTGTTTGACTTCACTTCCAGGTGAGAGGTGTGGCTTGCAAACTACATGTGGACATCTGGTGGGGGTGGAGTAGTTGATTCATTTATTATTATAATGTGTTTAGATTATTTTTATTTGATGTTAATGATGAAATTATTATAATTATTGTACTGATTCTTGAGCTTTTGAGTATTGTCTTTTGTAGCAACATACCTCCCTAAAAAGATCCCATAAACCCACGGAGAGGAATTTGGAGAGAGTTCTCCCTCAGTGTTTGATTAGAGGCTAGTAGAGGTTGTGGTTCAGGATATAGAAGCTCTGGTATAGGGATAGAATCCTTTTCCATCTCTAGTTAGGGAACATGAGACTATTCTTTGGAAGTAAAAATCCGAAGAGTTTCTGAAAAAACAAGCCTCCTATATTCTAAGGTATCACAGAACCACATGAAGAAGAGGAGCAGATTGAAAATATTTTGTGCATTTTTGAGTTCCTAGACACACCTAAAGAGGTCAGGGTGGTGTGTGTATCTTTAATATTTGATGGTCCCAACCTATGGTGGTGGGAATCAGTTCCTAAAGCTATGAATCATGAGCAGATGAGCTACAAGAACTTCAAGGTTATCTTCAACGACCAGTACTGACCTGATGTTTTGGCGTTCCCTCAATCATGAGAGTTTATGGAGATTGTTCATGGGGATCTCTTTGTATTGGATTATGCCAACTGTTTTGATGATCTAGTTAGGTATGTTTTTTAAATGCTCTCCAATGAGTAGATGATGTCCCAGAAGCTCGATAGGGGTCTGCGGCCAGAGATATATTCACAGGTCTTCCTGTTCAAGATAAAAACATATGCAGGGGTGGTTGAATGGGAATGCATGGTGGAGATATACTATAAAGAGAGGTAAGTTATTTCTAGTTAGATATTAGTTATAGCCAGTGTTAGCACTTCTGAGAATAAAAAGGAGAAGGATGTGCACGGAAATAAGGGGGTGTCAGCTCAGGCCAAACATCCAAGAAGTTTTCTTTAGTGGATTCCAATGAAAGGTCTGTCGTATGACACCAGTGTAGAATTCCATGGCACATCTGACTAGCATGAACTTTTCCTCTGAAGCCTTATTATCAATGTGCTGTTAGGGGACACCTAGATCACCTTTTCAGGATGGCATCTCCACTCTGATGTGGGGTAGGATCTATGGATTATGGGGGAGTTCCAACTCCATCAGAGCTATTGAGGAAAGGGTGGATCTTGATTTGGTAGCCCTGATAGTAGGGGCATATCATCTTCTAGGTAGAGATACTTCAAGGATGATCCATAGGTAAACATCCATTACTAGGTAAAGACTAGTCATATTTATGCGGTGGATCAGTCACTAGTGGGATGAGAGGTCGGACCGTCAACTGTTTGAGGTACCATTCTGATTGCCTCTTATATAGATTTTGATCTTTTTGATACGGGTGCTTCTGTTTTATTCAAATATTCCCATACAATTAACATGATCAATTTTCCAACTGATATATTTTCCTTTTCAATGGATTTGGTGATGCCACTGGGAAAGATAAAGGAACAGGGTCTCAGGTTCCGATCATGTGGGCTTTCCGTGTCAGTGGTTGAGATGGAGTGGGACCTCTTAGTCATAGATATGGATATTTTTTAGGTGATAATTTTCATTGATTGGCTGGTACACTTTCGATAACACATCGATTGCTATAGGTAGAGGGTGAGTTTCACAGCTCCTGATGGGGTTTAGAAGGTTCTTCTTGGGGAATGGGATCCTCAGTCGGGTCGTGCAGGACCTCAACTCCCAGAGTTAGGGAATATTATCTTCAAGTTATCAACACTCGCACTAGAAGATGATTGTTGTGATACTGAAGGTGGCTAACTCATGTAGCTTAGAAGTTTCCAGAGGTATTTTTAGATGATTTTCAGGATTTCATTTTTAGGGGGATGTGGAGTTCTTGATCGATCTGATGCCGGGAACACAACCAATATCTCTTCCCTCATATCTTATGGCGCCCACAAAATTGAGGTATTTAAATATTCTTTTGGAAGACTTATAATAAAAAAGGATTCATTCTACCGAGAATCTCTCCTTGGATCACTCATGTTCTCTTTGCAAATAAGGCTAAAGGGTCCCACTAGTTAATCATTGACTACTGGAAGCTGAATAAATTAACCATCAAGAAAAAATATTCTTTTCCTTGAATAGATGATTTGTTTTACCGATTTAAGGGGGAAAAGTGGTTCTAAAAAATAGACTAGCATTTGGTTTACCATTAACTTAGGGTGAAAGATGAAGATATCCCAAAGACTGCCTTCCAAAGTAGGTATTTCCACATTGAGTATCTGTTCATGCTCTTTGGATTGACCAATGCTTCGGTAATCATTACGGAACTTCTGAATAGATTGTTCCACGAGTATCATGATTACTTTGTCTTGGTGTTTATAGACTACATCTCTGTTTACTCTGGATTAGAGGAGGAACATGAGTGTCATATTCGGATTGTGTTATAAACTTTACAGGATCACCGCCTCTATGAAAAGTTGTCCAAGTTCACTTTTTGGATGAGGGAGGTCAATTTTATGGGGCATGTGATCTGGGAGAAGTGGGTTTCAGTGGACCTCAAAAAGTTCAGTGCAGTTATGCCATTAGAGTATCTTAAGAACATGTTCAAGATCAAGAGTTTTTTTGGTTTAGATGGTTCCTACAGATAGTTTTTTCAGGATCTATCTCAGCTTTCTTTGCCCACGAACGTGCTCACTTATAATGGGGTGAAGTTTTTATGGGGCCTAGAGTGTCAGGAATCCATTGAGGTTCTGAATCGGAGGTTGAATACCTCCCCGATGTGGATTTTTCTAGTGGCTAGAAAAGGGTATGTAATGTATTGTGATGCTTCAAGTATGGGTCTTGTGTGTGTACTTATGTAGGGTGATCATGTGATAGAATATGGTTCTCACCAACTCCAACAACATGAAAGGAATTATCTGATCCACAACATGGATTTAGATATTGTGGTGCATGATTTGGAGACTTGGTGTCACAACGTCTTTGGGGATAATTTTATATTCTATTCTGATCATAAAAGCTTGGCCTAAATCTTCTCGAAAAATGACCTAAATCTGAGGTAGCGTTGTTGGATAGAGTACATATAGGGGTTCGACATTGACATTGTCTGTACCACAAGGATGGGTAATGTGGGGGAATATTCTTTGAGTAGAAAAGTACCAATTAAATCCTTGAGGAATTCCTGTGATCAGTGGAATCTAATGGGGCTCTTTTCTCAAATGCAAGTAGAGACAAAAGAGGAAAGTAGAGGTGTGCTCTTGGTGATAATTTAGTTGAATCTTTCTCTCCTAGAATTGATTCAACAAGAACACCCTAGTGATGATCCTTTTCAGTGGTTGAGACTGTTTCTTCATAGTGGAAAGATATCTTCTGATTTTTTTCATATCCCAAGGGAATATTTAGCTTTAATGGATGTTCAGTAGTGTCATAGTCTCTACAGAAGGTGGTGATACAGGATAGCCACCCATATTAGTGGGCTATCTGTCTAGGTCCACAAAGATATATTTTGGTGTATGACGATTGTTGTGGTGTTCAGGTAAGAGATGAGACCTATATGGCGTTGTGCCAAGATGCTATACATGTCAACTAGTGAAAACAGAGATCCAAAGGCCCTCCAGTTTTCTCAAGAAATTACACATTCCTACCTATAAGTGGGATGAGGTCTCTATGGACTTCATTGATGACTTACCTTGTAAACCATGTGGTAATAATTCCGTTTGTGTGGTGATTGATTGTCTGAACAATTAATCCCACTTCATTCTGATTAATGGTACTTTTAAACTGGATGAGTTGGGACATTTGTATCTCCAGGTGGTGGTAAGAATCCATGGGGTTCCATCAGTAGTTCTCTCAGATGGAAACCCTTGTTTCACTTTTTGGTTCTGGGAAGGCCTTAGGAGGGCTTGGGGCACATATTAAGATAAGCATGACAAACCATCCTCAAACATATGGTGAGATAGAGCAGGTGAATCTGATCCTAGAGGACATCCTCCATGCATGTTTTTGGGTCATTTTAGGTTCATGGGATACCCATATGGTATTGGATGAATTTTCCTATAATAATAGTTACCAATCCTCAATTATAATGGATCCTTTTGAGTCACTCTATGGTTGACCTTGTCGATCCCCCCAATGTTGGGTTAAGGTAGGTCAGACTACACTATTGGGGTCTGGCCTTGTGTAGAAGACATTTAAGAAGGGTATGTGGATCATGAATCACTTTTTGATAGCTTAGAGTTTTCATAAATCATATAATGATCATAGTCATTGATACATATAGTTTTCAATGGTTGGTAGGGTATTCTTTTAGGTGGCCCTTTTTCTGGGCCATCATCGATTGGGAATACAAGGGAAGTTGATGCCATGATATGTCTGTCCTTTTGAGATCACAGAGCATATTGTTAGGGTGGAATACAGGTTTGCCTTTCCTTCTTAATTGACTTCTATTCATGAGGTATTCCAAATCTTCCTGTTGAAAAAGTAGAACATGGATCTGTCCCATTTTCTGAATTGGGAAGAACAGGAGATATAGCCTGATTTATCAGTGTTTGTGTACCTAGTGAGAATTGTGGACCCTTGAGAAAAATAACTTTGAGTGAAGAATATAACTCTTGTTCTATTCCTATATAATAATGGGACTAATGAGCATGATACATTGGAGGTGAAGTCTTTGGTTGAAGAGTATGTTCTGTTTCTCTCATCTGATCAAGCTTCAATATGACTTTCTATGAGAGAAAATTTTTTATCAGGGAAATATTTTTCACATCCCTGACTTCTTTTAAAGGTAGTTTTCATTTTATTTCTATTATTTAGTTGTTTTTTGGGGTTTCCCATTTATTTTTTAAAAAATGGGTGTTTCATCCTGATTTGGATTAAACTGTTATCCAACTTCCATATTTAAAAAAATTGTTTTTTTTTATTTTAGAAATTCTTAGTCTTTTACATTTTTCAACCATGAAACCTACCACTTGGCTACCCCTGACCTACTCAAACTTCCATGTTTATTTTAACCCCTTAGGAACTCATTATCATTTTGGATTTGGGTTATTTATTTTCTCATTAGTCCAACCTATGATCCCATTTAATGATTTTAAAAAAATTGATTCCTTAATATCTCATTCATTTTTAAATTTTTTTGATGACTTTACCTCACACTCAAACCCAAAAACATTATGCTAGCCCCCATTATCTATTTTTCCTATTTGAAGCTCATATTCATTGCGGATTAGGCCGAAATTTCATGGGATTTCTCAAATTGTCTAGATTTGAGAAGGTAATTTTTTTCATCCATAAATAATTCAATTTTAATTCTTTTTCCCATATTTTTGTTACCACTATAGCTCCTTATCCTCATTCAATCCTCCCTATCAATTTTGGTTTCTTAGAGATTCAAATTTTGGTGGATTTTGGGATATTTATTCAAGATCTCTCAAGTAAGTTGATTTACTTCCTTCCTCATCCCATTTTCTTAGGGTTTCATCCATTTTTTATTGATGTTCGAATTTTCCAGAAAGTAGGGACTCAAAAATTGGGCTTGATCATGGGTTTATTGGTCTATTATTGTGTTTTTAGGTTTGATTGAACACCCTTATAGTGTGACAGTGGTGTGGGTGAACTTTCACACAAGGATTTTGTGTTTTGACACTTGTGGTAGGTGATGCCATGAGTTAGAAATCGTGGGTTATTTAGAAGTCCTGAATTTATAATTATTTCATGTTCATCTTCACTATTAATTGGTGAAGAAACTATTTTTTGTGGCTCTTGTTATGAAAATGGTGCTAAAATGGCTTTTTTTTTTGAAAATTTGCGTTTTTCATGGATATCCCATGTTGGATCATTTGGGGTTGTTTTATAAATGATGAAATGGTTTTAATAAAATAATCTAGTGCTCTAAATTTGATTTTGGTGAAATATGAGTACACACATAGAGTTAAGAGTGGGGTTTTTGATTGATTATATGTGAAAAACATTGATATATTTTGTGATGTTGTTTTATTTAAATTCAAAATGTTTTATTGAGTGATATAAGTGGTGAAAAGCATGTGTATCTACTGTTTGGAATGTGGGAGACCTGAATTGAAAATTTTATGTGGAATTTGATTTTGGTAAAATGTGGAAATTTTTTATCACAATGGGGGAAACCCAGGTATCTAGGTGGGTGAACGTGTACTAGAACGCTAATAATCTGGAGTGGTTTTTTCCATGATTTACATAGCATGTTTGAAGTTTAAAAAACTAAAAAAACTATATTTATGATATTTAGGGACCATGAGGTTATGGGTATCTTCCCTACAAGTGGCTCTTCTATGAAAATGGATATTAATATGGTTACATTACTCTCATATATGAGGTATATGGGGTCCGAAACTAATTAGTCCCTTTAGGTGTTCCTTAGATTAGTGATTATTGGATCTTTCGGATTTATCGTTGGATTAGGGTGTGTTTGGCTGAAAAAATCATTATAATGCATGTTTTTGTTAAATTTTTTTCCCTCTTTTAGATATCCTTTTGAAAATTTTTTACCTTTAAAATATCCATTCATTATAATTTATTATCATCATTTCTTTTTTATCAACAACTTGTGTGATTTTTATCTTGAATTGATTACTATATGGAGTCCTTTGGGTGGTATACTATTGAGCTTAGGCTCACACCCTACATACACTAATTGGGTTTAATGACACATGATCATGTTTGACCAAGGTAAGGGAAAGGCCTTGGGTGATGGCGGTTTGGGTTGCCAATTTCTTCCCTTGGTGCGGTGTTGTAGAGACGGCTTGTGGGTGATAACCCCTTGTCGTGTGGATCCCCTTTGGATTGTTTACATATAACTTTATGTATATTTAAAACTATTGTGTCATGTTTAATCCTATGAGTTCATTTCTTGGTTTAATTTAGTGAATGTTTGGCATAAATTTTCATAGTTGGTTTATTTATTGTTTTTATTGTTAAAAGATTCTAAACTAGAGAAAATCATTCCAAAAACATAATACATGACACCTGGGAACTTTTTTAAGCCCATGGGGATAAGGAATGTCCTTTGGTCCATGAAATGTGTTTCAGTTGGTGCCGATAATGATGGTGACCATATTTGGTTTCTGACACGAGTCTTTACACCAACATTCTCGGAAACACCCCTGAATAGCTCTAGAGTTTTAGGTGTTTGGGAATATAATGAGGAAGGAATTATATGTCTAGTACTAAAAAACTTATCTTAAAAAAATTATCACTTAATTCAGTGTATTTATAATATAATTCCCATAAACAGATACAATAGTAGGATAAATAATGAAATGGTATGTAGAGGAAATATTTAGAGGCTCTGTGGAAGAACAGACTTGAGAAAATAAATAGTGATCCCTCTAAGTTAGATTTTTCTTCATATCATCATGAACATCATTAAAAACTCTTAAATTCTCATTAACCCTCTAAATTTTAATTCTTCATATGATAAATCATTATAATCAATATTGGATAACAATGTTTTAAAATATATTAAATTATTCTAGGAATACCTTTTTCATTCAGATTCAATGATAGTTCCAAAATTAATTAATAAATGATTCATAATATTTTTAAAATACTTTATAGAATGTTTCCATTAATCACTAGTAATATAAGAATTAGATTAATTAGAAGATTATGTAAAAACATGTTCATGGGTGAGGGATCTACGATTTTGGGAGGTGGTCATTTAAGAACCTTTTTATCTCTATATTTTACAGAATATTTCTCTTCCAATGTGAATGTGTAATAAATTACTACATAAATGTTTATATATCTTATTACTAATAATCACCCACTATGTTTTGATTCATAATATTCAATATGCATCAATGGAGTTGGTTCAAGAATCACATATAGTATATTTTCTATAGTTTAGTCTAACACTTCTTGTTCATTAGTTCTTCTAGTTCTAAAAGAAGATACATCAATCATGTTCTCTATATTAATATGATATACTAATTATCCTTAAACAACATCATGTGAAATAATAATAATTTATTTAATAAGAATATGTGTATATTTAGGACCATTATCACTATCATCCCCATAGTAAAAGTAGTCTATAACAAAAAAAAGATCCAAGGGGCTTCTCCCCATTGGGTAGTAGAGTATCAAAGATGTGTGATTTCCCCTTCCTCTACCATTGGTGGATTTACTTTTTCATAAGGATGGTCCATTAAAAGAACATAATCCACGCTATATTCAAAATCATTATCAAAATATGAATAATTTAATACATCTCGAATAGTCAATGAAGGTTTGTAGTATCCTTATCATTAGAATCTTTTTTTTACAGAAGGTATAGAGTTAGGACACTCTATAGGCACATCAGGAACATTTTGATCTCTTTTTCCCTACAGAGGGTTCCTAAGATAAACTTCAGATATCCTTGGAGTAGAACATCACTAACCCTTATAAGAACCCATATATTATTTATTCAAATATTATATTTATTTTCCAAAAAATTCTTCCATATATAGTATGGTTAACTAGAATGACCTAAGATTTTGTACCTTTTAAATTAACATTATCTTCAATAAATTATGTATCCTATAACTCTAATCAAAAGAAAAACCCAATTTCTAAAAACCAAAAAATTATAAAATTATAATAAAAAAATTAAGTAGTAGATGAAAAGGTAAAAAATAATTTTTATAGTTAAATATTATTATTTTTCATGGATTAATATTTTTAAAATGATATATTTTCAAGAAGAATCTAAAAACTTATAATGTATATTTATTTAATAAATTAAATTTATATATTTATAATTTGTTTAATATAAAATTTAAATATATAGAAACTAATATGTCAATATTTAATTATTTAAAAAAATTATCTTGTAATATTAAGGACACTTGAAATTTAAAGAGTTGATCTTGGATAAAAATTGTTTTTTTTATATATTGTATTTTCATTTAAATAATTAAATATAATAATTTTATAATATTATTTTTGATAGAATAAATCATTTTTTTAGTTTAAAATTTTAAAATTAACTTATGTTAAAATTTAATTATTTTTCTAAATTAAATGAGTTTTAAGTAAATAATTAAAAAATAACTTTTCCCAAAATCATAACATTTATGAAAATATCCTGATGTATGTATAATATAAAAATTTTAAAAATTATAAAATTATAAAATATATATCTGTGGAATAAAACCCTAAATTTTAATATACTATTAAGAATTTATAAATCTTATGTTTAATATGTTTGGTGATATTTCCCTAGAAAATCTTTTGGGACTTTTCTTTTAATTAAATATTATTTTTGGTAAAATTATATTTTTTCTTGATTTGAATGGTAGATAAATTTAATTTTATTATAACAAGAGAATTTATATAATGAAAATAAAATCAATTTTTCTTACCCGACCAAAAAAATTAATCTTAAAAATATACATTTTCTAAAAAGGGGTTCTACATGATACATGAACTAATGTTAAAAAAAATTCATACACATATAAATTTTATATGACTTAATGAATTTAATATTAGGAATTTTTAAGTAAATTTTATATAATATGGCTCATTTTATTATTTATAATTGAAGTTGAATTACATATGTATAAATTAGCTACTCTAATAAAATGAATCGTGGTAAAATTTAATATTCTAAGAGTTAGACTTAAAACCATGTTTAAAACATGTGTAAAAATTAGTGGTTGGGGTATTCTTGGACATGTATCATATAACACTCCATTATTATGCATTTTTATATCTTATTGACATGGTAAATATGTGATATCTTTATATATAGTTTAAAGATTTATAAAAAATATCATTCCCATAACTTATAAATTAGTCATCTCACCACCCCTTTAAGACAACTCAGAGAATTTGGTTCCCTATAAGAAATTGTACCTCCTTATATCCTGAAAATCCTTTTAATTTTACTTGATCCTAAAGCCATAATAGATAGTCCTATGACCTTCATTTCCAAGGATTATTCCAAAGAATGTGTAATATTACAACAATAGTACTATATAACCCATTAGATGATGATGATTAAGGTTTCATGTTTTTCTCAATGAATTAAATAAAATTCAATGCATATATAAAATAAGATTAATGATGTTGCTGTTTATTATTGGTATCTTGACATATAATCATAGGATGTAAAGTCTTTATAAGTTGGATCCATCAAAATAATTAACTATAAAGATTAATGTAAGTCGAAGAAAAGTCATATGATTCTTGTTTCAATTGTTCAAAGAGGAAAAATAAATTTGATTTAATTTCATATGGTCATTCAAAAAGAGAATGAGATTTTTTAATCTATGATGTTAAAATCACCTTAATCATTTTCTGAGGAACATTTTTAGAAACATTTCCAGAATAATATTTTTATAATCATTTCCTAATTAACATTTTTTATTTCAATAGAATGTGTTTTGGGAAAAAATTGAGTTTGAAAAATATTTAAATCATAGGATAAGAGACATGTGTAGAATTCTAAAAGTTGAATATTCAGTTTTTTCAAAAGGTGAAATATTATTTTTCCGAATAATAAAAGCTTATTTTTCCTAAAAAACATTTTTATGTTCAACTTAAAGATATCTAAAATAACTTTTGAAAGTTCAATAAATAAAAATATGTAAGAAAATTTTAAAGTAAAACTAAATGAAATTAATATTAAAATTTGTAAGAACCACTAAATTAAATCTTGAACAACATTTGTTGGTTTAATGGAATAAAATCTAGAAGAAAGTTTGTAAGTTGAACTTATAGAAATCATGGAGGACATTTATATGTTCAACCGAAATAAATCCAAACGAACCTCATATAAATTATGTGGTATAAAAATAATTTTTAATATGTTGAGATATATTTTCTAAATTAAAAAATCAAAATCATATTTGAATAATTTATTATGTTTTCAATGATGTAGATATTTAATAATATATTTTTAATATTTATGATGATGAAATTTTAGGATAATGTTTATGGTGATCAATGAAATATTTTAGAAATAAAATATTAGAGTTTGAATTTTTTGAACCACTAAACATATTAGAGAGAATTGTTTATATAAATATTTCCATGAAAATTAAAAGAAAAATTAAAAAACATTGATGGGAAGTATAAATATTTGAGAGAGGTAGTTTTCAACCAAAATATATTTTTATCATTATAATAATTTGATATATATAATTTAATAAGATAAATAAATATTATTTTACAATCACTTTTGTTTTGTAAATATACTAATAGTTGGGTTACTGTTTATTTCAGTAATATTTCAATTCCAATAGATAGATTCCCATTCAAATAGTTAGAATTATAATAGTCATATAGGTTACCTACTTTTTATAAACACCTCATATTTCATTAATTTTTCATCCAATTAAATATTTTATCATGTTTATATAGATTTTCATTTTCTAAATGAATATTTCAATACAAATATTATATTTAATTTCTATATTATTATTTATGAGTGTGGTCGTTATAGGAGATCAAGTAGATCTAAGTTTCGGTCCAACTTTTTCCTTATATTATATTTATTTATATTGTAGTAATTGTCATTATTATGTCTATATTTATTCCATAAATTCAATTTTAATATGAATATAATAAATTTTTTTGTTCTATTATGTTGTGAATGTGATTTATAGAATACTGAAATACTAAATATGAAACATTTATATAATCCTATAAACAATTTCATTCATAAATGTATGTGTCATTAAAATACACCCAACTTATGGATACTTATAAATGAGGTAGGATTTTATTTTCCACATTTGTGATAATTATAATATTATTATGATGATGTTTGAATACATTACTAAAAACATTTGATGTAATGCTTGGTTTTATAAAATTTATTCATTCTAAATTTTCATGTATTCCTATTTCTATACATGAGTGATCTTGGGATTGGTTTCTCATCACTTAAAAAAAATTTATAACAATTGTTTCATCCGCTATAAAACCCATTAATGGTATCATATAATCCCATGGACTTCTATTTTTAAATCAGTAGTGGATTTAAGAAAAATGAAATTTTATAAAGTATTTTCTAAAAGTTTTTATAAAGACATGTTGAAATTTTTTTTGGTTTTATATCTCATTGTACGAAATGATAAATCATAAGAAATTAAATAGATATAAATTTAAAAATTATTAATATTGTATTGTATGATATATTGATATCACAATTTATAATAGATACACAATGTTATTCAAAAACATATTTTTGAATCACAAAAATGATATAAACATTCATTATTTAATACAATTGAAGACACGAAATGGAATAATTTTACTCTGTGATTAATCTGTTAGTCATAAAGTATCCTTGATACTAGATGAAGAGCTAAACACTATCAATCATACGGTGTGATTTCCATTGAATCGTAGAATGTTATTTGTAAGGAATTGTTTCTTTACCATCAATAATAAATTTAATTATTTGTATATCAATTGTTCATGAATAATGATAAATGGAATTTTTTGAATATTTATTAATGTATAACATGTTTATAAGATAATTAATTATAATAAATTAATAATTAATTTTTAATTGTTTATAAAACTTTTATTAATAAATAATCATTGAATATTAAATTTTAAAATTATAAACTGCTTTTAAAAGATAATATGGCATGTCTTATAGATGAAAAATGGTAATTATTTAATAATTATAGAGGATAATATTTAAGGAGTTTATAAATTAAAATAATAAAGAAGAATATTGTTCTTATAATTAAATTACGAATTGTTCATAATCATTCAATTTTAATTGTTCAAATTTAAAGCATTAATTTAGAAAATTTCCAAATCATCATTAAATTTAGTTTTGATGATCTAATTGATTAATATTTTAAATTTTAATGTCTTTCCAAGTGTAATGATCAATGAGGTGTAAGTTTGACATCCAGTATATAAAAAAATCAATATTGAAAATTTTTAATTTAAATTTCCCAAAGTTTAAAACCATTCATGATTAAAAAACTTTATAAGAATATATGTTTTGATACATTAAAATAGATTCTCATTGGCCTGAACAAGATGTAGATAAAATGGAAATATATTATCATTGAAAAAATCTTACTCACACCAAACACAATACATATATATAACACTTTTACATTCTAACTACCGAATGTTATTTTACAAAAAAAAAATTAAAAACACTCAATGAAAATCAATTGGTATAAAGAAATATTTTCAGGAATTTTTGTATTGAAATAAAAAGTTAAAACACTCTATGAAATTTTAAAAACATGAGGCTATAAGTAGTTCGGTTCCCAGTTTGAAAATAATCCTATCAGCTTTATAGTAATCCACTATTAGGAAAATTTATTCAAATTTGTAAACTGATATATTACCTATATTGGGTTATGGATGCATTATATAAGTCTATAGAGGCTATACCAAAACTCTTATATAGTTTTAAATTGGAAAATATTTTAAAATAAATATAGAGAATGATATTTTAGTATTCTTCATTAGAAATCCAAAGAAGTGCTAAAAAATAAAAATAAACACAAGAATGAATCAAATGTAATGAGAAATTGAGGGAGTGAAGACTGAAGATAATGTGTAGTGTATCTTAATCTCTAACTATGTTGGTTTTATCAGTATGTTTCTTCTCCTCTTATGATTTCCTAATGAATTTTAGGGTGACAATTGTAGTCAATTTTCATTCCTTCATGATTTTTACAATATCGTGAAGTAAAAAGTGTTTATTTCAGTAAAAAATAGAAAATATATTAATTGATAGTATCTAATACCTTTTACATGATATTATTCATATTATTTTAAGAATACGTGTATCCACATTGTTGTTTCCATGAAATCCTATCAAATCTCAATGGATATCAATATCTTAACTTCTCAAATGCCATTACTAAATGCCAATATATAGCCATAGAATTTTTTTTACGTAGACACGGTTTGTATGAACTCGTATTAGATGTGATTTATTATTTTCATATGTATGTGGATCATTTTTTCTCTTACATAGAGACTCTTAACCTATACACAAATATACATTATACTGTTGTAGAATAGCATGATCAATCAGAATTTTTATACAATCAATAAAAATAATTTCTTCCACTATAATTTATTCATCTGGTAGAATCAACATGTGGTTGGTTGGATTTATAAAGTACATCTTGGAATATATTTTATTACCTCAAAAAAAATTCTACAATGGTCAATCAATGACCACATTTTAATGATATTCCTTATGCAGTAGGTCAAATACATAGTTATATTTGGAATTTAGAAATTAATCTATAAGTAAAACCATAAGAAACTTATGGGATGATTATTTTAAAATTACATAAATATATATATTCTAAGATAACTCTTACATATCTTTTGAAATCTATTAAGTTACCCTTACATTGGTTTTGGAACATTAGTGAAACATAAGTCGGTACCTTTCGATGGAAATTTCCTTTACAATATTTTATCACCATGTTTTTGGACTATAATGTTTAGTAGTTATACCATATAGATAAAGTATTCATTTTAGATCATCTATCATTATATATTCAATATTTTAGGGTCACTAGTCCAATAAGGCTGATTGCGGACTTTGAGAATTTTGCTTTGTGGTCAGTTGTCTATACATATAGTTCAGTGATTATAGTGTATGATCAATCCAATGTAATCCATGGTCAATAAAATAAATAGTGGCCTTTCCCCTAAAAACATATTATTAACTACCAAAATTATATTAAACCTGATTTGAAATTATGATAATAAGGAATTCATAGACTATCTCAAAAATAACCCTATTTTTACAATAAAGATCATGGAATGAAAATTTTCAATTAAAATAGAATGATTAAAATTAATATATAATTTTGAAAATCCTAAATCAGGATTATTTTTGTTCAAAATAAATATTTAAATTCTAGAATATTAGAGTTTTTATCCACTTTATCAATCATCAAAAAGATTAAATAATGCACTAAATAAGAAAAAATATTTAATGAACTAAATTGAGGAAACAAAAAAAATTATGAATAAAAAAACTCAGTATAATAAAGTGATAAATCATTCAAGAAAAAAAATATTAAAATATTCAATTTATATTTATATTCAAAACATAAGGTTTCATACCAGGCATCAAAATTAGATTCAAAATTATTCTTTATAACGGATTTATCCTTTTTCTATGTCAATTTAAGGGTAGGCTAGGTATGATAAAAGGATTATAAAATTTTAATTCTATAATAAATTGGACTAATATGTTTCATATCTTGATTTGGTCTAATGAAAAAACGTGGTGCATAGATAGAATTTGAGTAAGGCACTGAAGAAGTAGTGGTAAGAACAATTGAAGGTATATGAAATATTGAAGGCACTACCGAAGTAGTTTGGGAACTATTCAAATATAGTTTCATCAACATAGTAAAGTCTATTAAAGCTCTAGATCGATAATAAATAATATATAAGGACATGTAATTTTTATTTTTAATGTTGTGTAATAGAGATGTTAATACCTTATATTTATCTACCATTGTTTTCAATGACCGAGTTATTGGAGGAATCTTTAGTTCACTAGAATAGAACATATATAATGACAAAAATTCATTATTAATACATATCTTAGTCAGTTATTATTTAATTTCCTTCTTATTAGTAATTATATCCATTAATACTATAATATCCTTGATATTTTATTTAATGAATGGATCCTTTATATTTAGGTAAACCCTTATTATGTTTGTGTTTTGGCTTAGACCTAGTAAATGTGCCTTTAGGATGGTCAGTTTCTTTTTGGTAATAAAGCTGTAGGAGGATGGATCTTAGTTGTAGAACCAATGCATGAAATGAATTAATTTGGCTAAACCCCATGAATTTTTATAGTATTTAAATTGAATGCATGTTGTAATACCTATACATGAAGGTAAATCATTTTTTAGATAAAAATAATCTCATGGAATTAACGATGTGAATTTCATTGACGACATTAATATTTCATGTCCATTTATTAAAAAGGTGTAAGAATATTTTTTATCAGAACAGAAACTTCATTCACATAGTAGTGATGCATGATTCATCCCTTTTTCTCTGTCTTCTTAGGTTCTATATGATATCCCTCATCTAGATATTGATTTTTTTACCGTCTTTCACATTGAATTACTCCAGGTAAGTATATTTATCCATTACATATTTTTCTCAGTTTATATCTCCTTCTTGAGAGTTATTTTAATCAAATATATTATTTCCTATTTTTAGGTCATTTGTCTTGATTTTCTTATTTCATCCATTCTTGTCTGAATCATATGTCGATACTCGATGATTACTCCAATACCAGAATAAGGTTGGTTTTCTAATAATTATACATCAAGTATTATTTTTTTTATCATGACTCCACATGCTGAATTTTTTGTGTGATTCAAAAAATTACATTCTCCCTTAAATAATTCATTATCCTTGATTGAAATAAGCTTTTTCCAGATTTTCATTATTGAAATAAGTCCCCAAGAACTAATTCCAAACAATGTGATGTTCTTATGGAATATAACCTTTTTATTATGAATTATTGTATGACTAAACCACCTCCTATGTGGTTTTGGATTGGAATATATTTGAAATGAATATAATTAATTAAATGGAAAAGTGATTGGTCTGACCACATCATGTAATTTACATAAACAATATATACTTCCTTGTTTAAGTGGAACAATAATGAATGATAAACCATTTATTAGATAATCCTAAAGCCTATTTGACTATTTATTACCTATAATACCCAGACATGGAATCCCTACCGATTTGATACCTTGGCATGAAATCCCAATAGATAAGATAATCAGGCATGGAAACCCTATTGATATTATACTCGAGTATAGAATCCATCATGTTAAGAAACATGGACATGACATCCGTTATTAATTTATATGACTCTAGTGACTAGACATGGATGCATGATTTATGCCTCAGGATTATGCTATCAGTAATTATATGCATATATATGGTTATAAAATTCATTACATATATAGTTTATATATATTTGTATATATTCATTGAGAAAATTATTCCATGGTATCTTGGAATGAGCTGAACAGGGTAGTCTTATCCTAGAAGGCTTCAGGAACCATATTTTTCCCTTTATAGTTTACAATATAGTTTATTCATTACTATATATTGACACTACTGATATTATATGTAGTGGATGGATAATTCCAGAAATCATTGGTGGTGGCCTACTAAGTTTCTCTTAGACAATGTTTGGGTTTCAAATGGTACCCAAAAAGACTTAATAGAAGTAAGTATGGATAAGGGGAAGCTCCTAGTCTTGAAATCATGACTTATTATAGCATTGGAGCTCAAGAGAATAGGAAATAGTCTTAGATCTTGTTGTTATTTAAAAACCTTATTTTATCTTTTTAATTTTTTTTATTCTATTATATATATATATATATATATATTGCATCAATTTTTTAGATCCATGACATACTCATAATTTTTTATAAGGTGTGAATTTTATCTTGATGTATCATTGTTGTCTAGATGAATTACATCAGTATATCATTTTTTCATAGTATTCTTATCCTATTCATTCATTATATAACTACAGTTTCCCTCTATTTAAAGAGGGTATAGTCGACCAATATATTTTCATAGACCCCCACAACTATTCAAATGCCTTTGGAATATGCTAAGGGGATCATGAGGTCATATGTCCACTACTTCGGCTACTATTATCAAGTGATCCATTAAAGGATGTCACAAAGTGGTATAAAAGGTTCTTTTATTTTCCTTATTATTTTGGGATGGTAGAAAGAAGATTAGTGTGTCGGAATTTAGTCATGAGACTATGCTTGGGAGCACTTGACCCATGTAAAAAATCCAAAATAACAGTGAATGGGAATTGATGTTCTTTTATTCCTCTTATTACATTTGATTTTATTTCACCATTGTATGAAGAACATGGTACGTGATGTTTATAATTGTTATAATTATGGATTCCATTTTATGGTTGGCCCAGCACAACAAGGGTGTATTCAATCATGAATCCTTATAGGCTCATATGGATTCACATGTCATGCATTATGGAATTTTATATAGGTGAATCCCATTAATTATATTTCAATTGGATTCTAAGAGTTCTCTAAATTCTATATATGTAATTGTGATAATTTTTCTAGTAGGATGTAAGAATTTGGTTCTTGTTCTTGAGGTATGGGTCTCTTCTCTTCCTTTTCCTAAAGCATTTTTTAGAAAATAAGGAAAACGGGGAAAAATCCCAAACATTGTGGGTACATGTTGTGTACTTGTCCACACGTCGTGTACATTGGCCGTGTGAGATGATTACACAAGGCGTGTAGCCATGCTGGTGATGAAATGTGTAAAAACCGACTACACGCTGTGCAGTGGGTATTTAAACATCGTATAGTCAGTCGACAGGAAAATAGTAATGTGGATTCTAGCTGAGCGACAGTACACATCATGTACTCAGGTATTACACGTCGTGTACTCATGTCGACAGATGAACAGTGTCGCACTGGCAAGAAGCCACCAGTGGAAGAGTTAAAAAATGAAAATTACACGTCGTGTACCCAATAGTACATGCTGTGTAGTCTATTTTTTTCTCATAAAATGGGAAGCAACCTCCTCTATTCCTATAGGAAGCTTAGAACTGAAGGAGATCTTGGGAGATATGGCCAGAGCTTCGAGGACCTCCCGAACACACACCGGGAACCTGTTTTCTACACCGTCAATCTCCCTAGAACCGCACGGGTGAGTTCTTCCATCTCCTTGCATAGCTCTTGCCAATTCTTCATCTAAAGGATGTTATTTGAGTTTGAATGAGGATTTTTTCACCTCATATCTATGTTGTTATCAGGTGTTTCAAGGAGCGTCGTTCACGTATATCGATTAGGGGCGATCGAGGTAGGTCGTCTGTTGTTTAAATTCCAATTGTTCTGTGTTTTTGTGTACCACTGTGCTACAAACCCACATTGGGGTCTCGTATGGATGAGGCCTTGTAAATTTAAAAACCTATAATTGCATAGGTAATTTAATATAAGTGTAAAACTTCTTTTTGGGATCACTACTTAGATTCAGGACAACCATGGGGTGTGTTCTTCTGTTTAGTCATTTGGCCCGGATACCCGAGGGTATTCCATGTTTATATTGAGCATTACTTTTTCCTTGAATGGAATTTTATAAAAAATTGCTTGTTAAGATTTGAGATTTGCCTGGATACTTGCGCCTGAGGGCAGTGTTAAACATTATCCTAAGGGTGTTGTTTTCCTAACCCGAGGGCAGTAGTTGTTTAGCCTGAGTGCAATATTTGGTATTCCTGAGGGCGAGATTCCATATGCATGAGGGAAATATTCGTTATGCCTGAGGGCGAGATTCCATACACCTGGGGGAAATATTTGGTATGCCTGAGGGAGAGATTCCATATGCCTGAGGGTAATATTCGGCATGCCTGAGAGAGAGATTCCATATGCCTGAGGGAGAGATTCCATACGCTTGAGGGCGAGATTCCATACACCTGAGAGCACCATTTGTTATGTCAGAGGGTAAGCCTGAGGGTGTGGTTATAGTATCCTGAAGGCGTTGTTATATTAGCCTGAAGGAACAGTTCTAATTAGCTCGAGCACTTAGTTCTAAGGAACATTGAATGTTATTAAATTGAACTGCTAAATGAATATTTAAATGTCAATGAAACTGGTAATGATTGTTACTTTTGAGTGATTACTAGTTTACTGCATTTATAACACACTGTTGTTGCATATTTTTTGCCGACAGTTGGGAATGGGCCTTTGGTGGGTACCTACTGGGATTTATTTCTCACACCCTTTTTTGGTCATGTATTTGGCCCAAACAGACTATATTTCTATATGTGTGGATAAGGGAAAGGGTCCCTATACAAGTACTTGAGTGTTGCTGAGGTGTAGGGGAGCATGGGACCGAGCTCAGGATCGTGATGTTGCGGGCTATTCTGTTTTGTTCTGCTATACGTGTACTTTCCATTTTATCATATTGTACTGATGTGTAACATGTTATAGTTGTTTTCTTAAGACTAGAGACATGTTTCATCATTGTCTATATAGCAGTTGGTTATCTTTTACTGCAATTGTTCATATTAGTTGTGTATGGTTTATTGCATCTGTTGTTGTTGTATGTTGTCTTTATTTTCCATTGTGCTACACTTTGATAAATGAGGGCATAGTTTCCCCACTATCAGTTCCAGGCCCTTGCTGATAGTTGGAAGCCTCTGGAATTTGGAGAAATGGGCTTGAGTTCATGTGACCAACTCGGTTCGGGGCACCCATGGTGTGGTTTCCAGATTCGGGACGTTACAAAGTCGTATCAGAGGGTTTATTTTCATTGACTTACTATTTAGAGCTTTAGTCAGGGATAGGATGGAAATGGTAGTTAGTAATAAGATGTGTCGGGGAGTATCTATCCCATGTACATGGAAAATCCAATTTACATCGTGTTGCAATTTTATTGATTTTTCAATTTACAGTTGGTCTGATTTTCACCATTGGGTGACACAGTTGTGGTGTTCTTTTTATATGTCATATTTGGGTTCTACTTAGTTGAAAACTGATTAGATGAGGGTATTTTATCTCATACATTATTTAGGCACATTCTAGAATCACATGACATGCATTAGTTCCATGCCATGTTAGTGCATTAGAAATTGCATGTTGTTGTGAAAGTTGATGTGCTAGAAAAGCATGATGTTGTGATAGATGCTTTGATAAATACCTGCTATTTGATAGGGTATTGTTTTGTGAGATTGTTGATATAATGGATGCCAATATTTGGTTTTTGGACAGTATGGGCCCTCAATAACCGGAATTTGGTGGTAAATTAACATGTTTTCCTTATTATAAGATGTATAAGATGTCAAGCTTTGATTTGCGGGGAGTATGGGCCCTCACGGATCAGAATTTGGACCTTAGGTGTTATTTTTCTATATTTTCCGAGTTCTAGAGTTGTATCTGAGGCTTACTGTCCGGAAAACCTAGGATACACATCGTGTAGTTCTTTGGACACACATTGTGTGTTCTTCTGTTTGGGAAGAAATGAAGAAAATTAAGTACACGCTGTGTACCCTCAGTACACATCGTGTAGTCTCTTCCAGTGTCATAGACCGTGTGGGCGGGGACACAGGGTAGGGAATGGTTTTGGGACAAAAACGCCGGGTACCGGTTGTACACGTCGTGTAGTAGTGACCCGGTGTCCACCCATGTAGTGAACAAACACGGACGAAGGAATCCTTAAGACATACATGTCGTGACTTCCTTGAACACACCATGTAGATTGACCCTGGTACTAGACTATGTAACTAACAACATGTGTTGGTTTTATCCTTCCTAGTACACACTGTGTCCTCCTGGAACACGCTGTGTAGTGTTAGCCGAGTAGCTGGCCGTGTAGCGAGAAACACGGGTCAGTCTGGGGATTCTTGTACACGTTGTGCCTTTTTGAAAACAAGTCGTGTCGTGTGACCTAGGTATACATGTCGTGTCACGAATGACACAGGTAGTTGGAAATTAAACCATGCACACCGTGTAGAAGTTATAGACGTCGTGTACTCATGTTCAAGTGAGCTGTGTGGCTTAGCCGTGTAGAAGGACTCAGGCAGGGAAAAAGGATTCGAGAACATGTCGTGTACTATTTATACATGCCATGTAATCATGTTTTTTAAATCTTGAAGATTTTCTTTCTCCTGTCCCCTTGTTTCGGTTTTTGATAATCTTGATCTAAGGTGAGAGTTTGACCTTGTAGAGTCATGCCACTGAGATGACCATGTATTTTTCGACAAGATATCGGCAACGATTATACTCCTCATATGGTTGGACATGGGCTACTAGTTGATCCTCCAGCAGTTCCAAATGTGACGCCAGATGTTATACCAAACGTAGGCGTAGAGGCGTAGTTCCGTGAATGCTTCATACGGTTCATATAGTCCTTTAAAGGATCACTGCAGGCCACCACATCTATGACATAGCTGACTCATATATTCCAGCAGCAGCATCCGCCTACATTTTCAAAGGATGGCATACCACAGGTTGCGAAATCTTGGCTGGGTTCTATGCAGACTATTTTCGAGCATCTTGAGATGCCTCCAGGGCGGAGGGTCAAGCTCTCTACATAAATGCTGTGTTATTCCACCAATAGGAGGTGGGATATTACCACTCAGTCTGAGCATCAAATAGACATGGTGTAGGAAGGTTTACAAATAGATTTCTATGACTTCTTATTCCTAGAGACGTTGAGGGAATATCGAGCTCGAGAGTTCCTGAATCTGTAGCAGGGCGTTATGTCAGTGATGGATTATTCTTCTTGCTTTACTAAGCTTTAGAGTTTTGCACCCGTTCTGGTGGGTGATGAGACGTTGAGGGCCAGAAGCTCTGAGGATGGTCTTAGATATGACATCTGAGCACTGGCGATTGTTTTCAGGTTGCCTAATGTACTTGCTATTGTCAACCAGGCACTGATTACCGAGAGGAACCTTCGAGAAGCTAGTGGTGTGGGCCAGGGTGGTTCGACACTAGTTTCTGGTACTATTTCTACTTGTAAGAGGAAGAGTCATATGGATTTCTCTCATGATGGTAGTACCAGCCAGAGGAATGCTTTGGGTGGCCAAAACATGTGCCACTAGTGTGGTATAGAGGGGCAGAAGAGACTGTAGTGTCCACATGACCCAGTGGAGTGTCGAGCTTGTGGCAAGATGGGTCATCTCCAGTGTTATTGCAGGGTGTTTGCACCGGTGGATAGTGAGAGGGGTTCTCTGCAGACTCCACGTGCGGGAGCAGGACCAGCAGATTCTTACCAGTCAGGGAACTGGAATACATCAGGGTGTGCAGGCCGAGATGGTGGTCGTGGACATGGTAGCCAAACACCAGGATCTCAGAGGCAGCAGGATCCCAGACCTTCTACTGTCAGAGGTACTATTCTAGTAGCTTCTGTTTTATCTTCAGTAATTTTCGATATCGGTGCTACACATAGCTTTATATCTTTGCCTATTTTGGAGAGCCTTGGGCTCTGTGTTCCTTCTTCTTCTAATGTTATGATGTTATACACTCTGTTGGGGACTAGAACCGCTGATGTGTGTTAGTGTAAGGAGTTCCCCCTTGAGGTTGGTGGGTGTCACTTTCTTTGGGGCCTCTATTTCTTAGGGACGATGATCTATGATGTCATTCTCGGGATGGAATGGTTGGTACCCTTTCGAGCCTTTGTAGACTGCAACCATCACTTGGTGCGTTTCACGTCACCAGAGGGAGGAGAGTTTCTATACAAAGGCGAGTGGGATTTTCAGGCGAGTCGAGGTGGAACAGAGCATCATGGGCGATGTGGAGTCACAGCCTAGATTGCGAGTTTATATCTGGATGACTAGGGAACTTGCCAAAAGTATTTCCCTCCTGTAGTAGATCGTTTCAGGGATGTCTTCTCGAATTACTTTTCAAGTCTTCCCCCAGATCAAGAGGTGGATTTATCTATTGAGATTGTGCTAGGAGAGCCACCGGTGTCAATTCCACCTTATAGGATGGCTAGACCTGAGTTGGAGGAGCTCAAGAGACAGTTAGAGGAATTACAGGAAAAAGGTTTCATTTGAACCAATACTTCTCCTTGGGGTTCTCTGGTTCTTTTTGCGAAGAAGGAAAACTATACCATCAGACTCTGTGGATTATCCAAAGCTGAACTAGTTGACAGTCAAGAACCTATATCCCCTGCTAAGGATTGATGATACTTTTTGATCAACTTTGAGGTGCACGAGTGTTCTCGAAGATTGACTTGAGATTCGGATATCATCAGTTCTGGGTTAGACCATCCAATATAACTCTCACGGCCTTCAGGATTAGGTATGGTCTATATGAGTACTTGGTTATGCCGTTCGTACTCAAGAACGTGCCAAAAGTTTTCATGGCTCTTATTAATCATTTGTTCCATCCTTATCTAGATTAAATTGTGGAAGTCTTCATGGATGACATCTTGGTGTACTCTCACACTCAACACAACCATGCCACCCATCATGAGATCATATTTATTACACTAAGAGAGCATAAGATATATGCTACACTCTCAAAGTGCCACTTTTCGATGGACCAGATACACTTACTGGGTGATATTATCTCAGAGGCCAGAGTTTTAGTAGACCTAGAGAAGGCGAGAGCAGTAAATTCTTGGGAGCAGCCTAAGAACGTGTTTGAGATACATAGTTTCTTAGGGATGGATGGTTACTACAGGCGCTTCATCTAGGACCTCTCCCACTTATCAGTGTCATTGATGGGTTTGACGTTGAAGGGTGTGAAGTTAGTTTGGACCAAATCTTGCGAGATAGACTTTCATGAGATTAAGGGAATGTTGACATCAGCACAAATCCTGATACTCCCAGAGCAGGAGAAGAGCTATATAGTTTATTGTGATGCATTCGGTATTGGGCTGGCAGCTGTGTTGATGCAGGGCGATCAAGTTGTTGCGCACTGGTCTTGGCAGTTGAGGCCACATGAGAGGAATTACCCGATGCATGACCTTGAGTTGGCTGCAGTTGCGCATGTGTTTCACTGTTGGAGACATTGTCTCTTGTGAGAGTATTTTGTGGTTTTCACTAACCACAAAAGTCCCAAGTACATCTTTACCTAGCGTGACTTGAATCTGAGACAGCGAAGGTGGGTTGATAACCTACAGTCCTTCTATTTAGAACATGCATATACACCTGGTAAGGGTAACACAGTTGCTGATGCACTGAGCAGGAAGACTCAGATATAGGCAGTTCACGAGGCCAGTGGTGAGTGGCAGCTTATGGCTTTGTTCTCTGATATGCATTTGGAGGTGCACGATAGTTAGGGGAAAACATATCTTTCATCTTTAGTTGTGACTTATACCCTCTTGGATAGATTGAAGATGAGACAACTATCGGATACAGAAGGCCTAGTTCTTTAGGAGTCGGTGGCAAGTGAGGAACCTCCTCCTAGGTGGATGATAGGTGATGATGAGGTACTGCATTTCCAGGGATGAGTGTGGTTCCAGGGGATGTACACAACGAGCTGATGTGGGATTTTCATGCTTCATCTTGGGCAGTTCATCCCGGAGTGACCAAGATGTACCATGACATGAGACGTCAGTATTGGTGGCCGGGTATGAACAGTGAAGTAGCTGGTTTTGTTACGAGATGTTCCACCTATCAGCAGGTGAAGGCGGAGCATCAGAGGCCAGTCGGACTGTTACAGTAGTTACCCATTCCAGAGTGGAAATGGGATGATGTCATGATGGACTTCGTGACTGTGTTTCTGAGGTCACCTTGAGGAAATGATGTCGTGTGGGTTTTTGTGGACAGACTCTAGAAGGAAGCTCACTTTTTTCCGATCAAGGAGACCTTCGGTGTTGACGAGCTCAAAAATATGTATATCTTAGAGGTTGTATGTCTTCATGGGGTTCCTCGTTCTATCGTTTCAGATAGGGATGCATGTTTCACATCTCCTTTCCAGAATAGTTTTCTGAGGGCTCTAGGTACACATGTTCTTCTGAGCACATCTTACCACCCTTAGACCGATGGCTAGTCAGAGCGTACAATACAGGTGCGGGAGGACATGCTGCGTCCATGCATCTTGGATGTTGGGGGCTCTTGGGAGCAGCATATACCCCTAGTCGATTTTTCCTGAAATAAATATTTTTAGGAGACTATTAAGATGGAACATTATGAGGATTTATATGGAAGGCCATGTTGGTCACTCTTGTGCTGGATGGAGGCAGGTGAGGCAGCTCTACTAGGACTACGCCTCATATAGGAGACTTATGAGCAGGTCGAGTTGATTTAGAAGGAGATGGTTATCGCATAGTCTCGTCAAAAATCTTATGTTGATCATCGCAGACAACCCTTGGAGTTCGTGGTTGGGGATCAGGTGTTTTATGTGTTTCATTGAGGTTGGGACATAGACGAATCAGGAGACAGGGTAAAATTTCACCGTGGTATGTGGGGCCATTTGAGATTCTGGGGAGAGTTGGGCTGATATCCTATCGGTTGTAGTTACCACAGAGGTACCGGGCCATGGAAGACGTATTCTAGGTATCTCAATTGCACCGTTATCATTCGGACATGTCTCACATCTTTCATCCTGAGGAGGTTGAGATTCATCTCGATGCATCCTTTGAGGAGCATCTGATTCGTATCGTTGATAAGAGCATGAAGGTTCTCTGAGGCCGATCAGTTCCTCTCGTACGGGTGCTATGGCAGCATGGACGAGTGCAGGATGAAACCTGTGAGTGGGAGACTGACGTATGTTCTCAGTGGCCAGAGTTGTTCTGAACATTATCTTTACTACCCTTGGAAGGGAAATTCAGGGACTAATTTCTTTAATTGTTGATGTTTGTAAGATCCTGGTTCTTTTTCTTGAGGTATGGGCTTCTTCTCTTCCTTTTCCTTAAGAATTTTTGAGAAAATATGGAAAATGGGGAAAAATCCCAAATGTTATGGGTACATGCCATGTACTTGACCACACGCCGTGTACTTTGGCCATGTGGGATGAGTACACCAGGCGTGTATCCATGCTAGCGATGAAAGGTGTAAAAAATGACTACACGTCGTGTAGTGGGTATTTACATGTCATGTAGTCAGTCGGAAGGCAAATAGTAAGGCGATGGCTAGATGAACGATAGTACACATCGTGTACTCAGGTTTTATACACCATGTACTCATGTCGATAGATGAACAGTGTCGCGCTGGTGAGAAGCCGCCAGCTGAACAGTTAAAAAATAAAATGTGCACGCCATGTACCCAATAATACATGCTGTGTAGTCTGTTGTTTTCGCATTAAATGGGTAGTATCCTCCTCTGTTCACAGAGGAAACATGGAACCGAAGGATATCTTGGGAGAGAAGGCCGGATCTTGGAGGACATTTTAACCACACACCGAGAACCCGTTTTCTACATCGTCGATATTTTTGGAACCGCATGGGTGAGTTCTTCCTTCTCCTTGCGTAGCTATTTCCAATTATTCCTATAAAGAATGTTATTTGAGTTGGAATGAGGTTATTTTCACCTCATATCTATGTCATTCTCGGGCATTTCAAGGAGCATCATTCACTTATATCGATCAGGGGCGATCGATGTAGGTGGTGTGGTGTTTAAATTCCAACTATTGTGTGTTTTTGTGTACCATTGTGCTGTGAACCCACATTGGGGTGTCGTATGGTTGTGGCCTTGGCTATTTAAATACCTATAATTTCATAGGTAATTTAATATAAGTGTAAAACTGCTATTTGGGATCACTTCTTGGATCCAGGACCACCCAGGGGTGCGTTCCTCTATTTAGTCGTTTGGCCTGGACACCCGAGCGTATTCCATGTTTATATTGAGAATTACCTTTTCCTTGAAAGGAATTGTGTATAAAATTTCTTGTTATGCTTTGGGCTTGTCCTGGTACTCGCGCCTAAGGGCAGTGTTATACTTTATCCTGAGGTTGTTGTTTTCTTAGCCCTAGAGTAGTTGCTGTTTAGCCAGAGGGAAATATTTGGTATGACTGAGTGGGAGATTCCATATGCCAAATGGAAATATTCGGTATGCCTGAGTGTGAGATTCCATACGCCTGAGGGGAATATTCTGTATGCCTGAGGGTGAGACTCCATATGCTTGAGGGAAATATTTGGTATGCCTGAGGGAAAAATTCCTTACGCCTGAGGGAATTATTCGGTATGCCTAAGGGAGATATTCCATACTCTTGAGGGTGAGATTCCATACACATGAGGGAACCATTAATTATTCTTGAGGTTAATCCTGAGAGCGTGGTTATATTAGGCTAAGGGCGTGGTTATATTAGCCTGAGGGAAAGGTTCTGATTAGCCTGAGGGCTTAGTTCTAAGGAACATTAAAAGTTATTAAATTGAACTGATAAATGAATATTTAAATGGAAATGGAACAGTTAATGATAGTTACTTTTGAGTGATTACTATTTTACTGCATTTATTGCACATGGTAGTTGCACATTTTTCACTGACAGTTGGGCATGGGCCTTTGGTGGGTGCCTACTGGGATTTATTTCTCACACCCTGTTTGGGTCTTGTCTTCATCCCAAACAGACTATATTGCTGCAGGTGTGGATAAGGTAAAGGGTCCCTATACAGGTACTTTAGTGTTGTTGAGGTGTAGGGGAGCATGGGACCGAGCTCAGGCTCGTTATTCTACCGGTTGTACTGTTTTGTTCTATTGTACCTATACTATCCATTGTATCATTTTGTACTTCTTTGTAACATGTTCCTGTTGTTTTCTTAAGACTAGAGACATGTTTCATCATTATCTATATAGCAGTTGGTTATCATTTACTACAGTTGTTCATATCAGTTGTGTGTGGTTTGTTGCTTCCACTGTTGTTGTATGCTATCTGTATTTTCTGTTGCGCTACACTTTGACAAATGAGGGCATAGTTTCCCCACTATCAGTCCTGGGCCCTCGCTGCTAGTCAGTATCCTCTGGCGTTTGGGGAATGCATGTGAGGACATGTGACCAACTGGGTTCGGGGCACCCCTGGTGTGGCTTCCGGATCCGGGATGTTACATAGGATAATGAGAAACATGATTGGTTACATAAGTGGCATGTATCCAACTAACATTTGTTTCCTTCATATATTGATGTTGACACCTTATGTAGTCAATTGTGAAATGTTGTGTCATGGACCACAAGCCTCATGGATTAGAACATCTTTACGGTTATGATTAAAATGAAACCAATTTTCCATTTATAAATTGTATAGGTCTTTATTTTTTGAAAATGGGGATATATATAATTCAACTATTAAAAATATTTCTTATATCAGATTTTATACACATGAATGAATTTAAATTCTGAAATTAAATGTTTTCCAATAAATATAGAATTCAATTATAGCTAAATGGGTGGTTTCATATATAACTTTCAATTGGATCTCTGTATACTAGGACCCCTGAATTATAAGTAAGTAAATGACCCTGTCCCAACCTCAGTAGTGGGAAATAGGCAGTGTATCCTTCATTATTATGATTTGTATGTTTCCAAGACCAAGATTTTGGAGTAAACATATGAGTGTGACTATTATAGGTAAAGGGTTTGTACCTATTTATATAGATTTCAAATACTTTCTAAAATATCACTCTCACCACTTATAAAAGGGTCCTCTCACCACCCCTTCAATACCACTCAAGGAATTTAGTTTTTTATTGAAATGTGTTCCTTTTCACCATCCTGCTAAATCTATATCCATTTCCTTGAGCCTCTAGATATAACAGATAGTCCAAAAACCTTAATTTCTAAGGAATTCTTAAGTCCTCTACAGGAGTATTAAAGAAACCATAAGATGATGATGATGGTGTTGTTATATTTTTTAAATATTAATTAACAAAAATTCAATGAATATAAAATTGAATATTAATTAAGTTGTTGTTTCTTATTGGTTTTCTAGAAGTATAATCACCAGATATACAACCTTTTGAAGATGGGACATCGAATGAATGAACTCCATAGATTCATGTAAGTAGAGTGAATGTCAGACGATTCTTTTTCTGATTAGTCAAGGAATAAAAATCATTTTATAGAAGATAAAAAGGTCTTTTAATATAGGAATTATATTCTATAATTTGTGAAGTTAGACTCAACTGATGTATTTTTAGAAAAAAAAATTGAAACATTTCAAAATGAATAAAATTTAGAAACATTTCTCAAATAACATTAGTCATTTAACTATTAGGTTTTTTAAAAAAACATTTGAGATTTCCACTAATGGAGAAATTGAGGATGAGGAAACATATTATTATTTCTATAATACAAATGTTGATTTTTAGATAATAAAGACATATTTTACCATGGGAATAAATTTACTTTTTTGAGAGAGAAAAATTAAAATTTAATAAAATTAAATATGTAAAAACATCTATCAACTCAAAAAATAAAAATCTCAAATGAGATTTGTGAGATCAAATAAAAATAATCTAGGAGAAAATTTATAAGTTCCACTGAAGGAAATTTATATTAACATTGGTGTGTTAAAATGATATAAATTTTAGAAATTTATAAGTTCAAGTGAGTTAAAACTTGCAAAACTTTACATAAATAATGTAACCTAACAAGAATTATGAATATATTAAGATATAAATTAAAAAATAATAAATCAAGATGATATTTGAAGAATTTTTCTGGAGTACATTGTTATATATATATGATGAAACTATGATTAAGATTTTTTTACCAATCAATTTTAAGAGAATGTTGAAAGGGTTTCATGAAATATTTTAATAATATAAGATATGTGAGTTCGAAGTTTTTAAACAAATAAAAATATAAGGGATATTTGAATTCCTAAAAAGGAGCCTAGATCATTCATAGAAAGATTCCAAAAACTAATGGTATGTTTATATATTTTAGAGGGAAAGTTTCAAAATAGATCCTTCAATGATAGGTTTTTTTATTATATGATTATTGTGAAGACCTGAACATCAGGTTCTATGAAAAGTTGAGAATTTTGACCGAATCCAAGAAACAATATAAAAATTTTATATTTATCAAAGTTTTTGAAGTTTATGTTTCTATAATTTCAATTTATTAATGTAGGATTGGATGGAATGTATGAATTTTTAAAGTAATATCATAAGTATATAAGATAACCAATTAAGGAATTTCGTAAGAATAATTGATGAATTGGCTCTCATGAATAGGAAATATTAATCCAACCATGAGGTTGAATAATATATGGAATTGTATAAATACCCTTCACTTGTGCTATATAAAGATGAATTAGGGTTAAGGGTGATTCATTCTTAGAACATTTATAATTTTTTATGGATATTATAGTGTAACATCTATGTCACATGTTATTAAAGATGTAGTAAAGGGTTGGTACCCACATTGGCATCGAGACTTATAAAAACTATGTGTACCTTTATTTACTATATGTATTTGAATCTCATATCATAGAAATATGTAATAGAAATTAAAAATATCCACATAAATTATCCAATGAAATATGTTCAACAAACATAAAGAAAGTAAAAATGTTTATGTTTTTTAAGTTGAACATTTTCAGTAAAAACTTGGTCACCCTTGATTCAACCCCCTACCCACAATCTCAGGGTGATTGCATAATCCCCTAAATGCGACAATTCATATCAAACTATAGGTTACCTCTGTTAGATATACAATTTTTGGTTCCATTTATTTTTGAATTATTTTTATAAATTTAATATTTACAAATTTTCAAGATATATTTTCTCTAGAATATAAGTAATTTATAACTGAGAAGAGATTAATAGAAGATTCTCTAACTTGTGGAAATGTTGAACTATCATAAAAAATCTATGAGAAACTGAAAGTAGAAGGATACTAAGATATTAATAATTTTATCCTCTCATTATTAGCTAGAGGAGGATCCCCCACTGTTAGAAGATAAAGTGTGTGGATGTTATATTGAAAATTTTCTATAGTTAATCTTCATAAATAATGTTTTTCAAGATATAATGAATATAATTATATATAAATTATTAAGAATAATTACTCTAAAGTTAATGATCATCTAAATGACATTTCCATTGAATTTTTCACATGTATTTTCATTTATCAATAGAATTTGTATATAAAAAATCTCATATTAAGAAGGAATTTGATTAAATGGTGTAAGAAAAAGTGATTTTCTATAAAAATATTATTAATATCACTAAAGGAAAGGAATAAATGATATTAAATTTTCATGAAAAGTTTAATATTATAGAAGAAGCATTGAAATAAATTTTTGGTAATAATTTTTTTTCTAAAACAAATTCAATTTTTGTTTCGACACATTGAACAATATGATGAATCTTAATAACCTTGAATTGTAAGTCAAACAATAAAAGATAATAGAGCCAAAGAAATCATTAATGGAAGAGATTAAGAGTCATAAAGAAATTTTTTTGGAAGTAAAATTATAAATGTAATGAAAATTTAAAATATCTTCAAAATAATAAGAACACTTAAATATCAAGTGTCTTGATTTGGGAATAATATTGAATAACTCATAAGATGTTTAAAATGAATCTCTATATAATGAAGATAAAAGAGTCACTAATGATATTTCTAGGGAAAATATTACATCTAGAAATAATCAAGATCATCATAGTTTTCTATCACTCAAATATCATATATAAAAATATATTTATTATAATTAAGCGCTCATTTATTAATTAATCCTTACTAAAATTAGCATTCATGTGTGTGAACTATTTTTTTCATTATGGTTTTAGTTGATAGTTCTAGTACTTATATATTTATCATGTTTGAATAATATACATAATTTAATAATGATATAAATATAACTTATATTTACTATATAAATTATTATTTCTATCTATAAAAGGTATAAATAGAAAAAGTAATTATACGGTTCATAGATACGATAGTCATATGTATTCTAGAATGTTGTTTTAATTTTCTAAAAAAATACATAAATAAAGATAAATAATATTTTCTCATTATAGATTGATAATAATATAATTAATATAATATAAATTATTAAATATATCATTATATCTACCAATTTTTGGTGGTGATGGAAAATGAATCATATCTCTATATGGTGACAGTAGTCCATAAGTACGCACGACTGATACTTTCATTTACAATTTAATGAAATGAGGTGGGAAACGGTTGTTCCATAATCATAATAACACCTCAATATATTAGTGTAACTATATTTTTCATGTTATGATCGATACAATAGGGTTATAAAATTTAGAATATGAAAAAAAAATTGAAAGAGAACTTTTATGAGTTATACCTCTTCTTTGAGATGCCACCTTACTATTTCAAAACATTTTTTGAAAGATTGGTCCTAGGAGAAGAAAATGGGTTCTATGAAGAAGGTAGGGATGATAAAAAGGTATTGTGTTTTTTATTTTCTTATCAGTAATTATCAAACATAATAAATAAGGGTGATGAAGATATTACCTTTTATAAGTGTGGGAGAGGACACAATTGAAATTATATAAATGATTTGAATATAATTACTGTATTTCTCTGGTATAATTATTTAAAATAAGAAATTATTCAAAGGATGTATAATATAGGGTTTAAATATCTCTAAAGAGTAATAATTATATTAATTTATATTAAAATATTACCCTTATATCCTTGCTTAAACCCCCGAGTAAACAGGTTTTAACGTAAACCATGGAATATGATTTTTAATATTTTTAATATTCATAATAACAAAAAATTAAAGTATCCTCTTTAAAAAAAATTTAAATGATAATTCCAAATATTTATTGCGTAAAATAAAATTTAATTTATATAATTTCTAAAAATTAGTTATAAAATAATCTCAAAAAATGTAATGAAATCCCTCTTTTAAAAAGAATGCATTTTTAAGAATAAAAATGAATTTACTTTCATTGTGTACCAAGTAAAAAATATAAACTAAATTTTTAATTTTTTTATTGAATATAAAATATATAAATTTCATTAAAACCATTAATCCTTTATTTATTTAGTTTAATAATATAAAACCACTTTGGGTGTATAAACAAATATTTTGAAAACTTACCCTTTTTCCTTTAAATGATTATATCAACATTACTAACCATTTTAAAAATAATGTATAAATGGTTATTAATTTATTAATATGAATTATTAATATATTTCATTGAATTCATTTTAAAATTTCAACATTAAATTTTTTTTATAAAAATAATAGATAACATAATAAATATACATTTCTTTGAAATAATTGGTCTTTTAAGAATTAGATAATTTCATTAAAATTTTAATAACTATATATTAGGATTTAATCAATACAATTTAATTTATGAAAAATATTATATATATATTTCTTAATGTGGTTAATATTATTCAAACACATTAATTGAGTGAGTAGTTTAAAAAATTATATTATATCAAGGATTTATTTGGACCCAGGGTTACATTTAAAGAAATATATCAAATACTTCAAGTTATTTCAATAGAAATACATATAAAATATTCAGATTTTACATACTAAAACCCATAAAATGATTTAATCCCTCAAAATTATATAATTATAATATAAATAAATTATGATATATAATATTTATAACATCCTCAGGTTCTTGTGTACATTCTTCAATTTTTTAATTCTTATGGAGAGTATTAGCCATGTGGGTAGTATTATTCCATTGAACATTATTTCTATGATCTAATACTTATACTGGTTTTTATTCTTCTGAATAGACATAATCCATTTTTAAATCCTTTTATTTTAGTACATGTTATGGATCAAGTATGTACTTCTATATGAAAGATACATGGAGCACAGCATGAACATGAGATATTTTCTATGGAAGCACCAAATGATAAGCTATATTTCTTAGTTGATCAATAATCTTGGAGGATCCAATATACTTTTGGATCAAAATTCAATAATTTATAAATCTTATAACCATATTCTATAAATAAATTCATAGTAATATATTCTCTATAATATTTAATTATAGATCTCACTAATAATTGTTAGTATAAATCTTTTATTGACTTTGAGCTGACCTGATGTCCTCTGGAAAGGTTTCAACTTTCTATAGAACTTCAGAAAAAAAATTAGGCCCTAGTATCTTTATTTATCCTACTTCATCCCATATTGTTTTATTTTTTCACTTCCTTTCATAATGTTATTTATAAGTATACAACTAAATTCTAAATTTAATTTTGTTATTATTGGATAATTCCAAAATGAGAAGGTGTTGATCCCAACTACATTTGAAATCTAGAGAACATGATCTCAATATATCCTATAGGGTATAAACTATTTTCTAAAACTAACCATATGTATATGGATGATAGGTAGTAATGAAACACTACTATATACATAGATTATATAGAATAATTTTCCATAAAATGAAGGTAAAACACAATTCTCGATCAAATAAAAAAGAATGTAACACTACGTGTAAAATTACTAATTCTTTAATCTATATTATGTAAAGATGATTATGAGAGAAAACTTATCCATTTGTAATGAAATTTGATATATAAATATATTAAGTATATCAACTGAAAATAAAATATAAATATGGCCTTTAGATGTTTAGGGGAGTACAACGACAAAATCCATGGTGATTTTTTTCATTTCCATTATAATATAGGTAATGGTTGTAAAATCCCCTTAGACTTATATCTCTCAGCCTTAAATTATGGATATAAACAGTATAGAGATACATACTCATTAATATCACTATTCTTATTACCCATAATAAATATCTACTCATATCACTATACATATCCATAATTCTATGATGAATATAGAATGGTGTGATATAAATCTCTTGTAACAGATCTTTCTTAAGGTCTTTTATTAATTAAAAACATAATTATTTCATGATCATTCTTTCATAATCTATGTAAAACTCTATAAAATGTAAATCCATATTTTTCTACACTACCTCTTCTTTATTCACCTATTTAATCTTCACATGGTTATATAATTGAACACTCATTTGAGAAAGATAAAAATTTTCCTATTCCTTCAACATTTCATGCTCAATCCATTGATAGTCATGATATATTGGATTCTTTGTGATCATATTTTGATATAATCTATAAATATCCTTTCGACGCCAAAAATAATTCACCCTGTTCACATTCCCATGGAGATAATATATTGAGTAGTGAAGATATTTAATCATCTAACACCATATTATTTGGTACATATTCTTCTCATTCTAAGTGAATATATACTTTAAACTTTTATGATCAATATATTTGTCACACCTTTCTCCATATAGAAAATTCAACCATCTCTTTAATGAAAATATCACCGTTTCAAACTCTAATTCATGAGTTAGTTAATTGTTTTCATGAACCTTCAATTGGTGAGAATCATAATTTATAACTATATCATTTTTCATAAGAATTTATCATCTCCACTAATTTGATACATCATAATAGATTAAAAAATTGTATTATAGTTGGGTATTTTGAGTAAAGGTTCACTAACCAACCTTAAATTTTGTTCCTTTAAATATTATTCTTATTAATTAGTTTAAAGAAACTTGATTCCCATATAAGTTAACATGGTGAGTGGATTATATACCAATGATAAATTATTAAAAAAGTTTAAATAATATCATACCAATCCAACGAAACTATATATCTCATTTATAGTTGTTGTTTTCAAAAATTCAATAACTTTTTTCATTGATGGTTCTACTAATATACCCTTTTATGTGATTACATGACCCATAAGTGAAACTTTTTATAACAAAACATCACACTTGGTAAATTTTATATATATGTTCTATACATTTGCGTATTTGGAAAAATTCTCATGTTGTCATCATGATCTGACCATATATTGTTATATATAATAATATCATCTATAAAGGATGAAAAAAACTAGTCAAGGTAATATCTTAATACAATTCATTAAATCTATGTAGATAACAGAGGAATTAGTAAGTCCAAATAAAATTAATATTAATTTAAAGTATCCATACCTCAAATGGAATATTTTATTGGGCATGTATTCACCTTGGATCACAAATTAACAATATCATGATTAATGATCAATATTAGTAAAATATTTATCCCCTCATAATTGAAAACAAATCATCAATATAGGATATATGAAATTTATATTTGATTTTCATCATGTTATACTCATGATAATTAATGAAAATTCACATTTATCCATATTTAATATTAAGAAAATGAATATTTATATCGTATAGTGATGAATTTGGCCAAATTAATCCTTTAAAAAGATTAATTGGGAGTTTCTTCATCGATTCATGAAACTTTAAAAAGAACATTATATATAGAGACATTGAAAAAGGTGTCACACCATGTAGGAGTTTTATCAAAAACTAAACATCATGATTCATAGGAAAAAACAAGACTCATCTAGAAAATTATCAAAAAATCCCATAAATTATGAATAGATTCATTATTGATTTTTTCCCCAACCATCCGAGATAATTAAACCATTTGAATAGTAATAAAACCCTATACAATGGATGGTATATTCAATTGAAGTTCATATTTTTTTCCCAGATCAATATATATTAATATGTTATTCTAGAATATAAAATGTGACCTTACTTTCGTAGAAATTGATTTGGGATTTATATAATGAAATATAATATATGGCCAAAAAATCAACTACATAATGAATAATGGAATTTCTAGGAAGCACGTTCTGTTAAACTTTAATCAGAGAAGAATCATAAACCTGAGATTTTAGCATCATACCCTTAGAAGTATTCATAAATAATTCCTCATATAATATTTGATGTTGTAATTTGATACCCTTAAAATTTTACGAAGTTATAATAAAATCTGTAGATCTAGAATGAAATAAAACATTAGTAGTTCTAGAGTGAATGATATGTGTAGATTTCACCACTTTGTTACCATACCCCACATTAATAATAGAGATCATGTGAGATCTCCCTTTTCACTAGGATTAAGATGTTTTTTATGGTGATTATCTTCATTGGACCTCATATTCAAGCACCAGTTAACACAATTTCCACACTCCTTGCATTTAAAACACTAGAGTGTTGGTGGATCCATCCATAGAGATTCCTTTACATTCATATAATTAGTTGTCTTCTTCCAATAAAATTTGATTTCGTTTTCTGATGACATTTCATTCCACACTTATAGAATTTAAAATATTTGTAATACAATATCCCTTTTTTTCTATCCACACTTATGACATAAATTAAGAATTATCTTCTACCCACCATGGTTTTTATTATTTGAAATTACATTGAATTGTATCATTATTTTATTATCAAAACCATGAGATTGAGGGGGGGATATGATCTTCAATTATACTAGGTGATCTCATGTAATTATTTTTTTATAACTACTAATATATCTTATGGATAATTCCCTATGAATTAATGGTTTTAATCCTATAAAGATTCGATCAATATTACTTTCGGGTTTATTTATAACATCGGAAATATACCTCTCATGTCTTTTAAAGTTTTTTTAATATGTATTATTTGATTCATTATCTTTATAAATTATATCAATTAATTCTTTATCCATTTTAATATAAATATTATGACGAATATGCTTATTGAAAAATGACCTTATACCTCATCCCACATAATATAGTAAATTTCTTCATGTTTCTTATTGTTCTTCATAATATTCCAACATTTATCTTATTATCCTTCCAAAAGATAAACAAAGACATAAATTTTTTTTCTCCAAAAATTGGAAAATGGAAAATATCATTTCAATGGTACAAATACATTACTTGAAAATTAGTGGTTTGGTAGAACCACTAAAAGAAGTTGGATATTTCCACATGAAGGATTATATAGTATGTTTTTTCTTCAATTTCTTGTTTGGAATCATAGCATAATTCATGAATTTAGAAATTTTTATAAATATAAAAATGATATTTTACAATCCATATCCCATAACATTTCGTTTCTCATGAGTAAAATGATGAAATTTTCTGTCACATTCAGAATTCACACAATTTTTTTGTATTCTATGTATTATCTTAAACCAGAAAAAACAAAGTATGATCAATAATAATCATATTTAGAAAAAAAATATTTAAAATAAATTATAGGATGTATCGATCATGAATTTTTTTTTAATGTCAATGAATCCTTAGGTTTATAAAAGGTTATCCATATTTATCAGCTCTTCAAATTTTTTATGATTTCTCAAAAAGAAGAATTGAATTAACCCAATAATTTCACCCATGAGTGTTTAGCTAGGTGTGTAGTTTTTGGAACACTCATTGTGCCCTGGTGATGATTGAGTTAATGTCCAATACACCCCCATTAAAAGTTAGTAAAACTTGGTGAATTTTTGACATAGTCACATCCACTTGTTAGTATCCTAATCAATCTATATTATCTAAAAAAATGCACTCCATTATTTACCATAAAATAGGATGTTCACATGTGCTTATTATTATCCAATGCCTTCTCACTAAATTTTTCTAATCATAGTTTTCAAAAAATATTAAACCCAATATAACACAAGATGAGGAAACCTAAACATTACATATATAAATATTACATCTTATTATATTAATATTCATTAAATATCATTAGGATTCACACTAGAACTATAATAGTTTAGTGTATTTGGAAACTTGGATACATATGAAAATTAGTACTAAAAAGATCTACATTATCTCCCACTAATTTCTTTACAACTAGTACCATTCTTATACATTTCATACATAAAACATTTCTTTATATATGGGGGATAATGAAATTTATTATAAGGTGTGATTAGATGATCAATAAGGTTAAACAAGGGAGATATCAGTGATATTTTAAGTATAACGTGAACATAAGGGTATGATAAAATGAAATTGATATTTAAAAACTATACAAAAAAATTAATATATTGTCATTATGAGTCGTTACTTAAAGCTAGAAAATTAATAAGACATGAATCACGAAGAAGTCAAAGAATATAAGCCATGAGTAGATATCATTGGAATAAGATCGTGTCCTAAAGTAGTGGACTAAAGTGTGGAATAATCATAATCATATAAATCTTATATCAATTCTATACACCAAGACATTCTTCAAATGTTATCCTTCTTCTAACAACCTGTATACCTACTTTGGAGATAGGATAAACTCTAGTATATCCACTTTTTGGGCTTATAGCAACCTTATGTGTACCCTGTTTTTGGGATTAAGATAACATCATTTATACTCTTCGACCTCATAAAACATTAATGTTTACCAAATTCATTAGAAGTATATAACAAACAAACTCATCAAATAATTATGACCCATTTGTATGTAATCTATAAGATCATAAAATCATTTCTCTTTCTTCATAACATAACCCATGAAAAAAATGGGTTTTGTTAATATTTTAATTTCATAACCATAAAATAACCATAGAAATAATAACTTTATTATCATAGAATCAAATTACCATGGAAGCATAAGTAACATTAGTGTAATATCCTAATATTTTAAGGGAATAAAATTTTTTATATCATACAACATACGAAACACCTGGTTAAACCAAACAATAAAATATTATTTTTTTAAATATGATTTTTATAACATATTCATTGAATTGGTGGGTAACAATATGTTTAACTAAATTGTGAAATATATAAAATGTTCCTAATCGATAAAAATTTATTTATTAATTATTAGGAAATAAGCAATCAAATTTTTATAAATTCATTTTATTTTACAAAAATATGATTTGTTAAAATATAATTTTTATTACATTTTGTAAGAAAATTTTATATATAATTTTGGAAAATTTAATAAATTTTATTTGATAAAAAGTATATCATTTATATAATCAACATATCAATATTATCTTGACGTAAAATTTTTTATATTTTTCTAGAAGGTGTTATTTTCAATGAATAGTAAAAAAATGATGATTTTAATTGAAATTTTTATTTTATTTTAAACTATTTATGTAACACCCCGAGCTTCCATGATACGCTTCTCATTCAATAATGTAATAGCTTGCATTGTACGCAACATCGAGTTCTAACACACTGCAACAAATCAAAGTAGTCGTTATGAATATTAATAACCACTTTTTAAATTTATAGAAATTTTATATTTCAAAATGGACTTCATTTTTGTATTCCTAATATTGAAATTAGCCTATGTGGAATTTTTTGTAATTTTCTGAGAACTTCAAAATTTTTATGAATAGTGAAAAATACTTAAAACAACTTTTTTAATCAAAATTATTTATAGTGATAAGTTATAATATTTAGTGGTTTTAAAGTATAATTAGAATATATTTTTACCATTTTATCCAATGGTGGTCATTAGAATTAATTTCACTTTGAAATTGGACATAAACAATTGTCAATCTTTTGATATAAATTGTTCCTTAAAAACACGCTATTTGTTGTGACAACGGGATTTAATTATAAAATTAATTAATGAAAATTATATGTTTGGAATTTCATAAAATAGACATCATTTTTGAAGTCAGAATATCAATTATAGCTTAGGGTGAAATTTTGGCATTGTTCTGAAAAACTTCAATTTTTGATGAATAGTGAAACCACTAAGTGGTAGTTAAATAACTGATTTTTCGTTTAAATGAAATATTACCACTTCTGTGATTTGATTTTCAAAAATCCGACATACATGGTTTTCATTAAGAAGTAAAATGTGGTTCAATGAGATTAAAATAATTTTTTGGTGAATAGTAACTTTTAAGTTCTTAATCGCGATTAGAGGTAATTAGTGTAGTTTAAGGTAAAAATAATGTTTTAATAATATGAGATGAGCTTGACACATGTACTACCCTTATTTAATATTCCATGGCCTACCAAGACAATCCATGGGTCAACATGGGGACCCCATGGAGCCACTTTAGTTGGAAAATGACATAAATACCTTTTATTTAATGTTAAAGTAAAAAATGACACAAACATGAAATGTTTTACTAAAACAATTTTTACATGGGGTTATACAAGTCATATTTTTTACTATAAATATTCATTGGAAATAAAAAAATATTTCCTACATCATAGTATTTTTTTTATAATTTTTAGACATTAAATAAATTAATTTATTTATGAGATCATTATGATGCAGTGATGACCTCATTATTTAACGATTTTAATAAAATGAAAAGATAATGTAAAATCCAAGGAGTACACTTGTCCAAAGACTATTTTATGGGTATATTTAGAACCCGTATCACCATATCCTCTAATTATATAGGTGTGGGACCTTTATAATCCGAAAATCATTGTATAATAAAGTAACATTTCATTACTTTCCAAGAGTGCCCCTCCTCTCCACTTATAAAAGGCCCCCACCTCTACCATCTCATTCACACTTTCAAGCCATTTGGCTCGGCCAACCTCTGCCCAAATACTCTCCCAACTTCCCTAACTTACTCCTAGAAACCTCACTTTGGGCATAATTTTTCCCAAGGAAGTCTTTGGCTCAAATAAAAAAGAGTTACCCGATTATTAGGTAATGTCTTCTCTAATGTTGTTTTGTTTTATTTAGCTTATCCAACCCCTTAAACTCTTTTTATTCCTTTCTTTTGTAACAACAACAGTATCTAAAATATACTAGGATGTTGTTATGATATGTATTTGGTTTACACTTACACACACCTACATCTAATGGTTAAAGAACATACAGTTTCTGTGGATGGCGAATTTCTGCCTCACGAAACGATGATTGTTAAACACTCATATAACACCTCTAATGGTGGCCATTATGATGACACTATTTTTATATATTATATATATTATGTTTTTGGTTTCCTTATGATTTATTATTTTTCATTTATGGCATACCTTTATGGTTTCCATTATGGGTAAACGCGATATTTTCATTTTAGGAAGTGCGGACTACCGCCCCCTCAAAGTGATTTGAATCATTAATGACATATGTGGGATGTATAAAGGATGGAGTAAATGGTATTATACACTATATTATACTGGAATTATATTATACATTGATATCATTATGATTTCATTCCATTAAATACGAAATAGAAATGAAAGTAGCGTTCATGCGTATGTACGGCATACCGTCTCTATGAACGGTGCATTTCATTTCTTACCTCTAAATGTTACGCAAAAAATATAAATGCATGTATATACTAGATATATAAGATATATATGATATCTACATCATGAACATAATTCTGGATATAATGGATATATCACCACATGAACAACTTGTAATTATAAGAATGTTATTTTTGACTCAAGTACCTAAGATCGACAAAATGACCGTTATAAACATAAATAATTACATAATGTTCATAACATGGTAATAAGGAATATAAAAGGAATAATTAACATGAAAAGGTAATTAAGTAAATAGTAATTAACTCTAGTTTATTATTCAGGAGTTCAAAGAATGGTCGAGTGAATTCGGACATGAGGTAAGGGAACTTCTTAACCCAACTTCCATTCTTTGGGTTAATCTCCTACTTTCAAATTATGTCATGATATTATTATGTCATATTTTGTATTTTTACTTTCTTTATGTGTACCTATAGTTAATACACATAATATATCTATTTTATTTTAAAAATGATCTTTGTAAGGACTTCGTCTCAATCTCCTTTCATTGAGGCATATTTGGTTTTATACACAAATTTCATTTATACGGTGTATAAACCCCTTTTACTTTTATGTTTATTCAAAAGGAATCTTTTGTATACAAAGCATTTTACTAAACGACAAAAAGGGAATGTTTTTCTTTCCATACATATGTTGTGACCACGACCTCTCCGCCGCCGTGACCATTATTTGAGTTTCGGCTTCCTCTACAAGCCATACTTTTTTTAATGAAAAATAAATACCATGTTATACTTTTCTTTTATTTTGGTATTGAAAATGGTTTTGAAAGCATTCTTATTATATCAATGTGTTGTATTGATATCTTGTGATTGAAATGTGGAAATGTTATGTTTCCTTTATTCATGTTTTATGTGATACGATTATGTTATGGTTTATGATATGTTTAAACCTATTCATATGAGGAATGCATTGGACTTAATAAGTGACGGGTGGAGCCCGCTATAGCTCCTCGATGCATCGGTAGGTCTCATGAGACAACTAGACATGGAATTGGTCGAGGCCCTTTCCCAATTTGATTTATGGTTTTGGCCGAGGCCTTAATCATTTTAGATGTCTTGGCCGAGGCCTTGACAAAATGCTTCTGAATGTCTGGCATTATGCATTCCATCATTATGAAAGTGGTTATTGATATTGCATGTGATTATTCGACCAGTAGAATATCCATGTGAATAAGTAAATGGCATTATCTCATTTTACTTTTTCCATATTATGTTGAAGTTCATGTTTAAAAGGCTTTTGTTTTAGTTATACATTGCCTTAAATGTTAATATTTATTTATGAAAGCTTCCGCATTATTGTTATCCTTACTGAGCATCTGAGCTCACCCCTTTCAATGTTTTAATATTTTCCAGGATGTGAAGAAGTATTTTATGAATGACCTGCAGGGATAGTCAGAAGAGGATATGAGTGTGGACTATTAAGACTTTGTTATTGTAGTTTTTTACCTTATGTTGTAATGTAAAATTTATGAATGTATCTAGTGTTTCCAAGGCTACTAAACTAATCGGTCTTTCGATACTTGATCTTTTGTGATCATGCCAATGTTACGAAGTAATGCACCGACTCTAGGTAGCTGGGGTCGGGGCGTTACAGTTGGTATCAGAGGCAGTTTAGTACTAAACTTGGAAGCTAGATTTAGATAAACTTTGATTATAGAACATAGCCCGAAGATAGACTTTAAGGATTAGTATAGAAGAACTTCCTAGAATTTTGGTATTATAGAGATTTTGTGAGTTTTCTGAGCGATACATCCCTGTCTGGATACGAGTAGGTAGAGGCGGCTCTGGCACAGATGTACCTAGGGATAAAACCCGAAAACACCACTTTGAGCTAGACTCGAATAAGAACTGGTGCACGACAATGGGCCTTGCTGCACTCTTAGTTACGACACTCCTGGGGGATATGCTTAGGATAATTCTCGTTTTCTTTAAAAACCACTATGAAGGGTTATGAGTATATAATTTCTCAAAGAAAACATTTTTATGATTATGGATTATATCCATAAATAGTTCAATTTATGTTAAGTATTTTATATGTATGGAATTATGTATTTTGATTCATAAACTAATCTAGTTTATGCCATTGTATAGAAATGGTGCCTAGTGGAAGGAATGGAAATCGTATCAATGCACGCACTCCGTGTAGGGATTGCCCTCCTGCTCAAGATAATTATTGTGGATCTGGAGATACAACTGGTGCTGATCAACTTATTACCATACTGGGACAACTCACTCAGGTTATGAATAATAACCTTACTCGTATGGAGCACCCTGATCCGCAACGTGGAGGATCAATGTTAGACCGCTTCATGAGGAAACAACCACCAACATTTAATGGGGGTACAAATCCGTTAGTAGCTGAGCAATGGATAAACTCCTTAGAAAAAATATTCCATGCCTTGGGGAGTAGCGAAAGGGAGAAGGTTGTCATGGCAGTTTACCACCTCACTGGAGATGCCGATCAGTGGTGGTCGCTGATTCAAAACACAAAGGAAGATGATGACGTATCTAATATGGAATGGATGGAGTTCAAAGAGATTTTCTTAGAAAAATACTTTCCTCATGACCATCGAGCAGATATGGAAAGGGAATTTCTGAGTCTGAGGCAGAAGAAGGATGAGAATGTCGCAAAGTATGAGGCCAACATTACAAGGTTAGCGAGGTATGCTGCAGATTATATACAAAACCCAAGGAGTAAGATTGATCGTTTCTTTGATGGGTTAAAACCATTTCTCCGTCGAGCTTTAGTATCACAATCCTTCTCATCATACGAAGATATTGTATCATGTGCTATCAAGACAGAAAAGGAATTATCTAAGTCTTATGACAACAAAGTAAAGCAAGAGAAGAAGAGAACGGTGGAATAAGAGACAGATAAATGGAAAAAGGGATAGAAGGATTTTCCATTATGTGATAATTGTGGGAAGAATCACGCTGGTACTTGTCTAAAAGGAATGGGAGTTTGTTATAAATGTGGAGAAAAAGGTCACCAGGCGCGTGATTGCAAGGGAAAGAAAGAGGCTATCAAAGTTGAATGCTACAATTGTAGAGAAATGGGTCATTATGCAAATGAATGTCCTAAGCGTCAGGGAAACTTACCTCAGAAAAGGCCAAGGGATCAAGGACAATCTTATGTTGTTACTACAATTGAAGCAGAGTAACTAATGTAATGGTGCTTTTGGACTCATGGATTATATTCTGGTTATTAGAATAATGTGATATATATATAAGGATTGTACTGCAGTACTTGTTGATTTCAGTAAGGTTTTAATATGATGAAGGTAATCATATTTTTAGTATATGACAATAAGAGAAACTTTACTTTGTTTGGGGAATCTGATAAATTGATTTTGGAATTAAGAGACCTTTTAGAGAAAGTCTGGACAGAGGTATTTTGGATAACTATAAAGGTTGGAGTGGATTAAGTTGATCTTTGGATAGTATTGTTTAAGGTTAAAAAATTTATGAAGATTATTTTTGGAATATTATAATACTATATTTTTAGGAAAAGGACAACCTGCAGGGTGGGTCATAACCTGTCGCGTCGGACAAAGATACAGGAATCGAACCCACAACCATAGTGCGACAGGCCTTTATTTCCTACCACTAGCCTACAGGAAGTCCCTGGTTATTACAAAATAATTTTACTAATCTAAATGGTATGTGTTAATATTTGGAACCTTATACAATTAGGATAAGTATAATATTTTTGAGTTCTATTATCTTTTTGAGTGAAAGATGAGTTGAAGGTTGAAACTCTAATTTTCAAGCATAAATATATATATACCTATATCTTATTCAATGAATAAATTAATTCTTAAACTTTATTAAAGGGATATTAAAACAAAAAATGTGTTATCTTAATACCATATGTCTTGTTGAACTGATGATATTTTAAATCAACATAGATTGAATTCTTTGAGGCCCTCAATTTGGCAGTTGATTGTGATTGATGACCTCAATCACTCCCTACAAATATTTACGTTTTTCCTCCAATTATATGTCTTTAATTGCCACCAATGTTCTCCTAATTGAGATCATAATTGGGTGGTGACTTTTTCATTTCCCTTTCTCTCTTATTAAGGCTAAATTTTAATAATCTTATTTCTGATGTGGGTTTTCCACAAAGGTATTTTCTCTTTTCAAACTTTTATTTACAAAGAAAAATTTCAAATTGCGAGGACGCAATATATTGAAGGAGGGGAGAATGTAACACCCCGAGCTTCCATGATACGCTTCTCATTCAATAATGTAATAGCTTGCATTGTACGCAACATCGAGTTCTAACACACTGCAACTAATCAAAGTAGCATTTATGAATAGTAATAACCACTTTTTTAATTTATAGAAATTTTATATTTCAAAATAGACTTCATTTTTGTATTCCTAATATTGAAATTATCCTATGTTGAATTTTTTGTAATTTTCTGAGAACTTCAAAATTTTATGAATAGTGAAAAATACTTAATACAACTTTTTTAATAAAAATAATTTATAGTGATAAGTTATACTATTGAGTTGTTTTAAAGTATAATTAGAATATATTTTTGCCATTTTATCCAATGGTCGTCATTAGAATTAATTTCACTTTGAAAATTGACCTAAACAATTGTCAATCTTTTGATATAAATTGTTTCTTAAAAACACGCTATTTGTTGTGACAGCGGGAATTAATTATAAAATTAATTAATGCAAATTATATGTTTGGAATTTCATAAAATAGAAATCATTTTTGAATTCGGATTATCAATTATAGCTTAGGGTGAAATTTTGGCATTGTTCTGAAAAACTTCAATTTTTTATGAATAGTGAAACCACTAAGTGGTAGTTAAATAACTGATTTTTCGTTTAAATGAAATATTACCACTTCTATGATTTGATTTTCAAAAATCCTACATACATGGTTTTAATTAAGAAGTAAAATGTGGTTCAATGAGATTAAAATAATTTTTTGGTGAATAGTAACTTTTAAGTTAATCGCGATTAGAGGAAATTAGTGTAGTTTAAGGTAAAAATAATGTTTTAATAATATGAGATGAGCTTGAAACATGTCCTACCCTCATTGAAAGTGCCATGGCTGACCAAGACAATCCATGGGTCAACTTGGGGACCCCATGGAGCCACTTTAGTTGGAAAATGACATAAATACCTTTTATTTAATGTCAAAGTAAAAAATGACACAAACATGAAATGTTTTACTAAAACAATTTTTACATGGAGTTATACAAGTCATATTTTTTACTATAAATATTCATTGGAAATATAAAAATATTTCCTACATCATAGTATTTTTTTTATAATTTTTAGACATTAAATAAATTAAATTATTTATGACATCATTATGATGCAGCGATGACCTCATTATTTAACGATTTTAATAAAATGAAAAGATAATGTAAAATACAAGGAGTACACTTGTCCAAAGACTATTGGATGGGAATATTTTGAACCCTTATCACATTAGCCTCTAATTATATAGGTGTGGGACCTTTAGAATCCGAAAATAATTGTATAATAAAGTAACATTTCATTACTTTCCAAGAGTGCCCCTCCTCTCCACTTATAAAAGGCCCCCACCTCTACCATCTCATTCACAATTTCAAGCCATTTGGCTCGTCCAAACTCTGCCCAAATACTCTCCCAACTTCCCTCCCTTACTCCTAGAAGCCTCACTTTGGGCATAATTCTTCCCAAGGAAGCCTTTGGCTCAAATCAAAAAGAGTTACCCGCTTTTTAGGTAATGTCTTCTCTAATGTTGTTTTGTTTTATTTAGCTTCTCCAACCCCTTAAACTCTTTTTATTCCTTTATTTTGTAACAACAACAGTATCTAAAATATACTAGGATGTTTTTATGATAAGGATTTGGTTTACACTTACACACACCTACACTTAATGGTTAAAAAACATACAGTTTCTGTGGATGACGAATTTCTGCCTCACGAAACGATGATTGTTGAACACTCATATAACACCTCTAATGGTGGCCATTATGATGAAACTCTTTTTATATATGATATATATTATGTTTTTATTTTCATTATGATTTTTTATTTTTCATTTATGGCATAACATTATTGTTTCCATTATGGGTAAACACGATATTTTCATTTTAGGAAGTGCGGACTACCGCCCCCTCAAAGTGATTTGAATCGTTAATGACATATGTGGGATTTATAAAGGATGGATTAAATGGTATTATACACTATATTATACTGGAATTATATTATAAATTCATATCATTATGATTTCATTCCATTAAATACGAAATTGAAATGAAAGTAGCGTTCTTGCGTACGTACGGCTTACCGTCTCCATGAACGGTGCATTTCATCTCTTACCTCTAAATGTTACGTAATAATATAAATGCATGTATATACTGGATATATATGATATATATGATATCTACATCATGGAAATAATTCTGGATATAATGGATATATCACCACATGAAAAACTTGTAATTATAAGAATGTTATTTTTGACTCAAGTACCTAAGATCGACAAAATGACCGTTATAAACTTAAATAATTACATAATGTTCATAACATGGTAATAAGGGATATAAAAGGAATAATGAACATGAAAAAGGTTCTTAAGTAAATAGGAATTAACTCTAGTTTATTATTCAGGAGTTCAAATAACGGTCGAGTGAATTCGGACATGAGGTAAGGGAACTTCTTAACCCAACTTCCATTCTTTGGGTTAATCTCCTACTTTCAAATTATGTCATGATATTATTATGTCTTATTTTGTATTTTTACTTTCATTATGTGTACCTATAGTGAATACACATAATATATCTATTTTATTTTAAAAATTATCTTTGTAAGGACTTCGTCTCAATCTCCTTTCATTGAGGCATATTTGGTTTTATACACAAATTTCATTTATACGGTGTATAAACCCCTTTGAATTTTACGTTTATTCAAAAGGAATTTTTTTATACAAAGCGTTTTATTAAACGACAAAAAGGGAATGTTTTTCTTTCCGTACATATGCGGTGACAATGACCTCTCCGCCGCCGTGACCATTATTTGAGTTTCGGCTTCCTCTACAAGCCATACTTTTTTTAATGAAAAATAAATACCATGTTATACTTTTCTTTTATTTTGGTATTCAAAATGGTTTTGAAAGCATTTTTATTATATCAATGTGCTATATTGATATCTTGTGATTGAAATGTGGAAATGTTATGTTTCCTTTATGCATGTTTTATGTGATACGATTATGTTATGGTTTATGATATGTTTAAACCTATTCATATGAGGAATGCATTGGACTTAATAAGTGACGGGTGGAGCCCACTATAGCTCCTCGATGCATCGGTAGGTCTCATGAGACAACTAGACGTGGAATTGGTCGAGGCCCTTTCCCAATTTGATTTATGGTTTTGGCCGAGGCCTTAATCATTTTAGATGCCTTGGCCGAGGCCCTGACAAAATGCTTCAGAATGTCTGGCATTATGCATTCCATCATTATGAAAGTGGTTATTGATATTGCATGTGATTATTCTACTAGTAGAATATCAATGTGAATAAGTAAATGGCATTATCTCATTTTACTTTTGTCGTATAATGTTGAAGTTAATGTTTAAAAGGCTTTTGTTTTAGTTATACATTGCCTTAAATGTTAATGTTTATTTATGAAAGCTTCCGCATTATTGTTATCCTTACTGAGCATCTGAGCTCACCCCTTTCAATGTTTTAATATTTTCCAGGATGTGAAGAAGTATTTTATGAATGACCTGCAGGGATAGTCAGAAGAGGATATGAGTGTGGACTATGAAGACTTTGTTATTGTAGTTTTTCACCTTATGTTGTAATGTAACATTTATGAATGTATCTAGTGTTTCCAAGGCTACTAAACTAATCGGTCTTCCGAGACTTGATCTTTTGTGATCATGCCAATGTTACGAAGTAATGCACCGACTCTAGGTAGCTGGGGTCGGGGCGTTATAATTTACCAAGTAAAATTCTATACTATATTAGTTTCGAAATTTTATTAGTATATTATTATAAAAAATATTCATATTATATTCTATTGAATTACTTATACACATAAATATGTTATGAAAACATTTTTATACTTAAAAAATTTTTTTCTGTAAAACTATTTTTGTTGCATTTATGATAAAATCATAAATAAAATTCTACCACTACTATAAATAAAATCATGATAAATTAATTTGATATTTTGAATTATGAATTATATGTTTTTTATACATTCTCTTTTATTTTTACTCATTATTAATAATAATCATAGTAATTTTTTATACTAGTGTTAATGTAAAATAGGTAATTAAGTGTAAAAATAATGTGATAAAGACAAGAAGGTTACCCTAAAACTGGAATTAATTTTATTGAATTATTTTATTTTATCCATAATTCTCATAAAGTATAATTTCGTTGCTTTTTTCATATTTACATTATTTTTACCTTTAAAATATGTTATGTAAATAATTGTAAAAAATTGTATCCTCAATGGTTTATTATAATTAAATTTTTGAAATAGAGATAATAAGATGATATGTTTGGATATAAATATTAATTTGAAATATAAATGATTTGTTATTATCAAAGTAATTAATTATTAATTTCAAATTGTTAAATAATTACATTGAATTACAATGCAATGTCAATATATTATTTATTAAATTAATATAAAAATAAAATTAATGATTTTAAAATTGTTAATTGTAATATTATTTTCATTAACTAATTTTTTATATATTTTTTAGATAAAAATAAAATATTAGATAGTTTTTATGTCATTATATTATAATTCATTTTTTTGTAGTTTTAAATGTCAAATTAGATTAAAATTTCTGAAATTTTCATTCATTTTATTATATAATAAATATTTTTTTATTAAATGATTTAATCATAAGTTCTTCGAAGTGACTTGAATATTTTTTAAAATATAATCCACATTTTAATTTTCCTCTTATAAAATCATTATTGTCCCCTAAAGAGAAAAAATTAAATACCATAGTAGTTGCCAAAAAGGGTTAACATGGGTTAAAACAAAATGATAAGGATAAAAACATAACCTAAACTTGTATAATTATTATTATGTGAGTATATTTATACTACTAATAATATTATATTCAATTATTATTAATTTGGATCCATTTTAGCTATACAATTAATTATATTAATTTAATACTTTATTAAATTCAAATAGTGTCCCTCCTCTCTCTTACAAAAGGGAACATCCCCTACTCTCAAATTCACACTTAAAAAATTTTATTTTTATTCAATCACAGAGAAAAACTCCAAAAAATACCTCCCCAAGTCTTATAGTCCTTTTTTTTCATAAAAAATGATATGAAAGCTTTGGTTTTAATACTTAAGAGGTTGTCTGAAAAAGAGGTATAGTTCCTAATCAAGTGTTTTAATTTTATTTCTTCTTATACCTCCTTAAAAAATTCATTAAAAATGTTTAAATGATAAAAGAAAGATTATCTATATACATAGATGTCATTATGTTAATCTCATAACCTATACCATCTCCACTTCCATCAAATGGGAAATAAAACCATTATTCCTTTGTAAAGTGAACAACCACCTCATGAATTGATTTAATTCATTTAAACTCACCTCTTCTTATGGATAGTTATAATAAAGGATTTAATATATATATATATATATATATATCATATTCATTAAATATTTATAATTTTAAAACTATAACATACTATTTAATTTCATACCTTTCTATTCACTAAAAAATGATAATTTTGTTCCTACGTATGTATAGACTACAACTTTCATGAAGTGACGTGATACATTTTTCATAATAACATCACATTTATTGTATATATATGGGTATTTGAAGAAATAATATTGTATTGATGATATAATGTTCATTCCTTAATGTTAAAATAATATTATCCTTCTTTAGTTAATGATATTTGAAAAATGTAAATGTTACTCATGTGTAAGTACGGACTACCATCTCCATGATTTTTCTATGGTTCATTTTTCATAACCATATTTCATTATTGGTTTGAAAATTATAATTTCAATATAAAAATTATGATTATTTTTATGATAATTCTTCTAAATATGACATAATAATGACATGTATGTCCATAGTTAAGTAATCAAATTTATTTTAGACATATGAACCGAATACTTGTCATGACCCCTCCATCCAAAGATATTGCAATGAGGGGGGGAGATAATGACCCCTAGTCCAACCTCTAGTTGGCCCAAGGTTGGAGACTAGCACCAAGGGTGTACATATATCACAATATGGAAGGTATCAACCTTTATAAGAAAAAATATTCTGAGATAAAATTAATCGTCCTCAACAACTCCAAGGCAAAATATAAAAGAGAAATCCAGAAACCATCCCACATGCATTCGAAAGTAGAACATATACAAATAAAATAAAGTCACTAAAGTAAATAACCAAATTAAAGATTATGAAATGAACAATTTTACAAAGGTCTAATCTAGTAATGCCCAATGAAGTCTATGATATTCTCCTATAAACCTGAAACCATTTTTATATACGTTTGGTGGTCATAAAATTTTACTCAATAGAATAACTAAATTCTCTCATGCACATGTGAAATAAGTATACTAATGACCCTATGAGGAAAAAAACATAAACAAAGAACATCTTCAAAGGTATACTAACCATACCAACCTCACTAAGGAAGGATCACCAAGTAAATCAAGACAAGTAATATAATACAATGTAAATCACATTGGTGATTGGGTACCCTATAAAACTTTCCCTCTAGTATGCCACTCTCTCCCAACGTCATATGTCCTTGTGCTCCCATCCCTTTCGTGTACCACATCACATCCTACCCACACACACCTAGGACTCACAACACATCATATCGGCACACACCTAGGCCTCACAACACATCATGCCCGCACACACCTGGACCTCATAAAAAATCCCACCCGCACACACCTAGGCCTCACATAAAATTGTATCACATCTCATACTGAAGCCTCCTTGGAAATCATATCATATCTCATTCCAAAGACACTTGAAAAAACCCAAACCTCCTCTCCTGAAAACACATGGGTTATCACATATCATCTGATGATACTTATGTCACAAACCAAAATCTAAATCATTAATAGTTCTTCAGCCATCATAGCTCATGACATACCTACCTATTATATATGAATGACTAGAAAATAGTGGGTGCCTATCCATCTGTACTCCACATTGGATGTTGGGAAAATCACTCCTTGTGATAATGCATGTGTTCGAACCATAGTTCTCAAAATGGGTGGGGTGCGTATAAAAATAAAATGAATATAAAAATTTATATATATTATCAAAAAATTCTTCCCAGCCTATGGGTTCACAAAAAAACAAACCATTTCATAATATCATCACTTTTTATTCCACCTCTAAATGCATCACTCCACACAAATCGAACAGAATCTATAATTCATTTTCAATATTTAATTATCTCTTATCCATTCTCCATATTTTACAATTTCAACCAATTCCAATAGTATTTATTTATTTACTATCACACCAACTATGAAACTAACATAGAAAAATGCATATGAAACAACATAGAAATTTTTTTTTAGAATGTGAAGAGACCTCGTAAATTAACATGGATATACATTACCTCTTTATTTAACACACATCCATTTCATATCACATAACAATCCATAAAATAGAGGATGAAGATTTTTAATTTTATTCATAGAGAAAATCTTATAAAATTACATATTCTAATCACTATTATCCTTCTTCAAGTAGTCCTGCCCGAACCACCATACGAACCAAAACAAACCACCAACCCACAACCACATCCAGCAACACATTTCCGCACAACGATTTTTTTTCCCTACTATATAATCATTCCATTCCCATCACATCCCCAATATACAACCACATTCCCTTCAATCCCCCCACAGGAACAAAGCACCAAAAAATCACACATCACATCACAAAAAACATTTTACAGGTTTTCTTGGACATTTATTACATTCCACTATATTTCATTGGGTCATTATCATAAAAACCAAATCCTAGAGCATCCAATTAATTGTCCAATTATATGTTGTTATCCAATTTTACATTTTTGGGTGATACCAAACAATATCAAAAAAAGAAACAATCATAGTGGATGTATATAGTGAAAATAAATTCATAAATGGCCACAATTTTCAGTGGGGCGTTTATCCCATATAATCATAATGTCACAGACAATATTTAATCTATAAAAACATACAGATCAAACCCCATTTCCCCTTTCAATTAAATTAACCAATTCCTTATCTTTAATTTAAGTCGACACAACCATAATTCAAAATTAAATACATGTAATTCCCATTTATGATGATGAAAAATAAAAAGAAATGAAGTATAACCTAGCACCATAAAGATGTTCACACCATATGGTGAGGAAGAACGCCTAAAAACCATATCTGCACCACGAAAACTATAGATTAACTTATACTGCATCAAGGATCCATCCAAACAAAACCCTGTGGATAGACTAATAATTGGAAACACCACCATAGTGGATCCCCAAGAGAAAAATTGGAGAAAATGGGGAATAATGAGAGGATAAATCATTATGGATCCACCACATATCTCCAATGAGCATCCACCGGGATCAACAGATTGAAGAGGGATGAATAAGGGTTTGATAGACTCCTCAGGGTGCCTAGGGTTTTCCAAAAATGAGTTGAAATAATTAAAGAATGGTGTAATAAATAAAAGTAAGGCTGAAAATAATTTTTAAAACTATACATGATCGAGGTATTACATTCCGTGTAATCCCATTTCACATCATGAAATCCCATTTTCTTGGTTTCCACCAAAAAACACATCCCCTATTCATTTAATTTTATTTTTATGACCTTGAAATATTACACACCATGAAATCTTTCTTTACATTGTGTAAAATTTTTACAAACTGTTCAACATCTTATAAATCTTTGAAACCAAATTTCATTTCGGGTAAATGAGTTACATATCGTGTAATCCCCCTTCTTCTAACCTTTATCGACCAACCTTCTCCAAACTCTTTCTGAGACTCCCTTGAACACCTCCAACAAATGAAACCTACAAATTAATATACTAGGAAGGTAAAGATAGTTACATCAGATACCTCTCAAATGACTCTCATCCTTGAGAATCCAAAACCAATATGAAAAGTAAAAAGGGGTACAAACAACCATACTGTGAGATAACTCTCATGGATATTTTCATACCTAAAACACTACCACTGGATAAACATTTCAACCCAAATATCCACAAAACACTCCTCACAACCATGCCACCAAAACCATAAGCCGCCTCCTCTCACACAACCACACTACCACCTATCCTTTCCATAAATATCTCTACATCTACCCAACCCAAACTAAAAACAATTACAACCAACAAACAATGATGTCCAAAACACAAAAATCAGGGAATTACATCCATCATTTCAAGATATTATCCACTTAGGGTGGCATTGACTCACTCACATAGATTTATTCACCTCGCAATTAATGCGTCTCTTTTAGTAATCAGGTAATCTACTTTTCATACGTCAACACATTATCACAAATCCTATTATACACAATCATAAACCAATAAAACAAATCATCTCATAAAACCATAGGATCCAAATATCGCATGAAAAAGAAAAAAAGTGCAAAGAAACACTCAAAAAAACTCCAGGTACTATTCACCAATCTGGATTTATTTCTCACATGTACTCTCATCTTGGCCACCAATCATTCACAACAGATGAACCAAAGGAATTTTCCAACCACATAGCACCTTATCTCAACAATCTTGGATCTCCACTAGCCACTCCACAAATGTTGTGTCGTCCTTGATATCCAACTCTCCCATGTAAATGACATGGGATTCATAATGTAGATATCAATGAATATGAGAGAAGTGGAAGACATTATAGATCATCTCCAACTATGGTGGAAATTATAATCAATACACCACCTCTCCAACTTTCCCCTAAACCATAAAGGTCCTAACAACCCTGGGAGAAAGCTTACTCCCTCTGCAAAACCTCTACTTCCCATCTTGTTGGGAAACCTTTAAGAACATGTGGTCCCCATCCTCAAACTCCCAGGGCCTTCTTCTATGATTGGAATAATAATTCTGTCGATATTGTGATTTTTAATCCTCTCATGAATGAGATACACCTTCTATGTCGTACTCTGCACCCCATCGAGACCAACAACAATTGTCTCCTCATCCTCTATCCATCACAACATATAATGAAATAGTATCTTGTACAAATCCTCAAATAGGGCCATGACAATTGAAAAGTGATGGATATTATTATAATCAAACTCCACCATGGTTAAGAGTCATACCTAATATCCAACAAAGCCCAAGAAACATGTCCACAACATATCCTCCAACATCTGTATTGCATGTTCTAACTGTTCATCTATCTATGGGTGAAAATTAGTGCTGAGGCATAGGTGAGTGCCAAAATCATGTTACAATCACCTCTAGGATCATGAGGTAAATTATTCATCCTGATCTGAGACAATATACCTAAAAAATATATGAAAATTTTCTACTTCATCTATATACCTCTTTTCCAAGGAATCCATTGTTCCAAAATCCTTTATGACTAAGAATTGAGCTGATTTCTTCAACTGATCCACTATCACAGAGATAGTGTTATAGCCTCCCTGAGCGCTGGGTAACACTGTTATGAAATCCACCTATATATCATTCAATTTCCACTAGATAACATCCAAGGGATACAAAAAACCACCAGAAACATGATTCTCTGGATTTACCTACTGGAAACCCAAGAACATCTTCGCAAACTCCGCCACTTCCTATTTAATCACAGACCAAAAAAAACTACATCATCAAGCCATGGTAAATCTTGGAAACTCCTAGGTGCACTGCGAATGGTGATATATAAAACTCATGAATAAATCTATTTTGAATCACCACTATAAAAAAAATCTTCCACAAAACATGATCAGGTTTAAACAATCCTCTAACCATCCCTTAAGATCATCACCAAGGCCAACATGATTTTGCATCACCTCTACCTATGATTCTACCCACTAAGACTCCTCCACATTCTGAATCATAAGTGAATTCACATCATATAAAACAAACATCATTTATAACCATCAACTCATTCATCTATGTTTATGGCTTCCAACTCCTCTATCACTCTCCAAGAATCCACAGATTCCAAAACAACCCCCTTCGGTGACTTTCTGCGCAAATATTTTTCCCCAAAAGTTTCTTATCCTGAGGTGTACGAGATCTCAAAATCATATTCCTAACGAATCTCTATCCACCTATATTTTCATAGATTCAGTTCATGCTATTAAAAGATATACCTCGATCTCTTGTGATCTGTGAAGACCACAAAGCACTCTAAAATCAGGTGATGTCGAGATAAATTTATTGTGAACACAATGGCAAATAGTTCCATATCATGGGTGGCATAGGTATGATCATGGAGACATTACTACCAGACCTATAAATGATCACTAATCTCTACTTCATCCACACGCATCCCAATCCTATACAAAAAATAACACAAAACACCTCAAACATCACCCCTTCCTCGGGAAACCATATCACTAGATCACTAACCAACATCCCTTTTGTAACGACCCGAACATTTATTAATGAAAATTAATCATAATCTAATTAAATGTATTATTATGTAAAATTGTTATTTAAAACATATACACTTCCTTGGTTTTATGTTTTTTAGATTTTAAAATACTGTTAAAATTATTTACGGTTTCTAATATAGTCATTGAACAGTGATCACAAGATTAGTATAAATATAGGGCTTTGACAAATACAATTGACTCAAAAAAGGAAGTGATGTCTTCATCCAGTAGAATTTCACCATACGAATCCCATTTTATGGATCATGAAAAGGAGGAATCATCACTAGTCATCACTCTTGACCAATCCCAAACTGAGCTTCAACACGTTAAGCTTGAATGGAACTGCCTATGGGAGAAGTGGAAGTTAATAGATATTACCACTCGAGTGATGTTATCTGAACCACCCCAAGATAATGTCTCCATTGCACACCTTACACATAAGTCTCATGAGGATGTTATAAGGGGTTATGTAATGAGACCCTAGCACTATGACTTTGTTCATTATTTTTGTATAAATGATATACATTAATTTTCTAATTGTTACCTTATAAATGGGTTTAAAAGAACAAATAGTATTTTTAGTTAATATTCAATTAAGAAATATATTTTGATGAATTAATGGATTTTTTTAATTTAATAAAACTTTAATAAAATGGTTTTAAAAAATTAATTTTTTTAAAATATAAATCATCGTATAATTTTTATACATTTGTAATTTTTATTATGGTTTCGAAGCTGTTTTTGTCAAAACCCATAAATTTTTGATAAATGTATGTTTTTATATTAAAATTAAAAATTAAAATAAAAAAAATTCGATAAAATGCATATTAGTTTTGGATTTAAGACATCAAAATAATCTAATGGTGAAATTTTCATAATTTTCTAAGAGAGTCGAATTTTTGGGAAAAAATTAAATACTGTTTAAATATATAATGTTTCTTGTGACATCATAATGACCCAATAGTGATGTAATAAAATACTAGAAAAGTAATATTTGTAAAATATATGTTTTACCTTTAAAATAGTGTGGTTTTAGATTTTTTGGTTAATTTTAAGGAGCCTTAGTGGACCCCCAAGACTTATAACATATTTTAACATTCTAAAATGATTTCCTTGAATATGTGAATCATCTCTACTTAAGGAAGTATAATATTTTGATAAGTTCGGCCATTGGCCTGATAAAATAATTTCTTTCACTCCCCTTTTCAAAAAACCATGGGAAAAAACCATGGGATTGTTTGTAGTTTTGAATACTTAATTATATAGATTCCAAAACCTATGTTTGTAAAATATTAAATAATTCCCCTTTCTTTTCCTATATAATACCACCCATGTTCCCACTTTTATTCACTAATAACCCTTGGATAACATCCCTACTCTTCCCTCATCTATCTGAAATCATTTCAAGGTACTCCAAGCTCTCAAGAATCCCCTCCTCAATCTCTTTAAGTCACACACTTCCAAGTAAGGGATCCTCACTTTCCTTCTTTCCTTAATTATCTCCAAGTTTCCTTATATTTTTATGCCCTTTTATTTTAAATTACAAACATTGGTGTATAATTTATCACCTCCCCTATACTACACTCCTTATTTTTGAATGGAAAAAGACCCTTTTATCTCTCATTAATACCTACCATGTACACCTGTTACCGTGTCAAAATTTTGGAAAATTATGTTCCATTACCCCCATACTATCCATTTCATGTATAAATGATTATAGTTCCCTTTATCTCTCATAAACCCATTTTACAACTTCTATTTGACGTCATTATGTTGTCAAAGTTACACAAAAATTTCCTCTACCAAAATCATTGTGTAAGTGAATACCATACCCATTTCTCTATCAAGGGTATTTACCTTTATGAACATATACTTTTATATTTATGACTTATATTTATGTATTCTATATATCTTATTTTTTGAATAAATTTTTATCTTTAATGAATCCATGTTGTATTATCTATGTGGTACACTTATGCATGAAATGAAATGATTAAGAAGGGTGTGCCCTGAAAGCACTCTAATGAATTGGGTAAATAATAGTATCATGAAATTCCATGTACGTTGAAGGTTTACTCATGATAATTCAAGAGAAACAAGGGTTTAATCAACCTCCATATACAATGAGCCTTGGATCTTGTTAATATCATGTAAAATGATTTTACCACATTTCCATATTATAAAAATCCCACTATGCCATGCATTTATTTTCGAGTTTCTCATATGCTTCATTGATATACCTATTGCCTAAAATGGGTAAAGAGGATCATCAACCCCCCACCCCCAAAAAAGAACAAGTTGTAATCAGGAGCATCATGAGACAAAGGCCTCCTACTTTCAATAGATCATTTGATCCCAAAATCGCCGAAAAATGGATCAAATTCAATAAGAAGATATTCTACATCCTTCAATGTTCTGAACAAGAGAAGGTTCTAATGGATGATTATTGTGTGGAGGGTGAATCCAATCAATGTTTAACATTGTTAAAACATATATATTCTAATTAAGAGATCGAGGTGTTGGAATAGAAGGATTTCTGGAAAATGTTTTTTGATAAATATTTTCCCCATACCCTCCAACTTAAGATGGAAAGGTATTTCCTTGCCCTCAAGAGAAAAATATGACAAATCCATCAGATAGTATGAAGAAAACATCACAAGGTTTGGATGATACACCTCTATATTTTTCATTACCCTTGAAATCAAGGTTGACTGCTTCTTTTTTGGGAAAAACCTAGCCTAAAGAAACCCCTAGTGATCCATGACATCGATAGTTATGAGGAAATTGTCTGATGTACCCTCAAAGTCAAAATGGATATCGAATAATCTCAGGGGTATCATAAGGATAAGAAGAAATAATTGGACTTTAATTATGGTGGTCTGATGGATAAATCCAATGGTGCTATGAAATTCTAGCACCCCACTTTCCAAATGTGCGGAAAGAAGAATTCTAAAAATTTCCAGAAGGGGACAAGGAAATGCTTTAGGTGTGGAAGAGAAGAGAACCTAGACATTAACTGCCGACAAAAAAACCCTGCTATTACGATAGAGGATATTACCACTCCATTCGACCCTCAATGCATTGTTCATTTATAACACCCCAACGTTTCATAGTACGTTATCTCTTCAAAGTAATTCAATAACTTGTGTTGCACACAACACCAAGTTCGAGCGCACCACGACTTACCAAAAGAGCCATTAAAAAAATCTTTTATGAAGAATATTAACTGTATTTTAAATTTTATATACTCCATATAATTTTAACATCAATATTATGTTTTTTAGACACAATATAAGAACAAATTAAATTTTTCAGATAAAAGAGGTATTAAAGAAAATGAAATTTTACCACCTTTTAATGGGGAACCCTTTTTAAATACAATATTTTACACTTTAATTAAATTAAATTTGGGAAAATAATCATCTTATTTAGAATCGAGAACTAAAAAATTAGTTTGGATAAAATTTGGGTGTTTCTCAGATAACTTTCATATTTTGATGAATAGTGAAAAATACTAAATTTTAATTGAAAACTATTTGTTAAATTAAAATAATTTATAGTGTTAAATTATACATTTGAATGGTTTTGAAGTATAATTAGATTATATTTTTACCATTTAATCTAATTTTGTTCTTTTAAAGTAATTTCACTTTTAGATTGGACACAAACAAGTGTCAATCTTTTGATAGTTATTATTTCTTAAAAACACCCTCTTTGTTTTGACAACAGAAATTAATTTTAAACTAACATATGCCACTTCTATGTTTTGAATTTGGAAAAATGGATTTCATATTTGAAATGAGGAGGTCAAAATTGAATAAATATGTAACTTTTTGTTTTATACATTATGAATATTTACTTCAGTAAATATTTTATTTACCATGGTTAAAGGGTAAATCTGGTAAATAAAGGTAAAAAAATATTATTATACTGATATTAAATTACCCTGACATATGTACTGTTCTTATAAGTTGATACATATCCGACCATGGTCATACATGGGTTGATTTTGTGACCCCATAGAGCCACTTTAGTGTGATAATGTCCCTTTATATTAATTAATTTAATGTAAAGATGAAAATGACATAAACATATATATTTTAGTAAAATAATTTTTTCAAGTGGATATATAATCTAAGATTTCAAAAATAAATATTAACTTAAAATTTAAAATTATTTTATACATTATGATATTTTTTTATAATTTATAGACATCAAATAAATTAAATTATTTATGATACAATAATGATGCAGTGTTTACCGCATTGAAAAATGATTTAAATAAATGAGATTATAGAAATCAAAACAATATCCAAAACCTGTCCAATTATTCTTGGATGATTTTATTTCATGAATGAGTCATCTTTCCTTCTACTTTAATGAGTTTTGTACCTTTAGAAACAGAAAATCATTGTATAATAAAATAATATTCTCAAACATTCCTAAAGAGCTCCTCCTACCACTAATAAAAATACCTCACCTCTAACCCATTACACGCAACATTAAAGCCACTTGGAATGTCCAAAATCTACTAAATTAATCTCCCTACATCCCTATATTCCTCTTAGAATCCTTAACATAGGCATAAGGCACATCAAGGATCCTTTCTGGTTCAAACCAAAGGGAGTTACAAGATTTAAAGGTAACATCTCTTCTTAAGATCTTTTCTGTTATTTTACTTCTCCATCCCCCTAAACTCTTTTTATTGATTTCTTTTATAATAATAACAGGGTACTCAGTATAATAGGTAGTTTTTTTGATAATTATTTTAACTACACTTACACACACCTTCATCTAATGGTTATATAACATAATGTTTCTATGGAAGGCGAACTACTGCCTCACGAAACGATGATTGTTCAATCTTCTAATACCACCTCTTATGGTGGCCATTATGATGGAACTATAACTATATAGGATATTTATTTTATCTATAAGATTATTTAATTATCTTTTATAGAATACCCTTATTTTTTCACGTTCTATATATACGATAATTTCCTTTGAGTAAGTGCGGACTACCGCCCCCTCAAAGTGATATGACTCGTTCATACCATACATGGAACACATAAAAGATTTTGTTAATGAACATATGTAACATATATAAAATATTATATTATACTGTAATAATGATATAACTATTTATAATTTGGTTTTCTTTCCTTTAAAAATATGGAAGTATCATTCGTGTGTACGTACGGATTACTGTCTCCACAAACGTGATGAGATTCATTCCCAATCATAACCATTCAAGAATAATTGTCATTTGATTATTAAAAATTAAATTTAATAACATAATATCTTTCTAGATATTAATAAATTAAATCCTATATGAAACAAACATGACTTGCTTGAAAAAACATATAAATAAAAATGAATCAATTAACACCCGAAACAATGATAAAACTAAAATATTATTAAAAAAAATTATTAGAAGACCATATATGATATCATATATATGTATTTAGTTTTTCTATAATTTAATAAAAATTATTTAACTATTATATAGGAGGTTAACATACCCTCGACGAATGACAAGTACAAGGTAAGGGTTAATTTCACAATCTCTTTATTATCTGAGGTTGTTTTTACGTAAGTATCTATTGGGACCTCTTTATCGTCCACATCCATGTTTCCTAAAATGTATTTAAATACATTTTTTTACTATTTACTGGACTATGGTACAAATTCATTTATATACTTGTTTTAATTTTTACAAAATTTTTTGAAAAGAATCTTTCCGTTGTTTTCAAAATATGGTACTTTATGACCTTTTTGACAAATTAAGGTAAGAATTTTTTTTTTAACTTATATGGAAGGTGTGGTTATTCTCTGTAGTTATATCACTTTTGAAGCTTCCCTTACAATATTATAAGAATATTTTCAAATATTTGTTTTGTTTTATAATTATTTGACTTTTAAATGATTTCAAAATAGAAAGATATATTTCTCTCAAATAGTTTTGATTTCATCTATTTCGACATCCATTGATAAACTTGACACTTGTTTGAAGTTTATTTATTATGATAAACATATTCCATATTTTATTTAAGGTTTTGTGATATTTTTGACTATGGATGTGTTATTTTTATACCCCGCATTGTTTATGGTTAAAGTATTGACATTTCGTATTCTAGTTTTAATACGAATGTTTATGTTATGTTTCATCATTTTCATATGGGGAATGTATTGGACTTAGTAAGTGATGGGTGGAGCCTTCTATAGCTCATCGGTGATTTGGTAAGTCTCATGAGACAATTAGGCATTGAATTGGTCAAGGCCTTTCCCAATATGATATATAGTTTTGGCTGAGGCCTTAATTATTTTTAGACATCTTAGATGAGGCCTTGAAAAAATGATTCATAATTTCTGGCATTATACATTCCCTCATTATGAAAATAATATTAATACTTCATGTGGTTATTATACTAGTATAATACCCATGAAAATATTTTATTATGTAATTATTTACTCATCTCATAATCCTGACAAAAAGTGTACATGATTATTATTTGTAAAGGCATGTGTTTTCAACTATTCATCATACCTAATTTTTATGTTTTCGTTCACTATATTGATTACTCTTAATGAGAATTTGAGCTCAGCCCTTTCTTATGTTTCATTTTTCTAAGATATGAAGAATTTAGTTATGAGTGACTTCTATGCATGATTTAGGAGTTTTGGATGTTTCCAATGGAATAAATTAGTGTTTTATTTATTTTTATGTTGTAATGTTGAACTTATGTATATATATTACTTTCATTAATACTAAACTAATTGGTCTTTTGGGACATGATTCCCTGTATCATGCCAATATTATGTAATAATGCACCGACTCTAGGTAATTGGGGCCGGGGCATTACAATTGGTATTAAAGGAAGTTTAGTATAAACCATGGAAACTAGATTTAGATAAACTCTGACTAGAGCACATTCCCCTAAGATATACTTTATGGATAAGTATAGAAGAATTTCTTAGAATTTTGGAAATGTAGTGACTTTGAGTGTCTTCCAAGAAATACGTCCCTATCTAGATATGAGCAGGTAGAGGTGGCTCTGGCACATATGTACCATGGAGTGAAATCTCTGACAATGTGTTTCAGGCTGACCTGGGGTATCCTGGTACACGACAACATGCCTTGCTACACTCTTGGTAATTACACTCTCAGGGAATATGCATAGGATAAATCTCATATTCTTTTCAAACCATTATGAAGGATTTATGAATATATACACCCTCAAAGAAAACATTTTTTATGGTTATGGATTGTATCTATAAATTGTTCAATTTATGTTAAGCGCTTTACAAGTTTGGAATTTCGTATTGCGATTAAAAAACTAATATACTATATGCCATTGTTTAGAAATGGTACCTAGTGGAAGGAATGGATACCATATCAACGCACAAAATATATGTCGGGACTACCCTCCTACTAAAGATAATAATAGTTTAGCTGGTGATGCAACTGGTACGGATCATTTTATCACCATATTGGGACAACTCACATAGGTTATGAATAATAACCTTACCCGTATGGAGCACCCTCATCCAAAATGTGGAGGATCAATGTTAGAACTATTCATGAGGCAACAACCACCAACATTCAATGGGTATATAAATCCATTTTTATCTGAGCAATGGATAAGTTCTTTAGAGAAAATATTTCGTTTTTTGGGAAGTAGCGAAATGGAAAAAGATTTCATGGCAGTTTATCACCTCATGGCAGATGCAGATCAATGGTGGTCATTAATTCAAAACACAGAAGATGATGAAGTAGTGTCATATATAGAATATAGGGGGTTTAAAGATATTTTCATAGAAAAATACTTTCTTTGTGACCATCAAACAGATATGAAAGGGAAATTTTTGAGTCTGAGGGAAAAAGAAAACAAGAATTTCACAATGTATGAAGCTAACTTTACAAGGTTAGCAAGGCATGCTGCAGATTATATACGTAACCCAAGAAGTAATATTTATCGTTTCTTTTATGGGTAAAAACCATTTCTCTTTGAAGAATTATTCTCAAAATCCTTCTCATTATAAGAAGATATTGTGACATGTGCTATCAAGACTAAAAAGTAATTCTCTAAGTCATACGACTTTAAAAAAAGAAAGAGAAGAATAGATATATTGAACACTCTGGGAATGGAAATAAGGAAACAATGAAGAAGGTAAGAGTTGAGTTTCCACATTGTGATAATTGTGGAAGGAAGCTCCATGGTGCCTATCAAAAATGAATGGGAGTTTGTTACAACTGTGTAGAATAAAGTCCTCAGGCTCGTGATTGCCAGGGAAAGAAAGAGGCTATCAATGTTGAATGCTACAATTATAGAGAAATGGTTCATTATAAAAATTAATGTCCTTAGTTCCAAGGAAACTTACCTCAAAAAATTCCAAGGGAGTAAGTCCAAGATTTTGTTGTTACTACAGTTGAAGTGGTATAATTAATTTAATTGTGTTTTTGGAATCAAGAATTATTTTTTGGTTACAAGAAAAATGTGATATATATAAGGATTGTACTGTAGTAATTTTTGTTTTCATTAAGTTTTTAATATGATGAAGGTAATCATATTTTTAGTATGTGAAAATAAGATAAACTTTACATTGGTTGGGGAATCTGATGATACAAATGATTTTTGAATTTAGAGACCTTTTAGAGAGAATTTGGTTGGAAGTATTTTGGATAGCTATAAAGGTTGGAATGGATTAAGTTGAAATTTGGATATTATTTATTAAGATTATTTTTTGAAATATTATAATACTATATTTTTTTAAAAGTAAAACATGTAGGTCGAGCGATAAACCATCGCATCGGACAAAGTTGCATGAATTGAACTCACAACCAAAGTGTGACAAGGCTTTTTGACATACCACTAGCCTACAAGAAGTACCTGATTATTATAAATGATTTTTCTTCATGGTATATGTCTATAACCTTATACAATTAAGATAAATATATTATTTTTTTAGTTCTATTATCTTTTGAAGTGAAAGATGAGTTTGTGGTTGAAATTAGTAAAAGGATGGAACTCTACATGTCAAGTATATATATATATATATATTATTCAATGATGAAATTAATTCTCAAACATTAGGTAAGCAATATTAAAACCAAAAATTTGTTATCCAAATACCTTAGGTTTTTTTGAACCTACTATATTTTAAATAATCATAGATTGATGGATTTGAGGATCTAAATTTTTCACTTGTTTGTGATTGATGACCTCAATCACTCCCTATAAATATTTATTTTTTCCTGAAATTATGTGATTTTAATTTCCACCAATGTCCTCCTATTCAAATCCCTAAGTTGGTGGTGAATTTTTCAATTCCCTTTCCCTCTTATTAACACAAAATTTTATTAAACCTATTTCTAATGTGGGTTTTCCACAAAGGTATTTTCTATTTTCAATATATTATTTTATAAGAACAATTTCAAATTGATATGACACAATTTATTGAAGTAGGGGAGAATGTAACACCACAAGATTTCATAATACGTTATCTCTTCAAAGTAATTCTATAACTTGAGATACACACAACATTGAGTTAGAATACACCACGACTTACCAAAATAGCCATTAAAAAGCTTTTATGAAGAGTATTAAATTTATTTTGAATCTTATATACTCCATATAATTTTAACATACATATTATGTTTTTTTAGATATAATATAAGAACAAATTCAATTTTTTAGATAAAAGATGTATTTTTCAAAAAATGAAATTTTACGGCCTTTTAATGGAGAACCCTTTTTAAATACAATATTTGACACTTTTTTATATTAAATTTGACAGAATAAACTTTTTATTTAGAATTGGGACATTCAAATTTAGTTTGGATAAAAGTTTGGTAGTTTTTCTGATAACTTTCAAATTTTGATGAATAAATAAAAATTGTAAATTTTATTTGAAAACAACTTTTTAATTAAAATAATTTATAGTGTTTAATTTTACATTTGAATGGATTTTAATTATAATTAGATTATATTTTTACCATTTAATATAATTTTTGTCATTTGAAGTAATTTAACTTTGAAATTGGACACAAACAAGTGCCATTATTTTGATAGTTTTTATTTATTAAAAACATGCTCTTTGTTTTGACAACAGGAATTAATTTTAAATTAATTTTTGCCACTTCTGTGTTTTGAATTTAGAAAAATGTATTCCATGTTTAGAATTATGAGTTCTCATTTGTGTAAATAGGTAACTTTTATGTTTATACATTTTTAATATTTACTTCAGTAAATATTTTATTTACAATTGTAAAAGGATAAATCTGGTAAATAAGGGTAAACAAATATTATAATAATAATATTAAATTACCATAACATGTATCCTATTCATATTTTTTGATACATATCCGACCATGGGAATCCTTGGGTTTATTTCGGGACCACATGGAGCCTCTAGAGTGTGATAATGATACTTTATATTAATTAATTTAAAGTAAAGAAAAAAATAACATAAACATATATATATTAGTAAAATTATTTTTACAAGGGGTTAAATAAGATATATTTTAGACTATAAATATTAATTTGAAAGTTAAAAATATTTTCTACATTAGGATTTTTTTTAATATTTAGACATCAAATAAATAAAATTATTTATGATACAATAATGATGCAGTGTTTACCTCATTAAAGAATGATTTAAATAAATGTGATTATAAAAATAAAAAAAATATCCATAACCTATACAATTATAATTGAATGATTTTATTTATATCATGAGTCATATTATCTTTTACACTAATGAGTTTTGGACCTTTAGGAACCAAAAATCATTATATAATAAAATAATATTTTCAAACGTTTCTAAAGAGCCCATCCCCCCTTATAAAAATCCCTCACCTCAATCCAATTTCTCACACCTCTCAAGCCACTTGGCTTATCCAAACTCTACCCAATTCAGCTACCTACATCCCTATATTTCTATTAAAATCCTTACCTCATGTAGAAGGCACTTTTAGGAAGCATTTTGGTTCAAACCAAAGGGAGTTACCTGATTTAAAAGTAACATCTCCTCTTAAGTTATTTTCTTTTATTTTACTTCTCAAACCCCCTAAACTCTCTTTATTCTTTTATTTTATAAAAACACTATTATAATTAATATAATAGTTTTTTTATGAAAATTAGTTTAGCTACACTTACAAACACCTCTATCTAATGGGTATATACCATAATGTTTCTGTGGACGGCGAACTACTGCCTCACGAAATGATGATTGTTCAACTTCTAATACCACCTCTTATAGTTGATATTATGATGGTATTATAATTATATATGATATTTATGATATTTATTTTATCTATAATCTTATTCACTTATATTTTATAGAATAACCTTATTCTTTTCATGTTGTATATATAAGATAATTTCATTTGAGGAAGTGCAGACTACCACCCCCTCAAAGTGATATGACTCGTTCATACCATACATGGAACGTATAAAGGATGGTGTTAATGAAAATACATAACGTATATAAAATTTTATATTATACTATAATAATAATATACCTATGTATCATTTTTTTATTTCCTTTAAAAAAATGGAAGTGGTGCTAATGTGTACGTCAGGATTACCGTCTCCACAAATGTGATGAGATTCCTTCCCAATCATAACCATTCAAGAATAATTTTTATTTGATTATTAAAAATAATATTTAATAACAAAATATATTTCTTTATATGAATCAAATAAATTCTATAAATAACAAACATGACTTACTTTACGGGACATATAAATGAAAATGAATCAATTAACACCCGAAGCAATGATACTACTAAAATATTATTAACAAAGCAATATAATAAGGCCATATATGATATCATATTTATGTATGTAGTTAACTTATAATTTAATAAAATTTATTTAACTATTATATAGGAAGTTAACGTACCCTCTACCAAGGAAAAGTACAAGGTAAGGGTTGATTTCACAATCTCTTTATTATCCGAGGTTGTTTTTATGTAAGTATCTAATGGGACCTCTTTATCATCATCATCCATGTTTCCTAAAAATGTATTTCAAAACATTTTTTTACTATTTATTGGACTATGGTTTAAATTCCTTTATACCCTTGTTGACTTTTTATAAGAAAATTTTGAAGGAATCTTTCCGTTCTTTTCTAAACAAGGTACTTTATGACATTTTCGACAAATTATTGTAAGAATGTTTATTTAACTTATATGGTGGGTGTGGTTATTCTCCATCGTTATATCACCTTTAAAGCTTCTCATACAAGATTATAAGAATTTTTTTATAATAAATGATTTCTTTTATAATAATGTGACTCTTAAATGATTTCAAAATAGAAAGAGATATTTCTCCCAAATAGTTTTGATTTCATCTATATCAACATCCTCTGATACATTTTACACTTGTTTGAAGTTCATTTATTATGATTCAAATATTCCATAGTGTATTTAAGGTTTTGTGATATGTTTTACTATGGATGTGTTATGTTTATACCATTCATGGTTTATGGTTAAAGTATTGACATTTCGTATGATAGTTTTAATACGAATGTTTATGTTATGTTTCAATATTTTCATAAAAGGAATGTATTGGACATTGTAAGTGATGGGTGGAGCCCACTATAGATCCTCGATGCAACAATAGTTTTTATGAGGCAATTAAATGTGGAATTGGTCGAGGCCTTTCCCAATTTTATATATGGTTTGGGCCGAGGACTTAATCATTTTTATACGTCTTGGGTGAGGCCTTGACAAAATGCTTCAGAATGTCCATCATTATACATTCTCTCATTATGAAAATATTATTGATGGTTCGTGTGGTTATTCGAATAGTAGAATACCCATGACTATATTTTATTATGGTATGATTTACTCAACTCATATTCCTACCATAAAGTGTACATGTTTAATATTTTTAAAGTCGTATGTTTTCAATTATTCACCATGCCTAATGTTTATTTTATCTTCTGCTATATTTCTTACTCATACTATGCATTTGAGCTCACGCATTTCTTATTTTTTGTTTTCACTAAATATGAAGAAGTTAGTTATGAGTGACTTGTAGGAATAATCTAGTAGGATTTTATGTTTCTAATGGAATAAATTAGTGTTGTATTTATTTTAAAGTTATAATGTTGAACTTATGTATATATCTTGTATCCAATAATACTAAAATGATCGGAATTTTTGGAAAATATTCTTTGTATCATGCCAATATTATGTAATAATGAACCAACTTTGGGTAATTGTGTTTAGGATGTTACATAATTGATTCAAATATAAAAAACTAGGGCACTTTTCAACTAGTTCCCTCATCCAAGAGTTTTTAGAGGAAACCAATACCCTACATGGATGTAAGGAAGATTTTTTTTCCATCACTATTTCCGAAGAGAACCCCGACAATGATGTGGTGATAGGAACTCTAGTTATTAATTCTAGAATAGCGAACAAACATTTTGATTCTAGTTCGACACACTCTTTTATATCCCAAAAGTTTATCTAAACAATCCCAACACCACCAAAAATCATGGAAGTAGATATGCCAGTGAGAGCGGAATATGGGGGATTATTTCAACCCATGAATATAACTCAACACCTATCACAATTTTTTGTATTGAACTTCCCAGCGATTCTCTTCATACTCCCTCTTGTGGAATTTTATAGAATTATTAGCATTGATTTTCTTTCCATATATAGAGCCAACATGAATTTCCTTGATAGGGAAATCACTCTCCATATGGAAAATTGACCCCTAATTCTGTAAAAGTTCAAGGATAAGGATGAATATTCTTTAGAACCATCATCTTAAGAATGGATATTTCTACTCTATAATCATGAGTATCTTTCTCATATGATTCATTCTATGGAAGAAAACATCCTTGAAGACGTGCCTATTGTGAGGTAATCCACTGATGTGTTTCCCAAGGAATTTTATAGTCTTCCTCATAGATGAGATATTGAATCCTAGATTGATCTTATACATAGGGTGTTTTCAATATCAATGATTTTATATAGAATTTATACTGTGGATATTGAGGCGATAATGAAACAACTACTAGATAATATGGATGAAGGGTTTATATGCCCAAGTTCTTCCCTATGGGGTGCGCCATTCATCTTCGTCAAAAATAAGGATGGGTCGATGCACCTTTTCATTGATTATCATGAGCTCAAAAATCATGATAACTAACAAGTATACAGTGCCACAAATTGATGAATCATTCGATCAACTATGTGGAGCACAATACTTCTCCAAGGTGGATCTACAATTGAGATATTATGAAGTAAGGGTGAATATAGAGGATATCCCCAATACTTCTTTTCATACAAGGTATGAGCACTACGAAATGATAGTAATTCCTTTAGGACTCACTAATTCCCCATAAATATTCATGGAATTGATGAATAGAGCCTTTAGATATTTCTTTTAAAAAATTCTGATAGTCTTTATAGATGATATTCTAATATACTCCCAAATGAAGGAGAATCATGAGGATCATCTAAGAATTGTAATAGAGACCTTGTGAAAGGATAAAATATATAAAAAGTACAAAAATTGTGAGTATGGTTGTAGGAAGTATCATTCTTGGGTCATATCATCACAAGCAATGGGATATCTATGGATCCCTCTAAGACAAATACAATTGAGGGATGGTCGAGGCCAAAATCTATCATGAATAATCATATCTTCCTTGGGTTAGCTGGATATTATCACTGATTTTTAAGAAATTTCTCACGATTGTCAAACCCTCTTACAAATCTAACTTGTAAGGGATTAAAGAGTCCATGAAGTGATGAATGTTAAGAGAGCTTCACAGAGTTAAAAAAAGGCATATCACTGCACTCGTACTCACACTATCCAAATGGGGAGAACTTTTCGGGGTATTTAGTGATGCTTCAAATAAGGTCATGGGAAGTGTGTTGATTCAAAATGATAGCCATTATCTATTCTTCATGGTAATTTAATGTTCATGAGAAAAACTATACAACACTTGATCTGTATTTGGCTGTAGTAATATTCCCTTTTAAAATATGGTGATATTACTTCTTTTGGAAGAATTTTAAAATATATATGGATCACAAAACCCTCAATTGTATAATCACACAGAAAGAGATTAATATGCACCAATGAAGATGGTTTGAGATGATTAAATACTATGACTGATGAATTCACTACCATCTGAAGAAAGTGAACAAGGTGGTGGATGCTCTAAATAGAAAGGTTACAAACACTTTTCATTGATGAAAATTGAAAAGGTTCCAGTCTTCTTAGATTTGATAAAAATGGACATGGGAATCATAAAGAAGGTAAAATCATCAATCCTTTCACAAATTTCTTCTCAAATGTATCTTTTGGAAAGGTTAAAGGATTCTCAAAAAGATGATGTGAGAATTCAGAAGAAATTAGAAGCTATCAAAAAAGGAAAATCTTTATAATTCAATTTTAATGAGGAAGGAATTGTGAGATATGGGTCAAGACTATGTGTTCCATAAAATATGGTGTTAAAGAATGAACGTTTGGATAATGGACATAGTTCTAATTTCTCCACTAACCCTGGAAACACAAAGATGCATTGAGATCTCTGGGAGAATTATTGGTGAGATAACATTAATAAGTATATCGCTGGGTATACATAAAAGTGTCTGGTATGTCAGCAAGTGAAGGCTGAGAGGAAGAAGTGTAAGGGGTTGATGAAACCATTTCCCTTACCAACATGAAAATGGGAAACATCACCATGGAATTTGTTACTAGACATCTGAAGACATCCAAATGAAATAAGGCTATTTGGGTAGTTTTTTATCGCCTTACAATTATTGATCACTTAATTGAAAGTTAAGAAGATTTCTCATCAGATCAATTGGAATGTGTATAAATCAAATAAGTGGTAAGGCTTCCCGGAGTTCCATTATCCATTGTATCTGATCGGTATCCAATATTCACATATATGTTCTAAAAGAGTCTCAAACATGCTCTAAATACTGAGCTCAACATCAGTACGGCTTATTGTCCCCAAACCGATGGTCAATCTGACCAGACTATCCTAATTATTTAGGACATGTTGAGATAATTATTAATAGAGTTCAAAGGAGGATGGTATTAACATCTTCCTCTGGTTGAGTTCTCTTATAGTAAAAGTTTCCACTCAAGCATCCAAATGGCTCTCTATTAACCCCTTTATGGGAAGAGGTGCAGAAGATCGACATGTTGGGATGAAGTTGGGGAGGGAAAACTCCTAGGTTAAAAAATGGTCGAAGAAATGGTTTACAAGGTTAAGATCATCCATCAACACATTAAAGCTGGTCAGATTTAACAAAAGAGCTATATTGATAATCGTCAAAGAGACCTAGAGTTTTATGTTGGAGACATGGTATTCCTCCGCATATCACTATGGAAGAGAGTTATGATATTTAGGAAGAAATTAAATCTTTGTACAAGGTACATCGGCACTTTTTAGATCCTTAATCACATTAGAGTAGTGGCATATCGACTATCACTCCCATTAAACCTTTCTCAAGTACATGATGTATTCCATGTATCACTCTAGAGGAAGTATATACCTAACCCATCGCATGTAATCAATCTAGAGGTGGTACCATTGGATAATGACCTCTCTTATGAATAGAATCCATTGAAGATCTTAGATCATAGAGAAAACTTTCTACAAAATAAGACATTTCCCCTCGTCAAGGTGTTGTAGTGAAACAACAAGATTGAAGAAGCAATGTTGGAACCAGAGGAAGTGATGAAGTAGAGTTTCCCTCGTCTTTTTTAGTGTGGGAAAAGAAAATTTCGAGGGTGAAATTTCTTAAGGGGGGAAGATTGTAACGACCCAAAATTTTATTAATGAAAATTCTTCTTATTCTAATTAAATGTACTATCATGTAAAATGGATATATAAAACATATACTCTGCCTTGGTTTTATGTTATTGGATTTTAAAATACCATTAATAATTGTTACCATTTATAATATAGTCTTTGAATAGTGATCACATGATTAGTATAAATATAGGGCATTAAAAAATTATATTTACTTAGAAAAAGGAAGTGATGGCCTCATTTGGTAGAATTGCTCCATACGAAGCCCGTTTTTTAGAGCATGAAAAAGAGGTAGTTTCACTAGCATTCACTCTTGACCAATACCAAGACAAGATTCAACACATTATGCCTGAACGGAACTGCCTACAAGAGAAGCAAATGTTAATAGAGATTACCACACAAGTGATGTTACCCAAGCTACCCCAAAAGTCTTTCACCATCGCACACCATACCCTTATGTCTTATATTGGTGTTATAAAGTGTTATGTAAAAAGTCCTTAGTACTATGATTATGTGTATTATTTTTGTATACATAATATACATTTATTTTATAATTGTTACATTGTAAATGGTTTTTAAAGAAAAAATATTAGTTTTTTGTTAATATTCAAATAAGAAATCTATTTTTGTGAATTAATGCATTTATTAATTAAATAATATTTTAACAAAATATTATTACTAAATTAATTTTTATTAAATATAAATGATCATACAATTTTCATATAATTGTAATTTGTATTGAGGTGTGAAAGTTGTTTTTGTCAAAACCCATGAATTTCTTATTAATGTTGGTTATTATTTTAAAAGTAAAATTTAACATAATTAGAAAATTATTTAGATAAAATGAATATTATTTTTCGATTTTGGATGTAAAAATTATCTAATGGGGTATTTTTCAAAAAATTCTTAAGACAGTAGATTTTTTGGATAAAAATTAAAAATCTTTTAAATCTATAATGTGTTTTATGACATATTAATGACTCAATAGTGATGTAATAAAATACTATAAAATGTATATTAACCCAATATATTTAATATCTTTAAAATAATGTGTTTTTTGATTTTTTTTGTCAATTTTATGGTGCCCTAGTGGACCCTCCAAGACTTATAAAATATTTTAACCTTTTAAATGATTTATATTGGAGTGTGACTCACCTCCACATAAGCAGGCCGAATAGTTTAATAAGTTAGGTAATTTTACTTAGAACATATTTTTTCCACTCCCCTTTGGAAAAAACCATGGTAAAACCCATGGGATGGTTAGTGATTTTGAATATTTTAATATATAGATTACAAAACCTATGTTTGTGAAATATTAAATAATTCCCCTCACTCTTCCTATATAAACCCACCGAAGATCCCACTTCTCTTTACTCAAAACCCTTGGATCACGTCCCTACACATCTCTCCTCTCTCTATATTCTTCCCAAGGTGCCCCAAGCTCTCATTAATTCCCTCCTCGATCTCCTTAAGTCACACATTTTCAAGTAAGGGGTCCTCACTTTCTTTCCTTCCTTAATTATTTCCATGTTTTATTATATTGTGATTCCTATTTATTTTCAATTAAAAATGATGGGGTATGATTTTTAACCTCCTATGTACTTCCCTCCTTATGTTTTAATTATGAGATATCTCCTTTTCTCTCATTGATTCCTCCCATGTACATTCGTTACCATGTTAAAATTCTATAAGATATTTCTCTCTTCTCATTTACATTAAAGAAATTCTTGTATATTATGCTTCTAAATTCCATTAGAAATGTTGGGATATTATTTTCCATGACCCTTCTTACTGACCATTTCATGTATATATTTTTAGAGACCCCTTTCTCTCTCATAAACCCATTTTACAATTTCTATTTGATGTCAGTATGCTACCGAAGTAACACCAAGATTTCCCATTACAAAATCACTGTGTATGTGAATACCATACCCATATTTCTATCAAGGGTATTCACCATTATGCACATGTAATTTTTGATTTATGATGTACATTTATGGATACCATATCTATTATTCTTGGAATTAATTATGATGTTTAATGAATCCTTGTTGTATGATCTATATGGCACACTAATTCATGAAAAAAATGATTAATAAGGGTGCACCCTAATATCACTTCAACGCATTGGGTAAATAATAGTATCATGATACATTATGTGATATGATGGTTTACTCATGCTAATTCATGTGAAATTAGGTTTTACTGAAGTTCCATGTGCAGTGACCCTTGTCTCATGCTAATAATGTGTTAAATGTTGTTGCCACATTTCTATGTTATGATAATCATGTTATGTCGTTCCTTTATGTTCATGTTTCTCCTATGATCTATTGACATGAATTTTTCCTAACATGTATTGTATTGTTAATTATTTTTAGCTCACCCTTTTCTTATGTATGTCCTTAGGTTATCACATTCAATGATAAGTACGAAGGAATGTAGTGGTCGTGTAAAAGAAGTTTTCAATAAAGACGTTGAATTTTATGTATTAGTTTGTCATAAAATTTTCCTAATTTCCCAATACAATAGACCTCTTGATCCTCATAGTTTTATTAAGTTCATTTTTATATAAAAAATCATGATTAATTTTGTAATAAAGATCAGGGTTGTTATACCTTTCTGGTAACTGAATGCTACATGGAACTGATCACTCAATAAAAAATCATGGTCATTCCTATTAAAATCCATTAATGTGGATGAAAATTGAGATAAATTAGGTAAGATCCTATGATAATATCATATGAGACCAGACACTAAAAATTCCACCATGTTCGTGGGTGATTTCTAATAGATAGTGGCTTAAACCTTCAACAGGTCTGCTACCACACCCCGATGAGACACCAAATGCCTATGTAAATTCACCTCTTGTGTCTAGAAATTACACAAGGGCAAAATTACATAGATCCGGTGGCATCAAAGAACCTAAAAGATAGATCTGAGATTCTTGTCATGCTCCTCATCTAACTTTTATTAGATTAATATATCATCAATGAATAAGACAAAGAACTGATCTACAAACTCATGGAACATGATGTTCATAAGCCCTATGAACACAACTAGTGTGTATATAACAATGAATGGCATGACTACAAACTTTAAGTGTTCATAACTGCATATGAAGGAAATCTTCAGGATATCTCCCTCCTTAACCCTCAACTATTGATATCTAGACCATAGATCAGTTTTAGAAAAAAAAACTTGACACTATTATCTGGTTGAAAAGATCATATATCCTCGAGAGAGGGGACCATCACATGATTCAACCTTTGGTAGTCTATACACAACGTTACACTATAATTTTTCTTCTTGGAGAACAACACTGAAGCACCACACGACAACACACTTGGATGGATAAAACCATTTTCCATAAGATCATCTATAGGAATAATGAACTCCCACAACTCATAACATTCCATTAGATTAGGAGCCATCAAAAATCAGAGAAGCACTAAACTATAAGTCTATCCCGAACTCAACGTCGCATCAACGGATTAACATTAAAAACTCTTCATGGAAAACATCCAGCAACTCCCAAATAACCCTAGGAACCTCTAAAATCTCAATATCCACATATTCCCCTAATATCTCTTCCAAAAAGGAAAAAAGGGCCTCAACACACCGAATACCAACCTATCAACCCCTCTCTCCAATGAAAACCACTTGTTGGCCATCCACATCGACAAAAATGAATCTCATCTAGAATCAGTCGATAATATTATATAATGAATAAAAATATTTGATGATGAGTATGACATCATATGTCAATATATATTGTAAGGAAAGATCTCCATGGGACTGATGTTTTCTCATCATCAGTCTACACCCCTCGAACACATCAAATAAGCTGGTTTTTCCTCCAACTGGTGTACTCAACAATAGGGGAATGTGAATCCTCTCTATGTCTAGTCTCAAAGCATGGGATAGAGTGTGATGAAAAAATGTGTGAAGCTATAAAATCAAACATGTCATAAAAAGATAAGTAAACAAATTGACATACCTCTAACAATCTATGGCCCATCTAGAACTATGACCTTTGCTGCATGTAATTGACCATACTGATTTCCTCTATCTCTCTACTGAAAACCACTACTAAGACCATGCTCAGGTTTTGGTCCATGAACATGAGGAACATCCTAAGGTCAGGCCCTACTCAATCTATCTCCCCTTAGCCTAGTAATCTTCTGGGACCCATGATATAGAAACGGTCTCACTAGAAACTGCTTCTGAGACTGGAACTGAACATGTCTGCCATTACTAAATAGAGCATGAGGAACTACTGGGCACTGGATCTGGTGATCACCACAAACCACAAAACCAAAACACACTGGCACAAATCCCCCAAGAAAATTTCAATGACCACTGGAACCAGAAGTCTATAAATAAAGATGTTAATGTGGACTCCCTACCAATTGAAACCTTGAAGGTATGGGCGCATGTGATCTACCACTGATAACCCTACATTTAGAAGAACCTTATTGGATACCCTATCATGGTAGACCCATTCATGAGTGCATCCTATTTATCACTTCTAACTTATAATGATCCTCCAGATATGTTAGAAATGTAAATGGAGTAACAGCATACTGTATAGAAGGGCAGAGTGCCTCCTCAAGATGTCTCGCATGAGACTCCTCCTCTAGAAAAAGGTTTTGAAAAAATGTAAAAGATCCATGATAATGATTCCCAAAACCTACATTGACATAATCCACTACTTAATTGAAATAATCTCATTCCAATTTAATGCATTCACGGTCTACGGAAGGAACTCTTCTTGAAACTCATTCTAGATATTTACCCACAAAACGTCTACCTCCTTCCACTCTCCGAGATAAAATGTACATCACTGCTGCATAGATCCCTATATGTGACTGAAATTCAAAGGGACCAAGTACTCTGTCTATGATAGGATCAATCTAAAATCAATCTTGATCTCCTCTAGCCAACTCTCTATAACCATGAATGAAACAATTCCATAACACTTTCCAAAATACTAATGCTAGAAATAATTCATCATCATTTTCCACTGGTCATCCTCCTTAACTGGATCAACCCTACAGTGATAAAATGGATGAGCCTGCGAAACCTCCACTTCTTGAGCCACATCAGGTTAATGAAAAGGAACCATAGGAGAAAGGTAAAAAAATATTCCTTTGGTATGGATTTTCATTAGGATTTATTATAATTCATTTTAATTATTTTATCCATTTTAACCATCCGGAAAAACCCAATTGAAACAATAACATAAGTCATTATGATGCATGTACATTTTTTAGGTCTCTACCATGAAAGAAAGTAAACCTCACTTATTCATTTAATAATCTTAGAGCTCAGGCACTAGATCATGGGGGCCCTAAGATTCTACATTTTATCCAGTCTCCCAAGCCTATATCATTCACCAAGGACAACTGGAATTATTTCCGTACCATCTTAGGAAATACTCACTATACCTAACTCCAACTCCACCCTATCTCTTAACCATCAACCGTTGATACCACTCTGTCATGACCCCTCCCTCCAAAGATACCGCAATGAGGGGGAGAGATAATGACCTCCATGTCACACCTCCAGTAGGCCCGAGGTTGGTGACTAGCATCAAGGGTGTGAAATCACCAAATATGGGAGGCATTACCCTTTATAAGAAAGAAATTGGTAGACAGAACAAACTTTCCAAAAAACCTCCAAGGAATAATATAAAAGATAAATCAAAAAAATGTCCCACATGAATGGAAATGTAGAGCTGATACTTATAAAAAAAAGCCTCCAAAGTAAATACCCAAAAGAAAATCTATGACAATGACACAATAGTAGTCCAAAGGTTTGAGCTAGTAACACCCACCATGGTCCACAAAGACCTCATAGAAACCTAAAAAAGTTTTATATACATAGGGAGAGCATACAAGTATAATCATTAAGAAAAAAAAAGCATCTAGTTCACATGTAAAAAAATCATTCTAATTCCCCTATGAAGAAAATTGAAAAACCGAACAATGCCTAAACAGTTATACTTACCATCCTAACATCACCAAGTAACACTTAATAAGTTACAAAGGCCAAGTAATATAATATAATGTAAAGAACATCAGTGATAGGGTACCCCAAACCCCATTCCCACAGGTATGCCACTCTCTCCCAATGGTGTACATCTTGATACTCCCATCCCTTCCATATAACCCATCACATCCCGGCCACACACACCTGGGCCTCACAAAACATCATGCTTGTGAAAACCTAGGCCTCATAACACCACATTCCCCACACACACATGGGCCTCGTAACACATATTTCCCACACACACTTGGCCCTCATAACAAACCACATGAAATCTCTTCCCTAAGATACCTAGGAAATCACATCCCATCCCACAGAAAGTTGGAAAATCCCAGACCTCATCACCCACAAACACTTGGGCTATCACATCTCACCCAAATACACCTAGACCACAAACTACCAATTTAAGCACTAACATAAATCTGACCATCATAACATGTTCCGTACCTACCTCGCTAGGAAGAGATCCTGGAAAAGAGAAGGTACCCATACATTAGTACTCCTCACCAGATGTTGAAAAAATCACCCATGCATGATGATGAGGTTGTTCAGAACAAATTTATCAACATGGGTGGGTTGAATTTATAAACCACAAGAATATACAAATACATGTATAGTGTCAAAAACTCCCACCCATACTATCGGTTCACAAACAAACAAACTATCTCACAACACCATCACTTTTGTTTCCACCTTTAAATGCATCACTCTACACAAATAGAACAAAATCTATAATTCAATTTCAATCTTTAATTCTCACATATAAATTCTCTAAATTTTATCATTTCAACCCATTCCATTAGTATTTATTCATTTACCACCACAACTATCAAAAAACTCCCATGGAACAATGCATATCAAACAACATAGAAATAGTAATTTTAAAAGGTGAAGAGCCCTGATAAATTAACGTAGCTCCACATTACCTATCCATTTAACACACACCCATTTATCATCACATAAAAATCCATGAAACATGATGTGAGGACATATAATTTTTATTCATGGAGAAACTATGGGTGAATTTCCCATACAAGTCCATACTATCTTTATTCAATTCATCCTTCCCATGCCACCATATAGACCAAAACAAAATCCCATCTATCAACCATATCCAGTGAAAAATTTACATCATAACCAGTTTCGCAGCCTTATTGTGTAATCATACCATGCCCAACATAGCCCCATTGTACAACCACATGCTATCCACTCCCCCCACAAATAGAAACCCCAACAAATCACACATCACAACACAAGAAAACATTTTATGGGTTCAAAAGAACATTTATTACATTACGATAATTTTATCTGGGGTGTTATCACACAAACCAAATCCTTGGAAATCTAATTCATTAGACAAGTATACATGGTTAGACAATTTTTCATTTTTTGGTGATACCAATAAATCTCAAACAAAGAAACAACCACAAAAGATGTATCCATCACAATAAAATCCACTAATGGCCATAATTGTTTGTTGGGCATTAATCCCATGTAATCCCAATTTCACAAACAATATCGATGATGTGAAAACATGGAGATCAAACCATATTTCCCCTTTATATTCAATTAACCAATTGTTAATCTTTAATTTTTTTTCATTACAACCATAATTCATAGAATAACAGAAGTAAATCCCCTCCTGCATGATGCACAATAAAGATAAAAGAATGGAATATTATCTCAAGGAATATTTTTAAACCATAGGGTGAGGAATAATTCCTTCAAACCAAATTCACACCACAAAAACTGTAGATCAACCTATACAGCCCCAAGGATCCATCTAAATAAAACTCGACGACTAACCCAAACAAGTAATCACCACCACATTGGATCCTTGGGATAATAATGGAATAAAATGAGGAATAATGAGATGGGAACTCACCACTAACCAACCAAAAATATACAAGAAGCATCCACCAGGGTAAATGGATCAAATAGGGATGAAGAAGGTCTTGAAGGACACCTTGTGCCACCTTGGGTTCACCCAAAATGAGTTTAGATGGAAGGTATGGTCAAATGAATAAAAGTTTATCCAAAATTAATTGTTAAAACTGAACATGATTGGGGAATTACATAATGTGTAATCAATTTAAGATAGTGAAATCCCCGATATTCGGTGTCTACCCAAAACGTGTTAGCTCATCATTTCATTTTATTTTTCTAAACACAAAATATTGAATGACATGAAACCCTTCTTTACATCGTGAAAAATGTTTACACACTATGAATCTTTGTAGAATATCCGTGAGACGAAATTTCACAACATATAATACTGTAAAATAAAGTATAATACACTTTATTCTAGTATTTACCAACATAAAATCTCCAAAATCCCTCTATGCCTCCCCTGAAAACCTCCAACCTCCAATAACCAATTGCCATAATGTGACGGAACGGGAAGGTATAGTCCGTTATAATACCATCAAAACCTCTAATGTGAAATTAATTTATCAAATAATTATATATAACATGGTATTAAATAAAATTAATAGTAATGAACAAAAAATGTCTCTTAAAAAATTAAATAATTAAAAATAGTTTTTTATTTTGGAAGATAAAAAACTTTCTTGATGAGTTGGACTAAATGTAAGATACTTTTTTTTAAAACACACTTTTAACTTTTCAATTCCAAATTTTTTTCTTCTATGTACATATTTTATAAAATTTTTTATTCATTTATTTATTTCTAAATTAGATAATTCAAATGGAAATATTAAGTATCTCTTTACTTCCTTGCAATGGTTTTCAAAAGGAATATTGTTGTCAAATGTTTTTACATTCATTTAAAAAGATAAAAGAAATGCTCTATTTTTCCCTGTTCTATAACAATTATTTGATGTGTTGTTTTATTTATAAGATTTTATGATTTATTCAAGGAAAATCCATCCATCCCATTTTTCTTAGTATTTTGGTATTGAAAATATTTTTTTAAAAGGAAAGGGAATTTCGATCTCCAAAATTGTTTTTCATACAGGTTTAGAATATTTTCCAAATGTTTATGATCAAAAGGTGTGACTTATAATGTTTTATTCATGACATGATTTTTGGACATTCTTTAGAGTGATGGGTGAGATCGATAAATATCATGATGATGAGTGATCCCAATATACCTTATATAATGGGTTATCTCAAATAGTGCTCCAATGCATTGGGTAATGGTAATGTTCTCTAGAGAATTAAATTAGAAGTTGATCAAATGGTTATTCAAATTTGAAAAGGATCTATAATGATTCTACGAATATTATATCCCAAGGAACCTACAATACGTTTATATGCATTCTAATGAGTATTTATGGAAAAATTTTGATTTCCAAAGGTAATATAATAAATATTTTTTAAGGAATGATTATATAGTTTTAGGGTAAAGATGTTTGTTTTTATAAAATGTTTTTCTTTGGTTATCATGATTTATAAGAAAACAACATTATAATAATTTTTTCATTATGTTTTATAAAAAATTATTTTATGAAAAACATTGGGAATAAAAGTTGTTTACACATGTGTGTAAATAATTATTTGAGGTTAAGGTTTATTATGTTAATGGAAAAGTAACTTTTGATATAATGGTTTTAAAATATATTGACAAGAGTATTTCTTCATTTTATGTCCCTAACTAAGATTTATGTTCTCATCCCACATTTTAAAACGTTTTTTATAGAATATAAGGATGGGTAAGAACAAATAATATGCCAAATTGAATTTCCTTGATATTTTTCATTAAAAGAAAAATAGTTTCTTTTTATTTTATTTTTCTAGGGAAATGGATACTAAATAAATGCGTCCACTTTTGAATATATTAATTTTTTATGTATGTGTTGTGACCTTACACTCTAAACCTCTAAACCATAATGATATTTAGTAATGCATGAAGGTTAATTATAGTATAAGGAATCTAGAATATGTAATGTTTATGGTTGGGTCCTTATAGTTGTTATTAGAGAAAAGATATAAATAACATCAGAGGGTAGAATGTTGTTAGAAAGCTATAATTAAAAGATTTATAACACTCCACAGGTTATTATGTTGGTTTGGAATCATAATTTAATAGTATCATATAACCTTAGTCGATAGTATGTTAAAGAGAAACATTTTTGGATTTACAAACATAATCAACTTAGGTATAATGTATTTCTAGGTTAAATTAATATATAATTTCTATAAGTATTGCCTATACAAGGACCATTTATATTTTTTTACCTATAATAATTAATTTCATGTTGTAATAGTATTATTTTCAATAGATTAAAGTTTATTTATTATAATGAAATGAAAAGGATCTCACATAACCTTCTAATCACTTCTAGATCATTTAATTGTCACTATCATGTAAAAAAGCATGTTTAATTTATTTTGAAATCTTTTTTAACATCCAAATCAACTTAATGAAACTATTTGATCTATCCCACACATTTTTTCACATTAAAATTTCCATTTTTAATGGAGAATATTTTATTTTATTTTAAAATATCATTTCTTTCAACTGACTCTACAAGGGCAATACCTCCAAGGAATTAACATTATATTTTATAGATAGATGGACTTCATGCTGAAAGATAAATGGGATATTAACATCATTATAAAATACCATTGTGTCTATATTTAAGGAATGAATTATTTTATAATTTTAACAATATGAAAAATAATTGGAATGATATTGAATAATCATAATGACATATTTCATATCTTTGATTTGAAGGAAATTTTTTTTAAAAATATAATGATAGAGAATGGTAAAAGGATTTTGAAAGAAGTTTAATAAGATATGTTTTTATGTGTATAGTTTTTAAAATTATGATTTAGTGGAATATTACCAATGATATTCCGATGAGAATCAATAAATACTTCATTATATTTTTATGATATATTTTTCTTTGAAAATATAGAAATATTGGTTTTTTGTTATCCCGACTTTTGAAAAATGATATAAAAAAGTGAGATAATTTTTTGAGATAATAATTTAAGGGCATAGGAAAAAGGGATAAATAATCTGTTGGGTTACTATGTTCATGATTATAAGGAAATAATATTCAATTAAACTTATATTAATTCAATAGAATAAATAATCTACATAGAAATGAATATATTTTAATAAGTGATTTGATTATTAATGATATTTTTAGGATATTAACCATATTTTTGGGAACATTATAGGAATTATATTAATATAGTTTTGTTAAAAGCAAAAACCAATGACAAAAAAAAACCCATTTTATCTAGTAAGGTAGTAGGGCTTGAACCCACAACCAAAGGGAATCAAGGGTGAAACGACTACAACTAGCGATATAATGTCTTGGTTAGTATGACATTGATTTTTTTATATGATAAATATTAAGTTAATTTTTTGGAGATATGATTTATCATATAGACAACCATTGGATTAAAAATTAATTTCGTGATTAGTGGATTAATTTTAGTTAAGAATAATTTAACTATTTTGGAAAACATATATGATTAAGTAAAATTGAAATATTTTTGGATAATATGTGATTTCCGTTCACAAATAAATGATAAATTGAATTTTGGGAAATTATATGATTTTAATTTATTTTTATGGTGATTCGGGTTATCTATATAAATGATTATCTTATTTTAGAGATTATATGATTTTTGAATTTATAGATCTGATTATATGACATTATGAGTGAATAATTTTGTTTAGAGATAAGTGTTAAAGTCATATTAGAAGAATATGTGGTCAAATAATTTTTATTTTTTTGTTTCAAACTTGTTCAGGAATGTTTTGAAGAATTTTAAGTTTAGTTATTTATCTAATGATTTAATTTTAACTGTGGGTGTTACTATGTTATTTTGTATATTATTTTATTACTTCTTCATAAAAAGGTTTATTTATTTTGGATATTATATTACCTTATAATAATAGTTTTAGTTTATTTAATGTCTATTGAATGTAGGAATAGTTATTTTATGATTTTTATCTAATACTAGTTTTTGTAGTTCTTCCCTAAAAGAAAATTAATATTGAATACTCATAATTTTAAGAAAATGTCGATATTTTTGTATAAATTGATTAAAGGAAGAAGTAATACATTAAAAGTAATTTTATCTCTCTAAATGATTGGTCTATATGGTAATGTAATTCCAAAACACTAGGAAAAGGATCACGAAACAAAAATTTTGTCTTACTACTTTTATTTGTATTGAATCAGTTGTCTTTTCCTCACAATATTTACAGTTTTGTGGTTGTAAACATCGCATGATTATTCACTATGTTATGATCAATTATCTCTATAACTCTTCGTGATTATTTGGAAATTACTTTTTCTCTCAGGTATATATTTTCACTTCACACTAATGTTCTACTATTTGGAAACCTAGTTATGTTTTATTACAGATGAAGTTATTTCCCTTTCTCTCTTTTCAAGAGGATGTTCTGTTCAACCTTTTTACAATATAGGTTTTCAATGAAGGAAAATTAAAATTCCAAATCGTTGATTACTGAGATCATGTTAAAATTAAAATGATTCAATTTTTTAAGGGGAGGTAGAAATTAATGTCCATAAATTTTAAGAGAATAATCTGTTTGATAGCGTAAAAGATACTCAACACGGAGTTTAATGAAACAATAGAATGTACTATTTATATATTATCATTATAACCTAGCCACTGAATTAGAATTTTTTAATAGGAATAACTAAATTGGGATAAATATTTAAAAATTCCATAGCAAATACAAATTTATTGATTAATTCTTCAGAAATCTATCCTTTTTTGGTGTAGTCAATTAATTCTTCGAAAGTAATCTTTCTTAAAAAATGATTCTTATATCTTTTTCAGAGAAAATATTATAATAAATTTATGGAACATTTTTATATATGATTTTATAAAAATTATATAATTTTATAAATAATCATTTCACAATTATCTTATGGTTAAATTATATTATTTTTCTTGAGAGACATATTTTTCAACGAATAATGAAAAATATAGATTTTTATTGAAAACAACATATTCCTTTAAAGCATTTAACCATCATAATTCTATATAAAATTAGTCTTTAAATTTTTTTAAAAATTTTATTACTAATAATAATATTATAGTCATAAAATTATTTTTATACATCAATTTTCGATAAAGAAATTTATAATTAAAAGGCCATTTTTTCAGAAACAATTTTTTTTCATTAAGTTGTTTTGTTTTAATCAAAAACTAAATTTTTACACTTATTTGAATTCAAACATGAAAAATGTATTTCCTATTTTGAATCATGATTTAATAATTTTATAAATAGTTCTCTTCTATTTTTATTCATTATGAATAGTAGTCATTGTATATTTTGTAACCCCGGTATACATAAAATAGGTTAATTAAGTGTAAAAATAATTTTATAAAGACTATAAAGTAACCACAAAACATTCATAAATTTTTGTTATGAGTATATTTCATAAAAAATTTCGAAATTATAATATACAAACTTGTTCCATATGGCCATGATTTTGACCATTATTATATTTGTTTAATGAAAATTCTAAAATTTCATTCACTTTGTCTTATTATCATTAATTTTTTTACATAAGGATAAAAAAGGTATGTTAGGTTCTAGATTTTCCTACAAAATATAAATTATTTTTACTCATAATGGTGATTTATTTATATTTTTAGTGACGAAATAATTAAATTTAATTTCTACAGATCATAGATATAGTATTTATTCAATTAACATAAATCAATAAATGATTTTAAAATTATAAAAGTAATATGATTTGAGTAAATTGTTTTGATCCATGATTTTTTGAATAAAAATGACTTATTTTATTGGTTCAAATTCCTTATATGATATTTACATTTTTTTCTTACAGTTTTAAATTTCAAATTACATGAATAGTTCAAAAATTGTTATTAACGTTAATTTATAATGATGAATATTTTATTAAATGATTTAAAACTCCCTAAAATCATATTTTCTTCCAAATAATATATATATTATTATAAATATAAAACATTGTACATTTATTATCAAATTTTCCTTTCATAGTAAATTTCTTGGCCCATAAAGAGTAAAATCTTTAATATCACTATAATTCTCAAAAAGTGCTAAAATGGGTTAAAATAATATAAGGGTAGAACCTTCCCAAAAAAATAATCCAATTTATGCTAGATGATATGATTTTATATCATCATCATATTATATTTTAATAATAAAAATTTGGTGCCATTTTAATAGGAAAATTAATTTATATTAATTTAATAATTTATTAAATTCGAAGAGTTCTGCTCCCCTCTCTTATAAAAGGGAGCCTCATATCCTATTTTATTCACATATCTAAAATAATAATCCAATCCCTTCAAAAATAAATTCTCAAAATCCCTCCACTTTTCCTATGGAATTTGTTTTTCATAAAACCAATATATGAAATCTTGTGGTGTAAACCATAAGAGGTTGTCCAAAAAAAGATATAGTTCTTAATTAAAATTTTTCATTTTATTTACTCTTATTCCTCCTTCAAAATTTATTAAAATACGTTGAAATAATAAAACTATTATATTCTATATTCTAATATGTTACTATATTAATGGAATAACCTATATTCATCTCCTCTTGCATCAAATGGGAAACGTTTCTTCGTGTGTACGGATTACTAAAGCCTCACGAACCGATATAATGGGTTTTCCATCTCTTCCTCTTACGATTTGTTATAATAACTAATTTAATGAATATATTTTATATTAATGAAATTTTTATAATCCTAAAAAGATAATATATCATTTAATATCTTACATTTCAATTCAATTAAAAATTATAATGCCATTGTTGTGTACGTGTGGACTACCACCTCCTCGAAGCGATGTAATTATTTTTTCATAAATGTGTGACATGGATGGTATATATAATTGTATTTAAATAAATGATATGTTATTAATGATATAATTATAATTTTTTAAATAAGAAATAATACTCACCTTCTATCATAAATGGACATTACAAAATGGAATTCATACACATATTAGGTACGACCTATCGTCTATGGGAATATACCATAGTTCATTTTTCATAACCACTATTCATGATTTGATTTAAAATTAAAAAAATATGTATATAAATGATAAATATTTCATAATTATTATTCTAGAGAAGATATTATATTGACCAATTTGACTATAGTCAACCTAAATAAGTCATTTTTGACATATGAGACAAATATATTCAAAACGTCAAATGTGAAGTTATTGATTTAGTATTTTTATATCACATAGTATTAAATAAAATATAATAATTAAAGTGTGAAGCATTATTAATTAATTTAATAGTTAACAAAAAAATATTTAGCAAGATAAAGAACATATGTGATGAGTCGGACACGTGTTAATGGACTCTCTCTTAAAAATTTAGATTTAATGTTTCTATTCCAACTCTTTTTCATCCATGTTGATATTTTTAATAATATCATGTTTATGTAAATATATGGACGTAAAATAATTATCAAAGACTTATTATTTCTCTTCTTCAATTATTTAAATGTTTTTCAATAGTAATTTTTTAACATAATGTTTATACTTTCATTAAAAAGACAAAGGGAATGTTTGGATTTAACCTATATAGAAATTATGATCTTCCCCACCACTATAACCATTATTTTATATTTTTATTCATTTACAAGATTAAATTAATTATTCATATCAAAACCACCTTCATTATTTTCTACGTATTTTTTTATTAAAAATTGTTTTCTAAAAGAAATGAGATTTTGATATTCAAAAGTGATTTTCATATGGGTTTGAAAGTGTTTTTTTAAAGGTTTTATGATGACAAGGTGAGAGATTAAAATGTTTTATTCATGTTATGGTCCTTGGATGTTGATTGTGATGATAGATAATACGGATATAGCTCATAGGGGTAGAAGATCCTGATATAGCTTATATGATGGGTGAACCCAAATAGTGCTCAAATGAATTGGGTAATGATTATGTTCTCTAGGGAATTGTATTGGAATTTGACTTTATGGTTATTCCAATTTCAAATATTTCTATAAGTGTTTTAGGAGGATGAGGTCCCAATCCATCTACATTAATTTTCTAGGATTTCTAAAATGTATTTATGAAAATAATTTGATTTTAGAATTTAATTTAATAATAATTTAATTAAATGAATATTTATTAACGTTTGGTAAAAAGGTATGGGTTAATAAAATATTTTTCATGGGTTCTAAATTTTTCTAAGAAAACCTCATGATTATGATTTTTCATTTAATATTTATTATAAATTATTTTATGAAATGAATTGGGTAAAAAAGAAATTTTCATATGTATATAAATAATTATTTGAACTTCGGGACCATTATGGTAATAGGAAATTCCATTCCTAATCTTCTGGATTTAAAATAGGAAAATGGGTGTAATCCTCTTTTTTCTGTCTCCTTCTGTGTTTTTTGTTCTAATCTATATTTTGAAAAAAAATTATAAGTATTAAGGATGGTTAAGAAAAAATAAAAATTAAAGTTGAATGTTTTGAATATTTATCGTGGGAAAATGTTTTTCTTTTTAAATGTTTCATTTTATTATAAATTTTATACTGAATATAAATTCGTACATTTAATATATAGGTTTGTTATATAAGGTTTATGATTGAACAATGTATAACACAAGACTGTAAAGATCATCGGTAATTCAAGAAGGCGAATTCTACTCTAAATATGGTAGAATATTTAATGATTATGTTTAGGTCTCTGTAATCAAAGGATGTTATCGTATTTGAAAAAATAATTTCAAAGTTTTATGGAACAGTTCATGAGGAAATTACCCATTTCAAATTGAAATCAATTATTTAAAATCATAAATTTTACAAAATATTAAGTGAAATGTTTTTCATGAAAATAAAAATTCAAACTTATAAAGTAATATTTAATGAAATTATGATTCATGAGAGCGGGATAAGTTTTCTTGTCATATATGTTAAATAAAGATTTCATTTACACTTATGTTAAAAAGTAACTCATTCACAAAATGATAAGAAAAATATTTCTAATCACTTTTATAGAAATTAAAATAAGGAAAAAAATTTATTTAATCAATATTTTTTAATAGTAAAACCATTATAGAAAACATTTTGAAGAAAAATATGTGTATAACAAGAAAAGGTACATTGCCAAAGAGAAAAAAAAAGAGGGTTTTCCATAAAGAATTCATTCATCATTTGGAGTGCCTAGGCCGACTAACATGAATGAAAATAATAAATATAAATAAATATTAATAGGCTAATAAAAAATATAATATTTTTTATGTATATAACATATAATTTCATCATTGTAAATTTAAGCATAAAAAATATCGATTAAATGAGATTCTAAGGTAAAACCCTTAACTCGAATTTTTATTTATTCAAAAGAACTATAACTTGTTTTATAATAAATTAAAATTCTCTATAATTATATACTAGAATAATTTAAAAAAAATAATTTTATATATGGTTCACTTATAATATTAAAACACGGTTGAATTGATAATTCATTATTAAAATCATCTTTCATGTGTGTTAATTATTTCCTTTTTTCTAGAAGTTACTATTTTGAAGTTTTAGACCATGTACTTTGATCATATTTAAATTATCTCTAGAATTTTAATAATTATACATTTATCATATATATTCATTATATAATTTTTTTATCTTCTATTCAATGTATGGATAGAAAAATTAATTGCATTGTTCTTGGAGATGGTGGCATATACCTATGCATGAACAAAGTTTTCATTTTCTATAAAAAATAAATAAATAAATAAATGATATTTTATCAATATAAAATCATGATTGTATAATTAATATCATATGAATTTATTAAATCCATCATTATATCATTCAATGTGAGATGAAGATGGAAAATGAATCATATCATTGTGTGGAGGTTGTAGTCAACACATATATATAAGCGATACATTCAATTCCCATTTGATTGAAAAGATGTGGGAAATGGTTATGAAATACTTATAATAACATATTAATATATTTATGACACTTAATTTATCATTTTATTTTCCCTATAATAGGATTATAGATAGTGTAAGAATAAAAAATTAAAAGAGTACTGTTAATATTTTTACCTCTTCTTTGTGAGACCTCCTTTGGATTACATATTAATCCCTAAAAATTAGTCCTATTAGAATATTAAGAGATATAAGAGTGATTAAATAAATCTATGAGGATATTAGGGAATTTATTGGTAGATCAGAAAGTTTAAATATTCATTAATAAGGGTTGATAGTAGGTTGAAATTTATAAATGAGGTAGAGAACAGACTTGGAATTACTTAAATTATTTAAATATTGTTGATGTTTTTCTTAGGTTTTATCATTTAAAATGGAAAATTATGAAAAATTATTATAATATAGGGTAAAAATATATTAAAAAAGTACGAATTAGATAATTTTATGCATAAACCATACCCTTACCTCTTAGTTCAATATTCATGTCAAACATATTTTAACATCAACTATGGTATCAAATATTTACTGATTTTACTATTCATTAAGATATTTGGAAAAAGTTATTGAAAACCTGGAATATCTAATATAAAATTCAATTTCTATAAGTAGGAGAATATTATTTTACAATAAAAACTAAAAACACAACAAAAAAACCTTTTTATTGGAAAATAAATTTTTAGGAATAAAAATAAATTTACGTTCATTTATCTCCTAATAAAAATAATAGAATGATTTTTTAAAATATTTATTAAAAAAATAATATATAAATTTTATTGATACCATTAATAAAAAATTAATTATTTAATTAATTAAGATAAATACACTTTGATAATATAAAAACTATTTTATAAAATATAACTCTTTTTAGCATTAAAGGAATTTATATCCATTCCAAATCATTAAAAATTTATTATATGAATTATTATTCCATTACACATATAAATTATCAAAAAATTATATTCAAATAAATTTTCAATAGTGATCATTTTAATTTTTTTATATAAAAAATATCATTTATAAAATAACATTTATTAAAAAAATATGTCACTTAATCATAAACTAATTTCATTAAAATTTAATGATTTTTTTTGGGAAATAATCCATAGATATAAATATATAAAAACATTATATATATTTAATAATTTTTTTTAATATTATTCATAACCACAAATAAAATCAATCAATTATAAATTTATAAAATATCCTGATGTCATTTTGACTTAGTGTTGTGTGCAAAAGGATATCAAATAATTCATTTTTATTTTGAATGAAATGCAATTTTAATATTATGTTGTTACACTATATATTAATGAAAATAAATTGAAAGATATATATTTTTGTTTATTTAGGTAAGAAAAATCCCTTTGATGAAATAACTAAAGTTCATTCTAGATTGTAATGGGATTACATTATTTGTAATATTGAACTCACGTGAAGTGGTTTTGAAGAACATATTTAGAAACACTACATAATGCATGTTTTTTAAAATATTTATGGAATCACATTTGTAATTTCATGAGATATTTTTTATAAAAACATTTTTGAATTAAATAAAAGGAGACATTAGGTTGAAGGAAACATAAATAGATTTCTAGAAGAGGAATATTTATTCTTTCTAAAAGATTAATAATAAGTTTACCTGTAGAAGAGAGATTATTTTTATAGAAGAAATTTTTAAGTAAAACTAAATTAAATCCTAAATAAAATTTGAGACTTAAATTGATAGAAATATAAAAGAAAATTTTATGTTCAATGATAGAAAACCAAAAATAAAATTTTTAAGTTCAAACAAAAGAACTCAAAAATATCTTTTGTGTGTTCAACTGAATGAAATTGGGAAAAACTGTAGTATGTCCAACTCATAGAAATAAAAAAGGACATTTTTAATCATGGATAAAAGAAATATAAAACAAAATAACATAATGTTTGTAAATAAATAATAATTCTAATAATTTTGATATGTATATTGAACATTTGTATATCTATAAGTGATTTTCGGGAGATTTGATGAGTTTATTTACATCAATATTTGTGGAAACTATAATGAATATTGGTTACTCCGAAATTTTAGAAGATTTATGAATAAATTTAACAATATATTTGGAAGTGATAAAATATAAATATTTAAATATTTTTAATTCCTGATCTTTTAGGGATATATGGAATTAGAAAATTATCTCAGATCATCCAAAAATACTAAAAACCAATGTAAAGTATACTTACTTGATAAATTAGGTTTTAGGATAAATAATTGAAAGAAAACTTTTTCTACTTTAGATATTATTAGGAATACTAGAACATCAGGTTCTGAGGAATTTTGATAATCTAGTCTAATTCCATGTAACACTCTACAAACATTCTAAGAACTAATGTTTCTGAAGGTGAGTTTTCTAGAATTACAATTTCTAGAATCAGGATTATCTGATTTGAATGTATGTTTAGTGGAATATAAGAAGTATTTAAAGTTCCATAGATTGGGATTTTTGGTTGGAGACTTGAATAACTAGTGGTTTTATTAAAAAAACAACATTATTCTAGCAAGGAGGTTAAAGGCTGTGTGTGTAGTATCAAAATCCTTAACCTGTGTTATATAGAGAATCTTTATGTTATGGAGGATTCCATCCAATGAAAAATATAGTATTTGATGATATTATAGTGCAAAATATATATCTTTGGTGATTTTGTATGTATAATGAATTAGGATTCCCACATTGGGATTTAAATCTATAAATACTTGTAGTGACTTTATTTACATTTAGTGTATTTATTTCATATAATGGAAAGAGGTCAGGGCACTTAACAAAGATCCATACATCTTAAATGATGAAAATGGTAAAATAAATTGAATTCAATTAAAATCATTAAGTTGTTTTAGTTGAATAAATTTTATAAAACTTTGGTCATTCCTCATTCACCTACCCCTTTAGGGAGTCAATATGATCCATAAGATGCTACATGTTCTATTTTCTTAACTTCATTACATTATTTCTCAAATTAACAAATAAAATTATAAATTTACTATTTAATAAAAATATAATTTCTTATATACTAAATGTTATTATTCATATTTTATAACAATTATTCACCTTTCCTCTTTTTTATTATGAAAAATAAAGCATTATTTTTTGGGTCTTGTAGACTACCACCTTCATAAAGTGATGGCATTCATTCATTTTCTCACTTCCACCTCTATTCATTGGTTATAATTGTAAAATTAAAGGACAAAGGTGACATATAAAATATAATTGTTATTATGAACATACCAATTATAATACACCTTCATTACCTCTAATTCTATGACAATTTAAAACATTAATTTTGTGTTGTGTGGACTACTGCATCCATTAATTAACGTATATCATTTTTTCAAAACATTCTCTTTTTTATTCATTAAAATATATTAAAATATAAATAACTGCCTTAGGAGTATTCAAATTATATTTTTATGAATCTATAATAACATTATTATTCTTGAAAACCCACATTTAAAATCATAATCATTGATTAATTAGGGTGTGTTAATGTTTGGGTCGGTCTATCCCCTTACATAAAAAATGATATGAAGTAATATCATAGATAAATTTGAGAACATAATTACATATCCTATATTATATAAATATAAAATCAATTATTTCATTTTTTATATAGTCATAGAGTTAATATTAAACTCATCAATTTAGATACCAATGCATGTTCGTTAAAAATCATTGAAACATGATCATCATTAATTTCATATTTTAGGATCATAGAAAAAAATATACAATGAAATTATAACATTTTAAATAGTTTTAAATAATCAATTTCAAATTCCTTTATTATTTTGGAATAATAAAATTTGGGGGAATAACTAAGAATAACACATTAGGAAAATAGATCAAAATCACCAAGATTAGACCTAATGAAAATTGAAAATATGAGATGACTAACTAATATGAATGTAAAATATAAACATAAATAATGTTTATAAAAGTTCGTATATTTGAATAAGGTAATGAAATAGGTGATTATGAATTAAATTTTTATATTGGATAGTAAAGATCTTTTGTTTATGTTAGGAATTATATTAAGGGTTTCTTGTCTCAAATTGTTTTCCCATGAATCATATTTATTACTATACACTATAGTTTACGTGGAATCCTATATATACTACAACATTAATATTTTTAATTATGATCATTTCATTATTAATTCTGTTTAAATTTTCATTTGAAATCCTAAACATTTTGGGTTTTTGACTCTAATGTTTTGTTTTTTATAAGCGGTTCTTTGTTTCAAATTTAGTTTCATAAGACATGGTTGATATTTGAAAAAAAATATTTATTTTATATGGTGTATTCAATACCATATTTATTTAATATATGATATATATTACATTTTATTAGATTTTAATGTCTATTTCATGATCTACCTTTCAAATTCCATTGATTCTTATGTTACCTTTACCATGATGATTTGATCACCAATAACATTTTCAAATTGAGAATCCTTTTGAAATATAATACATTTAGAGGGTTTTTATACTTTTATATCTAAAAAACTATTATTTTATAATCTTATATTTATTCTTCATATTTTACTTGTTTTCTCCCTTTCTCATTTTACCCATGTGCTCAATTTTTATCCATTGTTAGGAACCTGAACCAAGCTTTTATTTTATATATGAAACCTTAATTTTTCCAGGTCTATATTAGGTGGATTATTTTTCAAGTTTCCTACTATATTCCAAAAAATTTATTGTTTCCATTTTCATGTAATTAACTTTGATTAAATGTTTTAATTAATTTTTTAACATTTTATATGGTTATATTTTATCAAACCATAAAAGTAATATTTTAATGCTTTCTATGTAAACACATATTTCCATGCCCATTATAATTTTATATTAAACATTCTCCAATTATTTAATTGTTTAAAAAAATATTTCATTATCCAAAATTTAAAAACTATTTCTTTTAAAATTATTTCGATACATCAAGGATATTTATTATTTCTAAATTGATTTATCTAGTACTCTAAAAAGGTTGTTTCTTTATAATTAATATCAATTTGACATATCTTATGATTTATTAAGAATATTATTCATTTATTACCATCCAACTTTTTTCTATATGGATTATATAATGTTATTTATATCAATGAAATGATCCACTACTTCTTTGTCCGATCGAACAATTTTAATATGAATATGAATAACTTTTCATAAAATTTATTTCCTTTATGAATATCATGTTTTATATTTCATTTGTAAATGGTTATTCACCAAGATTCTATACATCTATTGATTGGTGAAATTATTTAAACAATCATATACCTCTTTTCTATACAGAGTAAGTATCATATTCCTTATTGAGTTGTATTTACATAGAATGTTTTGTAATATCATTGGATACCAATTTTTTCCATAGGTTTATCATGTAGTATTATTCATCCAATTATAAATTATTTATTTATGATATTAATTTTTAAGATAATATGATACCAATTATATTTTCATTGGTTCTTTTTGATTTACTTACTGATTTATTTCATGTGATAGAAATAAGTACAGATAAATTATGGTTTGGGTCCTATATCTTCCTCAAATTAATTGGATAAAAGTTTATATATCATGATATGAGTATTTTAGAGTATGGTTTAGCTGGTGATAAGTGTGGGAACTTAGTTTCTAGATAGTAAATGTAATTTTCCCTATCAAAATATTCATACATCATTTATAAGGTATCAAGATGTTATACTATCATGGATCATTTGTATTAATAATTTTTATATAATTATAAAGTAAAATTCGTTTCATTGAAATGTGAAAATTGACTGATAATTTATAATTTTATTTTATGACGAATTACATGATTTATTATTTTTTATTTTTTGGTAATAACCTTCCTATATATAATGATTATAATCATCTTTAATCTTATACTCACTTATGATATTTTATTTGCATCACTTGTGTTTACTCTTACTAAGCAACTAATATAACAACTTTATTATTATTTGATTTCCATGGGTTATAAATATGAAACTATCCTATTGTTCATGCCTTCAAAATTTGAAAGAGAAAATATAAAATGGAATAAATAACTTAAGCATGGATATTCTTATCTCTATAATTAAAAAGAAGGAGTAACATAACTACATGAATTTCTGGTGGCCAAATCATGTGGATTGCATAATACCTAGAATGAAATTCTATCACTTGAACATGTGAAGGTCATCTCAATGTGTCTAAAATTTTTCATGCACTTTCTATAATCATATAAATGCCCTTATATAGACCATATAGTTCTTAATAAGGCATCTAAATAGGCGATGGAAATTATTCAAAGGATTCTAAAAGAGTCCCTCGGATCATGCGGCTTTTAAGTAGAAAGATTATGGAAAATATTCAAAATCCCATTATAAAATAAATGTATAGGAAAGTAGAATATTCATGTGAATTATATTTACGTTTATTTTCTTGTTACATACTTTTTTGATTCACAAGACTACCTAGATCCCCTGGAGACATGTTAAAAAAGACACATGAAAGCATGTTGGTGGGTCACCATCATTATGTGAAGGACCTCGGACATGTCTATTCGATAATGTGATTCCCCTTTGGATACAAAAAAAATAGGATGTATTGTTCATTACAATTCTACCACACCATCATAACATCCAGATTGATCCGGTGACACATCGCTGACAAGAAAAGTGACTATCCATGAAAATTATCATACACCATTGAGAGATCTTATAGTAATAATGTGATTCCTATATATAAAACCAATAAAAAAATCTATAACTCATGTAAAATAAGGAATAAAAATTAAAATAAAAAAAGTGGAAACCACTCACAAAGTGGCTATATATTAATTTTCATGTGAAGGGGTTATGTGCCCTATGTGATCACCATTAATCACTCAAATACCCTTTCAATATCCTACTCGATCTCCTGAGAGTCCCCTGAAAAGCCATATTAATCATGTGCAAGGACTCTATCAAGTTCTCTTAATATCGTAAAGGACCACAAACAAGTCATCTTCGGTCATGCAAGAGCCTTTCTGCAGACATCTTGATCTCATGAAGACTATCAAACATTTCAGCTCAATGATGAAAATTACATTTGTAATATCAACATGATTATGATAAATCCATTTAATGAGACAATTCCACATAAATATGTTGATTATGTATTGTGATCACAATTGTTTTTTATCATGTGACTCCTTGGAAAAACAGTTATGAATCATACGAATCATGTAATGCACTACTCCCTCCACAGACTCCACATCATATCTATGATATACGAATCATTCCATGAGGCATATAGTTGGGGACATGAGGCAAATAAATTCCTCCCTCTCCAAAAAAATCATACTACTACACAGATGATATGCAAGGCATACCCATTGTAATGAAAAGGAGTAAACTTCTAGAATTATAAATCCATGTGATCATAATAGTCATCTACCAGTTAAAACATAGGGAATGGCTTAAATATTATAAGGAATGTATATTCACTTCACATGATCATCCTATTGATCATTTCAAGGAATTATCGTCTACGGGTCAGATTATATGATGAAGTTTCCTCATATTATCTCACTCACATGAAACCTCAAAATGATATTACATGAGGTAGCTTTTGTAGAACATGCAATAATGATTGAAAAATATATGATACTTATATAAATATGGATTCAATAATACATCATGCACATCACATAACCTATCATGACAATGTGAGGGCACTAGTACATGTCAAAAAAGTCCTAAGAAGTCCTCTAAACATGTCATCCAAGCCTTCAAAAGTCCTCCAGACATGTCATTGATGTCATACATAGTCCTCCAAACATCTCAACCAAGCTAGACATGTTTTCCAAGTCATGTAAAGTTCTCCATGTAAAGAACCAAAACATTTTATCAATGGAAAATCCATTCTCATAATTATTTCTTATAGTACAAACCGCATAAAACTACATTTTGAACACAATGTTATCTTTATAAATGAATAATGAATGAAATAAGTATTATTTTTCGAAGTTAAGAAAATTATACCAAAGGAATAGTAACATGAACTTATGCATGGTAATATTACCATTATTAATATTTAAATGGAAAAATAAATAGTAACCTCACCCATGAACGAATAAATAATATTTAGGAATCTTATAATTTAGATTATGATATAATTATATCATATTTTAAGTAAATAAATATTTTAAAATTATTATTTAATTGTTGAAATTTTATATGTCATAAATATATATTTAAAATTTTGTGATTAATTTAATTATTTAAAAGAAAATTTATTTTCAAGAAATTCATTCAGTAATTAATATTTTTTGTCTTGTTATTTTATGATAATTTTATAAGACCTTCATTACTTTTACAAAGTGTCATACAATCATTAATAATTTTGAGATCTATATTTTTTGATTAAATGATGATTTTATTTAAAAAGTGTATTTATCATATTTCGAAAAAAATATAAAATATAGTTCATTTTTTATTTCTACACATCAAAAAACATTTACATTGAATTTTTTTGATTTTTCTAAAATACATGAAATTTGTATAAGTAGTAAATTATGTTGATTTACAGGTTAATCCAAATACTAGAATTAGGGATTCATAGATGATTTATGGATGATGTAATCCCAAAATCATGATCCATCCTTCGTTATTTTAATATTTTTCATGATAACCCTCAAACTATTCATAGTCTTGAGGAAAAATAATAAATCAGTGGGTAAAATAATGAGAAAACGCTGCTCTCTTCCACTATAAATACCACCACTCTCACCTCTCAAGATTTGATACATGTCTAAATTATACTCAAATATCTTCACAAGACCCTTTTTCATGTATATGATCTCTTGGTCTTATAAAAAGACTAAAAATAATGCCCTGTGTAGGTTCCCAAGGAGGAGGAATACAAGAGTTAAAGTCTTCTTTCTTTTCGTTTAATTTATTTTCAAGTTCTTTTCTCTTTCTTATTCTCTCATCACTTCCCATAATCTAAGTTTTATGATAACTTCAATACCTTACATGTACTTTGATTTTATTATTCTAATGGAATAATCCATCATTTATTCACCTTCTTCTATCATTTTTTTTAAAAAATGAAACCATTACCCCTGATGTGTCAATTTACCAACATCGTGGGTGACACGCTTTAATCTTAATTTTAAGCCATCAAGGCTCATCATAAACACATTTTAATGGACTATAATGTGTATATTAATAACCTTTTAGGTTTTTAAACAAACATATTTATGAATTATAAAACAAAATGAATTCATTGTGATCAAAAATGACCAAAAAATTAAACTAAATGATTATCATTAATTTTTATCTAATGATTCATCCTAAAATCATATAACTGAATGATATGTATAACCATTTAACATTATGTATTATCATTAATAAAATATAATTTTATTTCTATAGAATTATTCTAATTTTACATGAACTTTATTCCTTATAAATAAGAGGACCGATCATGAAAACCAAGAAAATTATTTCTCTTGAATGATGAAATTGAATATTTTGACTCAAAAAAACACCATAAATAAACTTAATAAAATTATAATGAATTAAATACATTTATAAAAGGTTATTAATTAATTATTTTATTTTATTTTATTATCTAGTATATTAAGATCAAGTGAAGAACCATTTCATACATAAGGTAACAAATTCTACCCGAACCCCCATTTTTCCTTCAGGTTACCCATTCTCTCCATTTACCCAAATGTAATGCTTATTTCTTTCTGTATACATATTTTACAGTCTATTTAAATGTTCCAAAATCATTTATCCATGTCATTTTATCCTTCTTTTATGCATAAATAAATTTTTTAAAAATATTCCCTTCTCAATTATTCCTCATAAGCAAGCCTGAGTAAAATGAACTTCCCAATTTATTACGTGTTTTCAAGTTCACTCCATAATATATTTTGAGAAACCATTATTTCTATAAAATCAATAATTTTATAATCAAATTATATCTTTGTTCATTTATGGTTTTATGCAAAAAAAAATCAAGCTTTTCCTATTATAAATAATCTTTCCTATTTTCCTTAAACTTCACTAAACTTTTTTATTTCTAATGTTTCTTAAACACCATTTTTATATGTTTTAAATTTGTATTGAAATCACTTATCAATATCTATTCTTATTTCAACTCATTAATTTCTATTTATGTTTTAAATACTTTCTTTTATGGACATCATTATGATATTCCTTTATGTTATTGTTTTTAATATGATTATGATACCCAATTCTTACCATAAGTAATTCATTGGTTTATGTTTGATTCCTTATGTATGATTACCCATGTTGTACACATCTTCAAGATCAAATTATTATGGGTTCACCCAGATAGAACATTAATGTATTGGTAATTTTTTGTCCCATGATATGTCTTGTGCAAGAATCTTGGGGGTTAGCATTAACCTGTGCTCCATGTGCAACGGTCTTTGTGGTTAGACTTAGCTTGTAATAATCCATGTGCAATAAGCCTTGACTCGTTATAATGTCATGTTTTATGTTCCTTCCACATTTCAATGATTCTATTATTATATTATCTCATTTTATATATGTTATTATTACATATGTTTAATCATGTTCCATGCCTTTTATATCAATATGTCATTCCTTCTAACCCATGTACAAATATTTATTTAAATTTTATTTCCTTATTTTCTTTTTTATATCATATCTTTATTCATGTATTCCATAGGGTATCCAATACATATGTATGGTCTCAAATGAATTTTGGATCTCCTTATTAAGATTAAATAAAATAGGTTTTATTTTTATTTAATGTAATTTAATTATGTAACTAATATTCTAAAGACACTATAATTTACAATAATTGGTTTTCATTTAATGGATAAGTATGATTAAAATAATGTAATAATATATATAAATTGTTAGGATCATTACAGTTGTTGTTAGAGTAAAAAAATTCATTTTTGGGATTAAGACTATTAAAATCTACCAAATACCCTAGGTGTAAAACTAAGTATACGAAAACAACCCTAAATTTTGGTTAGTAAAGATTAATTGATTTATCAAGAAAATAAATCCCTGTATAGATATTATATGTGGATGTGGTTCTAGCATATATTTACCTTAATGTAATGACTCTAACAAGTTATTTCAGGATAAACTCGGGGTATCATAGTATATGTCAACGGGATTTAATGTGCACTTGGTTTGGAACTCTTGGGGGATATGCTTTGGTAAATCCATAAGTTCATTATGAAACATTATTAATATAAATATTCCCATGAGAATATATGTTATAAAATATATCATGGATAAGATATATTGAAACCTAGGAATTCACAAGTTAAAATATACTTTTCTTTTATAAGTTTATCCTTTTATATTTAAAGTTTTCTTTTAGATTCTTATTAGATAAGTATTCAAGCCCCCTAATTGTACATTATTTTTCTTAGTTAATGGATGAGAATAGAAAAACTCATTCCAACAATCAATGTGATAGGAAATTTGATTAATTCCCTTATGATATTTCAACATTATGGAAATGGGAGCTCAAAACTTCCTGAAAGTACACTCTCAACTGGATCAAGTTATGAAGAATAACATGAATCATGTAAGACCCCATCATTCTCCAAATAGAGACCAAGTTGTAGTTTAATTATTTATACGATAGAGGCCTCCCATGTTTAGTGGATATTATGATCCCCTCCTTAGAGAATATTGGACTACATCCATTGAGAATATATTCTATGTCCTCTTATTCTTAGAAGAAGAAAAAGATGTTCCAGCGGTATATCATTTTGTTACGGAGGATGATTAGTTATGGAAACTAATCAAGTGAACAAATCCCAAGGATTAAATTTATTCCATTCAATGGGAAGATTTGAAGAAAATAATTTTCAATAAATATATTCCCTAAACCCTTTGTCTCATGATGGATAGGGAATTCCTTAGACTAAAGAAAAATGAAGATAATTTTATTGGGACGTATGAGGGAAACATCAAAAGGCCTTCAAAATACACCTATGGATTCATCATGAACAACAAAAAAATTTGGATCACTTATTTAGAGGACGAAAGTTGATTCTATTAAAATTATTTTTGACTATAGACTTTGATAGCTACGAATAGATTGTATGTTGTTCCCTTATGGGTGAAAAAAAGATCGAAGAATCTCAGTGGCCACATTGGTACAATGACAAATACAAGAAAATGGATTATAATATGGGAGTATTAGTAGATAAATCCCATGCTGTAAAGAAAAAAATATCCCATTTGTCAAAATTATGGGAATAAGAATCTTAAGAACTATTTAAAGGGAACCATAAAATGATTCAAATGTGGAAGAATGGGGAATATAACTAATAACTACATAAGGGATATGAAGTGTCCCATTAATTTAGAAGAAGAATTAAAAGTTCGGATCAATAATCAACTTATATTGTAGTGTTACAACTTAAAGAAACATGGGAATTAAGTGAACCATTGACCAAAGTCAATAGTTTTTAGAGGTAATAAAAAAAACTCCAATGCAGTATGGAAGGGGATATCTTATCCCTAATACTGTTGTGGTTCCCAACAATTATGTGGTGATAGGTAATCTGGCCATTCGTTCAATAATATAAAATATAATATTTGATTATTCTTCTACCAATTATTTAATATATTTCATGTTTAGTAGAACTATTCAACAACCACCTCAAGATATGGAGGTTGAGTTACCTGTGAGAATAGGAAATGGGTAAATTAATGCATCCAAAGTATATAAATCATTTTTGGTTAATTTTTGTGTAATAAACCTCCTAGAAAATCATGTCTTACTTCTATTGATAGATTTTGATGCTGTTTTGGGCATGGATTGCATATATTTATTAAAATCCAACATTGACTTTAGGGAAAGGGAGATCACTACTCATATCTCAAAGCATATTCCAATCATGTACAAGTGTAAGGAGGATGATGAAATTCCTTTAGAATTATTGTCTCAAGTGTGGATATTTTTTCCTTATGAGAAAACATTTCAAGCAAAAATTATTGAGAAAAATTAGAAAATTATTATCAAAGATATGCCCATCATGAGGGATTACATTGATGTATTTCATGAAGAGTTTCATGATCCTCTTCCAAATCAAGAGTTTGAGTTCTTAATTGAACTTGTTCCTGGATCTCTAACAATGTCAAAGACATCTTATTGAATGTATAGTGTTATGTTGAAAGAACTGAAGAAGCAGTTACATGATAATCCTGATAAGGGTTTTATACACCCAAGTGATTCACTATGGGAGCACTATTCCGCTTATTCAAGAATAAGGATGGATCATTGCACTTATGCATTGATTATCGTGAGATCAAAAAAATCATGATAAAGAACTAGTATCCACTACCACAGATAGATGACTTGATTGATCATCTATGTTGGGAAAGTTATTTCTCTAAGGTTTACCTTCGGTTAGGATATCACCAACTAACGGTGAAGAAGAAAGATATTCCTAAGAATCCCATTCAAACAAGGTATGGTCACTATGTGTTCATAGTGATTCCCTTATAACTCAATAATTCTACAAAAAATTTATGGATTTAATTAACAGAGTTTATAAACAATACCACGACAAATTTTTGGTAGTTTCCATTGATGGTATTTAAATATAATCTAATAGAATATAGAAGTACGATGATCATTTAAATACTATGTTAAAAACATTTAAAAGGGATAAAATTTGTGCAAAGCATAGTAAATATGAGTTCTATATAAAGGAAGAATCATTATTGGGGCATGTAATCACTAATAAAGGGATACATGTGGACCCTTCCAAGATAAGGGAAATTGAAAAGTTATCCAAGAAAAAATCTCTAATAGAGATATGTAGTTTCCTTGGCCTATATGGGTATTACCATTGATTTGTGGAGAACTTCTCATGATTTTCAATCCCAATAATTGAGATAACACTGAAGGGAGTGATTTTTTGTCTAGACTCAAGAATGTGAGGAATGATTTAAGGATATAAAAAAGAGGATTATCAATTTTACAGTACTCACACTCCCTATAAATTGGGACTCTTTGTAGTATAAAATAATGCTTAAAATAAAGGGAATAGCATGTTTAATTATGTAAAATGATAAATTGATAGCCTATACCTCAGGGAAATTGAAACTTCATGGGAAAAACTATCCTACACATGATATAGAGTCAGTATTTGTGATATTTACATTGAAAATATGGTGGCATTATCTCTATGGGGAGATGTGTGAGACATATAATGATCAAAAGTGTCTCAAATATATATTCACATGGAATGAGATTAATATGCACTAGGGAAGATGGTTAGAGCTCATCAAGGATTATGACTTCTTAATCATTTACCATCATGGTAATGAATATATAGTGGAATATTCTCCAGGTAGAAAGTATCACACCTCTTTTTCAATGATGATAGTTGAAAAGGATCAGATATTTTTATATTTTAAAGGGATGTACATTGAAATCGTTAAGGAAAGAACATAATCAATACTTTACCAAATGATTTCTCAACCATCCCTTATATAGAAAATAAAGGATTCTAAAATGAATGATTTGGAAATCTAGAAGAAGGTGGAATCTATGAGAAAGGTGAAATCCTTGGAGTTTAAAATTGATAAGGAAGGATTTGTACGAATTGTGTAATGAATATGTGTACAATTTGATTGAGATATAAGGAAGGATATTCTAAATGACGCACTTAGATAAACCTTCTTTATTAACCTAGGGAGCACAATGATTTATCGATATCTTCAAGAGAAATATTTGAGGGACAATATAAAATACGATATTATTGAATATACATTAAAGTGCTTGGTATGTCACAGGTAAAGGTTGAAATACGAAAGTATAAATGGTTTATGGAACCATTATCCATACCTACATGAAAGTGGGATAACATTACTTTGGACTTTATCATTGGACATCCAAATACATATAAATGGAATAATGCTATATGGGTTGTTGTAGATCTTCTTAAAAAGATTTCTCACTTTATGACAATTCGAGAGTAATTTTTAGAAGATCAACATGCACGGATATATATCATAGAAATGGCAAGGCTTCGTGGAGTACCACAATTGATTGGCTCTAATTGAGATCAAATATTCACCTATATGTTTTGAGAAAATCTCCAACATGATCTAGGAACTGAACTGAACATCAGTATGACCTATCATCCTCAAACTAATAGTCAATCTGATCGGACTATAAAAACACTACAAGACACATTGAGATCATATTATATGGACTTCAAAGGAGGATGGGACCAACATATTCGTTTGGGCAAATTCTCCTGTAAAAATAGTTTCCACTCTAGCATCCAAATGGCTCTATATGAACCCCTTTTTGGAAAATGATGAAGAACACTAGAATATTGGGATGAATTCAGTGATAATAAGCTTCTGGGACATAAAATGGTCGAAGAAATGGTAGAGAAGGTGAAAATAAATCATCATCACATCAAGGAAACAGAAAGTTGAGATAAGAGTTATGTAGAAAATTGTCAAAAAAAATGATGATTTTAAGGTTAGAGAAATGGTATTCTTCTAAATATCTCCATGGAAGTTGATCATGTGACTTGGAAAGAAAGGAAAGCTAATTCTTAGGTACATCATCCCAACAAAAATCCTTGATAATATCATAGAAGAGGCCTCTAGATTAGCACTTCAACCTACCATGTCTCAAGTATATGATGTAATCCATGTATCCCTCATAATGAACTACATACCAGATCCTCCACATTTACTAAATTCATAGTCGGTACATCAATAAAATGATCCCTCTCTTAAGGATCATCCAGTGAAGATCTTGGATCATATAGATAAAGTTATATGAAACAAGACTACTCACATGGTCAATGTACTATGATGATACCATAAGTATTATGAGGAAACATGGGAACTTGAAGAAGTGATAAAGGAGAATTACCATCACTTATTTTCCCCATAGTATGTAACAAAAAAAATTGAGGATGAAATTTCATAGTATGGGAAGAATGTAATGACCCAAAACATTTTATCAATAGAAATTACATTCTCATAGTTATTTTATATAGTATAAACCACATACAATAACATTTTTGACACAATACAAACTTTATAAATGAAAAATTAATGAAATGAGAATTCTTTCTAGAAGTTGAGGAGCATATACCAAAGGAACAGTAAATTGACCTTAGGGATAGTAATATGACCCTTATAAATAGTCAACTAAATTAATGAATAGTAACCTCACCCATGAAAGAATAAATAAAATTATGGAATCTTATAAATGAATGTATGATATAATTATACCATATTTTATGTAAATAAACGTTTTAAAATTATTAATTAATTATTGGAATTTTATAAGCCATAAATATTTAATTACAAATTTGTGATTAATTTAATAATTTAAAAGAAAATTTATTTTCTTAAAATGTATAAATAAATTATTTTTTTTCTTAGTATTTAAATATTATTTTTATGAGACCTTAATTAATTTTTCAATGTGTTATAAAATTAGTTATGATTTTAAAGTCTATATTTTTTGAGTAAATGATGATTTTATTTAAAATTAAATTTATCATAATTAAAAATTATTTTCATAAATTGGAGTTTATTTTTGAATTCTGCACATTTAAAAATGGTTAGGATTAATTTTTGTGATTTTTCTAAAATACGTGAATTTTAACTGAATACTAAAATACAGTAATATACGTTTTAAGAAAAATTCTTGAATTATGGACTCATAAGTGGTATATGGATGATTGAAGCCAAAAATATAAAACTATACGTCATGATTTGAATATTTTTTATGATAATTCTCAAATAATCCACATTATTCTGGAAAAATAAGAACTTATAGAGTAAAATAATGAGAAAACACCCCTCTCCTCCACTATAAATACCATCCATCAAAATCTCTTCTCCTAACACCTCTAAAACTTTGGAACATGTCCAAATTTTTCTAAAATATTTCTCCAAGACCCTTCCCAAATTATATGATCCGATTTTCCCATCAAAATACCAAAACCATTTCCCAAAGGAGGTTCCAAGTTGGAGGTATACAAGAGGGAAAATCCTCATTCTTTTCTTTTAATTTATTTTCAAGTCCTTTTATTCTTATTTTTATCTACACAAATCAACTCATCCAAGTGGTATGATAACTCAATTAACTTAAATATACATTAATTTTATTATTACAAGTGAATAATCCATTATATATACCCCTTCTCTTCTCCTTTTGTTCAAAAAATGAAATCATTGCACGTGGTGTGTCAATTTATCAACATCGTGGACGATGCACTTTATTCATCCTTTAATTCCATTAAAGATTGACCTAGACAAATTTTAACAGTTAAATATATTTTAAAGTTTACTTTATAACCCTTTTTATGTTCTAGAAATAAAAATGAGTTTGTTCTGATCGAAAACCATCGAAACATTAACCTAAAAGATTATCAACAATTTTTATCTAATGATTAATCCTAAAATAATATAAACTAGTGATATTTATAACCATTTAAACATATTTATGATAATTAATAACATATAATTTCAATTATATCAAATTTGTCCAATTTTACATGAACATCATTCCTTATAACAAGTGGACCGATCTTGAAACCCATGAAAATGAACTCTTCCAAATGATGAAATTGTATATTCTAACTCATCAAAAATGCACTAAATTAACTTACTAAAATTATAATGAATGAAATAATTGTATATAAGTTTCTTTATTAATTAATTATTTTATTTTATTTTATTATCCATGACATTAAAATGTAGTGTAGAATCGTTTCTGATAAAAGGTAAGTGAATCTACCTAAACCTCCATTTTTCCTTCAGGTTGTCTTTATTTCCCTTTACCCCAATGTAATTCATATTTTTTTAATAAAATTATTCTAAATTATGTTTATATGTTTCAAACTCTTTTATCCATTCTATATCATCCCTATTTAATGGATAAATACATGTTTTAAAAAGGTTCCCTTCTTAATTATTCATGATAAGCAATCCAAATTAAAGGGAACTTTCCAATTTCTTACCCATTTTCAAGTGAAATATATAATATATTTTACGAAACCATTTTTTTTATAAAACCAATCATTTTATAATGAATTTTATCTTGGTTTGTTTCAAGTTTATTCAAACAATTAATCCTATTTTGTTTAAAATAATCATTAATATTTTTCTTAAACCGCACTAAAATGTTTTATTTCGAATGTTTATTAAACACTATTTTTATATTTATTAATTTTATTTTGACTTAACTTATCATTATATATACCAATTTTACCTTGTTAGTTTCCATGGATGGTTTAAATCCTTTCTTTCATGGACATCGATATTATATTCTCTTATGTTATGCCTTTTAACGTGATTATGATAACCAATACTTGCCATGGGTAAACATTATGTTTATACTTAATTCCTTATTTAAGATTCTTCATGTGGAACACATATTCATGAATATTTTATTATAGGTGAACTTAGATAGCACTATAATGAATTTTTTAATGCATTCTCTCATGAGACATCATGTTCAACGGTTTTGCTGGTTGGCTTATACTGGTGCTCCATGTGCAACGACTATGTTTGTAAACCTTGACTTGTGCTTGTCCATATGAAATAATCCTTGAATCATAAAAAAGTCATGTTTTATATTTCTTCAACATTGTTATCCTTCCATGATTATATGATCACGTTTTTAATATGTTATGATTATATATTTTTAAAAATGTATCATGCCTTTTTATATCATTATGTTATGGCTTATAACCCATGTGCTAAGATTTATTCTAATGTTTATTTACTTTCTAGGATTATAGCTCATACCATTATTCATGTATTCCCTAGGGAATCCTATGCATATTTAAGGGATCAAAGTAAATTAGTATCTCATTTTGAATACTATATAAAATATTTTCTATTTTGGTTTCATGTTGTCTAATTATGTATCAAATTTTCCAAATACACTAGAATTTATGATACTTGGTTTGTTTTTAATAGTTAAATGTGCTTAAGGATAATGTAATAATATCTGTTAATGTTTATTTCCATTATACTCCAAACTTGTCCACAATGTTATTTAAGTCCTCCAAATATGATACCCAAGCATTGGGAAGTCCTCTGGACATGTCAACCAAGTCCTGTGAATTCCTCCAGACATGTCACCTAATTCATGAGATATCCTTAGAACATGACACCAAAATCAAAATAATTCCTCCAAAAATGTCACCCAATTCATGAAAAGTCCTTTGATAATGACTCCCAAAACATGTGAAGTCATCAAATGCATGTGATGGCCTTCTGACAGGTCAAATGATAATCTTTTGACATGTCAGCCTTAATCATGAGATACCACTGGACATGTCTGTGTTAATCATGTGAAGGACCTCGAACATGTCAACTGATTCCTATGATAATACTATGGACATGTTAGATAGATCATACAAAATACCTCTGACATGTCTCATTCAACCATGTAAAGCACCATAGGACATGTCAACCTTGTTAGACAGACACTCAGGACATGTCTGTAGACACCCTAGATAATGATAAACTTCTCTATTAGAAATATCCAAATACACCATGAACTGTACTATAAGGACATTAATTCCTTCAGTAAGTAGAATTTTTATTATTCCTTACTATGGACTGATCTCCAAATGAGAATCCACCTCTATGTAAGTCCCACCATATTTCAGAAACTCTAACCCACGAGACCCAAATGCTCATGTTTAATTATCATCCTTACCTATACATCAATAGATTGAGAAGATAAATGAACTATGAGAAAACTAATTTCCATCCAAGATGGATATGTATGAAACCTTCTTAACACTCAAGATCTAATTTCCATCCACTATGTTGTAAGTACTTCCATATCTCAGACACTATAACCAATGGAACCCAAACACTCATATGGGTTTGTCTCTCCTCATCCATCTGTAGATTGGTAATCTAAGTGAACTATGAGAAACATGATTCAACCAATAAGAAAGATATGTTGGATGCCTTCATAAGGCCTGAGTTTCATATCAAACACTCCTTCAGCACCACTCTTGGTATTAATTCATGTATGCATATGTGGTGATAGTGATCATTTATTATCCCTTGTTTCTCACACCCATAATGTCTCACATGGTCTTAGTGATTTACAATGATCATATCATTTACATCATTAATTTCCCCTACCAAGGAAACCTCAGTTTGTATGGCCTGGTGAATTTCATTATACAAATTCCCCCATAAAAGGGAATACAACTCTATTTATGTCCCAAAGACATTACCATATTGGTAAACCCTAGGGTGATAACCCTTATAGGATTTAATTGTCCATCACTATCCATCAGCAGGTTAAGGGTAGATCTAACTATGATGACTTTGAATCCTTTTATAACTGGGATATGTAGGAATCCTACCTATGGCTTGAGATTAATACATGGTTCCTATGTTACCTAATGTATGTAATTTACATATGATGTTAAACTACTTGTCAAAAATGAACTATGTGGGTTTTCATTCCTATTATAAGAAGTATGTGTGGGATTATTTATAAAAATTACAATTCCATCCTTGAAATACAAATCACCCTTATATGGGAGTAAAATTAAATGTTCCTAGTTACATGGATTTAAAATATATGTAGTTTCACGTTTATAATAAATTAAAGGAAATTGATATAGAACATAAGATACATATAGATGATATCATTAATAGAACCCCAATTTTACACCTATAAGGAGTCGACACCTGATTATTTTTTAGGGTAACATGTTCTATATCGTTATTAGGAAGAGATTCACGAACATATAATTAATCTATAAGAGACTCTTAGACTAGGTAATAATCCTCTTATAAATGATGTGATGATCCTGACATCCAATCCTCTTGAACAATGTAATTTTCTATGATTTTTTGGGTCTAAAACCCCAAAGGTCCACCTAGAATTGAAAATATGGTTTATATATGTATGTGGGAACTATTGGGAGTTTTTATGAATGATGGAAATGGTAAACCCTATGTGAATGACTATGTAACCATATTTGAACCCCCATAATCAATCCTAAAATAGGAAGAAAAATTTGTGAACCCGGTATCCAATCATGAAATTAGAAAAATACTAAAATATTATTGGTTTTAGGCATCATGTATCCTTAACACATAGGATAACCATATTCTCATCATATTTCAAGGGATAAAAAATACCGAACCTAGTGAGAACCTCTCAAATAAAAGAAAATATTATTTTATCATGTGTTGGACCATTTTGGTTTACACTATATAAAATTAAGTGTAATCCAGGTTCCAATAAAATAATTCCACTCCCACTATTATAAGTACCCATGAGAAAAATAGATGAATCAGGAACAAGAAAGGGAAATTATGTAACATGTTCATAGATAATTAAGAATGATTAATACTTGATATGATGCACAAATCAGATAAATTATTCTTTATTGTCTCCATTACTACAGATATTGACCCCATAAATAACACCTTGACCCAAGAGAATTTCTTCCTCAAGTGATCATTATGGATCCTCAACTCTAGTAGTGGCCCATGTGGATCATAAAAAAACCTCACCCACCCGAAACCATTAGCTTCAGTAGGAAAACATTATGGTTTTGAAATAACACCAACATGGTACCATCCTGACCCTTGAGGATGTGTGTAAAGGTATTCAGATGCTGAATATTAAATGATATTCATGTTTGAGGGAAGATGTTTTGAAACCAATGGAACATGTCACCACCACCAAAAACTATAGAATCTTGTACCTAGAGCATATAAATCAGAACCATCAATATTTGAGGAATGATAGTAAAGGAGTCGAAAATAGCTTTATCCCATTTTAGGAGCCACTTAGGAGGGATCCTATTAACCACCATCATTGTTATCAACTTTCCAGTGCCCCTTAGTCACCTACTAAGGGCACCACCTAAAACATTTCAACCATGGATACTCATGAATAGTTAAAAAAGAAATCATGTCAGGAATTAAAAACTATAGATAAATGGTTTGGTATCATATCCCTTATTATACTCACAAATCCTGTTGACATATATTGCTGGTCTCCGGTGGGAAAGATCATATCCTTGCTCACACATATCAATTATACACGCATATTCATTCATCAAGCATGGGGGAGGTGCATATCCCTTCCCACAAGCATGAATCCAAATGTTATATTCTGAAGGCATGATGAGGGAATGAGTGAGATTATATTCCCACTTGAATTGAAGATATATTACAATATATATTGGAGACTAAAAATGTTCATGAATGGATTATTGTACATACTTTTCTAAAGTGTCACTACATCATAAAAACAGTATAATAACTCCATAGTTATATTACTACAACGGTAAAAATATAGGTATAGGATCATATTAATTTTCTAATAGCCAGAGTAGAATATCACCGTGATCTATACAAACGTGTGTCTGCTCTAGAGAAAACACACTTTCTTGATCCCTTCCAAAAGTAATATCAGCATATTCTGGTAAAGTATGAGCAATTGGACTGGGATTATACCCCAATTACAACCATGTCTCACCATTTAATAGTGTAACATTCCTCAAATAGAATAATATTTCTATCAAAAAAGACTATTGGAATACTCTAATAGAACAGTATTAGACTCGTATCCTCATTCCAACCGTGGATCACCATGCAAGAGTGGCACATGCATCCAGAAGGGATCGAATTCAAATTGAAAAAAATTATTAGCATACTCTAAACTCACATGATGAGGCTCATAGAAAATCTCTAAATGAGGTCTATTAGAATAATATAGTTATCACAACATAAAATTCTCATATCCCTTTCATCAAATATACTAGGCATATTCCAGCAGCTCATGGAAGGTGAGATCATATCCCAAAATCTATCAATGAATGACTACACCAACATCCTTCATAGCCTAAAAAGGTGGTTGATAATATTCCTTCTTCCAATCTTGAGGTCCATAGGCATATTCAAAATTGTAATTTATATTTGAACTGGGCTCATATACCATATTCATCCAGGATTGACTGGAATATTCTAGAAACCACTTATAGGCTAGATCATATTCATACAAGTAGTATAGATGCTCCCTAGTATACTTATATAGAGTCTCAGCCTATGGGTCATATCCTAGAAACACTAGATAGTTATTAATATACTCTAAAATTAATCATGCAGTAGGATCATACCATTGTTCAAACCTAAAAATAAAGAATTCATTTTCTGGATAAAATGTATAATGCATCTCATATCCTTAGTCTACTCAATTACAGTGTGTTTGAATCTATTTAACACATATCTACAACACCTTAAGGGTCTGTCTACTCTTCAACTGAAGTAGATAGTGATAATTACCTTGATAGACCTTCACATGGTAGTGTATAGATAGATTTCAGGGACTCTGATCCTAACACCCATAGTGTTCAACATCCCTATAGTGATATCTCTCTTAGATAATGAAATCCTCCCATTCCTGAAAAACATTGGGATAGAGAGGTTCTTGAAACTCAAACACCTTCATATAGAGAGGTGCTCAATATAGTGGTTTCAATCATATATAGTACCACATCAATGATTAGAAGAACTTGACCATAGTCTGTAGGAGACCGAGAGAAACAACTTCTATTGTCTGACCAGGTGGAGGGGCATAAATATGACGAAGAAGAGGCCAACATGGACATATAAAAATTGTTAGCTGGAAACAACATCCTAGCCTTATTCTTTCCCATTGCCACATCTAACTATGAGATCATGTATGAGATATAGAAAGAGTGGATTCCTTACCTATGGAGAAATGTATGGGAAACTCATCAATGGATAAAGTTAAAACACATAACTTACCAAGGATATAAGGATGGTCTCTAAATTATAAATACATTATGTTTTCAATTCGACATTTTTGTGTTGTTTGTACCCTAACACCTCATGATAAAAGTTCCTACATAGTGTTTTCCTCTTCATTATAACAAATCGCCGTCGATTTATTTCTAGAGATCTGGAAAACTTATATATACTTGAGGTCGGAGAAAATATGAATCATTTCACATCAATATGTCTATGTAATATTATAATTCCACAAATGTGACATCTTATAATGCCATATAGTTTGATAGAATACTGGTATCAAGTAACACACAATCACGGTGATCAATAAAATTAAATTCCACTACATTAAAATTGAAAATACCTCGTCAATGGATGGAGAGGGTGGCCAACATATTCTTAAGGTGGGCCTCTCAAAACAATGGGCATGCCGTCGAAACATGGAATAAAAAGTTGTGGCCTACCCAAAAACTTCCAATAGAAAATGAATCCCATCATGGGCTTCCATTTCACCCAGATCATTCAAGACCACAATTGTACTAAATAAAATAGAAAACAATACCATATGTCATGGAAGCCATCCATAAGAAAACTCGTCCCATGGGGTTGTGTAAAATTATATAACTAACTCCACCCGCCAAGTTAGGAAACTCTGATATGATTCATGACATATTGGTGGTAGAATCAAACCCAACCCCTTCCTATAGGGATGTGGGAATTCATAACTCAATATCCATCACCATGTTCATCACGCTGTATGAGGCTCTCAGAAAAATCTACAGTATTCATAAATCTAAACTATCTTGAAGGGCTAGGGGAATTTATATCTCAACTCCTATCTTATTATTCGAAATTCTATGACTAGAATCAAAAAATACTCACCAAAAGGTTAGAAAATGAAAATTATGGCCCATAATAGTCACTATCTCATAAGTATGAAATTTTCTTATCATTATCATCACCTCAGAAAGAATTAGTCTTCCCTAGGTTGGATGTAAATATTTATCATTAGCATCTTATCAATTCCTCCCTCCATAAGAAAAAACACTAATATTTAGGAACGACTCAGAAAACATGACCAGAAACACCTTCAAGTTAAATATTCACAAATTGATATAAGATAAATGTATTGAGACAGAAACCAAAACCTATAAGGGTGGGAAGTAGAGATATTCCAATATGGATAGAGGTTAGAGTAATAACGCTAATTCTATCCTAAAAGTATAATTAAGTGTTGCATAATCAATGTATTGAAATGAGAATAATGGGATGACTACCATTTCTTCATTAATGTCAATGATTTGGATCACCATAAATGAAAAATATGATTTGTATTATGATTCATATACATAAGGACGCAATGTATAAAACATACCATGAAAGGAGGGTGATCTTAATGGACTCACTAAGGTTTAATTTTTGGGGAATATGAAGAGGAGCCCGAATCTAGAACCCCTAAACAATGAATTTTCATCTATATGGGGAACCACATGTAAGGATATAGAGAAATGAGTGGATATATTCCACTCACCACCCATAAGATTTGTTATTCCTTCTATGGAAGAATGTTTGGGATAGTATGAGATTGAAATACAAAATATCATATAGCTCAATGAGGAATTATTTTGTGGCAACATTATTACATGGTATCTTCTTCTAATAGAGACACATATCCCTACTCCCACATATTTGGTGAGACATAATCCACCTATATGTGTGTAATATTAGCATAATTTTACCTCTAGATCATGGTTTCCAATCTATATAAATGAGTAATTAGAGGATAGACATAAATTCTCTCCATTACTATCACATCCTATACCGAAAAAAAATCCTTCAATCATATAACAGATCATAAATTAATGGTATATGATTGTAGGTCCAGCTCATCAAGACCCACACACACTCTATTTATGGGAGGAGGCTCATAAATATTTAAATCCAAAACATCTCAAAGCTATTGAATACCATGCTACTCTAATGGAGGTAATTCATGGGCATCACACAACCGTGTACCCAAGAAGAGGTCATATCTCAAATCAGTATAGGACACTTTTTCCCCACCAAATTTGATAAATCCAACCTTATCATCCATGGATGGAATATGGGTCCAAAATATAATCTCAAACCCTTTATGTACTAATATGAGCTGATAATGGGACCCCAGGACTAGTTTGAGGCAACCAAACTGAGGTGTTTTGTACAAACTCTAATAGGACTAAAATTTATTTGGTATAGCAGCCTCCCAACAGGATACATTATAGGATGGGAATTAATTCGTCATCAATTCCTTTATCTTTTCAAATCTATTCTATATAAAAGGATAATTTTCATCCTGAAAATCTACGTGCAACATGAATCTGATAGGGGTTTGGAATTCATTTCTAGATGGAAAGGTTTAACATATTCACTTAGTATCACACTATCACAAGATAAACTATAGTAAATCTATAAAAAACATTAATGATGAGCTACAAACACACTTGGTCCTCTTTAAGTATCCAAAAAGATTCTATGAGTCTTCAAAAATGGTGTAACAACTAGAATATTCTATTCGTCAGACCCAAGATAAGTCTCATACCATACCCTTTGAAATTGTAAAAAATGTGTGGTAAGGTAGATACTACCACTATTACATTAAAAATATTAGTTGTGCCTATTAAATAACCCAAGAAATAATCTAACCATTTGGTGCCTCCCATCTCACAATGGAAACAATAAAATTTCCCTCAAAAGCAATTAAATGTAGATCAGGTCCACCCTTAATTTTTGGAAAGTTGAATAAAGTTTAATCCTTCTCAAATGAGTAAGTCCCATGTTATTTACATATAGTAAAATAAAATTACCTACTCAAGTAACCATGGCCTAGTAAACCCAGTGAGATCAACCTCAACGATCATCTTGACTACTTCCTTTTTTATAGGAGGGTGGGTCACACCATCCAAGATTTTGTTATCATTAAATAATAGTTTATTATAGAAAAATGTTGTTGGGAATTCAATGTAATAGTTGAATTGTGTAACTGTATCCTAGTCAGAATAATGGGGTGATTTCCAAGAGGTTCTAGAAATGAATGGGTTGATATTCGATAACTAAATGACTGAAAATACAGTTTACCAAGATCATTCCAACATCTGATCACATCTTTGAAAACCCATAATAATCCCATCTATGAGGGATGTGACATTAGATACACCTCATGAAGGTGGATGTAATCATCATACACAGGAATAGAATAATTTTGAAGAGTCATATTTAGTTCCCTCACAAGATCTAACTCTTATAGAATTATTTCCTTCAATATTCATTCAATAGGAAGTGCCCACCAAATAGAATCTTCATCGAATGAAGATATTATAATTGGTTTCTTTTAAGGTGTAATACTTAATATACCCATTCTTTAATGATGAATACACCTCTGAGTATGATTTTCTCATACCTGATTGGGGATCTAGAGTTCAAAGGAATAGGAGTTGACAATATAAAGGATAGTTTGGGCATGGTCAAACACAATATTTACATAAAATAATAGTTTATGACATATATAAATATTAGAACACTAGGAAATCACTCCATAAATACCAAAAGAACCATAAAGAGGCCTTAGAGACCTCCAATGGTTGTCTAAAACCAATTATCTTGTGTGACCAGCTAATGGGGTGTGTTTATCTGATCAAACTAGAAAAAGATAAAGGTCAGTGTGACATATTCCACTGGTAGAATGTACTCCATATACCTATACTCAATCACTAGGTTCATCAACATCAAAAACCTCATCTCCTAAACCACATAATAAGAAGTAACATAACATTGGGAAGTTCATACCTTTGACACAAAAGTATGAAATTCTAAAATAGTTGTTGATTATATGAGGAAAACACCCAATCCAATACATGGTCCATCATTAAAAAGAACACGAACATGAACTCATAAATTCCCTATAGAGCCCATTAGATTTTGATTCAAAAGTCACTGTCACCAAATTTTATTGTACGAAGATAATGCTGTCAAAATTCCTTATCACCATCTCATTTACATAATTGGATTAAGAAGAATTTATCCAAGTACATATCAGACTCTTATATTTTTAATGTAAAATCAGAAGTTTAAACATATGAAAGGATATTATTGAAAATAATTATGGGTAAACAACATCCAAATTCAGACCCTCTTACTTATAGGATATACAGAGGGTTATTTATCTCCAACATAGATAACAATTTGAGAGTATGATAAGTGTGATCAAAGACCTATTTAGAATATAGAACTCAAGGGTTGATTTTTGGATCTCACATATAATTTAATTTTCATGTTTATCCTTCATTTAATGGCATAAAATGTCATTATCAAGATACCTTGTCTTTATATCCTTGTGATGGTATCATCAACATTTCATTAATGGTTGAAATCCACCATCAATGGAAAGGTCTTCATACTAGATGGTGATAGTTGTAACACCCCATCCCTAGTTACCCAGAGTCGGTGCATTATTATATAACATTGGGATGATCACAAAAGATAAAGTCTCGAAAGACCGATTAGTTTAGTAGCCTTTGAAATACTAGATACATTCATAAGGTTTTCATTAAATAATAAAATGGAAAACTACAACAACATTGTTTCCAAATAAAAGACTAATATCTCATAGACTATCCCTATAGGTAATTAATAATATACTTCTTCGCATCCTGGGAAAAATAAACCATAGAAAGTGGTGAGCACAGATTCTCATTAAGGATAACAATATAGTGGAAACTTTCATAAATAAGCATTAACATTTAAGGCAATGTATAACTAAAATGAAATCATTTTAAACTTGAACTTTAGTATAATATGGAAAAAATAAAATGAAATAATTCCATGTACTTATTCACATGGATATTCTACTAATTGAATAATCACATGAAATATCAATAACCACTTTCATAATGATGGAATGCACAATGCCAGTCTTTCATTACCACATAGTCAAGGCCTTGTGCCAAGACTAAAAATTAGATTTTGTCAAGTCCTTATGCCAAGAAACTAATTTTTCTCATGACACCTACTAATGCATCGAGGAGCCATAGCGGGCTCCACCCTTCACTTACTAAGTCCAATGCATTCCTCATATAAACAGGTTTAAACATAACATAAAAATTTGTACTAACACTAGCATACGAAATGTCAATACATTATCCATAAACCATGAATGGTATAGAAATAACACATCCACAGTCAAACATATCACAAATCCTTAAATAAAATTTGGAATTTTTGTATCATAATAAATCAACGTCAAATAATTTTAAAATCCATCAATGGATGTTGACATAGATGAAGTCCAAACTATTTGAGAGAAATATATCTTTTTTGAAATCATTTAAAAGTCACATAATTATAAATGAAAACATTTACTTTGAAAATATTATTATAAGCTTGTACGGTAAGCATAGACGATTTTATAATGGTGTAAAATAGGCTCACCCTCTGTATAAGTTAAAAAAAGACATTCTTTCCATAATTTTATCGAAAAGGTTAAAAAGTACCTTGTTTGGAAAACGACGGAAATATTCCTTTATAAACATCTTATAAAAAGTAAAATAAGGGTATAAATGACTTTAACCTATAGTCTATAAAATATTAATAATTTTTTGAAATACATTTTTAAGAAACATGGATATGGATGATAAAGAGGTCCTAGTAGATAATTACGTATAAACAACCTCAGATAATGAAGAGATTGTGAAATAAACCATTACCTTGTACTTTTCCTTGGCTGAGGGTCTGTTAACCTCATGTATAGTAGTTAAGTAATTTTTATTAAATTATACAATAATATTATACAAAAATATGATATCATATATGATCTTCTATAAATTCTATGTTAATAATATCTTAGTATTATAGTCGTTTCGAGTGTTCACTTACTCATTTTTTTTTATATTTTTTGTTACATGCGTCATGTTTATTATGGATAGGTTGTATATTATTCATATCCAGAATGATAACAAGTCCTTAAACATTATTTTTAATCATAAAATTAAAATTATTCTTGAATGGATACGATGGGGAATGAATCTCATCGCATTCGTGGAGATGGTAGTCCGTACGTATGCACGAATGAAAATATCATTCTTTTGATATTAAAATAATATTTAATTGGATTTTATATCATATATACAGAATAATTATCATGTTATATCTATTATTTACAACAATTACAAATCATTATTATACCCATCCAAATAATAATGTATTGAATAACAATAACACCACGACATGGAGACGGTAAGTTGTACGTACGCACGTATGGTGACATGTCATTCAAAGGATGGATAGAATAAATAATTTGGTTATACAATATTTATAATAAAATCACAGTATATAAAAGATACTGGATTTATTATTTAATAATGTAAAAAACAATGAAAATATAATTGGAAGAAGAAAAGAACTTGAAAAACGTGATGAAATATTTACCTCTTCTTCGGGTTCTTATTTTTCATTTGATAAAAAGGGATCCGTAAGTTGGATTTATGACTAAAGGAAGGCCTCTAGGATTCAGTGAGGGAAGTTGAGAGGATATTTGGGAAGGTTTTGGCCAAGCCAAAAGGCTTTGAAGGTGTGAATTTGAGATAAGGGGAAGTGCCCTTTTATAAGAGGAGTGAGGGTCACCTTTGGAAAAGCTAGAAATATTATTTTATAATAAAATCATTTTCGGTTTCTAATGTATCAAAAGTGGATTATTTAAATACTAAGGTAGGTATGGGTCGAAAAACACCCAACCAATAGGTTTTATATAGGTTTCAGTCACTATATTAACTTTATATTTTAGATTTAACTCTTAGTTAAATAGTTTGACATTTACCATGTCTCTTTGTATTTTTATATTATATGGTTAATAAAATACTATATACTTTTAAGATAACCACAAGTTGTTCATTAATGATAATCCTATCATTATATAAGTCCTTTGGCCGAACCTTAGATTTTTATGAATATAATATCAATTAATAATATAATATTTGTTTTAAAAACACTTTTTTGTCAATTTTGAGAAAATTTGGTATTTTTTCTTTTCTAATTTCATAAAAGCATTATTAATTCGAAAACAATTCATCTAACCAACCCTAACATGTCATATTAACCTAGAAAATTAGTGTAATTCATTAAATGTCTCAAATTACATTTATTTGGATTTTAATTATATCAAGTATTTTAATATTTCATTAATTATGTAATTTATGCATCATCATTGTGTCATAAATAAATTAAATTATTTAATTTCTAAAAAACATAAATAAAATACCATTATGTAGAAAATATTTTATTCCTTGTAATTAATATTTATAGTCAAATTTATCTTATATATAACTCTATATTAAAATTTTTTAGTTATTAAACATTGATTTTGACTCTCTTTTAAATAAAATAATATTAAGTGTCTTAATCTAATCCAAGTGGACCAAAGAGGTTCATATTTTATTCCTAAGGTTGTTTTTGGTCGAATTATACTTATCCAATAGAATTAGGACATGTGTTATAGTAATAATAATATCTTTTTCACCCTTAATTACCCTATTTACTTTTAACCGTGGTAAATAAAAGTAAAAAGTTCATATTCACCAAAAATTATTTTTATCTTATTGAACCACATATTACTTAGTAATATCAACAGTGTCTCTTGGATTTTTAAAATTCCACTCACAGAAGTGGTAATATTATGATTTATGTGAATTAGTAAATTCTCTTAGGATGTGGGTAAAAGACGGTAAAAAGGTCAATAAAATTTTAATATATCTAAAATTACTATAAACTAACTCCAATGAATTATATTTAACTTTTATAGGTATTATATATCTTTTTTAACATAAAAAAATATAAATAAAATACATAATTATTTAAATAAAAAATAGGTTTTAAACTATGACTCAGTATTTTTCACTATTCATCAATAATTGAAAGTTTTCAGAAAAATAAAAAAAAAAATCACCCTAATCTAATTTCGATATTCCGAATTGAAAAATGAAGTCCATTTTGAAAGATAAAATTTATAATATTTCAAAAATTGGGTATTACTATTCATAACAGCTAGTTTTATTGGTTGTGGTGTGTTAGAACTCAAAGTTGCGTACAACACACGCTATTGTATTGTTCAAAGAAAAGCATACCTGGGAATCTTGGGGTGTTACATTCTCCCCTCATTAAAATAATTTCATCCTATAAATTTCTAGAATATTAATGCATAAAAAGCCCTGGGTGGTTCTTCATCATAAGTTCCTCGGGTTCCCACGTTGCCTCTTCCATCTTATGGTTTCTCTATAGAACTTTTTCAGGTGAGTCGTACAATTTCTCAGCACTTGTCCTCTTGTATCAAGAACCCTGACAGGCTCTTCGCAAAAAGACAGTTCGGGTTCGAGTTCTAATTCCTCATAATTGAGTACATGCATTGGGTCAGGCATGTATTTCTCAATAGTGAAACGTGGAATACATCATGAACTTTGGAGAGACTTGGTGGCGTTGGAAATTGGTAAGCTACAGCCCCAATTCCTTCTAGAATTTCAAAAGGTCCAATATACTTGGGACTCAATTTACCCTTCTTACTGAAACATATAACACCCTTACATGGAGGTACCTTCAAGAAAATATGATCTTCTACCTGAAATTCGAAATCCTTCCTTCGGTTATCGGCATATCTCTTCTGCCTACTTTGAGCTGCTTTGATGTGGGTTTGGATTACCTTCACCTTTTCCATTGTTTCCTCAATAAGTTCTGGGCCCACAAGTTTTCTTTCACGAACATCATCCCAACAGGTTGGTGTGCGATATCTTTTTCGGTATAATTCTTTATATGGTGCCATCTGAATACTTGAATGGAAGCTATTATTATAAGAAAATTCTACCAAAGGTAAATATTGATTCCACATTCCCCTAATGTCAAGTGAACAGGATCTCAACATGTCTTCATAGGTTTGAATAGTTCATTCTTATTTTCCATCTATTTTAGGGTGGTAGGCAGTACTCAAATGAAGTTCAATATCCAGTGATTTTTGAAGACATTTCTATAATCTTGAGGTAAAACAGGGATCACGATTAGAAAAAATTGATAGGGGTACTCCATGAAGTCTCACAACTTCATTAATATATAGTCTTGCTAGACGTTCAAGTGTTAGATCTTATCTTATAGCAAGAAAATGTGCTGACTTGGTAAGATGATCAACAATGACCCATATTGCATCATTCCTTCTAGGATTCCTTAGTATTCCCTTGACAAATTCCATCGTAATATTATCCCATTTCCACTCAGGTATGGGAAGAGGTTGCACAACTCCTCCAGGATGCTGCCTTCCAGCTTTCACTTGTTGAAAAACTATACACCATGACACAAAATCAGCAATCTCCCTCTTCATTTTATCCCATCAAAAATGTTCCTTCAAATATCTACACATCGTAGTGCTACCAGAGTGTATAGAGAAATTGGAACTATTAGCATCATCCAACAATTCCCTTTTTAGATGAGGTACGTCGAGAACATAAAGCCTCTTCCCAAATTTCAAATTTCAATCTTCATACACAAAATCACTCAATCTCCCATCATTTATAGCTTCAATCTTCTTTTGAAACTCTTCATCATTGGTCTGAGAAATCTTTATTTTTTCTAGTAAGGATGGTTTTGAAACCATTTGAAAAAGTATCGATGTTTCACCATCCATGGTAATTCCCATATCCATCTTCACTAGATCCATGAAAATAGGATCCCTTTCAACTCTCATCTTGTTCAAAACTCCATGATCCTTTCTACTCAAAGCATCTTCCACCTTATTTTCCTTCGTCGAATGGTAGTGTATGGTGCAATCATAATCCTTGAGTAGTTCAAGCCATCTCATTTTCCTCATATTGAGTTATTTCTATGACAAAATATACTTCAAACTCTTATGATTGGTATATATCTCACATTTTTCATCATAGATATAATTTCTCTATATCTTTAAAGCAAATATTACAGCTGATAACTCAATATCATGAGCAGAATAGTTTTTCTCATTAATTTTTAGCTGTCGTGATGTGTAGGCAATAACCCTATCATTCTGTATAAGGACACAACCAAGTCCTTTCTTGGAAGCAACACTATAAATAATAAACCCATCATTCCGTGATGGTAGAGTAAATATAAAATCTTTGATTAATATTCTCTTTAGTTCTTCAAAACATTCATCAAACTCTTTTTTCCAAACAAATTTAACCCCATTTCGTGTGAGTTTTGTTAATGGTTTAGGCAACTAGGCAAAATTATGGACAAAACGTTGATAATAACCTTCTACACCAATAAAACTGTGTACCTCAATTATACTCGTCAGTGATGGCCATTCTTGGATTGCCTTGGTCTTTGAAGGATCAATGGATATTTCATCCTTAGAGACAATATGTCCACGAAAAGAAATCTCTTGAATCTAGAATTCACACTTGCTAAACTTCTCATATAATTTATGTCTTCTAAGAGTCTTTAGAATAATGCGCAAATTATTTTCATGATCTTCGTAGTTTTTAGATTATTCCACGATATCATCAATAAATACCATTACAAATTCATCATGATATTCCTTGAAACCCCTATTAATTATTTCCATGAAGATAGAGGGTGCATTAGTCAATCCAAAAGGCATTACTGTAAACTTGTAATGCTCATACCTGGTTCGAAAAACTATTTTCAGAAAGTCTTCCTTCTTCACACACAACTGAAGATATCTAGATTTAAGGTCAATCTTTGAAAATTATTGAGCTCAATGAAGTTGGTTGAATAAATCATCAATAAGAGGTAGGGGATACTTTTTATTTATTGTTATATCATTGATCTCCCTGTATTCAATACACAACCTCGTAGATCCATCTTTCTTCTTAACAAAAAGAACTGGGGATCCCCATGGAGAAATACTAGGGTGAATAAATCCCTTATTACCCAATTCCTCTAATGGTTTCTTTAGTGTCACTAATTCCACAGTGGCCATTCTATATGGGGTATTCGATATGGGCCTTGAACTAAGAATTATGTCAATGGAAATCTTAATTTCTCATTCTGGATGATGTCTAGGTAAATCCTCTATAAAAACATCAACATATTCTTTCACAATAGGTACATCCTCTATTTGACCATTCTTTTCCTCGCCCACAGTTATTTCATTCTCTTTCTCCCTAATAATTTAATTTTGTTGATCTACTAGGGTTGGATCTAGATAAGAATTAGGTGGTGAGGTTTCTGCTCTAAAGATAAGGTACTCTTTATCATCATCAAAAATTGTAACCTCCTTCTTCTTACAATAAATTTTCACATCATGGTCTAAAATCCAATCCATACCAAGGATTATATAAAATTACATCATGGGTATGATGATGAGATCAGTATATAAATAACATTTATATCCCATAAAGGGAACTGATTCACAATACTTTATTGAAATGATACTTCCCTTAAGAGTTTTGACTGAAAACTCTATTGTCAAATCAAAATGTAACTATATAATTTTCTTAGAAAACAGGGAAGATATGAAACAATGCGATGATCCAGAATCAAATAAAGCATTTTCTAAACATGAGGAAACCATTAGATTACCTACCACCACATCTTTCAGAGCTTCAACCTCAGCAGTAGTGATAGCATAATCTTAGAATTGATCCCTTGGCCCTTTCTGAGGTAAGATTCCCTAACACTTAAGATATTCATTTGAATAATGTCCCATCTCTTTCCAATTGTATCACTGAACATCGATAGCTTCTTTATTCCCCATTCAATCACAATCTTGGTGGCCTTTTTCACCACACTTGTAACAGACTCCCATTCCCTTCAAGAAAGTACCGGGGTTTTTCTTCCCATATTTACTGCAGGATGGAAATTCATCTTTTCCCATCTTCCCCTTATTTTCATTTCCAGAGTGATCAGTAGTTCTCTACTTCTCTTTCTTTTAATTATAGTCGTAAGACTTAGAGAATTCCTTTTCTGTATTGATAGCACATGAGACAATATCTCTGTACAATAATAAGGATTGTGAGACTAATGCTCGATGGAAAAATGCTTTTAACCCATCAATGAAACGATCAATATTACTTCTTGGGTTACGTATTTAATTTTCATCATGCTTTTCTAACCATGTAAAGTTAGACTCATACTTTGCAACATTCTAATCCTCCTTTTTTCCTCAGACTCAGAAATTATCATTCCATATCCACTAAATGTTCATGAAAAATTATTTTTACAAGAAAATTTATTTAAACTCACTATATCCCATATTTGATACTTAATCTTCTTCCTTTGTGTGTTGAATCAATGACCACCATTGATCAGCATCTCAGTGAGGCGGTAAACTGCCAGGACAACTTTTTCCCTTTCACTACACCCCAAGGCATGGAATATTTTCTCTAAAAAATTCATCCATTGCTCGGCAACTAATGGATTTGTACCCCCATTGAATGTTTGTGTTTGTTGCCTCATGAAGTGATCTAACATTGATCCTCCACGGTGTGGATCAGGGTGATTCATACGGGTAAGGTTATTATTCATAACCTCAGTGAGTTGTCCCATTGTGGGGATTAGCTGATAAACACTAGTTGCATCACCATATCCACTATAATTATCTTAAGTAGGAGGGAAATCCCTATATGGAGTGTGTGCATTGATATGGTTTTTATTCCTTAGAAAAGGTTCCATTTCTAAATAATGGCGTAAACTAGATTAGTTTATGAATCAAAATACATAATTCCAAACTTATAAAACACTTAACATAAATTGATAAGTTTATTGATATAATCCATAATAATAAAAATGCTTTTTTGAGGAAGTATATACTCATAAACTTTTCATAATGTTTGATAAATAAAATGAGAATTATCCTAAGAATATACCTTTGGAGTCTCGTAACCAAGAGTGTAGCAAGGCCCGTTTTCATCCACCAGTTCCCGTTTGAGTCTAGATCAATGTTTTGTTTTTGGGTTTTACCCCTAGGTACATCTGTTCCAGAGCCACCTCCACCTTCTCGTATCCAGATAGGGATGTATTTCTCGGAAAACTCACAAAATCTCTACATTACAAAAATTCTAAGAAGTTATTCTATACTAATCCTCAAAGTCTATCTTAAGTTAATGTGCTCTAATCAGAGTTTATCTAAATCTAGCTTCCAATGTTTGTACTAAACATCCTCTAATACAAACTGTAACGCCCCAACCCCAGTTACCCAGATTCGGTGCATTATTACATAACATTCGCATGATCACAAAACATTAAGTCTCAAGAGACAGATTAGTTTAGTAGCCATGTAAATACTAGATACATTCATAAGATTTTAATTACATCATAAAATGGAAAACTACAACAACATTTTTTCCAAAGACAACCCTGATATCACATAGTCTATCCATACAGGTCAGTCATAATATACTTCTTCGCATCCTAGGAAAAATAAAACATAGAAAGGTGTGAGCTCAAATGCTCAATAAGGATAACAACATAGTGTAAAATTTCATAAATAAGCATAAACATTTAAAGAAATTTATAACTAAAAAAAAGACTTTTAAACTTGAACTTCAGAATAATATGGAAAAAATAAAATTAAATAATTCCATTTACTTATTCACATGGATATTCTACTAGTCTAATAATCACATGCAATATCAATAGCCACTTTCATAATGATGGAATTCATAATGTCAGACTTTCATAACCACATATTCAAGGCCTTGTGCCAAGACTACAAATAAGATTGTTGGTCGTAGTGGATACTCAAGAGGGGGGGTGAATTGAGTTCCAAATAAAATTTCTGTTAAAAATAATTTCTATTAAAATTCCCCAATTTATAAAACAAGTTAAACTATAGTGAATTTGTAAAACTCTAAAAGTTCAACTAGGTTCTAAAAGATTGATTAGGTCTCAGTTAATCTAATCAGAAGATTAAATTATCTTTTGAAACTAACCTACTAATTTAAAATAGTTACAAACACTTGCTAGATTAACTATCAAAGTAACTTTAAAATAGTTTTGTATTTCAAAGTAACAAGCAGTGGAATATAAATTAGATCTTTTATATTTTAATCATAAACTAAAAATGCACAGCAGATATAACCAAGAGGTTCATTCTCAAGCTGATACATAGTCCTCTAAAACAATTTATATAAAAGTGATCCACACCCTGGAACGGGGTTAACAATAGTACAAGACTGTCTAGGCCATGCAGGGACCTCTACCACTGTTCTTTGTGGGAAAAGAAAGACAACAGCGCACATGCTGTCCAGGTCCTACATGACCTCTACCACTATCCTCAGTGGGGCACAAGAAGGTGTAGAAAGTTTGGAATGAGGATTTAGTATCCTCTAGTTCATCGGAGGAGAAAGTGTTTGTGTGTAAGATATATAGAGTACACACACTACTCAAAGAAGTAAATAAAGAAATAACTTAGAGAGTGTATATGAACGTTTATAAAGCTCTAGTGATTGGAAGTGCAGATCTGGACTCGTTGGATTCAACAGAAATGCTTCTGAGTCCTTCTCTGGTTTTTATGTTTAAAAATAGAGTGTCATGGTTCATCTTGTGTTCTTCATGAGTGATAATGTTATCTTGATTTTAGTTCATCCAGTAGTGTCAGATTTCATGCATGTGAGTTCTTAAAAGATCTTGCAATCTCTTCTTTATGCTTAGGATTGTTCTTATGTTCAGTACAGAGATCGCGTGTATGTATTTTATCTTCTGGTTTGCACGGTTGTGTCTCTATCTTGTTCTACTACAGCTCAGTCTTCCTTATATTCCACAAGATCAGGCAGTAGGAATGATTTCCTTTCCATAGGTACAAGGTATGGTTTCCTGAAAGACCAAAAACAATCATTAAATAACAATAATTACATTAAAACATCATATTTTACCATTAGTATAATTTAAATAATTTTTACAAAAAGGTTAAGAAACGGTGTCACGGTGATTATGTAAACGGTGTCTCCTTCACGTTATGCCCTTCACCGTGTCTCCTTCACTGTGTCTCCATGTCACGGTGTCTGACTCACGGTGTGTCCTTTACAGTATGACCTTCATGGTATTTGGCTCACGGTGTGACCTTCATGGTGTCAGGATTACTGTCACAGTGTCTCACTGGTCACAGTGTCTGAGACTTAGGCTTCACGGTGTCTGCTTCAATGTTTCTGTTCATGATGTCTGCTTGACTGTGACTATGTCTTGCACATAGTCTATCTGACTATGTCAAGCTTCATGGTGTCTTTATACTTAGACAAATATCTATATTTAGACTTAAACAGTAATATGCAGTATATGAATTAAGCTTAAGCATTATCATGTAAGAGAAGTTGAAACATAAATACAAAGGTTTGATAAGATAAGTGAGATTTGTGATCATGCATAATATTTGTAAATAATAATGAGAGTAATTGACAGTAATAAGATTTTTAATCAATAAAACATGATGCGTAATTATTATTGAGATTTTTGATCATTAAGACATGATTAATACATGAGGATTACAACAATCTCCCCTTTTTTTATGATCACAAATCATGTATAGTCATAGTATAAATGAAATGAATAGTTAGAGAAAATAACGTAAATAATAACAGATTCTACAACAATATATCACATTAGAATACTTATACAATACTTTTACATTTTCTCCCCCTTTTGGGATTATAAAAAAGTATAGAGAATGGAGTGAAACAATGCATATGTCATTAGAAACATTCAGAATAGAGCATACAATAGAAATATAAAAATCTAAGACATCCCATCAAAAAACAAGTAGTCACTGGACTATTCAGGGATCGGCTTTTTCCTTGCCTTTATCAGCAGCAGGAGCAGGTGGTGATGTAGAATAAGGAATAGATGTGGTAGATAAAGATGGTAAAGGTATACCTTCAAAAATAGATGGAGCCAAAGGAGTAGTAGAGGATCTTGTATTTGGTTGGTCCAGAATGATCAGTCTGATCTGAGAAAGGGCTTGGCTGACTGACATGGCAGTTGAGGTGAGGGTAGGTAGACCAGGTCTAAGGGGTGCAGCAGCTGGAGCAACCATAGCGGTACTTTGCACAAGAAGATACAACTTCAATATATTGATGAAATCAGTAATGATTTCTCCACCATATTGCATAGCCTTTTCAAAATCGTCCTTGTTCTCCGTGAATTTTTCCAACAATCTGGTGAACTCTGTAAGCTTCTAAACTTGAGCTTTAAAAGCTTGAGTCACTAAAGAGATATTCAGGTTCTCAACATGATACTTAAAGTGATTTGTCATGTCACTTTTAGAGAAAATCCGAGTTAGATAAAAGTCTATTTTCTTAGTGATTTCCTATTGAGCATCATTGGAAGTATATGAATAGATCTGAAAAAGATCAAGTGCTCTATCACTGTTCTTCAAAAATTCAGATAAAGGATAAAAATCTAAACCACTGAAAGCATTCTGTATTTCTTCAATCATTATGGATCTAAGCACAGAGTCATCCAGAGAAGGTGTGGAGGTTTGACCAGTGGGAGGAGAATCCTTGACAGCTTCAGTTAGAACATTGAGCTGTTTTAAACCATTTTGCAGACATCCAGGGTACTCATCTGTGAGTTTATTCAGATTTTCTACAAGCTCTCTCATGTGTTGTAGCATCTTTGTGTGTCTTTCTCCAATCTTCTAATCAAAAGATAATATATATGGATGCACTTGAGACATAATCTCTCTAGAAATGTTGGAAACATCTGGTTCAGGAGAAGCAGCAATAGGTGGAGGAGCAGAAACAGGAGTAGGCTCTGATCTTGAAGATAGTTCTGTTTGTAGGTTTCCCACCAAACCTTTCAAATTTTCAACATGAGTACTAAGCAACTTATTTTCAACTCTGAATTCTTGAATTTCACGGATCATCCGTGATAGAATATGCAGAATAATATTTTTCAAAAGAATCGAGGCATATTCTTGACTTAGTTGAGTCACTGGACGAGGTTGAGAGTACATAATCTTCTCAACTCCAGCCAAGATAGTCTCTCCACATACTTTCAAGTCAACCTTAGTTACAAATGATTGCTGGTCAGGTGAGAGTGCAGGTGAAGGTAGTGTTAAAGGTTCTGATGCAGAATATGGTTGCAGTTCAGAACTAGTTTCAGTTTTAGATTCGGATTGAGGTTGAGGTTGAGGCTTTGGTTCTGGTTCTGGTTCTGGGTGAGCTACTGGCTTCAGTTGAAACAAATAAGAGAGATCTATACTAGTTGCAGTCACTTGCTATTATTCACTCACATCATAAAAACTTGTAAATTCATACTGAGTGTACACAGAATATGTGACAGTTGGTTGAGAGGTTTCAGAAGATCCAGCTTCATCAAACTGAAGGTTTTGAGGTTCCTCCCCCTCAAAATGTGCTTCCATTTTAGATTCTTTAGGCTCAGGAATTGGGTTAAGATCCATAGGATCATCTCTAATCTCTTCAGAAAATTCTTTCCTTGCCAAATGAATGGAAACTTCTATCCTCTCCTCAGCATAGGGTATGTACTCAGGAACCGATTTCTCTACTGTTTGTGCTTCTAGACATGCTTTCTTTTCAACAGGGAGATCCTCTTGATTATCATTTTCCCTAACAGGGATTTCTCCTATATCAGCTTCTTCCATGACAAGGAGGTATCCTGCATCACCAGATTCTTCCATGACTTGTTGCTCAAAAATAGGGATAAACAAATCTCTTGCATCCTCAGACTGAATTTCCTGATCAAAATCATCTCTAGAATCAGGAGCTTCTTCCTCTTCAAGAATAGCAGGAGATTATTTTTCTCTAAAAACAACAGCAACTTCTTCTCTAAGAGGTATTTCATCAGGAACACCAGCAGGGACAATAGTTCTTTCTTTCTCAACAGGAGATACTTCCTCTTGAGGTATTTCATCCTCTTATTCTTCTTCTTCTGGGTACTCAGCCACATTATCTGGTTCCAAACCAAGATCAGTTATATTCTTTGGCCTTCTTGGATAATCAATAGGATTGTACTTCTTATAAATTTTATCATTATCCTCAACCCACTACTTCTTCTAGGGGTTCCAATTAATCTTCATCCTTCTGATGATAGGCGTGGATAAAAAAATCAAAATCCTCTAGCTTTTCTTCATTTGGTCCAACCATTCCTTTGGAAACTAACATGGACGAAATCATCCTTGAGTAAAACAAAGAAGTGTATTTGGAAGTGACTTTAATCATCTCACATATATTGTTAAGGACATATTTGAAAATATTGATCTTATGTCCATTATTCATCAGGAGAATCAAGAACACATCCTGATACTTCATCACTGCAAAATCTCATTTTCTCGGACTAATCAAATTCTGAACAAACTTGAACAGCAGCCTTGTCTCCCCATCCAATTCAGCTGCAATGGCCCTTCACTTTGTGCCATTTCCAGTTAGGATCTCTAGTGCATTTTCCAGATCAAATATTTTTGTTGTTAGAGGAGGGTCTATTTGGTAATCATCACACATTCCTTCATGAGGAATCCTCAGGCATGCATCCCAAAGCCTTGTATAGAATGAACACTTTTGTCCATTGATCCATCTTGTCACTATAAAACTTTCTCCAGCATCAATGGAAAACTTTACATACTGTTAAAATTGAGATACCAACCTCGGATAAATCAGTCTATCTTTTCTAGATATCTATTAGAGCCATCCTTATTTACTTAAGTTTTTCAGAACCAAAGAATTGATAGAAAATAGGCACTCAGGGAAAATATATTTTTCAGGAACTACAGTACGGCTTACTAGGTTTGGATTTAGAGGTCCTTCGGGTGCAATTTTCGGTGCCCTCTTCTGTTTCTTAGAGCGGCGCTTCTCAGATGAGGGTGAAGATGGACGCTTCATCCTTGGCATTCACTAAAGGTTCAGGCGAGAGAGAAGAGAAGGTTTACAAGGTTGATAAGGTTAAGGAGAGAGATTAGATGAGGAATCAAGTGAAACCCCCTTTTGATTTATCATTCGGGAATACTAGATGTCATAAAAACAAAAATGCGGGAAAGTAAACAGCGATGAAATAAAAATTACCACGATACGGGTTAAAATAAATATACAAAAAAAATATTCACAGTACGACTATGAGTAAGTTCTATAGTGTGATGAAAAACAGTCTTCACGGTGAGATAGTGACCATTATTTGTAGTCACGGTGAGAGAGTTAGTGAACCGTTCTTTCATGGTGAGACAGTTATGTGACAGTCTGTGAACACAAGGTGTTAACTATGAGACCATAAACATGAAATAGTAACTGAGAAACAGTGAACATGAAACCGTAATGTAAAATATAGTAAAAATAATAATAGTAAGATCTGTAAGATGTATATTTATGATTAATCATACCATGATCATGTATGATGTAGTCTAATCTCTCATAATTTAATGGTTTCGTGAATATATCAGTAAGTTGATATTCTTTACCAATGAATTCCAAAGTGATATCACATTTTTGATAATGATCCCTCAAAAAGTGATTTCTTACATCAATATTCTTTGTCCTAGAATGTGAAACCAGATTCTTTGAAATGTTAATAGCACTTGTGTTGTCACAATTTATTGGGACATGTCTGAATTGATATCTATAGTCTTGTAAAGTGTGTTTCATCCACAAAATTTGTGCACAAAAACTACCAACATCTATGTATTCAGCTTATCTAGTAGATAATGAAACCGAATTTTGTTTATTACTACACCATGATACTAGTGACATGCCTAAAAAGTTACATGCTCCATAGGTGCTTTTTCTATCTAACTTACATCCAGAAAATCCAGCATCAGAATAACTAACGTGATCAAATGAATGTCCTTTTGCATAGAACAGTCCTAAATTGGGAGTATGATTGAGGTATTTTAACATTCTCTTTACAGCATTTAAATGTGACTCTTTAGGGTTTCTATGAAAATGAGCACACATACACACACTAAACATAATATCAAGATGACTAGCAGTCAAGTAGAGTAGACTTCCAATCATTCCTCTATAAGTGGTTTGATCAATATATTTTCCATCTTCATCAAGATCCAACTTACAGGTGGTACTCATGGGAGTGTCACTAATTTTTGTGCTATCCAATCCAAAACGTTTCAAAAGAACTCTAGTTTATTTACTTTTAGTTAAAATAATTCAATCATTAATTTGAAAGATTTGGAATCCAAAAAATAATTTAAGATCGCCCATTAAACTCATTTCAAATTCGTTTTGCATTATTTTATAAAAATCAGTACATAGTTATTTTTTTGAAGATCCAAAAATAATATCATCTACATAAATTCGTAAAACTAAAACATCTTTAGAAATTAATTTTATAAAAAAAGTAGGATCAACTATTCCTTTTGTAAAACCTTTAGAAATTAGAAAAGTACTTAATCTGTCGTACCAAGCTCTTGGAGCTTGCTTTAAACCATATAAAGATTTTGATAATTTCAAAATATGATTTGGAAAATGAGGGTTTTTAAATCCAGCTGGTTGTTAAACAAAAACATCCTCATCTATATACCCATTTAAGAATGCTCTCTGGACATCCATTTGATATATTTTAAAATTCAGATGTGCAGCATAAGCAAGTAGGATCCTAATGGCTTCTAATCTAGCTACTGGAGCAAAAGTCTCTTCATATTCAATTCCTTCTTCTTGACTATAGCCTTATGCAAATAACATATCTTTGTTTCTAACTATATTTCCAGATTCATCTACTTCATTTCTAAACACCCATTTAGTGCCTATGGTGAAAGTGTCCTTAGGTCATTCTTCTAGTTTGCAAACATTATTTCTTTCAAATTGATTGAGTTCTACTTGCGTAGAAATTACCCAAAGTTCATCATTAATAGCATCATCAATGTTTTTAGGTTCAAGCTGGGACAAGAAGGCTTGATGGTCAACCTGATTTCTAAGAGAATCTCTGGTCTGTGTCCCTCTATCCAGATTTCCTACAACAGTATCTAAATGATGATTCTTTAGAATCCTAGTTGATCTAGTAAAGGTAGGACTAGAAATTTCAAGTTCTTCTCTAGTTTTGGGTTCATTAGAAGCAGATTCTGTAATTTGTCCAGAACTGGATGTTTTTACAACAGGTTCATTAGTTTTATCCTTAAGGTTCAGAACAGATAAATCTTCTTCAAGATTTTCAAGAGATGATTTAGGTTCATGTGGATCAGTTTCATCAAATTTGATGTGAACATATTCTTCCACACACTTGGTCCTTTTATTAAAGACTCTATAATATTTACTGGATATAGAATAACCTAGAAAGATTTCCTCATCACTCATAGAAGAAAATTTGTCATGATTATCCTTGGTATAGGGAATAAAGACTTCATAGCCAAAGACTCTAAAGTAATTAACTTTAGGTTTTCTATTACTCCTTAGTTTATAAGGGGTATTTTTGATAATAGGTCTAACTAAGACTCTATTTATGATATAACAAGTTGTATTTACATCTTCATCTTAAAAATAAATAGGCATATCATAATCATTAATCATGGTTCTTGTAATTTCATGAAGGGTTCTATTTCTTCTTTCTACTACACCATTCTGTTTAGGTGTCCTATGGGAATAGAAATTGTGACTATAGCCATTATTCAATCAATAAGATTCAAACTCATGATTTTCAAACTCACGGACATGATCACTTCTCAGGGTCTTAATCATAAGTCCACTGAGGTTTTCTACTGACATGGAATATTTAAAAAAGTAAGAACAAGATTCACTTTTGTGAGCTATGAAATATACCCTTGTATATCTAGAAAAGTCATCTACTAAGTCATAGACATAGTGCTTCCCATTTAAACTAGAAACTCTAGAAGGTCCAAACAATTCCATGTGAACCAACTCAAGAGGTTGAGATGTTGAAACTTATTTCTTTGGTCAAAAGATATTTTCTATTTCTCTCCCTTTTGACAGTGATTACAAACCTTGTTATTTGAAAACCCAAGTTTGGGTAAGTCTCTAACCAAGTTCTTCCTAGTCATTTTTATAAGTGAATGTATATTTCAATGTCCTAATATTCTGTTTCCTAGCCAAGATTATTTATGAAAAGCATTTAAACAAGTAATATTTTTCTTAGCTAAGGAATTTAAATCAACTTCATAAAAAATTTCATTTCTCAGAGCAGAAAATACTAAAACATTTTTAGAAAAAACATTACAAGAATTATTTTGAAACTTAACATTAAATATATCATAACATAATTGGGAAATACTTAACAGATTATATTTCAGTCCATCAACAAATAAAACTTTAGAAATCAAAACTGAATCAGTTTTACCAATCGAGCCTAGGCTGATGATTTATTCTTTAGAATTATCACCAAAGGTGACATAGCCTCCATTAACCATTATTAGGTTCTTGAAACATGAATAATCCCCAGACATATTTCTTGAAAATCCTTTGTCCAAATACCATGTCTTCTTATGGGAACTCTTCAAACAGGTTTCCTACAAAACAGTTTTAAATATAGAATGATTTTGGTACCCAGATTCTCTTGGGTCTAGAAAGGTTAGCAAGCAAAGCTTTAGGTACCCAAATTTTTCTTATGGTTCTCATATAATCAATAGATTCAATAGATTTTTAAATATAAACTCCATTTAATCTATAACTATGTGAGTAACTAGTTGAATCATGTGAATTTCCAAAACTAGATTTAATAGTATTCTGTCTAGATTTAGGAATAAATCTAGTTTTAGTGAACTATATTTTTTCAGGTTGGTAGCCTATTCCAGTAGTTTATTTTGGTTCCACTTTCTTTCCTAGAATTTGAGTTAGAGTATCCTTTCCATTTGTCAACTTTTATAAGTCCTTTCTATGTTGCTCAATAGACATTTTCAGTTCTTTATTCTCCTTTAGCAGTTGAGAATTCTTTTCTTTTTCTATATCAAGGGCGGGTTTAACATTTGCAGTGAGAGAATGCTATTTCTTTAATAATTTATATTTGTCGTTAATTTCATTACATATTTCTTCCAGCATATTACAATATTCATATTATTCATCTTTAGTCATATCTTCAGAATTAGAATTAGATTCTACATCATCTCCAAAATATTAAGAATTTAAAACAGGAGTATCTAAGGATACATCCGATGTGTTGGTCGTGAAACACATGTTGGCACCATTCTTTTTGGAATCAGAATACTCTGATTCATTTTTGATATCTTCTGAAGCACTCCAAGTTGCTTTCATTGATTTCTTGTAATTACTATCCTTGTAGTCATGTTTCTTCTTAAACATCAGTTTTGGACAGTCAGCTTTGATGTGTCATTTCCTTTTGCACTCATAGAAGACTATACCATATTCTTTATCAGCTTTCTTCTAGTCCTTCTTCCACTTACCTTGTTGATCATACTTACCATTGTAATTTGATTTTCTAAAGAACTTCTTCTTCCTATATAATTTCTTAAACCATCTGGCTATTTGAGCCATTTCATCATCGGAGTCAGAATCTGATCATTCACTTGTTGAACTTTCAGTTTGTATTTGAACATTGTCTTTGTCTTTTATCTTAGAAGCAGTAGAATTAAATTCCACAAACTTCCTTTTAGGTTTATCATTTTTCTCCTTATTCACTTTTAGTTCATCCTCATACATCATAAGCTTAATAATAAGCTCTTTGATAGGCATACCTCCAATGTCACATGATTCCCGGATTGAAACAGAAGTGCCTCTCCATCGGTCTGGTAGACATCTCAAGATTCTCATGATTTGTTCCTTTGCTGGAACAAACTTACCAAGTGAACTCATAGTGTTGACAATCTCATTAATCCTGAGATACATATCAGAAATAGGTTCATCATTCTTCATTTTAAAATTATCATATTTAATAGTATAAGTGTTTAATATCATTTCTTTAACATTAGTTGTTCCTTCATGGGAAACACTCAAAGTATCCCATATTTCATAGGCAGTTTTGCAAGAAGATATTCTGTTAAATTACTCATATCTTAAAGCACAATACAGGGCATTCATAGCTTTACAATTATTATTGTAAGAGGTCTTTGTAGGTTTATCCCAAGTTGTTCTTTCAGTTTCTGTAATTTTATTTTGTGACTCTATAGAAGTCCAGATATCAAAACTCATAATCTCTAAATCTTAATTTTCCACTGGGCATAGTTTGTACCATTGAAGAAAGGTGTACGGTTAGTAGCAGCACCTTCTAGTCTATTATATATAACTAGATTTTAGAAAATACATTTAAAATGATAAAATTTAGAACTAACAGAAATTTAAGTTCTTTAAATATGAAACTAAAATCACATTTGAAAAATAGAATTTTTTGAAAACTTGTATTAATAAAAACAACCCCTTGATACCAAATGTTTGTCATAGTGGATACTCAAGAGGTGGGTGAATTGAGATCCAAATAAAATTTCTGTTAAAAATAATTTCTTTTAAAATACCCGAATTTATAAAACAAGTTAAACTGTAGTGAATTTGTAAAAATTTAAAAGTTTAATTATGTTCTCAAAGATTGATTAGGTCTCAGTTAATCTAATCAGAATATTAAATTAGCTTTTGAAACTAACCTACTAATTTTCAATAGTTACAAACAATTTCTAGATTAACTATCAATGTATCTTTAAAATAGTTTTGTATTTCAATGTAACAAGTAGCGGAATATAAATTAGATATTTTATATTTTAAACTTAAACTGAAAATGCACAGAAGATATAACCAAGAGGTTTAGTCTCAAGCCGAGACTTAGTCCTCTTAAAAAATTTATATAAAAGTGATCCACACCCTAGATTAGGGTTAAGAATAGTACAAGACTGTCCATGCCACACAGGGACCTCTACCACTGTTTTTGATGGGAAAACAAAGACAACAGCGCACAGGCTGTCCAGGTCCTACTTGACCTCTACCACTATCCTTAGTGGGACACAATAAGGTGTAGGATGTTTGGAATGAGGATTTAGTATCCTACATTTTAGTGCAGGAGATATTGTGTGTGTTTAAGATATAAAGAGTACACACAATGCTCGAAGAAGTAAATAAGGAAATAACTTAGAGAGAATATATGAAAGTATAAAAAGCTCTAGTGATTAGCAGTGTAGCTCTGGACTCATTGGATTCAGCTGAAATGCTTCTGAGTCCTTCTCTGGTTTTTCTGTTGAAAAACAGAGTGTCATAGTTTAGCTTGTGTTCTTCACGAGTGAGCATGTTCTATTGATTTCAGTTCCTCCAGTAGTTTCGTATTTCATGCATGTGAGTTCTTAAAAGATCATGTGATATCTTCTTTTTTCTCAGGATTGTTCTTCTGTTCAGTACAGAGCTCGAGTGTATGTATGTACTCTTTTCATATTTACTCTTGGGTCTCTATCTTGTTCTTCTACAGCTTAGTCTTCTTTATATTCCATAATCTCTGGCAGTATGAATGATTTCATTTCCATAGGTACAAGGTATGGTTTCTTGATAGACCAAAAACAATCATTAAATAACATTAATTGCATTAAAAACATCAAAAATGATAGTTAGTATTATTTAACTAATATTGACAAAAAGATAAGAAATGGTGTCACAGTGATTATGTAAACGGTGTCTCCTTCACGGTATGTCCTTCACTATTCTTCTTCACGGTGTCTCCATGTCACACTGTCTGAATCACAGTGTGTCCTTTACTATATGACCTTCACAGTATTTGGCTCACGGTGTGACCATCATGATGTCAGGCTTATTGGTCACGGTGTCTCACTAGTCACAGTGTCTGAGACTTAGGCTTCACGGTGACTGTGACTATGTCTTACACACAGTCTGTCTGATTGAGTCAAGCTTCACAGTGTCTTTATACTTAGAGAAATATCTGTATATAGACTTAAACAGTAATATGCAGGTTATGAATTAAGAATAACCATTATTAAGTAAGAGAATTTCAAACTTAAATACAAAGGTATGATAAGATAAGTGAGATTTGTGATCATGCATAATATTTGTAAATAATAACGAGATTAATTGATAGTAATAATATTTTCAATCATTAAAACATGATGTGTAATTATTATTGAGATTTGGGATCATTAAAACATGATTAATACATGAGGATTCCAACAAAGATTTTTTCAAAGCCTTGTTCCAAGACACTAGTTTGTCTCATGAGACCTACTGATGCCTTGAAGAGCTATAGCGGGCTCCACCCATCACTTATTAAGTCCAACGCATTCCTCATATGAACAGGTTTAAACATAACATAATCATTTTTATTAAAACTAGCATACAAATTGTCAATACTTTCTCCATAAACCATGAATGGTATAAAAATAACACATCAATAGTCAAACATATCACAAATCCTTCAATACAATATGTATGTTTTTCATCATAATAAATCCACTACAAATAAGCTTAAAATATATCAAAGGATGTTGACATAGATGAAATCAAAACTATTTGGGAAAAATATCTCTTTTTTGAAATAATTTAAATTTCACATAATTATAAAAGAAATAATTTACTATGAAAATATTCTTATAAGATTGTAAGGGAATCTTTGATGATTTTATAATGGTGGAAAATAGCTACACATGTCATATAAGTTAAAAAATACATTCTTACCTTATTTTTGTCGAAATGTTTAAAAAGGACCTTATTTGGAAAATGATGGAAATATTCCTTTATAAATATATAATAAAATGTCAAGAAAGGGTATAAATGACTTTAAACCATATTCTATAAAATAATAAGAATTTTTTGAAATACATTTTTAAGAAACGTGTATATGGATTATAAAGAGGTCCCAGTAGATAATTACGTACAAACAACCTCGGATAATGAAGAGATTGTGAAATAAACCCATACCTTGTACCTTTAATTGTTCAAGGGTGGGTTAACATCATGTATAATAGTTAAATCATTGTTATTAAATTATACAAGAATCATATACATTAATATGATATCATATATGATCTTCTAAAATTGCCTTGTTAATAATATCTTAGTATTATCCTCGTTTCAGGTGTTCACATACTCATTTTTTTATATGTTTTGTTACATAAGTCATGTTTGTTATGGATAGGTTTTATATTATTCATATCCATAATAATATCAAGTCCTTAAAAGTTATTTTTAATCATCAAATGAAAATTATTCATTAATGGATACTATGGGAAATGAATCTCATCGCGTTCGTGGAGATGGTAATCCGTACGTACGCACGAGCGACAATATCATTATTTTGATATTAAAATAATATATAATTGGATGGTATATCATATATAAAGAATAATAATCATGTTATATTTATTATTTACAACAATTACACATCATTATTATACCAATCCAAATAATAATGTATTGAATAACAATTACACCATGACGTGGAGACGGTAAGTCATATGTGCGCACGTATGGTGACATGTCCTTCAAAGGATTTATAGAATAATGACTATGGTTGTACCATATATATAATAAAATCACAATATATAGAATATACTAGAGTTATTTTTTTATAATGGAAACAAAAAAAATGAAGTGGATGAAGAAAAAACTTGAAAGAGGTGATGAAATATTTACTTCTTCTTCGGGTTCTTCCTTTTTGATTTGATCAAAAGGGCTCCTTATGTTGGATTACTAACTAAAGGAAGGCCTCTAAAATGAATTGAGGGAAATTTGGAGGATATTTTTGTAGTGTTTGGCCGAGCCAAAAGGCTTTGAAGGTTTGAATGTAAGAGAAGGAGAAGTTCTCTTTTATAAGAGGGGTGAGGGGCACCTTAGGAAAAGCTTGAAATATTATTTTATAATAAATTAATTTTCAGTTTCAAATGGCTCCAAAGTGGATTATTTAAATTATAAGGTGGTTATGGGTCTATAAACACTCAAAAATCGGTTTTAGACAGGTTTCGGTCACTATATTATCGTTATCTTTTAGATTTGACTCTTAGTTAAATAGTTCGACATTTACAATGTCTCTTTGTTTTTTTTATATTATATGGTTAATAAACATACTATATACTTTCAAGAGAAACCCAAGTTGTTCATTAATGATACAACTATCATTATATAAGTCTTTTTTCCGATCCATATATTTTTAGGAATCGAATATAAATTAATAATATAATATTTGTTTCAAAAACTCTTTTAGGTCAATTTTGACACTATTGGTATTTTGTTTTTTGTAAATTCATAAAATCATTATTACTTGGAAACAATTAATCAAACCAACTTGAACATGTCATATTAACCCATAAAATTATTGGAATTCATAAAAAGTCTCAAATTACATTTATTTGTATATTTATAATATCAATTATTTTAATATCTCCTTAATTAGGTAATTAATGCATCATCATTGTGTCATAAATTAATAAAATTATTTAATTTCTAAAAAATATAAATAAAATACAATTATGTATAAAAGATTTTTATATTTCTAATGAATATTTATATTATAATTTATTTTATGTATAACACTATATTAAAAATGTTTTAGTTATTAAACATTGATTTTAACTCTTTTAACTCTTCTTTAAATAAAATAATAATAAGTGTCCAAATATAATCCAAGTGAAAGAAAGAGGTTCATATTTTATTCCTAAGGTTTTTTTGGTCTAATTATACTTATCCAATAGAATTATTACATGTGTTAGGGTAATAATAATGTAATTTTTAACCTTAATTACCCTATTTACTTTTAACTGTGGTAAATAAAAGTAAAAATTTACTATTCACCAAAAAATATTTTTATCTTATTGAACCACATTTTACTTACTGTTATTAACCATGTATCTTGGATTTTTTAAATTACACTCACATAAGTGGAAAAATTATGTTTTATGTGAATTTGAAAATTCTCTTAGGATATAGGAAAAAGACGGTAAAACGTTCAATAAACTTATTATATATCTAAAATTATTATAAACTAACTCTAATGAATTATATTGAGATTATATAGGTATTATGTATCTATTTTAACCTAAAATAAATTTAAATAAAATAAATTATTATTTAATTAAAAATTCAGTCTTAAACTATAACTCATTATTTTTCACTATTCATCAAAAAATTGAATGTTTTCAGAAAAAAACCACAAATTCACCCTAAGATAATTTTGATATTCTGAATCCAAAAATGAAGTCCATTTTCAAAGATAAAATTTATAATATTTTAAAAAGATGGTATTACTATTCATTATCTCTAGTTTGATTGGTTGTGGTGTGTTAGAACTCGAAGTTGCGTACAACACACGCTATTGTACTATTCAAAGAAAAGTGTACAGTGGAAGCTTGGGGTGTTACAACTGTTCCACTTTGAGTCATGAAAATACATATATATTGAGTTGGTTTTCTATAATGGGGATTTAAAAAACCAATGATGGATCACTATGTGTTGGATGTTGTGGCCGAGGGCTAGGAGACTGCCACTGCAAATCCCAAGAGTATGCTCAATAGTGATTGTGTACTACCCATAAACTTGATTGAGGTAGTATTCTTAGTCCTAGATATCTTTGATCCTATAATATGTAGTGAAAACATAAATTAAAATAATCATCCCCATAATCTCTCTTTGATTAATCTAGTTGATTAAGATGACAATGTCTCTTCCCATGGTCTTTATTACCATGATAGTAATAGATATCCCTTGGATTGCCCACCATGTCTGATAATCTCTCAACATACATTGAGATGGAGGAAGAATATGATTACCTCGAGAACACCCCTCTCACATTTGAGGAAGGAATCTCCACCACCATCACTGAGCTTAGGTGGGTAAATTTGGTATCATAATAAGATCCATGACTTTTATTGATTAGTGCCTCCATGCCTCTCCAAAAGCAGAATATGTGTATTTCATTTCTAAAGAAACATTGATACATGTTTGTTTGGAATTATATAAAATTCCCAAATGTAACCCCAATATGGGTATCAACCATCTTGGATTATCTTATGATCATAGAGGTTTCAAGAAGCAAATAGGAAGGATTCAGCCCTCCTATGTTATTAATGTAGAATCATAAGTTAAAAAATTGGTCAACGTCAACTTTGTCTAGGAAGTGAAATTCCCATGATTTCTCTCCTACATCTTCCCTATAAAGAAAAATAAGGGGATTATCAGGGTCTACATTGATTTCAAGAACCTTAATCGACACTACCCGATGGTAGATTTCACATTTTTCATCAAAGATAATTTAATCAATAAAACATCTAGCTTCCAAGACCTTTCTTTCATGGATGGGTATTCATGGAATAATTAGATAAAGTTTTCTCCTAAATATGAGTAAGATACATCTTTTAGAGAATCATAGGGAATTTTATTCAATAAATTCATTCCCTTGGAATTAAATAACAGTTTAACTACTTAACAATGTGTCATGCATTATATATTAAAACCTTTTTTGGGATGAATAGTAGATTTTTATGTCTATGACCTAGTTTTCCGATATCAACAATAATTATATCACTTCACATATCACCAAACAGTCTTAATAAATCTACAACAATATTTTTTGAAGATGAATCCATAATAGTGTTCTTTCAATGTAAAATTTGGGAAATTCCTTCGCTTTGTGGTATGAAATAGTATATTTGAGGATTACCTAGTGTAATTCTAGAAATTTCACCCCCTCAAAATTTCAATGGACTAAGGGGGATCAAAGGGAACCTCACATATATTCGGAATTTCATTTCTAACTTTGCTATAAAATATCTCTCTTTCCCCATGTATATTAAGAAGGTTGTCACCTACCAATGGAATGGGACTTATAAGAATCCTTTGATAATCACAAGTGGTACTTTTTTCACCCACCAATCTTGATACTTCTGGTAGAAGGAAATATGATTGTCTTATATATAGATTCCATGGAGTTCTTTATTGGTTCTCTCCTCACATAAAAAAATGATGAGGGGAATGAAAAAAATCTATGTTGCCTCATTCAAATAAGGTTGTATATTTGTACCTAGTATTTAGATGTGTATAATAATATCCTCGTACTCATATTTTATTAAAAAATCCATGACATTACATTTATCATCATAATTTCCTCTTGTTACCTCATATTAACCTGATCAAGTACATCCTTGGTCATCCAATATTGACAGGTAGTTTGTCCAGATGGGTTTTTATTCTAAAAACATATGACACCTATTTTTTGTCAAAAAAGGTAGTTAAAGGTAAATCCTTGATTGATTTCCTCATGAAACATCCCACCCGGAAATCACGCCAGTGGATAGAAAACATCTAAATGAAATTTTTTCTCATTCCCGTGATTCTACCAAAACATTGGAGAAACATTTTGATGGTTCCTCCAAAGGTAATATTGGAAACATACTAGAAAACCTAAAGCTCAATGTGGTTAGTCTTGGGATTGTGTTTTTTCCCTGAAAAAAAACATTTTTCCCTTCTTCTTCTCATTGTCTGAAGGATGCACTGATAATGAGGTAGAATACCAATCCCTCATCACTATCTTGGAACTACCCCTAAAACATTAAAGAGACTTCCTGAATATAAAAGTGGATTTAGGTCTAGTGATCTAACAAATAATTAGAGAATATGCTACTATGAATGAGAAATTAGATCCTCTCCCTAGTTATATCATTGCAATGGTGGAAAAGTTTCTATTTGAACCAATATTATATAATGTGCCTCAATAAAAATATTATGATGTCAATGCACTAGATAACACATTCAAGGTCCTACCGAACCTCGATCTGGATAAGGTGATCACATGCACCATGCACTAATGGTTTTTATCCTATGTAAACATGTATGAAACGGAGGAGATCAACCATCTCAAAACCTCCCTAAATCATTATGAACCAATATATACCCCTATATTGATGTAACCCATAGTTAATTTACTACAAAATGGGGATCTCAAATTAGATCAAGATGAAAGGGAATATACTTGACACCGAGTGGAGAACTTAATGCTTTAGGATGGTCTAAATGAGAAAAAAACTTATATAAACGAGGCTTTGATGTAGCCCTACTAATATGTATATAAAAAAGAGGGATTCTTCCATAATTGAAAAATTTCTTGTAGTATCATGTGGTGCCCCTCAATTCAGGACCAGAAAATCCCACCAAATTCATAGTTTTGGTTACTTCTAGAAAAAAATGATTCTGGACTATGTGGAATCCATAAAGAGAATTTATCATTTCCATATTCATCAAATCATTATCCATCAACCCCCATAGTTTATACATACATCTAAACATTATTATTCATTATACATATGGGGGATAGATGTTTTGGATCCATATCCCTCATCCATATTTAAGTAGTTTAAGTACATCCATACTGCTACTGAATTATTTTGCAAATGAGCAGAGGAAATACCCCATAAGAAAATCAAGATGAAGAATATCACAAACTTAATAAAATAAAATATCATCTCTAGGTTCATAGTCCATCACAAAATATTTATGGACATTTTAAAAAAATTATTCTTCTAAATTGACGAAATTTTTCGTAGACTACAACATCGATTCTAGCAATTCAACCCACTAGAATTCAGTAAAGATTGGAAAAATAGAGGAATTTAGTAAGACTCTATCAAACATACTCTAAAATATGGTGAATAGGGACACAAATTCCTTATCAAACAAGTTCCTCTATGCTTTATGGGCCTACCATATCACCATGTGCACCACTATTCAAGAGACTCTATATTCATTGTTGTATGGAACTAAGGATGTGTTTCCCATAAAATTTTAGTTTCCATCACATTGAATAGTTATATGTGGATAAATATTAAATGAATATAAATAAAAAAAAGTGGTTGGATGAGTATTAATAAATCTATGAGAAAATTCCCTATACATAGAACAACCTTAAAGTCCATTAAAATTGAATCACATGAACCTTCAATAAAAAGTTTCTCCTCCAATTTTTTCTTCAATGAGAATTGGTATTGGATCTCATAACCCTAATGATACATGGAAATAAATCTATAAAGATGGAACCCAAATGTAAAGGTCTTTACACAATACAAATGGTCTATTCCAATATAGATTAATCATTGACCAAAATGTATGAAAAATGTGTCACCTCCCCAACCATTATAAGGTTTCTCAAAAATTAATTTACCTAGTAGCCATCCATATTTTAGCATCTTGGTTGCATGACCAAAAACTACACCATACATAATGGATGCAAGAAATTAATCTTCAAGGAAAAAAACCTAGCTGTATGAAGATAAACTTTACGGAAAATGTCCTTGTCGCGTGACATTAAACTGCACAGCAAATACATCCTTATTACATGATGTTAGAATTAGAATAAGTATTCTATCCCCTAAAAAATTAAACTTCAGGGTATCTTGTGTCTTGAAAGTAAGACTATAAATTGAATAATATCGTGTGATGTTACCACAAGACGTTACTATGTAGATAATTTCATTTCATGAACACTTAACTATAAATGAGTTAGATATATGTGAAATAAAAATGTACCCTCATCCCTCTGTGTGAGTCAGATACACATAGGGAATATATCAATTCAAGAAATACGTGTGTCTTGATTCTTTACATCAGAGGATATGTAGTGACACTCAGATCCCAAATCCTGGGTACATCCTCAATATATATATATCATTCGTCATTACTGTATTATGTTAAACTACATGGCTGATTCCCTATCATTCAATGACAAAATGTTATTATAACTACATATGGATTGATTCTAATTCTAATGAGACACACTGGGATGCCTATATCCTTTATCTTGGCACAACCACCACAAGATGAAAATGGAATTGTTCTTTTCTCTAACCGCCTTCATTTCATGAAAGAAACATTTCCCATTACTTATTTCTCACTTAGATCATAGATCATGTGGGCTTTTAAATTTTGGTAAGGTCTTACCCACTTCACCGATACATATCATTTCAAGAAAAGGTTATCATGGTCTTAGATGAAATACCTTAAAAGGTACACCCCACATCCTAACCTCATAGAATTAAATTGTACGTGTGACGTCTCTTACATGAAATAAAAATTTTAATTACTATGGAACTGTCCTAAGAGAACCACTCTCCTTGGTGTTGGTCTTCCACAACACCTCCATATAAAAACTATGTGAGGATTAATTATTACAATTAATGAATATGTAGTTATGTCCAAATATCCAATCAGGTTTTATGCTGTAATAATAAATGGAAATAATTTAACTTCTTCATATGGGTTAGACATACTTTGATAGTGTTCTATTCATAAAATACATGTTTCATGATTTCAGATTTCGCAAGATACGTTGTGATTCCCAGATCATCAATCCCATGTCCATCCATAATAATCAATGTCATCAATTTCCCCTCTTTTTTTAAGTCAAACCTATATTGAAATTTTCACATTGAATAACTACGTATGGATTGATTATATAAATCATAGGATATATAATGATGCCAGAATCTCCATTCATTGGTCCAATCATAATAATAAATGGGAACAATTCCCCTATTAGTGTATAGGTCAGACCTGTGTGGAGAGATTCACAGGGAATAAATACGTGTGGATTAATTCCTTCTATCACAGGATATACAGTAATTACCAAATATCCAATTTGGGGTCTAAGCACAGCATAAAAATCTCCCCCTCCCTAGGTATGGGTCAGACCCACATAGGGATATTTCATACAAGAACTTTGTAGGGCTTGATTCTTACCATCATAGGATATGTAATGAAACATTGATCTCCAATACTGGGAATAGACACAATATTTACTAGTAAAATTCCACATAGGATAAATATTGATGCATGAATCTCTATTCTTGGGTCCAACCATAATAATAAATGGGAATAATCCCCCTCTTAGTGTATAGGTTGGACCTGTGTGGAGAGTTTCCCATGGAATAAATATGTGTTGATTCATTCCTTCCATCACGGGATATAGAGTAATTCCCAAATATCCAATTTGTGGTCTAACCACAACATCAAAATCTCCCCCTCCATAGGTATGGGTCAGACCCACATAGAGATATTTCATAAAAAAACTATGTATGGCTTGATTCATACCATAATGGGGTATTTAATGAATCATGGATCTCCAATCCTGGGAATAGACACAATATTTACTGGTAAAATTCCACACCCCTTCATATGGGTCAAACATGAGTGGAGATTTTTTCATTACAGAAATATGTGTGTATTAACGCCTTCCATAATAGGATATGTAATGAAACATGGATCTCCAATCCTGGGGATAGAAACAATATTTAATGGTAAAATTCCACACCCCTTCATATGGGTCGAAAATGAGTAGAGAGTTTTTCAATAAAGAACTATGTGTGGCTTAACGCCTTCAATCATATGATACATAGTGATGATCAGATCATCATTCATGGGTTCATATGCAACACATATAATGATAAATATTCACACCCCTACATATATTCTAGAAATATGTGGGTAACTATCTTGTGTCCTTACCACATGATGTTTAATTTTAATGAAAACTTCTTTGTCACAAGATGTTAAACTGAAAGACAGATACATCCCAACTACATGATTTAAAAATGTAAAAACAATAACTCATCATCATTCTATATCAAAGAACCACAGGATACTGATCCTAGTCAACCAAATTATATGTTTTTTTCCTTATCTTTTAAGAACCTCAACCCATAAATCACAATTTATGTCTTGAGTTCCCCATGTTCCCATAAACCTTCCATGGCCTCTAGAAATAGACACCTAGATTTAACTAAAACTTTTTTTGACTATGCATGTCTTCCCATAATTCCTTCATATGACTCTCATCCATCAACCAAATGTGTCAGTGACTTGAAAAAAGGGTTTCTGATCCTTGTGAGCCCTGACATCATCATGACAGAACCTAGCACCATAGGGTATTATGGGTCATCCCATATATGATTTTACCATATCATTACTCAAAAATCAAGAACCATGACCCATGATTTACATCATTTCAATCTACCATTCAAAATTATGTATGGGTACTCTTCATTTTGGGAATCCAAATTACGCTATTTTGAAATATTTTCATTCCAAGTAAATGTACACCATAACCTTAAATTTCATGCATTTAGGTCTAAGTTATATGATCATAAACATTATTAATTGATGGTCCAACTTACAAGACCCAGATCTACTAGTTAAATATACATTAATATTTTTAGGTAAAAACCCCAAAATAGTTTCCCTTGTCCAAATACAATCCTTTTCCCACTAAACTCTTCATCATTTGAGTTTAGGAAAATGTTAGTGCATAAATAAACACGAAAAAAATATTGGATAGTCCACATTGTGGCCCTAGTAAAATGTGATCCATTCTCACTGGAACCCCTGGTCAAGGAAAAATTTTATATTAATGAATTTTTACATATTCATGTGGAGGTAACAAGTTCACCAGGTGGTGACACAACTTTTAGGGTGATCAAACCCTTATCTAATCTTATAGTTCCCATAAACCAACTTCATGTCCTTAATGTATGTACTGACACAACCATTTTTTCAAGTTGATACCCTTCTCTTGGAACCCCATGGACCTTGGAATTTCTTTCAATTGGAACATCCCTATATCAAATTTGTAACAAGGATTGGTTTATCCAAATGAACCCTTTTGTCCTAAGAATTTCCTCTTAAATATATTAATTACTTTCCTAGAAACATGTTATAACGACCCATACTTTACATACATTGTTAATACTTCAAAATTTAAGCACACTTATTACAACATATGACAAAACCACAAAGGACCGTATAGGTATAGTGTCTTTAGAAACTGGGAAACATAAACAACTGGTTCATAAATATTCTAAAGTGTCTCCCATTTATTTCATCATATCTAGGGTCCCTTTTAGTATATTCTACTTAATATCCATCTTCCTGACCTGGGGAAAAAAACATAAAAGGGTGAGCTCAAATGCTCAGCAAGGGCAAATAAAGGAAATAAAAATCATATCATATCTTTTTGAAAATCATAACCTGCAAAAGAGATCATAAAATCATAACATGGAATAAATCATAGAAGTGAAAATGAGATCCCCATAATCATAGCATGAAACTTGAAACTTTTTGGCATGCACACATAATCATGGAAAATAATTTCTTGTTAGTCATGACTCATTGCCAAGACTATCTTAGTGGACAAAGTCCCTTTCTGAACCGAGTCACCCTCGTTCCAGTCCTGTTTTGCTGAACCGGTATAACCTACCGTTCCAGCCATGTCTATCTCATGAGATATAAAATCTTTACCCAATGCATTGGAGGGAGATATAGGTCCCACCCATCTTATAATGAATCCTTTCTTATGTGTGCCACATAATCATAAATCATACATCATTGCACAACCGATGTAATACAAATTGAAATCTTAAACGTCATGACATCATAAAACAATTCATACAAGATAAAGGAATTCATAAAAATGTTTCCATCACAACATAATCAAATCCATGTAATAGTAGGGGTAAAAACAGAACCCTTTTATTATCTTAGATGGAAAATAATTTTGATAAAATACTTGAACTTCATTCTTGAGGAAAATATCCTTTCTACTTCAAAAACTCTTTTCCTTTCTTAACATGTCATAAAATTTTAAAATAAAAGAAGTTGATTAAAAATAAACTTGAATACTTGTAAAGGAAGATTCTTGGAAATAATTTTTTAGAAATCCATTCATGCCGTATAAGTTAAAAAAAACATTCTTCGTACTTTTGTCGGAAAAGTCAAAAAGTACCTCGTACGAAAAACGACAAAAGATTCCTTTCATATCCTTTACTAAAAACTCAACAAAGGGTAAAATTGGAATTAAACAATTGTATGTGGATGGAAGTAATATTACATATTGAGTAAACATGGATGTGGATGATAAAATACACCCCAGTAAATACCAAAGTATAAACAATCTCGGATAAAAATGAGATTGTGATATTTCCCTTACCTTAGGTCCAATTTGCTTTATACGTGTCCGAAGCTCCTGTATAATGGTTTAAATAATGTTATTGACTTATTCCAGAATCATACATATTGATATGATATCATATATGGTCATATTCTTAGCTTCTTGATAGTAATATTTCATTGTTACTTGTTACTCGGGTCTTTATTGCCTTTTGTTCTTATGCGTGTTTTTCTGAATACATTCTTATTCTTCTTTTAAGGTTATAGATACCTTATATCCAGAATTTTATTAGTGTAACATATATCATATTTATTCATTCAATTCATTTATATAATTACTATTTAATGATGATCATGTAGAACGAGTCGCATCACATCGTGGAGACGGTATTCCGTACGTACGCACGAGTGATGATATCGTTCCTATGATCGTGGAACTGTATTGGAGTATATATATATATTATTTCAGTATCAATATTACTTTATAATAATCATAAATAGTTACTCATTACACCATTATACCCATCCTTGTAAAGTGATGGTGGAAAAATAGATTACACCACGGCGTGGAGACGGTATTCCGTACGTACGCACGCGCGGTGATTTCATTTTTCTGTAGGATGGATAGAAGGTGAATTAGGGTTGTTTCATATTTATAATAACATATCAGTATGTAAGTAATACTGATGTTATTACTATATTATGAAACAACTAAAGAATAAGAAGTTGAAGAAGAAAGAAATTGAAAAGATCGGTAATGGATATTACCTCTTCTTTGGAACGCCTCTTTGAATCCTCCACTTAGGGAACTAAAATTGGTCTTTGAAGAAGACCAGGACCTCTAGGATTATTCTAGGGAAGTGGAGAGGAGAACATGGCAGGAGTTGGCCGAGCTTGAGTGCTCAAATTGGTGTGAGGAGGAGGGGGAGGAGGTTCCCTTTTATAAGGGAGGAGAGGGGCACCTTAGGAATATCTCAAAATATTATTTTATATTAAAGTTAAAATCGGTTTATAATGGTTCCAAAGGGTCTTATTTCGAAGCTAAAGTGGGGATGGGTCGAAATCCTATCAACCAATAGGATTTAGAAAAGTTTAGGGTATTATTTTAACCTTATCAATTAGATTTAACTCTAAGTTAAATAATTTAACTTTTACCATGTCTTTTTGTTTTCTTTCAATATATGGTTAATACACTTACTATAACATGCCAAACGAACCCCAAATTGTTTATTATTAATATATATATTCTTATCTAAGTCATTTGGCCGAACCTTAGATTTTTAGGAATAAAATAACAATTAATAATATAATATTTTATTTAAAAACTATTTTTTGTCAATTTTGACACTATTTGATATATGATTTTTGTGAAAGTCATAACAGAATTATATGTTCGAACAAAGTTGATTAAATCAACACTAATATATCATAGTAACCTATAAAATTAGTGTAATTCATAAAAAGTCTCAAATTACATTTATTGTGGTGTTTATAACATCAATTATGTCAATATTTCATTAATAAGATAATTACTGCATCACCATTGTGTCATAAATAAATTAAATTATTTAATGTCTAAAAATTACAAATAAAATACCATTATGTAGGAAATATTTTTATCTTTATAATGAATATTTATAGTCGAATTTATCTTATGTATACCCCATATTAAAAATTCTTTACTTATTAAACTTTGATTTTAACTATTTTAACCCTTCTTTAAATAAATTAATAATAAATGTCCTAATCTAATCCAAGTGGGCCTAAATGGTCATATTTTATTCCTAAGTTTGTTTTTGGTCGAATTACACTTGTCCAATAGAATTAGGACATGTTTTAGGGTAATAGTAATATCATATTTACCCTTAGTTACCCTATTTACTATTAACCGTGGTAAAAAAAAGTAAAAAGTTACTATTCACCAAAAATTATTTTCATCTCATTGAACCACATTTTAGTCCTTGATATTAACCGTGTCTGTCGGATTTTCGAAATTCCATTCACAGAAGCGGTAAAATTAAGTTTTATGAAAAATTTAGTTTTTAAAGTACCACTTAGTGGTTTCACTATTCATCAAAAAATGAAAGTTTTCAGAAAAATACCAAAATTTCACCCTAGGCTAATTTCGATATTCTGAGTCCAAAAATGAAGTCCATTTTAAATAATAAAATTTATAAAATTTCAAAAGGTGGTTATTACTATTCATAACGGCTAGTTTTAATAGCATATTGTTGTTTAGTGAAACCCGATATTGCGTACGACGCAAGCTATCGAGGAAGGTCGCGATTGCGTGTAAAGCAAGCCAAGAAAGTGTTGTGTAGAAAAAGATTCATTTGATGATTTATATAACATAAAAGTCTCGGGTGTTACATTCTACCCCCCTTAAAAAGAATTTCGCCCTCGAAATTCGTCACTTTGTAACAAACAGATGAGGATACTTCTCCCTCATCATATCCTCAAGCTCCCATGTAGCTTCTTCAAGTTGGTGGTTCCTCCATAAAACTTTCACCAATCGAGTGGTCCTGTTTCGTAGGACTTTTTCGCTACGATCCAGAATCTCTATCGGCTGTTCTTCATAAGAAAGATCTTGCTCCAGCGGTACAACTTCTGAGCTGAGTACATGTGAAGGATCAGGTATGTACTTTCTCAGGAGAGATACATGGAACACATCGTGGACTTGAGAGAGATTCGGTGGAAGCGCCAATCGGTAAGCTACCTTCCCAACACGATCCAGTATTTCGAAAGGACCGATATATCTAGGGCTCAACTTCCCCTTCTTTCCAAATCTCATAACCCTCTTCCAGGGAGATATTCGTAAGAACACTTTATCACCCACTTCAAACTCTAGGTCTTTTCTTCGGTTGTTGGCACAACTTTTCTGTCGACTATGAGCTGCTCTTATGTGTTGTTGAATAGATCTAACCTTTTCTGCCATTTCATCAACGAGATCAGGTCCTAACAGCTTTCTTTCCCCAACTTCATCCCAGCAAGTTGGAGTCCTGCATTTCTTTCCATAGAGAGCTTCATAAGGAGCCATCTGAATACTGGAGTGAAAGCTATTATTATAAGAAAATTACACCAAAGGTAGTTGTTGATCGCAACCTCCTTTGAAATCCATAGAGCAAGCTCTCAACATATCTTCTAGGGTTTGAATTGTTCTCTCAGACTGACCGTCTGTCTGGGGATGATAAGCAATGCTGAAACTCAACTCTGTATCCAGAGTATGCTGAAGACTTCGCCAGAACATCGAGGTAAATCTCGGATCCCGATCAGATATAATAGAAAGTGGTACTCCATGCAATCTTACCACTTCCTTTACATATATCCTGGCAAGATGATCTAGAGAGAAATCCTCTCTAATAGCAATGAAGTGTGCAGAATTTGTAAGACGATCAACTATGACCCAGATAGCATTATTGCCTTTGGATGTTTTAGGAAGTCCTGTGAAAAAGTCCATAGTGATGTTTTCCCATTTCCATTCGGGTATGGGTAATGGTTGTAACATCCCCTTATACTTCTGTCTCTCAACTTTAACTTGTTGACAAACCAAGCATCGAGAGAAATATTCAGCAACATCTCTTTTCATGCCATCCCACCAAAAGTACTCTTTCAGGTCCCTATACATCTTCGTGCTTCAAGGATGAATAGAGAATGACGAACTATGAGCCTCATCCAGCAGCTCCTTCTTTAATTCGGGGATGGGAGGAACAGAAACCCGATTCCTGAACTTTATTATCCCATCACAATCAAGGTTGAATTCAGGAACATTTCTCACCTTCTTTTGTAACTCTACATCTTCTTTCTATGCCTCTTTAATCTTCACATGTATAGATGTTTGAACATTCATTTGAGAAAGATAAGATTTTTCCCCTTCCATTATAATTCCAAGATCCATCCTTTGTAAATCCATAAATATTGGATCTTTTGTGATCCTCATCATGGATAAACTAGCATGGTCTTGTCGACTGAATGCATCTGCCACCTTGTTTGCTTTCCCAGGGTGGTAACGGATTGAGCAGTCATAATCCTCATCTCCAACCATCTTCTTTGGCGCATATTCAGCTCCTTTTGTGTGAAAATATACTTTAAACTTTTATGATCAGTATAAATATCACACCTTTCACCATAAAGGTAATGCCTCCAAATCTTTAATGAAAAGATTACCGCAGCCAACTCCAAATCATGTGTTGGGTAATTTTGCTCATGGATTTTCAACTGTCGTGAGGCATAAGCTATCACCATATCATTTTGCATAAGAACACACCCCAATACCTTCTTGGATGCATAACTGTAGATCACAAACCTTTCTCCACTACAAGGCAGTGTGAGCACAGGTGCACTGGATAACCTTCTTTTCAACTCCTTGAAATTCCTTTCACATTCGTCTGTCCAGACAAACTTAACTCCTTTCCGAGTCAACTTGGTGAGTGGATTAGATAATCGTGAAAAATCCTTTACAAAACGTCGATAATATCCAGCCAAACCAAGAAAACTTCGGATATCAGTTACTGTTGTTGGTCTTGACCATATTTCGATAACCTCTGTTTTTGCTGGATCCACAGATATCCCCTCTTTTGAGATTATGTGACCCAAAAATGCAACTTTTTGAAGCCAAAATTCACACTTGGTAAATTTGGCATAAATCTTCTCCTTTCTCAGGGTCTTCAATATAATTCTCAAGTGATCTTCATGCTCTTCCTTGCTCTTTGAATAGACAAGAATATCGTCTATAAAGACTACCACAAATTGATCAAGATAGTCTCTAAATACTCTATTCATTAGATCCATGAAGATAGCAGGGGCATTAGTAAGACCAAATGGCATCACTATAAATTCATAGTGTCCATACCTTGTACAGAAAGCCGTCTTTGGTATATCCTCCCTTTTGACCCTTAATTGATGATACCGTGAAAGAAGATCAATCTTGGAAAAGTATTGAGCTCCGCGTAGTTGGTCAAATAAGTCATCAATGCGTGGGAGAGGATATTTGTTCTTGATAGTGATCTTGTTATGTTCTCGATAATCAATGCAGAGTCTCATTGATCCATCTTTCTTCTTAACAAATAGAACAGGTGCTCCCCGTGGTGACGCACTAGGGCATATGAATCCCTTATCAAGATTCTCTTGGAGTTTCTTCTTCAATTCCTGCAACTCAATTGGGGACATTCTATAAGGTGTCTTTGAAATAGGCAAAGCACCCGGTATGAGTTCTATTGAAAACTCAACTTCACAATTTGGTGGAAGACCCGGTAATTCCTCCAGAAAGACATCATCAAACTCCCGTACAATGGGCATATTCTTAATCGTGAGTTTCTCACCAACCATTTGAGATAAATAACCTTTATTTAGTGGAATCAAGACCCATAAGATGGAAGGAATTTCCACTAGAAGGTTATATTCATCCTTGCATCGATAGATGATCGTAGATTGATCTGGAATATGAAATGTCACTTCCCTTCTTTGGCAATTGATATGAGCTCCATGTAGAGAAAGCCAATCCATGCCAAGAATCAGATCAAATTCCACTAAAGGAAGGATCACAAGATTTGCAGGAAGCACTTTCCCACAAACTTCGATCGGATAAGAATTATAAACTTTTGATGCGACTGTTGTGCCATTAGGTGTTGTCACAGCTAACTCAACATCTAATTTTTGAGGTAATACGGTGATACCCTTAGAAAATTTTTCAGAAATAAAAGAGTGGGTGGATCTAGAATCAAATAAAACATTTGCTACTTTAGAGTGGATGGTAAGTGTACCTTTCATCACTTCGTTATCGTACTCCACATCGCTGATAGAAATTTCATGTGACATTCCTTTGTCTTTAGCCTTAAGATTTTGTTGACGTCGACCATCATCATCAACCCTTGGATTTGGGCATTGATTGGCATAATGCCCCATCTCCTTGCACTTGAAACATTGAAGTGTAGTAGGTTCATTCTGTGTATCCCTTCTTTTGTTTGCGTCATTATACATCTTCTTCCCATTATCACGGCATTCAAATGCCCGATGACCTTCTTTTCCACATTTAAAACATTTACTTGTCCCTTTTAGACAACTCCCTCCATGTTTCTTTCCACACTTTGAGCATAAGGAAAAGCTCATCTTCTTTTCCCTGTGCTCTTTAGATTTTTCTTTGAATTCCATCTTCCTCTTCTTATCAAACCCATGTGACTGATGGGTTACTCCAATCTCCATCTCGACCTTGAGAGCACATCGAACGATTTCCTCGTAGCTATTGAAGTCCCTTATGGCTAACGCCCTTCGAAGACTTGGTTTTAAGCAACTAAAGAATCGATCGATCTTACTCTCAGGTTGGATAATAATACCAGAAGCGTACCTTGCAAGTCTTGTAAAATTTGCTTCATAGGTACCAACAGATTCATCATCCCTTTGCTTCAGTTCAAGGAACACTTTCTCCATCTTTGTTCGGAGAATACGAGGGAAGTACTTATTGAAAAATAAGTTCTTGAACTCGTCCCATTCCATGGACTCAATTTCATCCCTTTGCCTCATATTCTTAATAAGATTCCACCATTGATCAGCATCTCCTTCCAAACGATACACTGCTAGGATGACTTTATCATGTTTAGAACATTGAAGAACTGAAAATATCTTTTCAATAGTACTAATCCATTGTTCAGCAACTAATGGATCAGTAGACCCGCTGAAAGAATGTGGACGCTGCCTCATGAAGGATTCAACAGAATGTTACTCCTTCCTTTGCTCATTTGGAAGTCCTGCATGATTCATATCTTGAGAAAGTTGTGTGAGCATGGCTACAAGATTTTTCATTCCAGCTCCCATATCGTTTGGTTGCTCAGGGGGGACAATCATTGCATTTCCCATCGCATTCCGCATTAACACGGTTCCTTCGGGTTCCAGCCATTGACTAAAACCAAGAAGAATAGTGTGAGCAACACTAATTATAATAGCAAAACCACATAATTCAAGAATAAAAATTTCATTCTTAAGGTCTTATCCTAGGTTATTCAAGGCCATTTCTAAAACACTAAGATTGTGTTCTATGCTTAGACTTATCCTTAGGGTTCTTACTAAGGCTTTCACATCCTAGTTTCCAAAGGTTGACTATACCTTTCCTCTGATACCAACTATAATGACCCATACTTTACATACATTGATAATACTTCAAAATTTAAGCACACTTATTACAACATATGACAAAACCACATAGGACCGTATAGGTATAGTGTCTTTAGAAACTGGGAAACATAAACAACTGGTTTATAAATATTCTACAGTGTCTCCCATTTATTTCATCATATCTAGGGTCCCTTTTAGTATATTCTACTTAATATCCATCTTCCTGACCTGGGGAAAAGAAAACATAAAAGGGTGAGCTCAAATGCTCAGCAAGGGCAAATAAAGGAAATAAAAATCATATCATATCTTTTTGAAAATCATAACCTGCAGAAGAGATCATAAAATCTTAACATGGAATAAATCATAGAAGTGAAAATGAGATCCCCATAATCATAACATGAAACTTGAAACCTTGTGGCATGCACACATAATCATGGAAAATCATTTCTTGTTAGTCATGACTCATTGCCAAGACTATCTTAGTGGACAAAGTCCCTTTCTGAACCGAGTCACCCTCGTTCCAGTCCTGTTTTACTGAACCGGTATAACCTACCGTTCCAGCCATGTCTATCTCATGAGATATAAAATCTTTACCCAATGCATTGGAGGGAGATATAGGTCCCACCCATCTTATAATGAATCCTTTCTTATGTGTGCCACATAATCATAAATCATACATCATTGCATAACCCATGTAATACAAATTGAAATCTTAAACATCATGACATCATAAAACAATTCATACAAGATAAAGGAATTCATAAAAATGTTTCCATCACAACATAATCAAATCCATGTAATAGTAGGGGTAAAAACAGAACCCTTTTATTATCTTAGATGGAAAATAATTTTGATAAAATACTTGAACTTCATTCTTGAGGAAAATATCCTTTCTACTTAAAAAACACTTTTCCTTTCTTAACATGTCATACAATTTTAAAATAAAAGAAGTTGATTAAAAATAAACTTGAATACTTGTAAAGGAAGCTTCTTGGAAATAATTTTTTAGAAATCCATTCATGCCGTATAAGTTAAAAAAACATTCTTCATACTTTTGTCGGAAAAGTCAAAAAGTACCTCGTACGAAAAACGACAAAAGATTCCTTTCATATCCTTTACTAAAAACTCAACAAAGGGTAAAATTGGAATTAAACAATTGTATGTGGATGGAAGTAATATTACATATTGCGTAAACATGGATGTGGATGATAAAATACACCCCAGTAAATACCAAAGTATAAACAATCTCGGATAAAAATGAGATTGTGATATTTCCCTTACCTTAGTTCAAATTTGCTTTGTACGTGTCCGAAGCTCCTGTATAATGGTTTAAATAATGTTATTGACTTATTCCAGAATCATACATACTGATATGATATCATATATGGTCATATTCTTAGCTTCTTGATAGTAATATTTCATTGTTACTTGTTACTCGGGTCTTTATTGCCTTTTGTTCTTATGCGTGTTTTGCCTAATACATTCTTATTCTTCTTTTAAGGTTATAGATACCTTATATCCAAAATGGTATTAGTGTAACATATATCATATTTATTCATTCAATTCATTTATATAATTACTATGTAATGATGATCATGTAGAACGAGTCGCATCACATCGTGGAGACGGTATTCCGTACGTACGCACGAGTGATGATATCGTTCCTATGATCGTGGAACTGTATTGGAGTATATATATATTATTTCAGTATCAATATTACTTTATAATAATCATAAATAGTTACTCATTACACCATTATACCCATCCTTGTAAAGTGATGGTGGAAAAATAGATTACACCACGGCGTGGAGACGGTATTCCGTACGTACGCATGCGCGGTGATTTCATTTTTCCGTAGGATGGATAGAAGGTGAATTAGGGTTGTTTCATATTTATAATAACATATCAGTATGTAAGTAATACTGATGTTATTACTTTATTATGAAACAACTAAATAAGAAGAAGTTGAAGAAGAAAGAAATTGAAATGATCGGTAATGGATATTACCTCTTCTTTGGAACGCCTCTTTGAATCCTCCACATAGGGAACTAAGATTGGTCTTTGAAGAAGACCAGTACCTCTAGGATTATTCTAGGGAAGTGGAGAGGAGAAAATGGCAGGGGTTGGCCGAGCTTGAGTGCTCAAATTGGTGTGAGGAGGAGGGGGAGGAGGTGCCCTTTTATAAGGGAGGAGAGGGGCACCTTAGGAATATCTCAAAATATTATTTTATATTAAAGTCAAAATCGGTTTATAATGGTTCCAAAGGGTCTTATTTCGAAGCTAAAGTGGGGATGCGTCGAAATCCTATCAACCAATAGGATTTAGAAAATTTTAGGGTATTATTTTAACCTTATCAATTAGATTTAACTCTAAGTTAAATAATTTAACTTTTACCATGTCTTTTTGTTTTCTTTCACTATATGGTTAATACACTTACTATAACATGCCAAACGAACCCCAAATTGTTTATTATTAATATATATATCCTTATCTAAGTCATTTGGCCGAACCTTAGATTTTTTAGGAATAAAATAACAATTAATAATATAATATTTTATTTAAAAACTATTTTGTGTCAATTTTGAAACTATTTGATATATGATTTTTGTGAAAGTCATAACAGAATTATATGTTCGAACCAAGTTTATTAAATCAACACTAAAATATCATAGTAACCTAGAAAATTAGTGGAATTCATAAAAAGTCTCAAATTACATTTATTTTGGTGTTTATAACATCAATTATGTCAATATTTCATTAATAAGATAATTACTGCATCACCATTATGTCATAAATAAATTAAATTATTTAATGTCTAAAAATTACAAATAAAATACCATTATGTAGGAAATCGTTTTAGCTTTCTAATGAATATTTATATTTGAATTTATCTTATGTATTCCCCATATTAAAAATTATTTACTTATTAAACTTTGATTTTAACTATTTTAACCCTTCTTTAAATAAATTAATAATAAATGTCCTAATCTAATCCAAGTGGGCCTAAATGGTCATATTTTATTCCTATTTTTGTTTTTGGTCGAATTGCACTTGTCCAATAGAATTAGGACATGTGTTAGGATAATAGTAATATCATATTTACCCTTAGTTACCCTATTTACTATTAACCGTGGTAAAAAAAAGTAAAAAGTTACTATTCACCAAAAATTATTTTCATCTCATTGAACCACATTTTAGTCCTTGATATTAACCGTGTCTGTCGGATTTTCGAAATTCCATTCACAGAAGCAGTAAAATTAAGTTTTATGCAAAATTCAGTTTTTAACCTACCACTTAGTGGTTTCACTATTCATCAAAAAATGAAAGTTTTCAGAAAAATACCAAAATTTCACCCTAGGCTAATTTCGATATTCTGAGTCCAAAAATGAAGTCCATTTTAAAAAATAAAATTTATAAAATTTCAAAAAGTGGTTATTAATATTCATAACAGCTAGTTTTAATAGCATATTGTTGTTTAGTGAAACTCGGTATTGCGTACGACGCAAGCTATCGAGGAAGGTCGCGATTGCGTGTAAAGCAAGCCAAGCAAGTGTTGTGTAGAAAAAGATTCCTTTGATGATTTATATAACATAAAAGTCTCGGGTGTTACACATGTAATATTATATTCTTCCACCGTTACCAATCTTTAACCTATACTCACCACTTCCCACCTCCAGTTAACTCAAACATTGTTAGACCGTGATTTATAATCCCTGTATGAAAACTATTCATGAAAATATGACATCCTAGACATTTTTTCACCATGATTTCTACCCTTTCTCAAATAAGGAATGTGACATTACATTCCTGAATCTTTTGATGGCCCACACCACATGACTCGAAACCTCATGACGTTGTGACCAATCCTCCCAACTGAAAGAAAATTTTCTCTAGTGTGATGGAACCCTCCTTGTACAACATTATCTTTAATTATAACCCCATTTTCAATACGTTTGAGTATTTATAAATCCTTTATATCCCTTAGAATATGGTGGCATACCCACTCTACTTGACCATGCATGTAATTCCTAAAGTCCCGTGTATAAATGACATTAAATTACCAACTAGAGGCATCTCCTCCTTGTAGGTAGGGAACTCAAATCCATGTGAGCCTCAGTGATACCATGTTGGAACCCAACATCTTAGGGTTTTTTGGGTCATTGCTGGTTTGTCTTCCCCATTCCACTCACAAGCACCGAAAACACTATCATAGAACTTATCATCATAGGGTGTTATGGGTCATCCTTATTTTTTTTATTCCATTACATTTTCATAAATTCTTAATCATAAGAACATGATTTAGATGGACCATATTCCAAATATCTATGTGGTATCAACATCCCCCTCATGTTATCATATCCAAGAAGCAAGACATTAAAATGCATAGAACTCTAAGTCCTAGAAGCAAGAATATGACCTAAATATCCCCCAAAGTCTAGACTGTAAGACTCTAAACTACATATCATCTCATGTCCTAATAGAAAGACTCTAAACTTTAGCACATATCAAATATGATTAGGAAGACTCTAAAGTTCATAATATCTCATGTCCAAGTAGAAGGACTCCAAATAGCACCACATCTCATATTAAAATAAAAATACTCTAAACTGAAAAGCATCTTATGTCATGGAAGGTATACATTAAATGGTATAATATTTTTCACCCTTACCTAATGATGTTAAAATTTATGAAGACATCCTTACTACAAGATGAAAAACTGCACCAAAAATGTTACTGCATAAATAGTACACTAGCAGTAGATGGTTTGAGTTGGAAAACTCTAAACTATAACAGAACAATGGTCTATATTGAAGGAACATAAAAACCCAATATAAAGAGACATAATTCTCTCCATAATGAAAACCCAAATTGTGAACCCTGGTAAAAAGTTGATTCTCTAATCACTGGACATTCACTTTGTGTGATCCAGTAAAAATTGAACACTCTATAAAATGGAAAAGGCATAAGACCTTTTAAGTTAGAAACTCATCAAAGGGAGACCTAAGTAAAATCCAAGTCAATTCCTATTAATATTTCCCCACCAGATGCTAAAGAAAAAATATAAGGAAACCTAAAAATAAAAATATACAAAGATTCTATTGATCATTATGTTTACATATTAAAAATAAATATATGCTCTCTATGTCTAACAACTTGGGAAATAATTAGAGGATTCCCCCCCCCCTCCGAGACATTTATATTCTACTGAAATTATTATTTTAAACCAGGTGATCTTAGGACAGTCGAAATAGATATATCAAATAATAATCTCATGTTAGTGGACATTCCAAAAAAATTCTCCAGGGAAATCAATTTTCATTTAATAATACAAACCAAAGTTTTTTGGTTTGCAATGTATTATAAAGATATAGGTGTCATTGATGATCTATATGATATCATGTTAATAACAACCCATGAACATCATGAATGAAAGAAATATTTACAAAAAAATTATCAGATGATTTATTTATTGGTATCATTAAAAAGGGATGAATATCTACATTATTCAGCCTCTCTAAGGATTCTATCAAAAAAATTATAAAAATATTCTAAAATTTGATCATTTGAATCAACAAAATCATCCATAGTCTAGTGATAAATGTTGATTTAGTTCTAAAATGTTGTATTCCCCACTTCATATGTTGTTTTCTGAGGATGAGTTTATTTGATAAAATTTAAAAACTCCTCAACTCTTCTCAACATATTCTTTAATAAGTATAATTGCATCGAAAGAACACACTTTGAGTGAGCTATGATGTCATCTTGTTTTTCTCTCATTACTGTCTTGTCATCCATCTAGTTGTTCTGCTGAGAGGTTATATGAGGTCTTTATTCCATCACCTATTAGGGGTCCTTTATTAATTAAACCAAGGGAGTACCATCATCAAAATTGTGAAAGAACCCATTGATACTATCCAATTGTTGTTGGGTCAGGATAAGTTTTCACGTGATATCATAAAATGGTTGATAATAAAATATACCTTCCCATGTATCATAAATGAACTAGACAAGGCATTACACAAGGCTATGAAACACCTTCAAGGGAGTCTCGATAATCACAGAATGTATTTTCATCCATATTTTCCTTCAAAATATTAAGTCTTATATAACCACTGCGGTGGGTGTGATGGAAGGAGGAATGGTTGGATAACTAGGAGAAGAATCAAGAGAGTATCTTTTGTTTTCAATTATCTTAATTGATGTATTATATTTCACATATATTGAAGGGCCAAGATCCTATAAAAATCATTCCCACTAATCAGACATACATTAATAGGATGAGAACACTTACTAATAAGCCTACCCATGTCTTGAATCCACTCCATTTCTACTACATATAAGGTATTCAGTGAAGCATAAGTTATTACACCTTAAAAAGAAATTTAAATCAGTACAACACCCAGGTAGTCTTCCCCCCAAACTGGGAATATTCCTAATATAGGATGTTATATGCACTGAAATGCAGAATAATAATCTCATCCTTTTTGTCTTCATACACCAACATAAGCCTGAATTGGCTGATACACCTGGGATGTCATTATACCCTCAAAATTTCTTAATTGAGAGGATAAATCATTTGAATACATCTAAATAGGAAAGAAAACTGATAAGGGATATATGGATCTCATATAATTAGCTCACCTATATAGGCCATAGGAACCCCATCCTAGAAAGAGATTTTATGTGAACGCTCATCAAGAGATCCACTACCATTATAAAAATTATCCCAGTCAGTGTTGTATAGGGTATGAATTTCAAATTATTATTTTGGCTCAACATATTAATAATTTCATCAAGGCCTAAAGTTATATACTCAGCCTCATAAAATTTCAACATCTTGGGGTGGAACAAATCATTAGGGACCCCATTAGTGTTATGATATTTTTAACAATGTAATTGTACTCCTATGCAGCCGAATAAGAGCAGGAATTGGCCTCCAATACTAATGGGAATGTTACCTTGATGGATTTGGACAAGGAGTTGGTAGATGAAATTTATATTCGATAAATCTAGGCTAACAATGCACCCATATTCTAATTGGGCTTCCATCACAAACTTGCCTACTCAAATTCCCAAGTGTGGATCCCCATCCATGAAAATTCAACCGTCCAGAAACAAGGATAAAAACCCTTCTATACGAATTCTTGGGGATACCTTTGGTATCTCTTGGAATCTCCATGTGTTATACTCTCCAACCACAAGGATTTCCTAATAAGAGCGTGTGCTATCAAAAAACATGTTGGTAAGGGAGCTGATTAGGGTTTATAGTGTTTGGGAGAGTCACACTATGGTATTAGAAGATGATAAACTAGCCCTTAAAGGAAATGAGAGATTATAGTTTTATATATTTTCTTAAATTCTTCATTAGGATGGTATGAATTCCCTTTTCCAATATCAATATTGGTGTGGGGTCCTCCCAAACATACATAGTATGAAGAAACTCGTAAAACATATCCCCAAGAAGGGATATCTCTCCAAGATGGTAAATGTCCCAAAGGGTGATCCCTGTATCTCAATGCAACAAATAAAAATAATTAGTTTTAGGAAAATAATGGATAATGATCTATTTAATATGTTTCAACTTATGATACATGACAAGATATTAAATACAAGTTTCCTCATAAAGATGAATAGGGTGTAAGTTGTTCAAGAATTGTGAATAGCTCTGCCTAACCAAGAATGTACATTCCCATTCATTGGAAAATTTACCTATGGGCCGCAAGTCCCACTCGGAGCTCCAAAAACATCTCTAAGTATTCAATTAGTAGATGAGTATTCTCGAATAACATTGAGATATTATATGGTGGAAAATTTCAGAACCATTTAGACCTCATGGAGATTTCACTAGCATTTTAGAAAACCACTAGGACCATGCTATGAGAAATTTATTGTCTCCAGAATTCATCGATTGAATACTTTCGGGCGATGTTGACATCAAGTCTGATAGAAGGTTTTAATCAATTGATTGAATGACAACATTATTCAGTATACCAAATATATATCAAAGAAGTCAATGTGTTGTGGGATAGATCTAGATTCTAGGAATGAGTAACCCCTTCAATTTATCATTGGTAGATAAAATGGTATATCAAGGGTTAGGATTTTGATTCTTAGTAACCATATCCCTCATTCCAATTACATTGGAATATGTTTGAGAACTGGAAGCCACTTGTATAAAAAACAAGGAGCATATGTCATATGAGCGATGAGATAATGTCAAAATAGGTGCCTGAATCCAATTTCTTCATGATAATCACATGAACCATGAATGGATTCTCAATCACATGACCTAATGTGGGTCTTAATAATATCATGACCCATGGAGTATCTTACTACTACACGATCTATTATAATAATTGTGATTGTGTAACCCTGAGATGGTAATGCAGAATATGTAATGATCAAGTGATCACATGACTAGTAATGTAGATCATGTGAATCCTACATGACAACTATCTAACTGGGAGCATGTGATAAGGTTCAATTAAAGTTATCTTGAGATGATATGTAGGTTTTTTAACCAATTATTCAAGATGAGGGAAGTCATGCGGTGAGGTCATGTGATCAAATCTCATGAGGCATTCTTATGATCTATTCCTACCTAGAAGTATTGAAAAATAATTATTGAAGTGAGGAATTGTGAAGAAGTCTTGAGATAAGAGAAAACAAAATATATCTAGGAATTCATGTCACCAGGGGAATTAGCCTCCCCCTTACCACATTATTCATATGACATCACATGTAATGCCAAAGGAAACATGGAAGACAAAACACTGCTCTAGACATTTTTTAATAGAAGACTAAAGGACTGAGGTAGGCCTTTACTCTCCACATATCTTAGTCCTTATCCCTACAGACCTTGCATCAAAGGGAGTTCATTTTTTAACACCCCCCAAATGATCATCGATAAATCTAGATATAATAAATACATGAAACATGTGTATTATTCTCTCCAAAAATAAATGGAAGTAGCATCATGAGTATATGAATTCCATGTGGTCAAATAATGTGTATAACATAGCCTCCAGATGGGAAAACGATCGCATGACCTTGGAAATTTAGTGTGAATAGGTCATGAACTACGCATTATTAATCTACGCTCATGTGAATCCCCACTGAAAAACCATATTATTCTTAAGAATATTTCTAATAAAACACTAATGATTGTGAAAAGGCTATTAGATGAGTTCCTTCAATCATATATCCTGTCAATCGATAGATTCTTAAAAATACCCCAAATTCCCCTTATAAAATAAAGGTAGAAAAATGTATAGGCTTCATGTGATGGAGAGTTACATTGATTTTCATGTGATGTGCTTATGTGATTCATGAGACCTCGTGGAGCTGCAAGAGACATGTAAACCTTGTCATGTGAAATCATGTTGGTGTGTTCCCGTCATCATGTGAAGGACCTCAAAATTTTCCATTTTCTAATTTTATTCCTATTCATCCCCACAAATACGTGGAGGGATTTTTTGTGACAACTCTCGCACACCACAGAAAGATCAAAAATTGATCATGTTATGAATCAAAGAAAATCAAAGTGACTTTTAATGAATATTTTGGTATTACATTATGAGATCATCTACTAATAATGTGACACCATGATAGAAAACCAATAATAAGATCCATAAGTCTTGTAATATAAAGAATAAAAAATATAAAAAGGTGGAAGACACTTTCGAAGGGAAGATAAATTGATTTTCATGAAAAGCTGTTATGTGACTCATGTGATCTCTATTAATCAAGTAAAGACCCTTTGAAAATCCCTATTGATCTCGTGAGAGACCCCTAAAAAGATTTTTTGATATAACGAAGGTTTATTGCATGCCATGTTAATCTCAAAAAGGACACATACAAATCATATTTAATTAAACAAAATATTTTCGACATGAATCTTGATCTCATAAAGACTGAAAAACATTCCAACTCAATGATTAAAATACCATTTGACATGTCAGTATGATTAGGTAAAATATTTTTAATGATCTAGGAACTAATAAATTTGGTGCTAATGAATTATTCGCAGGATTGATGTTTAACATTCAATGCATTGGATGACTTACGGCCAGATCATGAGAAGCATGTAATGTGATACACACTCCATCATCTGTATCTCATATCTATAGTGTACATGTCATAAAAGATGACATAGAACTAGGGTATATATTCCTTTAAATTCCTCTCCCTTGGAAAACATTAGACTGTTCCACACAAAAGATGCAAGGAATACTCATGGGAGCATTGATGTGGAAACTTATCATAGTGGGAATCCATGTGATCGCAATAGTCTTATAACATGTGAAACTCATGGAATGACTTGAGGATTATGTAGAATGAATATGTTATTTGCATGATTTTCAAATTTATCACATGATGAAATTATAGTGATCTTGTCAGATTATGTGATGGAGTTCCAACATATCTATTTTGTCACATGAAACCTCAATAAGTTAATTCTTCGTGAACCTTGTGGCATATATTCAATAAATATGGAAAAATATGGAAGTCTTATAAAAATATGGATACTCTAAAGAATCATGTAGTTTTCATAACTTATCTATACCATGTCAAATCACCAGGGAATGTCAACCAAATCTTTTTAATTCCATTGGACATGTCAACCAAGCCTTGCTATGTCCTCTGCACATGTCCCCCAAGTCCTGTAAAGTCCTCCAGACATGACAACCAATTCTCGAAATGTACTTCAGAAATGTTTCCCAAGTCATTTGAATTCCTACAGAGATGTGAATCAAGTCTTGAGAAGTTCTAGATACATGTTTCTGACATCTTTTGGAGTTATATGGACATGTTGACCATGTATTTTGAAGTCCATTTTACATGTCTCCCATGTCATGAAAATTATTCTAGACATGTAGACCAAGCCATGGGAAGCCTTCTAGACATGTCTCCAAATTCATGTGAAGTCCTTTAAACATGTCTACCAAGTCATAATAAGTCCTCAATACAAGTCATCCATGTCGCAAAATATCCATCCATCATGTGAGAAAAGTCATGAGACATCCTTCCAACATTCCATCCTTGATCACATGATACTGTTGGACTTGTCTACATAGATCACATGAATAATCTTTGAAATTTCATCTGAGTCATGAAATAATTCTCTATATATGTCATAAAGATCATGTGATAGGCCTCTGAATTTTCTACTTCAATAATGTAAATCACCCTGAGACTTTTAACCCTTGTCAGACAGATACTCGGGACATGTCAATCAGACACCTTGGGGAACAATCACTTTATATATTAGACATATTCATACACACCCCAAACTGAACTACATGGATTATGATTCCTTATATAAACATGATATGTAGGACACCTTCCAATGTCTTGAGTTCTAAATGGAATCAATCGTGATATAATTCCCTCTATATTTTAGACACTCTAACCCACAAGACCCAAACTCACTTATGGTTTTATCATCCTTCCTCATACATCTGTATATTGAGAAGAAAAATTAATTATGATAACTCTGATTCCCATCTAAACATAATCCATAGGATACCTTCTTAATTCTTGAGCTACAATAGAAATCCACCTCAGAGTAGGTATTTTCATATCTCATACATTATAACACAGTAGACCCAAACTCTCATATGGTTTTATCATTCATCCTCATCCATCAGTGAACTGGAAAGCTAAGTAAACTATGAAGACTCTAATTCCAAATGTAGTGAGGATATGTAAGATACATTTCTAATTCTTGAGATCTTTATAAAACACTCCTCTAGGACCACCATATTACATAAGTCTGATGACCATATGTGGTGAGATAAATCACTTTATATCCCTTGTTTATCACATCGATCATAGCTCACATGAGCTTATGGATTTGAAACAATCATATCATTCACATTATGAATTTCCTCTAGCTAGATCAACCTCGGTGTGTTGTATCTTCTCAATGGAACGATACGAATGCCCCCATACAATGGAATCCACCTCACTATAAGTCCTAAAGGTATATATATATTGGTAAACCATTGGGAGATAACCCTCATGGGAATTAATTATCCATCACCACCCTTCAGTGGGTTGAGGGTAGATCTAACCATGATGACTCTGAATCATGTTATAAAGGGATTACATTAGACACCTTCCTAAGGTTTGCACTTAATAACTGGTTCCTAAGTTCCCACATGTATTTCATTTTCATGTGAGGTTAAAATGTATGACATAAATGAACTATGTGTGTTCTGATTCTTATTATAAAAAATGATAGGTAAGATACCATATAAATATTCAATCACATCCTTAAATTACTGATCACCCCTAGATGGAAGTAAACACTATAGTTCCTTGTTATATGGATTTAAAATATTATAATCCTATAATTTCTAATAAATTATTGGAAATTAATAGTTAACCTCGGATATATATAGTTGATATAATTAATAGAAACCCCCCCCCCCTACATAGAGAAATATTTAACACCTGATATTTTTGTTAGGTTAAATGGTTACCTATCAAGATTAATAACAGATTCATGAACATATCATAAATCTATAAGAGATCCTACGTGTAGGAATTAATTATCCTCAAAAGGGTGTGATGATCCCAACCTCTCATCCTCTCGGCCATTGTGAGTTTTTAATTATATTTGGATCTAAAACCCTAAATGTTATCCTGCCTTTGGAAAGAATAATTGTACTAAGTTATATTTTTTGAAACCATTGCAAATTTCTATGAAATATATAAATAGAAAACCTAGTGTGAATGATTTTGCAACTATAATTGAACACCCCACAATCAATCCTCAAATAGTAAAGAAATATGGTTATCCAAACATGAAATAATATAATAAAGGAATAACTAAATAAATATAGGAATCAAGAATTATGTCTCATGAACCCTAGAGATATCCATATTCCACACTTATTTTGAGGCAAACACCTATGAGAAAACTAGACTGGATTCTTATATTTTTCAATTTCTAGAAAAGGCTAACATTTTTTTAAAATTAGTTTTCAATGTAACTATTTCTAAAAACACTAAACCAAAATGTTATCCCAGTTGTGTGATATTATTATGAGATATAATACTAATGTGAAATTTATGCATGTTTATCTTGTGTCATCTTACTTGGTATCGAAGTAAATTTTGTAAAAGTATGATTCTTATTATTGAACCAAGGAGTGTGATTTTGGGGTTCCAAAATTAGTATCAAGGTATATTCTAGTCATTTTTGGCATTAGTTTAGTCATTTTTTACTATGGAAACACAACTTTTATAAAAACATCATGTTTAATTCTAATGTATTGCACTAAATATAATATAACATCTATAAATTTTGGTAAAGCGTTGAGTATATGGTTTTTGAAGAAATGAAATACTTGTCTAGATAAAAAATATTAGAGGATTAACTATAGATATACCAAGGAGGAAAAACCTTAAATGGGTGGATTGATTATTAACTCAATTTTCACCAGATGCATAACAAAGAGGCCTAATTACTCACTTTATTAGACACTACCCTATGATATGATTCGATTGATTCATATTCTCTCTAATGAACCGCTGGGAAGTATTTGAGTATGATTCTTTCTAATTTGGTTATACAATGTAATTGTTAAATGGACATGAAGAACCAATGATTGATTAAATATATTCATTGGTTGAATTTAAAGTATCATATTTTAAAAATGAAGGTTTCATAGGTGTTGAAATATTTATATTGATGTTCTCATATTCATAATTTGGATATTATCATAACATATTTTTGGTATTAGTGTTTGGTTAAAACTAGATCTTGAAAATGATGTTAAGAAAGTTATAAATCTAGAAACCATTCTCCATTATAACCAAATAAGGAATAATAATAAAAGGATTAAAATATTAGTGTATGTATATTATGAAGTAAATGGGGAGTTTCCTAGTCCTACCTAAAGTTGGCTGGTAGATATATTATTATAAATTAATTCTTGATAATCTTAACCATTTTCATTAATGAGTGATATATATATATATATATATATGATATTCTGGTATATTATAAAATTTACAAGGATTATGTGAAACATATATGTATTTTTTTCAATATACTTGCTTTAATTGTGGGGAAATATATATTAAATGGTATGAATAACCTTTATTGGTGATTTTATGAAAACACTATACTTTTTGGGATAGTTATTAAAGAAAACATGATTGAGGTATGGATAAATCATAGCTTCAATATATGATTGATAATTATATAATAAAGGGTTAACTGATTTTGAAAAAATATATGTTTGAATGTATTGGTAACCATGTTATTGATAAATGATTCGGGATTTTTTTTTTGATTTTCATCGCATTTTTTTGGTTATGGTGCATATTGGATGGTTTTTGATTCTATGACCAAGAGATTAACATCATTATATGGTTAATTTTAGCATTAATTTCATGAAGAATATATGATGTAAATATTTTTTAATCTCTTATAGATTAAAATGATTTTGGAAAAGGTGTATTTTTTAAAATTTATATTTCGAGTATATACATTCTTGGTCATATGATTGTTTAAAATTTTAATGTTGTTTGAAAAAATATAAGACATTTAATATAACATGTGATATTAAGGTAGATATCATATTAAAAGTTATATCTTAAATGTTAAATATGTTAATAATACCCTTTCCTATATTTATAATTGCATAATAATTAAATTTTAGAGTGTACAATTTATTTAAGGGGATAGAATTCAAGGAACTATGATTTTTTATCCTTTAGATTAATACTATCTTTAATAGATTATGTCACATGATACACTAACCTAATTAAACACTAGACAAAACTAAACCATGAATTATTAAAATTTCATGATGAATAAAATAATTATTAGATAAAAACATAATAATAAATTAAAATAGTTATATCTTATTATTTTTAATGATTAATATTTTAAAAACAATTCCTTTTAAAGAACCATTTTAAAAAATGTATTTTTATTTACATAATATATAAAATAAATAATAGATGAAAGTTTATTATAATAGGTAATATTAAAAATATTAAAATAATTTGCCAATATTAAATTATTGAAAAATTTACATGGAATGCGATTTAGGGCACTCGAAGATTAAAAATTAATTTTTCTATCAAAATAGTTTTTCCTTACATTTTTTATTTTTAATTAAATAAATAAATATATTAATTTTATATTTTCATTTTAATGAAAATAAATTCATTTTATACTTTATATTTACCAAATTATCTTACAGTTGAATTTTAATATTTTAACCGAAATAATTAATTTTTAGGTTAATGGCTAAAATTACAATTTTCATTAAAATAATTGTGTTTATGACTATATATAGGAGTAACTATAACTTAAAACTTATAAAACATTATTTATTATAAAATAAATATTTCATTATTAAAATTTAATATTTCAAAATACAGAAATGAATTAAAATAACTTACTTTTAACAACATGAGTAATATTTTAAAGTAAAAATTGTTTTTTATTTTTTTAATTAAATATTATTTTTATAATATTTAGAGTTAAATTTATTCTAGACACAAAAAAATTATTTTATTTTTTAATAAACCAATCTATATCATGAAAATAAATTCAAGTTATTAGTTTATCCACAAATAAATTTTAATTTTAAAAATACACTTCCTAAAAAAGGATTTCTACATATTAAATGCACTAATGTTATAATTGGTTTTCTTGAAACATATTAATTTAATATGATAAAATGGGTTTTATATTTAGAATAAGTAGTAAAATATTGTTATAAATTTGTCGATTATATTTATGGGAATTAAAATTAATTTATTTAAAAATAAATTAATTAGCTCAACAAACCCAAAATGGAAAATATGAAAATTATAAGAGTAAAAGACTTAAAACATATTTGATACATGTTGAAAAATGAATGGTTAAGAAATTATCAATATTATATCATTTCTCACTCCATTATTATACATTTTTAGTCTTATTTAGATTTCAATCAGGTTTTTTTCTATAAATTTTAAATATTTACAAAAAAAATTCTTTTATAACCACTTATAAAAGTTGCCTCTCACTATCCCTTCAAGACCCCTTAAAGAATTGAGTTTCCTTATTAAAATTTTCCATTATTTTATTCCCTTATAACCTGGTTTTTTTACTTGGTCCTTTAGTCACATGATATTGATTAATAACCTCCATTTCTAAGGAGTTTTTCAAGGGAATGTTCAATTCCCCAATATGAGTACTTTTTCCATTATTATTTTATTTTAATTCTTATATTCAAAAATATATTTTTCTAATTAATTTAAAATGAAAATATTATAATTTTTATACTGAATTTTATTATTCAATTTTAATAAATATTAACTAACTTTTCCATTTTCTATTCTGAAAAACATAAATGTCGTGCATGCATTATACAAACTATCACCTCCACGAAGCGATGACTTAAATTTTATCCAGTACCTCATATATTTTCTAGTTATAGAGATATATCAAAAAATAAAAATTAAATATATAATATGATTAGGATTATTAAGAATCCAATTATAATCCACCTTTTTCCTCTCAAACTCAACGAAATTAAAAAATTACATGGTTATTGTGCAGAATACCTCCTCTATGATGTAATGTGTCTCGTTTTTTAGATAAATTATTTATTATTTCTTAAGATATATTGAATTACGAATAAGAAAAATCATTATTATTATATAATAATAATATTATTCCCAAAAAATCACTTTCATAATCATATTCTTCCATTAATTATGGTTTGTTTATGTTTGGAGTCAATTTAACCACCTACATGAACAATGATATAAAATAATATCATGAATGACTATAAAAACATAATTAATGAAGCTATATGAATAAAATAATGAAATAAATATTTTATTTTCTCTTTGGAGTGGTAACGTTCATACTAAACTCATTCATATTGATACTGGCATTTGTTTGTTAAAAATCAATGAAACATGCCCATAATCGATTTCAATTTTGTGGTTCGTAACAAAAACAACCATATAATGAAATTTAAAATTTATAAATAATTATAAATAAGAATTTATAATAATATTTATGATCTTTTAATTAAGTTATTTTGGAGAATAATTAAAAATAACACCTCCATTACGAAACTTGTTCAAGAGGTTCAAGATTACCCATACGCGGTATTGTAAATATATAATAGATAAATAATAAGAATATAATTAATAATTATAAATGATGTTTATAAAATCTTGAATATATGAATATGTTTTTGAAATATTTGATTAATATTGAGACAGGTTGGGTTTTATCCTTTTTTTTATGGAAATAAAGTCACATTTGAACTGGGGTTAGAGAGATCACATTACATGGACCATAGAACTAGAGGCACAAAATATTATGAGTAATATATACATGAGGACCATACATGGTCTAAATGAAATATGGATTGTAGGCTTATAATATATGCTAAATTATCTGGCCCATCGGCCCATATTCAACACCCAGCCCACCTTGGCCTAGCTTGGCCCACTTCGTGTGCCCGCACCCACATAACCCATATTACCTAAAACAAATTCATTATTATAAGAAAAGATTTCTTTATAAAATTGAAACTAATTACCCTTTAATATTTTTTATCCTCATTATTTTTCATTTCAAATCACAACCTTAAATGTTTTTTAGTCAAATGTTTCAATGGTTGTAGAGGGTTCTTTATATCAAATTTAGTATCGTAAGAAATATTTCATATTGCACACAATAATTTCATTTATATGGTGTATTAAATTATCAACTGATTTAAAGTATAAAATATCATCCATTTTATGATATTTTATTGTCTATTATATATTCTTTCTCCAAAAATCCATTGATTCTTACAGTACCTTTACCAGGAGGGTTTTTTCACGAATCTCATTTTCAAATATATATTCCATTTTATAGAAAATACATATCGGAAATTTTTATACTTTTATCTCTAAAATATATATACTTTTATTCTCCTTTTTCCTTTGTTGTGTGTTTACTTATCATCCCCCCATTAAATTTCCTCACTAGATCTTTATATATCTATTATAAAGAAATTGACCCTAACTTTTATATTTGGTTGAGAACCTCCTTTTTTCCATGTCAATTTTCATTTAATTATTCTATGTGTGTCCTTATATATGCTTCAATAATTGATTAATTTCATTTTTAGCTACATTAAATTCATTAAATGTTCAAAATGAAATTTTTACATTTTCTATGTGGCTCTTTTTAATCAAAGTGTGAAAAGAAAATATTTTAAATTTTTTCTTTGTAAATAAATTTTCCCAGCACCATTGTCATTTAATATAAACTTTTATCTCAATATTCTCTTGGCTTCTAAGAGAAAATAATTTTTAATTTTTTTATAAAATATTTATTTTAAAATTATTGCATTAAATCAAGTATACTTCTTATTTCCAAAGTGATTTTCTAAAATTCTAAAAAAATATTCAAAACTAAGTTGTTTTCTTTTCGAATATATTGTACTTGATTGAGGAAATTCATAAAATTTTACCATATACATTTTTTATATAGATAGAATATATAATTTTCATTTCTATCAATAAATTATCAATGTCTACATTTTTCATCTCTAACCATCCACTATGAATATGAGTATATTTTCATACAATATATTTTCTTTGTGAATACCCTTTATTCCATTTATTTTAATAAATAACATTATCCTAGATTAAATATATAGATTCATGAAGGAAATTATTAAATTAATTGTATAATTTTATCTATATGAGGTAAATACCATATGCTTCATTGAATGATATTTACCAAGAAGGTTACTAGATATATTTGGATATGTATTTATTTTCCATGGATTGATCATGTTATAACTATTGATAGAATTATAAATTTTTTATTTATGTGATTCCTTTTGCAAAGGATATGAACCTTATTTTATTTCCAAGGGCTATTTATGATATATTTAATAATTTATTTCAAGTGGAATATGTATATATGGATGAATGATGGGTGGGGTCATATATTTCCCTCAAATCCAATAGTTAAATAACTATATATCAATATATAATTATTCAATAGTACGTTTTAGTTCTACAAAATCAACAACATTGATATTTTATTTCATGGATTTATTGTTACTTATATGAATGTTTTTGACACATTAATAAGTTATCAAAATGTTATTCTATCGTGGATCATATTTACTTACTAATGTTTCTACCATTTTAAAGTATACCTTGTTTCATTGATATATGAAAATTTTCATAATATTTTCATAAGTTTCCCCAAGATTTATACAGTGATTTATGATATAAGGTTTATTTGTTATAAAATTATTATATATCTTCATTATACTCATATTTTCATATTATAATAACTAATGATATTATATTATTTTCTCTTATGTTTACCCATATGAAGAATCTGAACTCACCCCTTACTTGAGAACTCTTCCCCCTTTAATAATGTCAAGTGAAACCTATAGGAAGTGTAGAAGGTAATTTAGTGTGGTTAGAATGTGGAAAAATGTTCACATGATTTTGGAAGTAATTTTCTTGTCTTACTGGTTCTTAAAGAAACTAATCCAAAAGTTTCTCTGAGTTGTATGAGATTATTATTAGATGTAATACAAATGTAAAAATTGTTTAATATTATCTTGGATAATATAAAATAGTTTAAATTTTAATTTGTTAAATTGTGTATATTTATCATTGGACCTAGTAGTGTAGGTTTAGATTTCCTCAGTTTTTATCTAAGGGGTGATTTGTTATTTATTGCATTATATATGTTATTTTTTGATAAAAATAGAGGTCTTTAGTCAATCCTCTATGGGATAGTCTCAGGGTTAATTCTATGAATAGGATAACATCCTAAAATTATAGTGATGTTTTGAGTGTGTGGTTTTCATATAAATTACCTACCTATATAAAAAATACATTTGGATCTAGGGTCTGGCATAGATTCTCTTAAGGGTACCAACCCTAAAAAAGGTGTATTGGGTATTAACTCTATCATCACTTGGGGCATGTAAAAACCTCCCAACTACACACCATGTTTGATTATAATAAGGGGTATGCTAAGGTTTATTTAAATTCTATCTAATAAAACATTGTGATGGATTTTCATTCCATATTAAATAATTAGTTTAGAGAACCTAATAGAAAAATCGGTATGGGTAGCCATGGATTAAACCAAAAGATTTATAGGTTGAACAACAATTTTCATATGTTAAAAAGAATTGTTTTATAGGAGATGAATATTCTGAATATTGTATTTATATTCAGATTTATGTTAGTATAATAAAATTCTATTCTTTTAGTATTTTGTAGAAATGTAATAAAAAAATAAAAATGAGAAATGTATGTATTTAGAAACAACTTAGACTTATAATTTAATAAGGTAGTTAATATAAATGGTTTAGAATCATAGTATGTGTATGTTATAATGGAAAATGTGACTTTCTCATTCTTAACTAAGGTTGTTAGGTTCATATCTTAATAGAAATTAATTTTTGATATTGTTTTATATTTTCATTAATGAGTGATATTTATGGATGATATTATCATATATTTAGAAATTTATGAGTATTTTTTTAAACATATAAATATTATCCTTCGTCATATTATCTTTAATGGTTTGCAAAAATATATTTAATGGTAATAATATCTATGAAAAATGGTTTTTTAAGAGGATATATTTTCTATCATAACTAATAAAGAATGCGTGATTAAGGGATTGAAAACTATTAGGTTTAATATACATGTGATATTAATATAATAAATGGTTAATTGATTTTAAAAAAAATAAGATATATTGTATTGTTAACATTAGGATTACTAATTGACTCATGATATATTCTGTGTAGTTAATTTCATTTTTGTGATAATGTTATATATTGTATTATGTTTTATTTTATGACAAAGTGATTAATACTATTTTAGGGTTATTTATAGTATAAATTTCTTTAATAATATATGTTTTCTCTATGATTTAATTTATGGGATATTCATAAGGTTTTAAGAAATATATATTTTTGAGATTATAAAACTGGTGAATAAACATACTTGGGTATATACTTTTATGGAAGGATCATATTTTTTTAGGAAAAATAAGCAACATGTTATAGACAATGAGGGTATGGTATATTTCAAATTAGAAAATAATACCCTATCTTAAATTTATCATTGAATGATGATTAAAATTATGAGGACACAAATAATTAAAAGATGTAGATTATAATGAATATTTTTTTTTAACCGATTAAATGAATATTCTAATCACAAGCTTATGCTAAATTAAACACTAAACTAACACAAAAATAGAATAATAAGAACCATGATATATTAAAATAACATGATAATTATAATCATTATTATATAAAAGAAAATACTCAATTAAAATATTTACATATTTTTTTATTTCATTAATAATTTAAAAGGATGTCTTTCAATGAACCATTTTAAAAAAGTTATTTTATTTCACCTTAATAAATTGAAATGATCATAGTTAAAATTCTATTATAATAGGTAGTATTTAGATTCATAATATAATATTTCCAAAACCAATTATTTACAAATTTAAATGAAATAAGATTAAAAATATGTGATTTTTAAAAAAAATTCCCTTTAAAATCATTATTTTCGAATTTCATTATAATTATCTTTAGGTTATTTTTTTGATTTCTTTATAATATAATTTATTTTTAGGTGAATAGTTAACAACATGGTTTTTACTAAAATCATTTTGTTATGACTATATCAAAATGTTATATAACTTAAAAATTAAAAAAATTATTAATAGATAAATATATATTTATAATGTAAAACTATACATTTTAAAATATTATTATGAATTCATAAAACCAATGTTCAACCAATTATGTAATATTATTTGAAAAAACCTTTTCTACCTTTTCTTTAATTTAATATTATTTTAGTAAAATTTGGTTTTGGATTTCTTTTAATTGCACATAAATTGAATTTTTTTACAATAAACAAATTTATATCATTATAATAAGTGTCATTTGTAATTTTATCCTATAATGTTTAAAAATAAAAATACATGTTTTAAAAAAATAAGTTTTTACTTATTACATGGTCTATTATTATAATTAATGATTTTTAAACATATAATTTGAATTAGATAAAATGGATTTCATTTTTTGAATTATTATTATTAACATATTATAAAATTATGAAAATTTTATTTTTAGAAATTAAATATAAATTACTTATATATATATTAGTTGACTTAGTAAAACCAAAAATGGTAAAAGTAAAAAACCAAAATGTAAAGAAAATTAAAGCATGCTTACTAATGTCTGAAAATGAATGGTTTAGGTATTATCAAGCTTATATTTTTTCATACTCCCTTATTATTTATTTTTTAGTCTTTATGACATGTGAAACATGTCCTATTTTTTTATAATGATGAAATATTTAAAAAAAATTCAATCCTAGAACTTATAAAAATATCCAATTACAACCGCATAAAAACCACTAAAAGAATTAGGTTTCCTTTTGAATAAATTCTATTTTTACCTTCTCTTAGAATAAATTTCATTTTCCTAGAGCCTTTGGTCAAAATTTATTTTCCTATGACCTCCATTTACAAGGAGTCTTTATAAAAAAATCTTAAGTCCTCAATGTCTGTACATTTATCCCGACATCTTCTATTTTACTTATTAAATTCCCAAATATAAATTTCTCATTAAATTTTAATTAAATCAGTATTTTTTGTATAATTAATATTTGTCTTATAAGGGAAAAAAAACTTTTCTACATGTCCCCATTTCTATTAAGAAATCTGAAACCATCAATCATGCATTCTGTGTACTACTACCTCTACTAAGGGTCAACTTCTATTTTTTCTATCCACAAACTCTCTTTAAAGGTTCTCAAGATAGAGTTGAATAATAAATTTATAATATATATTATATTTTTGAATATATAGGGTAAATTTATAATCACTTTTTCCCATCTTTTTCTTTAAAAAATGAAAACATTAATAATGTGTTGTAAGGACAACCACCTCCACAAAGTAATTCATCTTGTTTTTTATATTTTTCATTATTATTTATTAAAATAACATGAAATTTAATAATTCCCCTAAAAATTATCCAAATAATTCTATTATTCCATAATAATGCATTTTCATAATCATAATCATCCATTAATTATGGTATATTCATTTTTGGGTCAGTCTAACCACCAACATGAACAGTTATACAAAATAGTATCATTGATGACTATGAGAACTCAATTAATGATATTATATTATATTAATAAGAAAATAATGATTTTATTTTTTTTCCAGAGGGTGAAAGTTCATATTAAACTCATTAATTATTATAAAAAAAATTATTCATTAAAAAACATTGAAACATGATCATCACTGATTTGATATTTAATTATCTTAACGAAAACTGTAATAGAATAAAATTATTAAATTATAAAAAATAATAAATATTTTTTTATAGTACCGTGTGTGATATTTCAATGATGTTATTTTTTAGAAAAATGAATAATAACCATGTTATTAAAATACTAGTTCAAAATGATCTGGATTACTCACACCATATATTGAAAATATATAATACCTAAATAATATAAAATAAATGATTAAACCAAAATGAATATTATAAAATTCTTTATTTATGAATAATTTTTTTACATATGTTATTAATATAGCTATTTTTTTTATAAAATGATATTTAGGTGCTCTAGTGGATGTCAAGAATTTAGTTAAGGGTTTCTTTTATCAAATTTTCAACATTTGAGACATATTTATTATTATTAACCATGTTTTATTGGGAATGGTGTATTTTTAATCCTGATACTATCATTTTTCTTGGTATTTTATTTTTTAATTAAAATCATATACTTTAAGTTGTTTTTTACTTCAAGGGTTCTAAGGTTTTATGGGACTCCTTGTATTATATTTAGTTTCATGAGACATGTTTGATATTGCACACTACTATTTACTTTATATACCATATTCAATACCCTATATCTTCCATATATGAAATATCTTTTATTTCATAAGGTTTAAATTTCCATTTCACTTTCTTTCTCTTATAATCTATTTATTCTTTTATTATATAAAACATAATGGGGTTTTCACCCATTTCATTAAATAATAGAGATTCCTTTTAAAAATATTATCAATATTTATAATTTTCAGGAATTTTTCTCTGAAACCCATTTAATTTTATTCTTCAATTTTAATTATTTGAGTTTTCTTCTCTTCTCCCTATTTCATTTTCCCCCATTAATCATTATTTACTTACTGTATGAAAATAAAACCAACATTTTTTCTATCAAGAACCTCCCTTTTGTCAAGTCCAAATTCATTGGACACATTTAATAATATCCTTATCTATACCTCAATAATATATTAAGGTCATTTTATAATACATTACCATCATTAAGTGGTGTGAATATTTATTTAACTTTTTCCATATGGTTCATTTTCATTAAATTCTCAAAACTATATTTTTAGATGTTTTTTGAGTAAACACATATTATTTAACCATTTTCATTTCCTATGAAGAATTATCCCTATGTTCTCATGGATTATAAAAGAAAATATTTTTATCCTTGTTTTTTAAAATATTTTATTTAATTTTTTTTCAAAAGAACAATGTTATTTCTTATTTCCAAACTGATATTTCAAAGACTCTAAAAAAATATTTTTTTTCTTCTAAATTGATACCTGTTGACATATCTTATGCTTGATTGAGGAAATTCCTCAAAGTTTAGCATAATTTTTTTTTATTTTTATGGTTTTTGTAATGAAATTTGATATCATAGAAATTTTCCATCACTGAACCTATCTCTCCTAATCATATACTATGAATAGGCATAGCATTTATTTAAATTCTTTTCAATTAGGATCACTTTTGGGATAACCACAATGAGAAGGGCTGAATCATTTTAGGATGAATTATTATAAAATTAATCATTAATCCCTTTATATAAATCCATCACATATTCACTGACTAATTCCACAGTCTTCTTCACCTAAATATAAAAAACATGAGCCTAAAACTGTAATTCATAATGGACACTAAGGTTTTTTAACCATGTTTAAATCTAGTGTGTATGACTACATCCCTAGTGTATAGTGGTTATTATCCCACTCACATATAGCTTCCATCTTATTATCAAAGAAAGTAAAATATAGGTTATTACCTTGAACCTATTATTTTATAACCAAATAGGTACCATGTAATCTTAAAATTTGAAGCACAAGACGTAGGATGTCATCCTACCCCTTCTTAAGTGATCAACATTATAGAACAAGTCTTATTATATATAAACTGTTTCACTTTGATCAACTTTATTGAAATATAGAAATAAAATGGATACCACTATTTTATAGCAATCAAGTGGGTTGTCATAAATATGAAGTAGTCTTCTATGTTACAACTTTTGGTTCTAATATTCAAAAAATAATATGATATACTGAGTTAATTTGTTGGTTTCTCAATGTCATGCAAAAATTAAGTCACTAAATGTAGTTCTATTTTCAATTTTTTTAGATATTCTTTGTAAATGTGCAAGAAAAATTTTAGTGTGAGATATCCTTTTTCATAAACGTATTTCACCAATTCACACTTGTAAACACCTGATTCATGAAATATTGAATCTTAATATTTATTCATGGATATACTCTAGGAATTCATCTACGAGAATACTATAAATGGTGTTACTGTTCTTCTTGAAAGTATATATGTTTCAAATTAACCTATATTCATTTAACTGACTATGTGATATATCAATAGCTTCATGAAGTTTTATAGGTATTTCAATGAAATATATGATATAATAGTTTGTGTAAAATTTTGAATACACTGATAGTATATTTTTTTTCTTCTTTTTTTAATATAATATATGTATATACTCACTTTTTTTATTATTCATGAAACTAAAAGGATGATTTTATGTTATTCTCAAACCAATAATTCTCACAGTTCTGTGTCTTTGCAAATTAGTTATTTATTTTTGTTATCTTAAGGTTCTTTATGAAATAGTGATGGTAAGTGAAACATTGTGTATTATTCATGCCTTTGATGATTCTGAAACTTCTTCATGATGTTAAAAGGCACATGGTACTTTTAATTCCCATTAAAAACAGAATTTGGTACTCTATTTCAAGGGAAATGGGATATCTTTAGAGAATCGGCACCTTCAAATCATCTAGGTCCTTTGATTTTATAGAATATGGACTATGCCTCTACTCTGAAACTAAATTCACATATACTCTTCTTTTTATGTCATGTTAGATACTCATTCAATGATACAATGATCTCAGATGTATCTCAAATTTTACATATGCGATTCCTTTAGTTTCTCTATAACATGTGACAATGAGAATCATGGTTTCTTTACATAACCAACTTCACATGATATTTATTATTTTTTTATGAACCAATCACTTTAATGTAGGAGGAACACATAAATAATATTATACACCCATACATCCTTAAATTATATAAATTTAGTTATCTTCATTTGGAAGTATTATTTTCTTCTAAGAAATTATTACAAACACACTTAAACATGCATACCTAGTGATTCTTATTGTTCTAGATGTCTCAATATGATGACATCTTAAGGTTGCAAAGCTCAGTTTAGCTATCGGAGATGATCAATAATTATGGAGATGGGTGGCGCAAAAAATCCACATCGATAGGTTGAAGAAAAATCCACTATATTGTTCAAAAGGTCGAGGTTATTCATAGCATATGGAATGTGTTAGTTGTATATATTTTTTAATAGGTGAAAAATATCATGTATGATGTTTTTTCACATCAAAAAGAGATTCTATAGAGATTATATTTATAAAAATGACTCTTCTAGTTGATTGATCAAGCTGGAAATGGGATTCGACACTTGTGACACTATGAACACAACCCCATAATTGGTCCACAATACACCAGTATAGTTCACTCAGGTACCCAGTGACTGTTATGTTCCCCCTAATCCTTATTCTAGCCTAAGATCTCCCTATGGGTTCTAGGATTCCACACTACCTCTATGTCAATCCATGTAGTCTAGCTCTCCCATGTGGTTGATTCAAGATTTAAGAATTATGGGATTGAACTATATTTCAATGTTATTCATGGTTGACTAATATTTTGTTAAGTCCCAACTCATATACTTAGTTAAAACTATATATTCCCACATAAAAATTATCCAAATTAAAGACCTTATTCAATTGAATTCACCATGGAAAAATTTATATATATATTTTATAGCCTTCATAATGCTTGAAATATCAGTTTTTATAAAAAATGTATAACATATAGTTTCATGTTTTTTAAACAAGTAGACTAGTTAATCAATCAATATTATTAAAAATGAACTTCATCAAATATAATATATGTTACCATTGATCTTCCATAGATGAAACACATCTTCAAAAACATTTTTGAGACCACCAGTAGACTTCTACGTTGTTATTATTTTCCAATACAAATTGACATCAATTGATTCATCACTTAATAACACATTGATAAAAAATACAACACAAATATAAATTAGGATCATCAATCACCCTTTTTTATTTTTTTAATACCATTGTAAAAAATAATATTTCATTGTGTTTTCTTTATTTTAACTATTATTTTTTATTTTCTTCTCTCCACCTTATTGATAACAAATGAAAAGTACTTGTTAGAGGATGGTATCATTTATTTCTAAGTAATGTGTCATAAATTATTCCACTCTAAGTCTATATGGGCTAACCTGCTGTAGAAAACAAGAGGGACTAATTTAGACATAAATTCAATCCATTTTCAATTGAAAATATGATACCAAATAATATATAAAAACATATTTTATTCCTCAGATATTGTTCATATATTTCCAAGTTGATAGTAATTGGTTGATATCATTTGTGAAAATATATGTGGAACCTATCTGATGCCACTTTTGTAACAAAATGATTATAAAGAAACATTCAACATGAAATTCATACAATCATCTCAACACATAGATTAAAAACATTCATGTATATATGGAAGGTGATAAACATGAATTTAGTCTTGTAACATTTTTAACAATCTTATATTCATTTAATTGATTCATTTAGGTTCTTCACTTAAGATTTGACCTCATTTCATTTTTATTAATAATTTTTAGAGATTGTCCCAACATTCCACCAAAATAAGTTCTTGAACAAATACCTTATAGAGATATCATATTTTTATGAAATATAAGGCTCTAGAAAATTACTTTGATACTCCACCTCGAGGGACTATCTGTATCTTCATTTTATATAGATAGATCCTTTCTATTAGTTGATATTATAAATGTAAATTTATATAAATAAAAATTTTTGTGATCTTATGCATGATGGTGATGTAAACTTCTTTTATCAACTATGGTACCTTGATCATCTTCATCAAGTTTGATCTTTTAACTTTTTCAAAAAAAAATATTCAAGATAACAACAGATACATAAAAACTATATATTCACATCCATAATTCTTGGAATCAATATTCTAGACTGGATATTTTTAAATGTAATATTTAACTCGATTCTCCTATGGATTAAACAAGTCACCTTTAATTACCTGCATGTAATGAACAAACACAAATTATATGGGAATAAAGAGCATCTTCTTTGATATTTATTGTGTGAAACAAGGATGAGAATTTTTTTCTCTAAAAAGAAACTCCTTGATTTATACTCTTTATAAGGTTGAAATATTTATGATCACATTTATGAATTTCTTGGTATTTTTTGAAATTATGGTATCTCAAATTTTATCACTAATAGATTTTTGCGGACTTTTCATTTTTTTCACTTTATAAAGAGGAATATTCATCACTTGGGGATTTCTAATTATTATTTAATATTTCTTATTGATATAGTGTTATGTACAAAAAAATCATCTGAGACTTTTCCAACTATCTTTAACCTTCAATATAAGACTTTACAGATTTTATGGTTATCAATTATAGACAACATCTTATAAAATTCTATTTCTTAATATGGAATTTTCTTCTTGATTCTAGAATCTAACTTCATCTATACTTCTTTAAATTTTATTTCTAACTCCAAATTGGTTAGGAAAACTACCAGTTTATCATTTCATTTATGCATAGAAAGTTTGGTAGATCCAAATGGAATTTTAGGTGTTCTTTTTAACGCTTCTTTTCATTTATTTTGTTTTTGGACTGGTCTTTACCTTTGTTTCTTATGATTACTTCCATTAATTATGATTTAAATGGATTTCTTATAGTGATCCATGGTGTGGCCTGTTTTCCAAAAAAATAAGCAGCTTATTTTTTGGTCTCTACGTCTTTTTGATCTTCTTGGGTTTTCATTTAACATTAGTATTCTTATGATTATCACCCAATATAATCTTTCCATTCATATTTATAAAACTCTTAAGAATGTTGTTTACAATGATTGTATTTAAATTATGTCCCATGGTAGACTTATCACTAGTCATTAGTTTCTATTGTATTTTCTTCTGAATTATTTTTTTGTTTCATGCCTGAATGATTTAAAATTTCAAACCACTTCACTGTGACCACTTTTATTAAATATACCAAAAAGTTTATTTAAACTTTCAAATATATTTCAAATATTAAGGCTCTTTCCTTTCTACTATAGTAATTGTTTCTTTACTGTTTTTCTTCCCATTGATGTAGGAATACTATTATTTATAGAAAATATCATATTATACCAAAACTCATATGTTATTATCTTTAATCATTCATAGAAAAATTAGTAACCAAACAAACTTGATCATTTCTTTTATGTAATAGAATTTCTATATTAGCATCCTTTCTGATTTTGATTCCCTGCATTCTTCTATTGAGCTTCTTTAGGGTAAATCATTGTTTACACTAATTTTTTTTTACTATAGATGTAGTTTTAAGTGCTTTATTTCCTTCCTTCATCCACTTTTTTATTGGTATTTTATTTTGATCATACACTATGCATAAAAACAAAATTTAAAAAAATTCAAGGTTGGACAATAACTTTTTATTAGACATAGATTGATATCTAACATTAAATTTTTTCAAATTTTCATTCCCATAAGGTGGAGATAACTAATAATAATATTACTCTTTAGATGTTTGTGTGGAACATTCTCTTGCAGTAACAGGTCTTCTTTCTACTTTTTTTGAAGAATTTGCTCAAATAATTTCAGCATTTTCTAGTTTGAAACAGAATTCAAGATATTTAATATTTAGGATGGTGTTCTCATCCTCCACTAATTTATCACTATCTTTATATTCCTGTTTTATATTTATAAACTTTCATTATGAATTTTATGTTTTTCCTATAACAAGGTTTCATGCTACTCAATATTTTTTTCTTGGATTTTACATTGAATATTCTTAACATAAATTATTTCCTTCTTCTTTTTTTATATTTAATGGTTATTTTTCTTCAAATTTCTTAGTGACATGTATTTATTAGAAATTGTATTTTCCCACTGATCTTCAATACTGAAGAACCTATTTAAAATTTCAACAAACTATAATTATTTGGCTTTAATTTTCATATTGATCAAAATATTTTCCTTTATTCTTAAATTTAAATATTTCTCCATGTTTTTTAAATTATATTCAAGATCGTTAATCCCATATTACATTCCATTGATTAATCCATATATAAAAGAAACTAATTCTTTGGGAAAATTGTACAACATACCCTTAAAAGTATCAATTGATTCATCATTTAACTCCTCATATATATGATCACATTCTATAATTCTTATAAATTCATGAGGATGGTTTTAGAATGATATTTTTATTTCCCCCTCTATATATAGGGTTGAACCACTACATGTGGTATATTATTTTCCTTCTCATTAGTATTAGATAATTATATCAAATCTTTTATTTTGATTTTGAATTGTCTTTATCAGAATTATAACATGGGATAACATATTAATCCACCTATTTTCACAAGAGGGGTGACTTCTTCATATTTCTCAACTCTTTATTCTTTCTATTTTTAATGACTTTTATGAGATAGAATTATGATCTAAAATAACTAAATCTTCCCTAAGTGTTAACTCTATTTTAAATTAAAAAGATAAATATGATCTTTAACATTAATCTAGTTAGATAATCTAATCATATGTGTCACAAGATCTGATACCAATTGTTAAGATAAAATTTGGGATGACCACAAATAGAGAGAGAGAGAGGTGAATAAGTGTTAAATAAATTTTTCTCACCTTTAACTTTTATCCTTTTATATTCATATATTACTTTTTCAGTGAATGTTTCTATATTATTATTTACTTATAGTTAGTAAGCATACAAATATATAAGTAAAGCACAATGGATACACATGTTTGTTAACAAGGTTCACCTTCAGTGTGGATGACTATATCGTTACTGTATGGTGATTATTATGAAACTCAAACACAACATCATTATTATTATCGAATAAATAATAAGAAGGGGTAAAACCCTAAACCTATTATCCTAGAAAAAAATAGGAATAATTCAAGCTAAATCTTTTAAGAATAATATACAGGATGTTGACATACCCCTTATGAAGTGATCTAAAATTTATAACAAGTATTCTTATGTTGAAAACTATGAACTCTAGTCAACTTCCATGAAATTTAGAAATAAAATGGATACCTATATTTGAAAACAATCATCTGTTCTATCTTATAAATGCAGAAATATCATATCCATCCTTATCTTATATTGATATTTAACAAAAAATATGATAAATTGTGTTTCTGTGTTGAGTTCTCAATGTCACTCACAAATTCAATCACTGGATATTGTACTAGATTACATTTAGTGAAAATTATTCATTGCACAAGTACATGATTAATTTCATTATGTGGTATATTTTTAGATCAAATTATTTCAGTCGTTCATACATAAAACCACATTGTCCATGAAATACTAAATCTTAATGTATAGTAGGAGGAGATGAGTGCTTTCTCTCCCGAATCTCCCCTCTCCCGCTCTACTCCGCCTAGGGTTTCCTTTTGATACTCTACGATGTAGGCTTCGTGGTACGTCTAAGCACTTCTCTTACCTCCCCTTCCTCTCTTCCCTTATTTTCCCATTTTCTCCTTTTTCCTTCCCTGTTTGTAGGCCGGTCATTGGTGTCTTCATTAGAGCCCTTGGATGCTCCCCTACTCTGACCTATGGTTCCCTTGTGAATTTCTAGGTCGGATCTGAAGCGAGGTTTCTAAGAAGTTTTGGAATCCTATGGTTCGGTGGCTATCGGTTCTCAAGGCTCTTCATAATCTGCCTTTTTTTGTTTCTAGTTTCTTACCCCATCGTCATGGTTTCGTTCGGGTTTCTCATCTTTTCTCTTCCCTTCTTTGGCCTCATATATATATACAACTCTCCGAAGCAGATCAGTTTTGGGGTGACACTATGGTTTTATGATTTGCGTTCGGAGGCCATCGGAGTTCCAGATGTGTGCCCTTCATTGGTGGCGAGTCTTTGTTTTTCTTCGGCATGGTGTTCAATGATGGTTGGTGGGGTTCTTTCATATTTCATCAGATAGGTGGGGCTTTGCTGGTCGGTCCCTCATGTTCTGGTGTGGCGATCTCATCAGCTGTTTGGTTCCTTCTTTGGTTGTTTTGTTTATTTGGTCCTTATTGCGATTTGTGGTCTGTTTTTGACTCTCTGTGGAGGATTTTTTATGACTATATGACGTGTCAAGGAAAGCCGTCTTCACCAGTTCCCAAGGTTTGTTTCAGGTTTGATTCATTTTTTGTGAAGGTGTTCATCTTGTATGGTGCGGATCTTGTATGGAGAATTCAATGGTGTGGTTGTTCTTCTCAGAAAACCCTTTTCGGAATTCATCTCTAGTGTTGTTAGAGTGATAACGGTAATAGGTGGTAATTAAGAAGGCTGCTGACATGAGTTTCTCTGACATGCTGATCAAGATCTCCTCAGGTTTCGGTTTGGATTCAGTGGTTTAAATTCTGATTTTTGTATCCCACCTGATTTATGGTTTCAAAATTTATTGGTTCTGTGTAGAATTTTAGATTTTGTTTGGGGAAAATTTGCGTAGTTTGAATTTTGTGTGTACTATGTTTGTGCAGTTCCCACTAACCCAAAAATTGGTTTATCATGAAAATGAAAAAAGAGGATTTGGATAATGTCTATCATTCCCATGGTTCATGTGTGCATGTGCATGCACTATATGCTTAATGTCACAATTATTTTTCATAAGTGTATATGTTTCACTTGATCATGACATAACATAACATAGTACATGGTATCTAAATGGCTTCACACAACCATATATTTTATTCCAGGAACCCTCTAATATAATATTATGTGTAATAGTTTGAATACATTTATAATATAATTCTCCTTATTTGTGTAATTGAATATGTGTATTCCCACTTCTTTTTATTCTTGTTCACATAATAGAAAGTGTTCAGTTCTATTCTTCATGAAGCAATAATGCTCATGTTTTCATGTATTCACTAAAGCCTGATTGCATTGTGGAATCTTAAGGCTATTCATTATGTAGTGTGTGTGTGTGTGAAACCATGTTTATTCTACATGAATTCAATTATTTTGTAAATCATTCTTTGCATAATTGAGAGTCTCATTAAATTTTTCCTTCATGTCAATAATATAGAAAGTTTATCTTCTTTAAGGGAATTGATTTATCTCATGAGAGTCAAAAGATTTTAATTTTCTTGTCCCGTTGGTATTTATATGAGATGAACCATGCCACTCATCCATAAATCATTTCATATATGATACTCTTTTTATGTTGTTCCAAAGAAACATTCTAAGAGATTATGATTTTATCTATATATATATAATTTCACATGGGTTCCCTTTATTTATTGACACCACACAATAAAGAGAATCATTAAATATTTTCATAATTTGATTCATGTGCTCTTCCTTCTTCCTTTTCAATGAAATAGTCACATGCATGTAGGATGAACACATATATAATTTTATGCACACATACTTACATGAATAATCTTAAAATTTTCATCTTTATTTGGTAGTAACATTATCTTCAAATTAATGGTTCCAAACACACCAAACATGCATTCTTAGTGATTTATATGGTGCTCCATGTCTCAATGTGAGGAGATATCAACATTTTCTATCTTTGTTCATATACCAATGTTGATCAACAAATGATAGAGGTGGGTGGAATAGTAAGCCCTCATTGATAGGTTTGAGATAAAGTTGAAGTAGTTATTATACGGCCAATGTTATTCATATAGGATGACACATTTTATTTGCATTTCTTTTTATATTGGGTGAAAATTATAATGTCTAGTGCATGTCCCATGTTGAAAATAACATCAGTTGAGTTAAATTGTATAATTAAATCATTAAATATTACCTTCTAGAGAAGGAAAAATGGTTTGAAATTTATAACACTAGGCACATACACCCGTCACTATATCATGCCACACCTACATAGTCCACCAGGGAACCCTTTGGACACTCTGAGGCCTCTGATCCATATGTTAGCTCATGCATTCCTTGTAAGAACTAGGATTAAACATATCAATTATTCCTAGCCATGTAATCCTCCACTCCCACATGGTTGATCCCAACTCCCATATGAGTGGAATTGATCTGACCTTTAAGGGTATTCTTGGATGGCCATTTTTTGTTAAGGTCTGAATAATATACATAGTAAAAAATAAAGTATGAACACATAAGGAATTCTCAAAATCATATTCCTTATTCAATAGAATTCATCATAAAAAATATATATATATTTTTCATTACCTTAAAAATTATTCAAAAATTTATGGTGTGGATATTGTGCTACCCACTAGCACATGTTGCTTAAACATTTAGACAAGTTTATCAATCGGCATACTTAAAATATACTTCATTAAAAATAAGATATGTGAACTTTGATCTTTTATAGTTAGAACACATATTCAACAATATTCTTAGGATATCCAATTATCTTAAAAGATCTTCTTATTTTCTAATACATATTTAAATCAAGTGATTCATTACTTTGAAACACATTTACAACAAAAACAGAATGCTAGATCATCACTTTCCTTTATGAATGATTTTTTATTCAATTCATTGATTGATGTCTATTCACATATATTTTATACATTGATTCATTTGGTAAATTATTGAGTTAATTTCATACCCTTTATACATATGGTGTAAATTCCATATTCATTATGAAAGTTAATTTAACTATAAAGTTACAAAATATATTTTGATACCAATTTATTTTTCATGTGTATATCATGTTATGATTATTGATGGAATTATAAATGATATTATATGTGATTCCTTTTAAAAATTATTTACAACCCATTTTCATTGAATGTGATTGTTATGATATGTTGACTGATTGATTTCAAGTTTCACATGTAAGTATGCATGAATTTTGATTAGGGTCCTATATCACCATTCAATGCATTGGATAATAGATTATATCTCATAAGATAATTATTTGTGAGTATGTTTTATTTTCTCATTATTTTTGCATTTAGGGTGTGTCTCTTAAAAGGTAATGTTCCCAATATGAATGTTTATACCCAATTACTAATTTATCATGATGTTAAGTTTTCATGGATTATGTTTATTGACTGATGTCATCATAAGTCTTGTTTCTTCCTTATTTATTTGATATGATGTGATTAAATTATATGTTTTTATCTTATTTAATTCCTTATTCCATGATTTATAATCGATTTTTTTGGGTATATCATTAATATGTGTCTTGATTATACCTATATGCGCATATTATGGTCAGATATGATCTTTGATTATTGTAACCTTTTTAAAATTATCGAGCATCAAAGGTCACCCCTTTCTTATGTTTTATCTCACTTTTTTATGAAGTTGATTATATCTTATAGGAAGTCAATAATAAATTATACTATTATTAAATTATAGAGAAATGTTCAAAAAAATTATAATAAGTATACTATGTAAATATTCCTCAATTAAACTAAATAAAATCATTTTGTGAGATGTGTGAGACTATTGTGTGATTTAATACTAATGTGAAATATGTATAAGTTTAGATTTTATCATATCACTTCGTATCAAAATTAATATGTAAAACTATATGTTTTAGTACCCAACCCTAGAGTACAGGTTAAGGGATCCTCATCAATAGCCTAATTTTTTCCTTCTTCATCTAAATATTTAACCACCTTATCTATTTGAAAACATGGTTCAACTAGTCTTTCATCCTATAAGGATGATTGATTCGGCTAAGTTTCTTATATAGTTTCTTAGTATATTCTACCCATGACTTTCATTAAGGATTATAGTACTCTTTAAACGTTTTTAAAATAGTGTAATTGATGAAACCCCACTGGAAGTTAAATACCTAATCTACCCCTTATAAATATGGCCCTTATATGTAATCAACACAATGATTAACATCCTATAGGGAAGATATTTAAACCGGGAATAAGTGTTGTAAATCCCTTCCATGTGCATCATTAAGAATCTAGGAAAATTGATCTGAATATAAATCACAATAAAATAAAATCTAGATTCCTCAATATAATAATTTATAAATTTCAAGGTAAATGTAGGTGATAAATAAACTAAAAAATACACTTATATTCTATATGAACTTCCATAGTATTTTTACTTCAAGGATTTCAGTTTCTAATAAACTATTACATGGTTTTCCCTATATAAAATATGTGTGGTTGATAAGATGTTATATTTTATAGCCTTCCAAATCACCTTTATGAATCTCTTTAAACCACTTGAACCACTTCTTGAATGAAAGAACATATTCTTCCCTATTCATAGTTTTTTGAATTAAATCCATTGTTTTAGTAGCATCCAGTTCAATTTTAACATAAAAATATTTGTCAACACTGGTTGAAAAGGCCTAACATATTCACTAAACTAATTAGTCTAAACATTTTTCCTTATAGCTTTCCAAACCGAATATATCCTTGATTTCAACCACTCTACAACCACTTAATTTTCAAGCACGTCCAAATTATTTGAGATATGAAGAATGTATGGAGAAACATAACTACTTGATTTTTCAATTATCTTTTTCATTGAATACTAGGCATCAGTAGGATTTAAATCCAACCATTACATTTTTTTGAATAATTTTTAATGAAGGGGTCAAAATTTTTGATAGAAGGCAATTTTTCCAAATATTTTATTTCATATTTACCATATCATTTTGAGTAATTTATTGTTTTTTATTTTTAAAAATGATAGTTTAATCGATAAATATTTGGTTTTGATAAATTTAGGGTGATAAATATTATTCATTTAATATTTGATGAAAATTTGGGATTTTTTTATTTAATAATGAATTATTCTTGGTTAGATTTTCACAAAATTATTCAAAAATTCTCTTAAAGGTTATTTATAGTGTTTTTAATTTAAATTTTATTCATGATGTCATTTTTGAAATTATAATTTTAGTTAAAATATATTATTAGATGAAATTTTTTGAATTTTTTTTCTTCACAATCTTTAATTTCTTTAATTTAATATATTTTGAATTTATATTTACATTTTTAAAGTATTTCAAAGTAACTTCTATTGTAACATGTTTGCAGCAGCATCCTCATTATTTAAAAATGCATGGTTACATAAATATAAGAATAGAATTGTTTTTTAATTACAAGGGAATAACCCACATAGAAAAATGGATGTGTAATATAATTTTAATTTAAATAACCTTCATAAAAATGTTATATATATGGTATTTTACCAATGTATCTAAATTTCTGTCTGCATATAAATATTCCCATTTATGGGGTTACACATGTACAAGGTTGGACAACATTAGTAGGTTATGCTGTATGAAAATATTCATAGTGGCCACACTACATAGTGTCTAATGGAAATAGAGCCGTACAACCCAAATCTTGTGACCAATCCAAACATTTACCCATTTGATAAAGATGAACCTAATCCATGCCAAGTATTAAAAGAATATGAAAACCCATGAGGGATTCAAGATATTATTTCAAAAAAGAAGATGAGGGGCAATGTGTTGGGTGATATTGGGGTAGATTAAAATTTGGGAATCAATTCAAAATCTAGATTAATCAATTAATACCTAATCAAGGGAAGCTGAGCTCAGGTTTTTGAGTCTATGAAGTAGATCGAGTTGAGTGATGATTGGTCTGTACAAATATGAATTTCTTGAGTTCTAGGTTGATCATTGACTAAATATTTAATATAAATTATGAGTCTATGATACATTTAGAGTGTTGACTGAAGTTTAAAAACAAAATATTGAATTTGTTATGGGCATTTTAATTTAGAGATAAAAGAATATGATACCTTGATAAACTAGAAATTTTAAAATTCAAGATTTTAATGGTTGACTGAAGAGATGAGGATGTGAATACCATGCTACTAATGAAAAAATGAATATGGATTTTAAGATGATGTGATCATGTTGTAGAAAAAATTAGCAAACAGTGGTCTATTCTGGTAGGTTTTAAGATAATGTATACCTTATTCTCTCCAAATGTTATGACTGGGAAGTGTTACGTCGATGAAAACTAGAATATTAATGAAACTCTTATGAAGAACTATACTTTCCATCTATGAGAGGATATTTTTTATGGATTATCTAAATCTATTATAGTTTTTCATATCCTTATCTACCCAAAGGAGACAATTGATCCATTATCACTGCTCAGATTAGATTCAATATTATTTGATCATAAGATGAATATTCTAAAGATATATTGAAATCATGGAGGCATGTGTAGAAGGTTCAATTTTTAGAAGTTGTTGAGGAAACATGAGAGAGGATTCATATAAGAGATTTAAAATTTATAGGATGAAATCATGACTTTTCTCGTAGGAATATTGTGGTTAACCAATCTAAGGGGATAAGATTCAAGAATAATAAAATTGAACATTGATTTTAATAGTCTAAAAATTTCTAAAAAATAGATAGTTTTATTATGAGAGTAAGATTCTATAGTTAATTTATAAAAATTAGGTAGTGCATTAAGTCTAAGGTTTAGAGGGAAATACTAGATATAGAACATTAACTAAATTTTAAGATATCATGGGTGTATGGAGATGAATTCATTTGGGGAGAACTATCTCAACATCAATATGGTATAAATTTTGTGATTAAATGGGGGATATGGAATTGGACTCCATGGAGAAGAGCCTCGTTTTCTATTAAACATTTTATTATTATTTTTATTTATTTTTAGATCATATGTTTTTTTCTATTGTGTGAATATTTGAGGTATATAAATTCTTGAGGAGAATGTTGTTCAGTTTGGTTAATAAATTATTATTCTTGATTTCATTCCTTTAATTATAATATATATTATTCTTGTCATTTTTTTCTATCGTCTAGTTATTGATTTTTATTTAACGTATCATTAGAAAAAAAATTTAATTCAAGTTTTTTTTGTTTTTCATCTATAAAAAAATCAATGGATTGATTTATTGGAACTATTTGAATAGATATTCACAAATGAAATAATAGTTTTTCTATGAGTAACTCCAATGTTTGTAGTTTTGTTGAATTAATTTTTAAAGAAAATTATTATTTTATCAATATTTTTCAATTTTAGTTCACCCAATATGTTTATAAAATTACTATTATCCCATGTATTTATTAGTTATAGTACCATTAACACCTTTTTGTGGTTTCATTCACCATTTTTTATTTCACTCAAGCTTTAGCAGCATTATTCTTGAAATTTTCAGTCAGATTGTTTTTAATGAATCCCATATTGAAAATAATCCCCTTCCCCTCGGATTGAACATAATAAAAACTATTCATGTGAGTGTGTGATTTTAATAACTCATATTTTCCATGAATTATTTATGAATATTAAATTGTTACTTTCAAGACATGGCACTAAGACAAAGGGCTGTTCTGAGGCCCGATGTGCATGGAATAAATGTTTTAAATAAATTAAATATATTAAATTGAACACATATGTATTTATTCAGAAAAAATGGAATAAATCTTTTACAGAGGCCCTGATCATATATTTTAGGATATCATTGAGTTCAAAACACAGTCTTGTACCCTAGACATGACATAAAATTTTCCAGTGCTGGCCATTTGTGAAAAATTTACCGCATGAGAGAAATTAATAAAATAAATTTATTAAAGAATTTCTTTTGTTATTTTTTATATAGTGAATATTTTCTCCTTTAAGTATATGGTTAGAGGACCTACTCAGAGTTGTCTAGTCTTACCTTGGAAATTTAGACAACCGTTTGAGATCGTTTCTTTGAGAATGAAGATGGATCAGGATCAGAACGTGGATCGGGGAACCAATAGAGTCTGTAGATATGGTTAATGAAAGAAATATAACCATTCTTCATAATTGATTGATTCAAATTCCAGGTAATATTTTTTTCTTATTTATATATTATTTCTTAATCTTGGATGAACATGGGTCAATTCCTTGAATAGGATGGATTTTTGCATCATCAGTAAATTTATTTTAATGAAATTTTGTAATTTTTTATTGTGTTTTCTCCCTCTTAGTTTGTATTCTTCGATGATAATGAGTTGAGGCTAAATGAAATAAGGTCAAGGTTTGTTCCTCACATTTTATTATTAATGTATTTCTCCCCAATTTTTTCATGTTACCATTATTGGTATTCTTTTTATCATATGGTTCAAAAAATACCTATTTTGGATCGTTGCATGGCCATTCTTTGGCGCAACAGATTGAAACCATGGGTACTAAGCATGATGGTGGTTTTGATTTTACTATTGATGACAATGACGGATATATTGAGGGAGAACTAGACTATATTGAGAGTTATTCTTCTCGAGTGACATATGAAATTTTGAACAACAAAGGTCATTTCCCATTGCATTTTGATCTTATATTCTGGAAAACAAGTGGCTGAAATGCTTGATCTACATAGATATGAGATCTACGATGTGATTTTTGGTGGAAATCAATGCATAAGTAGTGTATAAGGAAGAATGTAAGAAAAATTATAGATCTAAAAAATCATGAAAAACACAGTATGTATCTCAGGATTATACATTGTGTGGGCCTGTTCAGTGGCGACTAGGGTTTCTGGATGAGGATAAAGATTGTATGGAATGTGATCCCTTCTGTGAGGCTCAGTGTGTGCTTCGGAGAGTACATGGGCAAGGGAAACATTACACAGCCAAGTGGTACTCCATGTACTTGGACACAGACATGGCTTGGTGTACACGGTGTTGTACACTGACATGACCACCGTACATGGGAATGACCATTCGACACATGAAATATACAGTGTGTATCTACATGTGGTGTACTTCTTCTAAACATTGTGTATATAGATACTTACATGTCGTGTGAGGATTTTCTACATGGTAAAACAAGGGATAATGGGACACACCATATACCCCCTAGTACATACTATGAACCCCATTCAAAGGTGGTTATAGATATTTGTTTTCTTAATTTGGAACTATACAGGCTAAGTTTTTTCCCTTGTTCCTTTACCTCGAGAGTACATTGTGTCATTACATTCACATAATAGGATTTCTATCCCCTGTAGATCCTTAGTCTAAGATAAAGTTTTGGAGAACCTCCATTAGACTGGAGTGTGATCCTCTAGAACATATGTTCCCTCTATGGGGTTTGTGGAATTGGAATGAACACCCTAAGAAGAATTTTTATCCTCTATCTATAATTCCATATCAGTAGTGTTTGTGGATTCATTGACATACAATCCCCTATATAGCGATTTGATCCAAATCGGGTTTGTGGAATCCCCCAGTGGTCTTGGGCATGACCCCCTATATATGTATCTAGGTCTTCATAGACTTGTGATATTTTATTGGGTGGGTAACAATGATCTAGACCTCTTCAACAAGTTTCTTTGACTATACCATGGCTCAGGGAGTGGATTCTCTCAGAAAAATGTTGCATAAAGTTGAATCTTGTCTCTAATAGTTGGTTATGACCGCCTAGTGGCGTGGTGTCTTTACTGAGTATATCTTGGTGTTTTTTTAAAATATTGATTATTATATCTTTTGTGGAGCTAAATATACTTATTTATTCATTTTTAGTGCATTAGAGGTGTTATAATATGTATTTTTATACTCATCCCTACATGGGATTTTCTTGCACGTGTCATGTATTTTGAAGATGATATACCTTTCGATGGTGTTCTGGGAGGACATTGAGAAGTTGGAGTGTATCTGGATATTTTCAGTACAAGGTGTTTATTGGGAGATTTTATTTGTCTTAGTCCTCTCCCTTGGAGAAGTTTTTACCCTTTACAGTTCCTAGTTGGGCTTGTATTTTTCCCCCTTTTTCTACTTTCAGTACTATAATCTCATACTCTATTGTGGGATCATACATGTATGCATTCATTGTTTTAGTTGTTCTACATTTCATCATTTTGGGGGCTTAGAGATGAATTAATGTGTATAAGTACATTATGATAATACCTCCCATTTATGATATATTCCTATTATGCCCTACTTTCCAACCTATGTCATATTGAAAATGGGATTGGGGTAGTCACGGGTCAGACCTTGATAGTTTGGGTAGTGATAGTGTGGTATCAGAGCTAGTAAATTCAACCTTAGGATCTGATTTGATGATATGTTTTGGGGGGAACAACCTTTAGTGTTTATAGTTCATATTTTAGGCCATGGATTCTAGTGTGGGTGAGGTAGCTGACATATCCATATGTTAGGACTTTGATCATCTACCATTTGACTCAGTATGTGTAGTTTTTTGTTACAGGGAAATTTTTTTGGTGCATGAATCATATAGGAATGGTTGTGTTTTCCATTTCCTTCTTGAGTCAGATCCCCATATATACTCTTTGACCATCATACATATTGTTTTATTTTGGTATTACTCAATGTAGATAGCCAGCCCAGATTCCACTATGTGATCATGAGGATGATCCAACTAGTCATGAGGCATTAGTATAGGGTCTTATACGGGAGATATCACTTCTGGGTTTTTTACCAGATATACCACCGCACATTGTGAAGAAGCTAGTGTTGTTATTACTATATGAGTATGCACACAGGTAGAGTGAATTTTACAAGTTTCATAGGCAGGTACCTCCCATGTTTCTGGGTAATAGTGACCCCTAGGTGTCTAAGGACTATATAAAGATAGGCACTTGTGTTTTCCACCTTGTGAGGATGTTTTCTAATCTGATGAAAGGCCTCACGAAAATTATTCTTTAGAGATATTCTGAGAAATTGGCAGAGCCTGGTGACTCTGTTACACTATAGGAAATCTTTCTCCTAATCATATTTTGAAAGTCTCTTTAGGGAGGAGTTTTATCCAAACATGTTGTGATTAGTATGCATACAGGAGATTCTTCATCCATATTAAATCAAGTTAACTATAAAATATTACTTACCAAGTTTAATTTACCTCTCACATTACTCCTTGAATATGGTACAAGGTTACTTCTTCATATCTCGGACCTTTGATAAGGTGTTTCACCAGAACATTAGGGCTTCAATATTATCAATTTGAATTCCCACATATTCTTTTGTGATTGAGAAAGCCCAAGTAAGGGTGATATTTCTAGAATATCAGGCACCATCTGTGGGAGATAGTAGTGGGAACCCGGTAGTTGATACCTTGGCATAAGGCATCTAATGGAAATCACAGAGATCCAAGTATATCAGATTCTTCAGGAGGTGATCCCCAAACTCATGGATAATGGTGAAGGGCTCTCAGGGTTTATCGAATTAGCCAAGGGACATGTGGTTTTTTTCTTGCGATGTTCAAGGAAATCTCGAGATTCTCTAACCCATCTTATAGTTGTTCTTGAGATGTTTGAGGGTTCATTAAGAGAGGGAAAGAGGATGGATTAGTGTGGTCATTAGAGTATAAGACATTTAATAGGGCCAACAGGTCAATAAGAAGTGGTCTGAGATATGAATCATTACCACCACCACCGCCAGGTGGACTAGGAGAGGCTCAGGGAGCTAATTGGCAGAGACAAGGCCAGCTACAAGGTATAAAGAACTATGACCCTGAAGCTCTAGAAATGATATGAGGCATGATCATTGTATTTTCTACTTTATTTGATGTACTGATAGACACAAGTTCTAGTTATGCATTCTTGGCCCCTTATTTGGTTATAGACTTAGAAATTCTCATTGATCCATTGGCTCGACCCATGCAGTTGGAGACTCCAACATGTGGTGAATTAGTGATTTCACACTTGTGAAAAACATGAAATATGATTCTTGGAGGTGAGAGTTTTTAAGGGATATATACATTGCATAAATGAGGCATTATGAAATCATTTATTATGTGAAAAAACTATACATAGTTCATACCCAAATTAACTACATTAGCTGGAGGATGGGGGGTGTCTACAAAGATAGAATGAGGTCTTCCTTTGTGGATAAAAAAGAAAACATTGATGGAGTAGGATGTTCTTAGGCATAGAAGATTGCCGCTGATTACTCACTATTTTTTTATCATGACTCTTGCAGTAGTGAACGTTATGGGATACCAATTTTCTACAATAGTGGTGGGGTATGAGTAAATCATTCCTAAGGAAAACGATGTTTTACTCCCCACTAAGAGCTAGACTTCTTCATTGAATTTCATCCTAGGATGGAACTGATATCTTCACCAGCATATCTTATGGATCCTGTAGAGCTTTAATAGCTAAGTGTGTAGTTTTTGGAATTGTAGGATAATGGATATGTGAAGCCAACCATTTCCCCTGGTCATCCCTAGTGTTATTATACAATAAGGATGAAGGGACCTTGAGGTTATGTGTGGATTATCATTTCCTAATTAAGGTGATCATAAATAATAATTATCCACAATCAATTATTGATTACCTCTTTGATTAGTTAAGAGGTGTGCGATACTTGTAGAAGATAGAACTTGGATTAGGCTATCACCAGTTGTGAGTACGGAATGAAGATATACTAAAGACATCCTCCACATGTCGCTATTGTCACTATTAGTAGTCGGTGATGTTTTTTTGGTGTGATGAGCACCATATCATTGTTTATGGAACTCATGAACTAGATCTTCCAGCCATTATTAGATTGTTTTATAGTGTTCATCATTGATGATATCCTAACATATTTGGTGTCAAAGGAGGATCACGTGAGATACTTTAGAAAGGTTTGGGACACACTCCAAAAGAATCATCTTTATGCGAAGCTATCAAAGTGTCATTTTTCAATTCAAGAATTCATCTTTAGGGGACATGTCATCTCCAAGGATGGAGTAGCAGTGTACCTAGATAAAGTCAAGGATGTGAAATCTTGGGATCCCCCCAAGATTATTATCGAGGTGTAGAGTTTCCTTAGGTTGACAGCATACTATAAGCAGTTTGTACCCAACTTCTCCAAAGTGGCATCACCCTTGATAGTTTTTACTCAGAAGGGGAATACTTTAATGTGTGAAAAAATTTGACAGTAATGATTTGAGGAGTTTAGGTATAGGTTGATGAGTACTCCCACTTTAAGATATCCAGTGGATGGTGTTGAGTATGTAGAGTTCTGGGACACATCAAAGAACTAGCTTGGTTTTGTTCTAATGTTTTGGTAGGTGGTTATTCTCTATAATTCATGTTAGTTGAGACCACATGAGCATAACAATATGACACAAAATCTTGAGTTAGTAGAGGTAGTCTTTGTATTGAAGACTTGGAGACACTACATATTGGGTGAGTGGATTATGATTTACTATGACCATGAGAGTATCAAGTTTTTCATCTTGTAGAAGTATAAAAAAATTGAGACCAAAGTGATGGATAATGTTCCTCTTGGACTATGATTTCTATATTTTCTATACACCTAGGAAGGGGAACGTGGTGGAAAATGCTCTCAATAAGAGATATTATTCTTAATTGGTTGAGGTGTCAGAGTAGTTAGCCTCATTATAGTTGTTCTTTGTGGACAAGGATGGTGCTTCATATCTTCAGTCGATGATTGTTACCCCACCACTTTTACAGTATATTATGGATATTCAACATGGTAATACTAACTGTGAAACCATACATACCAATATATCCACTAGACAGGCTCTCGATGGATATTCCAAAGGTGGGGATCATGCTATCCTTTTCAGAGGATGGATGATGGTACCTTTGAAATTATTGTAGAAGGTGTTATAGGAGTTTCATATATCCCCTTTGGTGGTACATTTAGGTGTGTAAAAGTTGTACCAGGACCTCTGATGTTAGTTTTGGTGGACAAGATTAAAGAAAGGAGTTGTTGAGTATGTCTCTCGATGTCTCACATGTCCATAGTTGAAGGCAGAGCACCAAGCTCCAGAGGGTTTAGCCCAACCCCTAGAGGATCCATAGTAAAAGAGTGATGGGATATCCATGGACTCAATGATAGGATTACCACATAGGTCTAGGGACATGATGTTATCTGGGTGATTGTAGAATGACACGCCAATTCATCCCACTTACAATCCATTCCAAAGAATAGTTTAGTAAAGGTATTAGGAAACCACTATGTACAAGATATAGTCTGAATCTTGGGACTTCCCTTGATTACCATCTCTGAATATGATTATCACTTCACACACTAGTATAGAAAATAGCTTTTACATCAGACTTTTAATGTCAGTTATTTAAAAAGTTATGTTAAAAAAAATTTAACATTGGTTTTTCTAAAAATTATTTTAAAATTAAATTTTCATGTCAATTTTGAAGAAACCAATGTGGTAAAAAATGTTTTTGATGTCGGTTGTTTTAAAATTGTGGTGAAAATGTATCTTTTTAATGTCGGTTATCTAAAAGTGATGTGAAAAATGTGGACTTTTACATCTCTTTTAAAACAAAAAACATGAAAGATGAAATTTTAGATCACACCAAAGAGTAATTGAATTTTTTTACAATGCGACTTTGAAAATTTAAATTGTCACATACAATTTATTATACCATAGTTTGAATTTAATTTTCATTTATATGATTTTATGCTCCTTATTTATTCCTTTTATGATCAATTCTTTCAACCATCATCAATATCCAATTGATTAAAATATTCAAATCTTCATCATCATTCCATTAATTCTACTTTTTGAGAACTCATCATGGCATTTATAATTATTTTTCTATGATTCAATTTGTGTGTGGTTGGTTATCTCAATTGTTACCATATTTAATTATTTCATTATTCTTATCATGAAGGATCCCTCTTTATATGACATTAAAAACAAAAAAGGTTAGTTTAGAGTTTAAAATTACATCTTTTCGGCCACAGCTTTTTTTGACTCCTGAGATATTTCATCTAAAGAAAATTATATCAATGAAGAGTACAATAAGTTTGAAAATTATGTCAAAGATTTATGTTATTTACTCTAGATTACATTATTTTTTTTTGTGATATTTCTTCCTTCAAACGATCTTGTATTTTCATATAATGGAGTTATTTTCTATAAAAATTTTAAAAAAATGAAATTTTTTATGTCCGTTAAAAAACAATCGATGTAAAAAATTTAAAAAATTGATTTTTTGTATCTATTATTTTATAACCATTGTAAAAAAGTAATATCTAGCATCAGTTATAAAAAACTGATGTGGTATGTCACTTCTCACATCAGTTATAAAATAAAAAATTCCAAAAGCCTTCAAAATAATTATTTTTACATCGTTTATATTAACTGAAGTTAAAAAAAATATTTTTACGTCACCTTCAAAAACATCACCCCTAAAACTAATGTTAAAAATTGATAAAACCCGATGTGAAGAATATTTTTTTGTACAAGTGACATATAATTTATGGAAGAAATTAATAGAGTCTTTTGAACTCTAATAAACTTGAGCAAGGTATTTCTCCCCCAAAATGATGGCCAGATAGATCATACCATTTAGGTCTTAGATGATAGACTATAGAATTACATCTTTGACTTTTTCTATATTTGGGAAAATCACCTATCCATGATGGAGTTTTTATAAAAAAACTATACAATCACACCATTTGTATGTTTCCATTTGAGGATTTGTATGGGTGTCACTATAGGTCACCACTTTTTTGGACAGATCTAGGCGATTTAGCACTCACTGGACCAATGATGGTGAAAGTTACTAAAGAGAAGGTTCAGATCATCCATGAGTGTATGAAGACGACATAGATTCTTTAGAAGTCTAATTTTGATTGGGGATAGAGACATTTGGAGTTCAATGAGGGATAACATTTGTTCCTCAGGGTCTCACCTCCACATGGATTGAGGATATTTGGATGCAGTGAAAAGTTATATTTGAGATTCATTGTTCCCTTCTAGTTCTTGTGTAGAGTTGGTGAGGTGGCATACCACATTGATCTACCATCCCAGTTATATCGGGTATACGATGTCTTCCATGTGTCATAGCTGAGGAGGTACGTGCACAACCCAACACATGTTATCAAATGGGGAGAGACGGATATCGAGTATGGAACTACCTTTTCATAGTACCCAGTGGAGATCAAGGATATGTAGGAGAGGATCCTTTTTTGTTGTTTTATTCCCCTTGTGTGTGTCTAGTGCTGGCATGAGAAGCTTTATGAGATCACCTAGGAGTGGGAAACCCAAAGGTGAACCTAGTACTATCATATTTTTTAGGGGGTTCTTCTCTTCTTAGGATGAAAATCCTTAAGGTTGGTTGAATGTTACTACTCATATTTTCTATTTATTGTTTTTGTATATTATATGGATTATCTTCATGATAATGTGCTAAGAAGACATGCGATTCCAAGGACTAGTGTGCCCAGAATAAATGTTTGAAATTTATTTAATATATTAAATAGCATATATATATATAGTTTTCCAAAAAAGGTTTAATAAATTCTGATTGGGGGACCTGATTAAAAATCTAAGGGCACCATTGAGTTCAGAATGTGGTTTTTACCCTATTAGTGAAAAAACATTATCGATGTGGACCATTTGAGAAAATTTTATCATTGGCATGAAATTACTAAAATAAATTAATTAAATAATTTATTTTGTTATTTTCAATGCAGTTATTGTTTTCTCATTTATTTATGTGGTTATAGGATTTCCTCAGGGTTGGATTCTCATACCTTGGATATTCAGACAACCATTGGATAGCTTTTATTGGTGAATAATGGTGAACCAGGATCAGATCATGGATTGTTGCAGTAACCGATTCTGTGGATCTCATCAATGATGGAAATGTAACTTTTCTTTATCAACGATCGATCCAAACTCCAGGGAGGATTTTTTTATTTATATCCTATTTCATAATTCTGCATGAATGCGGATCAATTCCACAAAAAAATGACACGTGTATCATCGGTAGATTTTTTATATGGAATTTTATAATTATTGTTTTTTTGTTTTCTCCCTCTTTTTTTGTCTTCTTATATGAAAATGAATCAAGGATATAATAAAAAATTTCAATATTTGTTCCTTGAATTTTATAATTAATGTATTTATCCCCAATTTCTATGTGCGATCTTCATTGTTATTCCTTTTGGACAACAGTTTGACAAATACCTTGTTTCTAGTCATTTCACAACCATTATTCAGTGAAGATGATCAAAACCATGGGTAAAAAACATGATAGAGGTTTTGATTCAAGGATTGATTATTTTGATGTCTATATTGAGGTAAAATGAGGCTGGATCGATGGTTCTTCTTCTTGACAGGAACCGCATGCATCTTAGAACAATGGATGTGGTTTCCTGTTGCATTTCAGTCCCAATTTATGGTGAGAAAGTGTAAAAAAGGCTCGTTTAACATAGATCTATGATCTATGGAGGGATTTATAGTTGAAATAAAGGATTTATTGTCCTGAGAGGAAGAACATAGGATAAAATACATATCTGGAAAATCCCAAGAAACACACCCTGTAACTCAGAATTACATATCATGTGGGGTTCGTCCTTTAGTGGATAGGGTTCAGGATTATGATAGTTTTCAAACCGCATGTGACCTCTGTCACACGATGTATGAACCCATCCTTGAGGATCAGTGTGTACTTTAAAGAGTACACAAGCATGGTAAAAAGTACACATCAATGTGCCATGTCGTTTTCTTGGACACATACAGGGATTAGTGTACATGGGATGGTACATGGACACGACCACTATACGTGGGGATGACCATACGACATAGGTAGGATATCATGTATATCTACACTCCATGTAATTATTTTACACGCCATGTATATAGAGACTTACATGACATGTGAGGATTTTTCACACAGGAAGACGTGGGATAGCAGGACACATTTTGTACCCCCTGGTATACACCATGTGCACCCTTGAAGAGTTGTTGTATATATTCATTTTCTTAGTTTGGATTGGTATGGTTTAAGTGTGTTTCCTTGGTCCTTTAGCTTAAGGTTACAGGGATTCAATACATACACATCATCAAATTTGATACCATTTAGAGGCTAAGTCTTAGATAGAGTTGTGGAGTCCCTTTATGAGGCTGGAGTTTGATCCTTTATCACCCATGTTCCATATATAGGGTTTTTGGAGTCGGTATAACCTCCATAAGAAGTTAATTGATCCTCCATATAGTAGTTTTTATCAGTTGGGTTATTACAATCATTTATATATGATCCCTTATATAGTGAGTTCATCTATATTGGTTTCATGGTGTCCCACAGTGCTCCTATGTGTAACCCCCTATCTATATATCATGGTATTCCTATATCATTGAAATTTTATTGGATGGGTCCTAATAAAATATTACTCTTTGTTGAGTGTCTCTAATTATATCATGTCTCATAGAATATATTCTCCCATAAATAGAATTTAATTTAGCAGAATCATGTGGTTGAGAGTTGGTTATGACTTCCTAGTGGTGTGGTGTATTTCTTGAGTATATCTCGATGTTTTTGTGATACATAAATTTTGATATCATGTATGGATATTGATATAATTAATTTATCATGTTTATTGTTTTTGGGTTCCTTAATGAGTACTATTATAATCACCCTTTCAAGGTATTTTCCCATACGTTTCATGTCATATGCATATGAAGGTCATTTTGACGGTGTCCTATGTGGATAGGGAGGGGTGGAGCGTAGTTAGATCTTATCAGACTAATGTGTTTACTAAGAGCTTTTATTTGTCTTATTCCTAGCTCTTTGAGAAGGTTAAAACCTTTATAGTTTTTGGTTGTGCTTTTATTTTCCCCCCCTTTCCACTTTAAGTACTTTATTATTGTACTCTTTTATGGGATCTTAGATGTATTCATACATTATTTCAGTAGTTTTACATTTAATCATTATGCGGTCTTAGAGATGTGTGCATGTGTATAGGTACTACAAGCTAATACCTCTCATTTTGGGGTTATGCCTACTCAATGATGGTCACCAGCACCTGGCCTATTGGAGGTGGTATTGGGGTAGTCACGGGTTAGACCTTGGTTGGTCGGGTCATGAAAATGAGTTCATAAATTCTTATTTGGATTTTTAAGATGAAAAGGTATAAAAAAATTTGTTTCATTTTCAGGGTAGGAACACATGAAGATTCATAACATTTAAAAAAAATTAAAAAAACTATGGAAACATTAAAAAAACACTATGTAGAAAAACTATTGTTTTATTTTTTGATATACATTTATTAAAAACAACACGTTGGCATCTTATTTTTACTATAGTTATTGAAACTATTAAAATTTGATTACCATTTTTCTCCCTAGTAGTATTTTTTTCATTTTTTTAAACCATTGGATCCTTTTTAAGTCAACCTAATCATTTCATTCAAAAATATCACATCTAATTAAATGAATATCTATTTCATAACCTTATGATCCATGCCAAAACCATATAGTTTTAGAGTCTTCAAAAAAATTGATATATATAAATAACTAGAACATAGAATATGTATATCATCTTCAAATATGTTTGCTACTGGAAAATTAACCTATACCCACAGTTTGAAACTGTGATATAAAATCATGGGTATATGTTATACCCACAGTTTAGACAATTGTGGGAAATTAAACTGTCGATATAGCTCTAAGTTATATACAAGGTTCTAAAATGCTACACCAATAGTTATGAACTATGTGAATAGGCGTATATCAACTATTTCAATAACTCTATACCCATGGTTCTGAAACTATGGGTATAGGGTTTAAGAAAAATTCATGCCACCAGATTTGAACCCTAGACCACCTCTATAGAATTGGAAAGCTTAACGACTTCCCCACTTATGGCTATCGGTATATAAATATATATTTACTTATATATATTTCAAAACTATAGCTATAGGTGAAAATTCATGGAAATAGCCTTTCCTAGGGAAAATTATTTTTTTCCTATTGAAATGTTTTTCCCCATTCTTACAATAGAAAACTATACTAATTTTATTCAGATAACTCTAATTATAGGTTTTAAACCAAACCCAATACCCACAGTTTTTTGGAGAACCATGGGTATAGGTCTTGAACTAAACCCAATACCCACAGGTTTTCAAAACCGTGGATATAGGTTTTGAACCAAACCCTATACCAACAATTTTTGATAAACCATGTGTATAGGCCTGAACTAAAAACTATCCCCATGGTTTTTGAAAAACCATGGGTAAAGGGGTGACATATACCGACTATTGCATCCAAAACTGTTGGTATAGCTCTGTTTTATAGTAGTGGATCTTGTAAAATTGGACCATTATTCGACATTTTATACTCAAGAAATTAATTTATTTCTTATAGAAAATGAAACATAATAATGGGTAAGCACATATGGTCAGTAAGGGTAAAATAGGACTCGTGTGCTTGACTACCCTTCCTTATGATCTCTTACCAATCGTAGTTAGAGACAAATGTAAAATTCCAAATTTTCAGCTTTTATAACCTATCTTTCTTTATTTTCAATAAATATACCTTGGACTCACTATTATCAAAAAAATGATCATAAATGTCTGAGAATGTGATCTTAATAATTGAAAACCATACCAAACAATTCATAGATCATAATAATGATTCATGACATAAATCATGGAAATTAAAAAATATAAATCATAAACGAATCAAAGAACTTGAGCCCTGAGTGCATAACATTGGATTAAGATCATGTCATAAAAGAGTGTCATAATTATACTAATAGAAACCTTATGTCAAAACTTCCCACTAAGACATTCATCACATATTAGGCATTGGCTAACCAACCATATACCTTTTTTGGGAATACTCCAAAAACAATTTACACTCTTTTTCTCTTTATATAAACTCATTTCTACCCATTAAGATCATAAAACATAAATATTTACCTAATGTATTAGAGTTCTATAATAGACCCACCCATCACATAATCATAATCCACTGGTATTTATTCTATAAGATCATGAAAACATTTATCATTTCATTATAAATTTTCATGTCAAAAATAAAGTGGGTTTCCTAAATATTTAATCAACATATTAAGAAACCATTCATATTAATACAACGTTTGGTATCATAGGATCTTATCCTTAGTGAAAAAATAACTGTCATAAAAGGTTGTTATCATATATGAAAATTCCTTTAAAATATCACTTGAATATTTCTTGTGGAAAACTCAATTTTCATTCGAAAATCATTCATCTAAAGTCTAATAATTTACAAAATATTATTGAAAAAATATATTTCTAAAGTACTATGGATCTTTTAAAGAAATATTCATTGTAAATAGTTGTCATGATTATGGAAAAATTCATTTAATCATTGTATTTTAAAACAATTTTTTTGTTCACACCTTTAATAAAATTACCTCATTAAGAAAAAGATAAGAATATTACTTTAAATCAATATTATAGAAATTAAAAAATATTAAAAAATATGTTAAAAATTTATATGAGATTAATAAAAAAAATTATTGAAAACATTCTAAATAAAATATTGATATATAAGAAAATTATTCCTAGTTGAAGTGAAAAATAAAATCAGTTTTTATTAAAAAAATTACTTTTTTTCTCTATAATGCATAAAGAGAGAAAAATTAATGTAAAACATATAATATTTATAAATAAATAGAGTATAATGGAATTCAATATAGTTTTTAGAGATATTTCATATAATTTTTTCATCAAATTTTTATGTGTAAATAATCTTGGTCAAAGGAGATTATAACATAAAACCCTTAACTCAAGTTTGACTTTATTAATTAGTTGTTTAAGCACCTATATTAAAATTTTAAATTTATTATACTTTTATATTAGAAACATATTCATACTTATAATACCATAAATATTTTACTTAAAACATATTCTCACCCATTCATTAACAATTCTCTATTACAATCGTTGTTTCATGTTATTATTGTTTAGTTTTTCATTTATGTTGTTATTCGAATGTTATGGTCCTTTTATCTTGATAATGGTTACATTATCTATAGACTTTTAATCATAAAACTCGTATCTTATATATTTATTCTATATATATATATATATATATATCCTTCCATGATTTAATATATTGAAAAATGGATTACACCATTCATGAAGATGGTAGTTCATACTTATGCATGAATGTTGTTTTCATTTAATAATTAAAACAATAAAAGAATGAGAAAAAATATTTTATAATTTTATAATTAAAATTATATCATAAATATCATATAGTTTTAGTAAATTTATCATTATAAAAATTAATGTATTGTGGTGAGTGAAAATGAATCATTTTTCTATGTCGAGGAAGAAGTCTATTTTTACGCCCAAGCGATAAGTTCATTTACCATTTGATATAAAGGAGGTGGAAATAGTATTCCAATCATTATAATGACATCTCAGTATATTTATCATATTGTATTTACTATTTAATTATGGATAAAACATGTTTAGATAATATAGAGGAATAAATAAAGTAAAAAGAGCTCAGATAACATTTATACCTCTTATTTGAGAAACCACTATTAGATTACACCTTAATACTTGAATGATTAGTATTAAGATAAGAATATGGGATCTATGATGAAGTAAATAAATATATTACATTAAAATTTTTGGTATTGTATTGTCTATAAGGCTCAGAATTTGTGAATAAGTGAGGATAGGGTGTTCCCTTTTATAAGTGACGGGGAGGGAACACATTGAATTACATGAAATATTTAAATAATAAAAATACATTTTCTTATGAAGTTGGATGAAAATTTAATTGAATTATAATTTAGGATAATATAGGGTTGAAATATATTCAATCGATAATAATTAAACTTACTTATGTGGCAATATTACCCTTATCTCTAAGTTTAACCCCTCGTAAATATGTATTAACCTAAACTCTGGTAACAATTTTATACTATTTTTACAATTACTTATGACTGAAAATAAATGTGTCCTAATTCATCAAATTGAAAATAATGATTCAAAATATATACTAAATGTTTTCAAATTTATTATCTATAATTTTTGGAAATTAGATTTAAAATTAATGAGCAAAATGAAATGAAAATCCATTGTTAAAAAAATGCATTTTAAAACATACACTACAATTAACTTCCATTATTCCCCCCATAAAAACCCTAAAATTAATGATAAAATATTTGAGTAAATATATCATCTAATTTTTTTTTAAACATTAATCTAAAATGATTTATTAAATTGATGATGATAAAAATTTCTAAAGCACATGAAAATAATTTTCTAAAAAATAACTCTATTTAGCTTTAAATAACTTTATATTCATTCCTAGAATTTAGATAACTGATGTGCATATTTTTAATGATATTTTAAAAAATAATTTCATTAAAATAAATTTTTAGTAGCAATCAATCTACTATGTTAGATAATAATACATGACATTTAGAAAAAAAAATATTTAAAAAATTGGATATTTATTCATTAAAATATTTTATTAAAAAAATTAATGATTATTGTATAGTAATTCATCAATAAATTTAAATTTAAGAAAATATTATATATATATATATATATATTTCATAATTTTCATAAACTTATTCATACTTGTTAGTCCAATAACTAGCTTATAAAATTAAATTGTATAACGGGTTTATTTAAAATCAAGGTTGCGTGTAAGGAAAGAAATCAAAGACATTATATTAATTTTAAAGGAAATGAATCTATAATATTGGGGTTGACATTATACCTCCCCTAAAATTGTGTTTTACCTTAATATCCTATCACTATGTTACAAGAAAATGAGGATATTTCTACTTCTTCAATTCATTGGATTCCTATATAATTTTCAAAAAATTTATATTCTTCCAAACAAATTTAATCTGTTGAGTAATCATGTTCCATGACGTTTTATCTATATGATAAAAGATTTCAATAAGTTTTTCTTTATATGAAATATCATGCTCCACTGTTACAACTTCTTATTTCATTACATGTGAATTATTTGGTATGTACTTCTTTAGTATTGACATAATGAACACATCGTGAACTTGAGAGAGGTTTGGTGGAAGCACAAAGAGATATACAAACAGCCCCAATACATCAATAATATTGAAGGTAAAAATATAAATAGTAATATTATTTAACATCTTTTAAAATATCATAATCTTATTGGATGTAGAAATGTTTAGAAATAATTTCTCACTAACTTTGAATTGTTAATTTCATTGACCATTATCAACATAACTCTTTTATAAACTCTAAGATATCTTGATGTGTTTTTAAATGGATCTAACCATATCAACCATTTCCTATATACTATCTCACTTCCTAATAAATTTATTTATCCAAATTCATCATAGCACATTTGATTTCATTACTTTCATATAAAGAGGTATTCATATATAGCCATCTAAATTCTTTAGTGAAACTTATTTCTATAAGATAATTTTGAAAGAGTAATTTGTTTGTCCAAATAAACTTTGAAATCCGGAGAATATGTTCTTATAATATACTAAAGGGTTTAAATGGTTCTCTTATACTTGAAATATAATTGAGGATGATAGGAATTACTAAAACATAACTCTATATCAAGATCTTGATAAAGACTTAATAAAAACAATAAGGTAAAATATGGATCTTGATATGAGACTATAGTATATGGTGTTATATGTAATATTATCACTCCCTTAATGTATATTTAGGAAAACTAATCAAGGGAGAAATTTTCTTTGAAATTAATGATGTTTTTGGACATTATATGGAAATTTATTAAAAGCAAAATAAATTTATGTCCTTCATTTTTTTGGGTGTCTGATGATGAAGTCCATAGTGATATTTACCATTTTATTTTGGTATGGGTAATGGTTAAAACATCACTTAATACTTATGTCTCTTACCCTTAACTTTTTAACATACTAATCACTAATACACATACTATGAAAAATATATCTTCATGTTATCCCATAAGAAATAATATTTCATATCTTTATGTATATTAATACTTCTAGGATTAATAGAGAATGATGAGATTTGAGCTTATTAGGATAACTCATTTTTCAAGTCTTGTATTAATATGACACATACTGAGTTACTGAACCTAATCATTTCAACATAATCTACATTTAATATAGGAATATTTCTCAACTTATTTTAAAGATCTAAATCTTCTTTCTATGCCTCTTTAATCCTAAAAAATGGATAGTTGAACATTCATCAAAACAAATATATGATCTATACCTTTTCCTAATGATTTAATGATCCATATTCTATAAATATATAAATATTTTATCACTTTAAATTATCATATTGGACAAAATAGCATGGTTTTTCTAAAATAGAGCATTAGACACCCTATTATACTTTACTAGGTGGTAATGTATTGAGAATTCATTATCTTCAATCAACTTTGACTAAATTTTATGGAATATATTTAAAAATTTTCTTTGAATATATACTTTAAACGTGTGTGGTCTTTATATATTTCATGCATTTCATTATAAAGATAATGTTTCCATATCATTAATGATAACACTACTACTGCTAAATAGTTTTTGAGTTAGATAATTCTTCTCATAAACCTTAAATTTCCATAATGAATAATCTATAACCATATCATTACACATAATAAAAAATCCAAGTCCCTTATTTTATGAATTAGTAAATATAAAAAACCATACTCCATTGTAATGTAGTATGGTTATAGGTGCACATACCAACATTATATCCATTTCCTTGAAATTTTGTTCAAATTCATCAATCCAAATGAACAACACCCCCATAAAGTTTACTTTGTGAGTGGATTAGATGAACATGAAAATTTCTCCACAAACATTCAATAATAACCTACCAATATAAGAAAAATATGGAACATAGTCACTATGTTTAGTTTAGGTAAATATTAAATAACATAAATCCTTGATGGATCCAAAAATATACCCTCACATGGGATTATATGATACAAAATTAAAATTTAGGTTTCAAAAATTCACAATTTTTAAATTTTTTACATAGAATATTCTTCCCTAGGGTCTCAAATATAATACTCAACTTATCTTCATTATCTTCATTTCATTTTGAATATATAAAAATGTCATCCATAAATACTACCACAATTTTATCGAGGTAATATCTAAAAGATATAATCATTAAACTCAAGAATATATTGAGCTCATTAGTAAGACCAAATTAAATAACTATATATTCATAGTTTCAATACCTTATATAGAAGTTTGTATTGTCTTTATTTTCATTTTTCACCCTAAATTGATAGCATCCAGAACAAAAATTAATCCTAGAAAAATATTGAACTCGTAGTAATTGATTAATAAAATCAATAATACAAGGTATAGTATATTTATTATTTATTTTGTTATCTTTTTACTACTTTATAATTAATGCAATGTCACGTTGATCCATCATTATTAATAATAAAAATAATGGGTACACCACAGGGTGATGCACTTGACCGAATGAATCCATTTTCAAGATCCTCATGAAGTTTCTTCTTTAATTCTTACAAATCAATCAAGGCCATTTTATATGTAGTATTTGAAATAGGTGTAGAAACATGTATGATTTATATTTAAAACTAATATTCGTGATTTGGATGAAGGATATGAAACTCTTTGAGAATGGAATCAATAAACTCTGACACAATAGTTGTAAAGACTTATGTTTTCCCTCCATAAATAAATACTATGTTTGATGACTTGCTCGACATGCAACAAAAAAAACAAACGAAAATTGACTTGTATATGGTAGTCATATATTAGAATGTATACACAATAGTATTAAAAATTATGAAATATATATATAAATATATATATTTATAAAAAAAATTAAATAAAAATTAAATTTAGAAATCCACAAAATTTGTATATATAAGAAAATATTAAAAAAATTATTATGATTTATATGTATTTTATAAAATTTATATTATTCATGTTTGATATATTTATTATTAGCAATAAATTTAAAAATAGTTAATATGAGATAAATTGATTAATTATAAAAATATTTTTTTCAAGATATTTTATTATTTTATTTTAATGAAAATTTGAGAAATTTTAGAATTTAAATTTGATAACATTAACATATTTTTTTTATTTTTCATTTTTATGTTATCTTAAGATTTATTTTTTGGATTTTTGAAAAATTATTAATTTCATTTTGAATAGTGAAGATACAGATTTTATTAATTTTGTTACTTTCATTAAACTATTTTATTATATGAATACATTGAAATTTTTTCATACTTTTTCCTCCAAAATAATATATTATAATGTGTAATAAATAATTTTAAAATACTATTTTGAATTTATAAATACATTCTCAGCATTTTAAATATTTATATCGAGTTTTAATTTTTTTAATAAGCTAGGGGAACCCCCCCCCCCCCTTTCTAATTAAAAAATGGAAAGAAACATTTTAATGGGATTTGGTGAGACTAATACATTTTCTTAAATACTAAAAGGACACAAATGTCTAGATATACCGGCCGATGTCTGAAGGGGCATTAAATCCCAAAACAAGCATCATTGACCCTTTGCTGGTTGTCACTACATAACACTACATATTGTGCTCACTAGTGCCTATACCATAAGAGTTAACCGCTAGATGAAATATAATCCATATCAGTTTTCCTGAGTATATTCATGATAAGAGGTCTCCATCCCATGTGTGGGCACCAATTGCATCATCTCTCGACATCTCCCAAGCATTTTTACCACCTATAATGTCCATCGTCATCTTCCCCATTCACTCACACCACCATAATCATATATCCACCATTTTAGTTTTCCTAAAACACCTGCATCAACACATTTTATCAATCCTTAGTGCCCCAACCGTTGAATTCACCTCGTCATAGTCCACATCAGTAGTGGCCTCACCCCACATTTAAAAAAATGAATGTTTGGTTTAATTATAAAAAATTTCAAGGAAGTTTTTTAATATATTTTATCATTAAATAAATTATATTTGAAGAATAATTATTATTAAAAATTCATTTAAATCAATTTAATTTGTATTTCTAACCCAATTAGAAATATTTGTGGTCAAAAATTAACTTTTTTTCAAAAAATGGATTTTTTGTCAGTTTGTGTTAAAATTAATTTTTCATACACATGGACATATTATTTGATAAATTTGATTTTATAGTTAATTTTTTTTTCAAATTATATAATAAGAACCATTTTATTTTTTTTCTTAAAAGATAAATTATCTAGTTAAAAACTGCTTACCATGGTGAAAACTAAAATTATAAAAGTGAGTGACCTTGGAGGTAATGAGCATAAAATGTTTAAAATATTTATTTTTGAATATTGGATGTGTTTTTTGACCTTATATTCCATAAAATAAATTATTTATAAATTATTAAGTCACATTTAATAAGATTGAAATACCATTATTGAATAGATTTGAAAATTTACAAAAAATCCACCTTTTCACTTATAAAACAACTAACCCTATCCTCAATTACCCTCACTCAAAACCCCCTAAATTTCATCTCATAAATAGTTAAAACCTCTTATATAAACACTTATCCACTTTAATTAGTTTATAGCCCTCTCAAAATACCACAATTCAATGGTTTAACCCCCTTTTTAAAGGAGATAATCCCAAAAGTGAGGTATAATATCTTAAACCACTCATTCTTTTTCTATTTATTTAGAGGATTTTATTCATAATAAAATTATATTTCACCATATTAAAATTATAACATCATTATTATTATTATAATACTAGGTAATTGGGATTATGGTATAAGAAAAAATAACCCTCCACTTTTCCATTATGAAAAATGAAAACATGAATCACCTGTTAAACATATTACAGCCTCCATGAATAAATGTGTTTCATTTTTTCATTCCCATCCATAGGTGGATTGTTTTTGTTTCTATTTTTAAATATATATGATATTTTTAAGTATTATATATAATTAATATATTTATTTTTTAATAACATAAAATGTAATGATTGTTATAATGTAATTCATCAATATCAGTGAAAACTGCAAAACTAGTAATTGGTTATTCACATTTTAAAGAAACATGAATAAAACTCCCAGTTAACAGAATTATAAAATTATATTTATTTTTAAAAAATAAATTATATAACCATTAATGGATTTTAAAATATTATCTTTGGGGTAAAAATTAATATTATCCTCACTTTTATAAACATACATGAAATTGTTTATGATTATTAAAACCGGACGTTGAGAAGAGAGTACCACAATCTAATAGATAAAGAGAATTGTTTTTAATGAAGATTATAAATAATATAATATAAGAATAATGTTTTTAATTAACTAATTTATATTTTTATATATATGATACAAGAGGTTAAATCATTAAATGGAAATCAACAGTAAAGTTAAGGGACTTAGAAACTTAAAATCCTTTTTTTGTTACACAATTTCTTACTAAAATTCATTTTTCAAGATTTTATATTTTAATTGATTTTCATTTCATATTTCAATATAGAATTATTTTTCAACCAAAATAAATTTCATTAAATATATTCATTGCATGTCTCATAAAAACCAAGATACGTTTTGAAAAGGACACGTAACTATGTATTTTACATTTATGAATACAATATATTTTCAAAAAATATATTTTAATTATTTGGTACTAATTTTTTTCAAATGATCAATCTATAATGAGGTTGTGTTTTATATTTTATTATGTATTATGATATTTTTATATCAATTTATTTCTTATTATTATGTTATGTGATATGTTTTTGAAACCCATTTTTTTCTATGTGTTATTTAACTTATGATGATGATTTTTTTAAGTTCCATTCATATGTTTGGAAAATTATAGTTGGGGTTCAATATCACACTCAAATGAATTTTTTTAATCTAATATATAATTATATACTAAGTTTTTTACATAATGGGTTTTGTTCACAAACATGTGATCATGATGGTTTTGGTCACATTTTCAGGCGTGGACATTTGAATTTTTTCACATAAGCATGGTCATAATGAGTTTTATCACCTGGGTTTTCATAAGCTTCTGGTTATGAAATATTTTAAATTTTATAATATTATAAAATCTTTCTATTATTTTTATCATTTTCTTTCATGTTTTAAAAATCATTTTATTTCTAATTAATTTTATTTTTTCAATATTTTTCATTTTCAAGTATCCCACAACTTATGTTATGTTCACATGTTTTACATTTAATATATTATGTTTCCTTATAAATATTTTTATGATCTTAGGTGTCTCCATCATGCATTTTTATTATCATACATATTATGATGATCTTTTGTAAAGATATTTATGCTTTTCTCATATTCTCTTTTACGCTAATGAACAAAAACTTTTTGAAATGTATTTTTTCTTACTAATTGATAGAGCACGCCCCTTTCATATGTTTCCATTCAATATGTTCTGAAGATGATTTAATAATATGATATGTCATAGAAAGGGTCTAGAGGAGCAGATTTATGGGAAAATTTTTAATGGTGAAATAAAAAAATATCTATATATCTAATTTCAAAAACCCTAAAAAAATTCCTTGGATTGTGTGATTATTAAGTGATTATTTTTTAAAAAAATTAGATGAATTTTTTATTTATGTTATTATTATCTTGGGTTTATATATCTAGTACTAAATGAATTTTTTTAGTGTTTTATCAATATAATTTTAGATAACATTAGTACAAATATAAGAAAATTCAAAGGGGTGAGTTTAAGTATAGGATAACATCATGATTTTTTGGTAAAGTATGGATTATGTGGTTTTCATAGTAATACATCCATATTTGGATTCTAAAAGTGGAAATGGTTCATGTATAGATACATCTAGGTGATGTTCTTTGTATAATGATATTATCTTTTTTGATCCATTGCCAAGGGTTTGAATATATATATATATATATATATATATTTATATTAAAAAAATAATCATGGATAACCTAGATTAAAACACATATATTCATAAGATAATGTATGAACATAAATTATGAAATATTTCTTCTACATATATAGTTTCAATTTATGTACAATCCTTAATTTTATTATACTCATTTATAATTTTCCATTAGTCATGGTAATGGTGGGAAACCAAGTCAACAGAGTTAAGAATAGGTGAAATGGAAAATTTGGAGGTTGTATTAATGGGATAACTAATGATATTTAGGTTATAATGTAAAATATCCTGACAATGATCACCCAACAATCTCAAGATGTGGTTAAGACCTAAATAATAATTAGATCCCAAACACAATAATGTGGGAGAATCTTTCTATTCGGTCCTTTCTGAGGTAATTTCCATCCTCATTTATTGGGTCTTTTAATACACTATTTTTTATAAGTGATTCAATGTAATGAAAAATATATTTTGCATTCTCCATTTCTAATACCATTTGAAGGTTTTTTTCATATATCATTTAGAAGGTGATGTTAACTATTGGTATAGTCTCATTAAGAAAACTATGGAAAATGAGGATATATAGTATATGGAATGAGAAGAGTTCAAGAGGATATTTCCCACTAAGTATTTTCCTTGGACTCTTTACACAAGTATTGAGTGGTAATTCTTAGAATTAAATAAAAAATATGATTATTCTATTTGTTCATATAAAGAATAATTAGACTGGTGGGGTATGACTTCAGTTTTATCTATAGTACTAAGAGTAAAAGTGATCTCTTATTTACTGAGTCAAAGCATAGTTTTCAAATGGAACTATCCATAGGATAATTACAAATTTATGAAGATATTTTTCATTTTTATCTTAAGGTTTATATTTAAATTTTAACCACTGAATATTCTAGGTAACATAAAAACAATGTAGAGTATCATGTTAATATAGATAATAATTCACATGCTGGGAAGAAATCCTAATTACTTACATGCAATAAATATTATAATAAGCACTTGATTAATGGTATAAAGGGATAAGGGATGTTTTATAAGTTTTTTTGAGTAGTACACCAGACCTATAAATGTCAAACAAAGGCAAAGTGTCTAATTAACAACATCAATGAGAAGATGGTCACTACTAATGATCTGCCTACACTATACAACTTTAACTTCATAAATTTTGGAAATTGTGAAATTAAATTCCCCAAATTGTGAGCTAATAAAGAAAACAAGACTCTGTAACCTCCCAAATTGAGGTAATAATGAAGGGAATTCACAATCACTAATACTAAGGTAGATCATGATAATAAAGTTATGTGAGGTACACCTGATATCTTCTCTAGAACTTCTAATACCTTATTTGATTCTTTTTCATGGAATTATTTTATATCACATAAGTTTTCTACTAATTTTAAACCATTACCTCAAGCATGGGATATTAAATTATCACTGAAAACCCATGTTGGAAGAATGATTGTGTCTGTTTAAGAAATCATATACAAATTAGAATTATGGGAGGATACTTCCTACAGATATAATTCCTCTTACTTTGGTTGAATTTTACATAATATTATTTATTTTTATTCCCTATATAAATAACATATAAAGTTTAGTATAAAAATGTCTCATTATATATACAAAATCAACATTATAAAATTTATCAACACAAGGATGATTATGAACCCCCTTTAGAAGAAAATTCAATAATGTGGGTTATGGTTCCCAACAATTACAGACTATTGGTTAAGATGATCAGGGTGGAATTCCACATTTAAAATAGGCCTATTGTTTGGGAATATACTGATGTACTTCCAAATAGACTATCTATTCTTTTCCTAGAGTGTGACATTAATATTTCAATATAACTCATTCCTAGATCTTTTCCTCTCTCAAAGAGTATATATAAAATGTCTCTAATTAAATAAGAGTATTTAATGAGGAAACTATAAGAAAATTTTGACATAGACTTCATACACCCATGTTATTCATCATTGGGTGTGTAATTTCTATTTTATATAAATAATAATATACTATTCCATAATTTCCTTGATTATAATGTAATTCATAAAATCACAATAAAAAAGAATCATCTTCCCCTTATCATTGATCTATTAAATAATTTATGAGGAACTCAATACTACTTAAATATCGACATTTTATCTTGATACCATCAGTTAAGGGTCAAAAGGTAGGATAGGTATAGACACTTTGAGTTTATAATGATGTAATTTGGTCTTAACAATTCCCTTGATGTCTTCATGGAACTAAAGAATAAATTATTTAGAGAAAACCATTATTTATTTTTGTTATCTTTATAAATGATATTTTTATATATTCAAAGATGAAGTAATAGTATTGATATCGTTTAAATGTTATGTTAAATACCTTGATAAAGTAGAAGATTTATTCAAAATTAAAAAAAATGTGAATTATAGATAGAGAAGGTGTCATTCATGGGACACTAATCACAAGAAAGTGAATATCAGTAGATCCATCAAAGAGATATGTTATTGAAAAATGGACTATAATGACCCTTATAACTAGGATTAGTAGTTTTATTGGGGTAACAAAATATTATAGATGAATTGTGAGAAATTTTTCATAGATATAAAATATACTAACCAATTTAAAATAGAAGGGAGTGGAGTTTCTTTGGATAGTGGATTCTGAAGAAACATTTAAGGACCAAGATAAGTTGTTGGTCACTACACCTATAATTACATTTACTTACAGTGGGAAATAGATTGTAACATAAAGTAATACTTTAAAAAGGGTTTTGGGTTGTATCCTAATAAAGAATAATTATTTAATTATTTAATGTTTTAAAAAATTAGATACTAAAGATCAAAATTACCCAACACATGATTTAGATATGGATGAAGTGTTATATGCACTAAATTTTGGATACATTATCTCTATAAAGAAAATTGTGATATATATACTTAACATAAAATCATAAACTATATATTCACAAATAATTAATTTAATATACATAAAATAATATAGTTGTGGTCGATAAAATATTATGAATTATCAATCCATAACCATCTATGGAAATAAAATTTGTTGTTCAATTCTCTAATTAGAAAAGATGGTGATAAGATATCCACGATGAGGACTAAAAATGACCCAATACTCATGGATTTATAGAGGATGATTCTTTAAGTAATAATATGGGGAGATAAATCCAATCTATCCTAACTTAATGATCAACCATCCATTGACATAAATATCAAATAATCCCAAATATATTATTTAGAGATACAAAAAATAGAGTGAATATTTAGGAGTAAAACTTTGATAAATATTAAGATATAATGTTCAGAACCCAGACGTGTGTCATATAAGAGTAACAATTGAAGATGGAACTTTTGGATGATTCTCATTGCTCATCCTTCTCTATCTATCCTGGAAGAAAAAAGATATATATAAATCTAATGAAAAACTACTAATGGGATAGTATGAAGGGATATATTTCAGAATATATATCTTAATGTGAGGTATTCCATCAATTTAAGTAAAAACAAAAAAAATCTAAAGGTATTTCACAACAACTACCCACACTTGTGTAGAAATAGAAAACCATCACCATGGAAATTGAATAGTACCATCCATGATCAATGTAATAGCTAAGAGGGGGAAGGGATAAATCAATGATTTATTTTCCCTTCATGTTATCCATTTTATAAACTACCTTTTCCTCCTATAAAAAATTTTGCTACTTTATTAAAATCAAGACATTCAAACATCCAAAATAACAGAACAATTTAAAATTTAAAATTCTCAATAAGAGTATCAATTCCCTGTAAATGATTTAAAATAATCAAATACCACAAAATCCACTAGAAAATAATTCTTTTTTATAGATAAAAAAGTTTTAAATTCCCATAAACTTCTGTAACACTATGATCAATACAATATTTCATGTGCTTCTTCTACCATGAATGATATAAAATATTATTTTTTAACTTTTTTAAAAACCTTAAACAACTGGTTCTAAACATGTCATAGTAAAAATTCAAAAACTTCTACATTTTTAATTCTTCAAAATAAATTTTTCATTTTCATTCCCAGAACTAGGAAGAAACAACTTCTCTATATCTTATATAAAAACCCATTTTGATAGATCACTCGGATTATTCATTCTGATTATTTAGTCCAGAAACAAGCCTGGATACTTTTTCTAGAAACAATTATAAATAACCTTCTTCTTTTCCAAAAACATTCAATATGATTTCCTTATACGATTTAGAAATACCTAACAACTAATTCTTTATAACACATATTCTATTATAGAAAAAATTCTTCAAGAAATTATCTCTAAAAATATTCCTCTACCAAGTCGTCTTCTACAACTTTAGCACTCTCACTCTCTCCCATACATGAACATTGTTAGAGTATTTTTTACTTTGAAATATACTTATAGGTTCCCTGGATCCAGAAAATTCAAAAACTCAAATTGATTTTCCTTCTCAAGAAACATTCATAGTCTCAAAAAGTCACTTTTATTTCAACTTCAACTTTGACTTCTTAATCACTTCTCAACTCTTTTTTATTATTCTCGAAACATATTGAAACTTCTTAAAACATCATCCTTCATCTAATTAATAAAAAATTATTTAGTTTGATAAAATTTTTAAATATAATAACGTTTTTCACTTTGATTATCTTGATCCAATTGAGATCTTGAAAGATAGAAGGCTCCACATCACATTATTCCAAATCAACTAATCATATTCTTCCATAAACAGCATTTCAACTTCATTCGAATTTAGTGGACTTACTCTAGATTCCTAAATCTGATGGATCTACTCAAATTATTTGGTTGTCCAATTTTTTTCTCAGGATAATAAATTTTTTAAGAAGTTTCACTAGAAACATCATTGTAACTTCAATATGTATTACCTTTCTTCATTTTTATACAATTCCATTGACCAATGAAAAAAATATATGACTAATTCCAAAATTTGATGACTTATTATTGTCTGCTTGAGTCTGAAAGATCAGTCTCAGATTATTATCTAATGGACGGATGTAAATTTATCTCTAATGACTCTTGACACAATATAAACAAATCATTAATTTTATTCTTAATCAACTGAAAACTAAAAACATTAAGACCATACTCTAATGCTTTGATGAAAATGGTTTCCTGCATTGTTTAATATCATCTAATTGATTGGACACTGAAACCCTTCTGATTCATTGAAATCAAAACATTCTCTACATTGTTTCATTCAAAAACACTACTCTACCTACAATGATGTTGTTTATCTGATGTATTGTTGGTGTCATCATTCGTATGATGGATCAGTGACACACTATGTCTGATAAATAGGTATCAATATATGAAACCGATGACTCATCAGATTAATTGATTAATCAGATAGATCGAATCTTAAAATGGATAGACTCATCTAATGGATCGGTCAATCAATTCTTCTAAAAAACCTATGACTTCAGCACATGCAAAATTTTAGACTCCAAAAAATCATCCAAAAAATACAAAACTCTTTTCTTATAAAAATTCTTTCTTGAATGATGACTTCATCATGATGTCTAAGAACATTGAGATCGGTATAGCATCGACTGACTTGAAAAACATTCTCGCATCCTTTCCTTCAAAATGTGTGGATCACTAGTTTTCAGATAACTTTTTGCTAAATTTTTTCTTATAAAATAATCATTAGATTGTGTGTTGAACTTCCATAATAAAATAATAGATCAAATAAACTTTTCACTTCGATAAAAAAACATCATTCCAGACACAATGTGAGTATAAAAAACTTCACCTTGAAACATCTACATAACAAAAAACCCAAAAATGATGGACATTCAAACGAAGTTTTTATCTGATCATCTAATTCTGATACTCCTTTAGCCTGATCACCAACACTTATAGTTTGAATTTATTTTTATTAACGTAAACAAAATAAACAACATCTTCCAGCATCCAAAAATAAATTCCAGTCAACTTTTTCCCAATAATCTCCACCTTTGGTTTTTTCCAACCATGGTTTATAAATCACTGAAACATTATAAATCAACCTATAGATCACTAATAAATAATTCTAATCATACATTATTAAACTAATTTTTGAAAATAATAATAATTGATAGAAACCACATTTTATCCACAAGTCGTGGCTTACAAATATTCTCTTCTTTTTAAACATCAAGCTTTCAAGATTTCCACTTATTTGTAACTTCCCTTTTCCTCTAAAAACATATTTCGTACAAATACATCAAAAAACTGTTAGAAAAGTTTACACAGATACTTGTTGAGTTTTAAACATACCCACAACTCCCTCTAAGTTCAAGATTTATTAAAAGGTTTAGTACATAACAATTTATAATTTATGAAACATCATTTTTCTACCCCTTCAAAACACTATCCAAAGACAAGATAATAGAGAGGATAGAAACAAATTTTTCAACCCTAGAGATAAAAAGGTTAAAATAACACATTCAGTCTCAGGTTAAAAAAATATTATTTTAGTAAATGTTTTGTGAAAATTTTTGAAACATGTTCCATTTTAGGAACATAATTTGGTTTGAGTTCATTATTCTCCTCATGCTCTTTAATAACATGGTATTTGATATCAATATGTTTTGAATAGTAATGTTGTACTTGATTTATTATAGGGTTTACAGCATTATAATTATCAAAATCCAAGAGGAGAGGTAAATTCACTTTAACATCTAAATCCTCAACTGTTGTCTTTATCTATATGAGTTTTTTTGCATATTGAGTAGATAATCACACTTAGCTTCAGTTATGCTAAGAGTTTAATTTTTATTTGTTTTTTAGTATTAAAACTCACACATCTTTATCCAAAATTAAAACTCCACTATATGTGGATCTTTTATCATCTAAACTTCTAGTCCATTTAGTATTAGTATACCCAAAAAAATATATTATTTATAAGATATCATATTTGATTATAAAATCTATTATTCCTATGATATATCTAGGAATTATTTTTTCAATCAAAATATGTGACTCCTTTAGAGAACTTTGGATCCTTTCACATAAGATAACAACATACATAATCTATTTTCATGAATTATTTAGATATAAAAAAATTCCAATCAACTTACAAAAGTCTTTATAATAAACATTCATTCCTTATTCATCATTTGACAGCATTAATCTTACTGAAATTGTGGTGGAAAATGGTTTTTAATTCACCATGAAAAATCACATAAAATGGTCTTAGGCATAAATCACTTGAAAAATAAGAATTTATTTATTATTTTGTGAGAATTTTAGAAAAATAAATTATTTCATTTAAGTATGTATGGACATTTCAAATAAATTATTCATCTCATCAACAAACTTTTCAAAAGTTCTTTCATCATTAATCGTAATGATAATATCATGAACATACATAATAAAAATGACATGAATATCTTCATTTTATTTGATATGGATAATACTATTAACTATTCCCTTCTTGAAATTCAACTTCCCTAATAAGGAATCAAATTTCCAATACCAATCTCTTAGAGATTTCATTATCGCAAAAAAATAATTATTTAACTTTCAGACATAACTTTCATGTTTTATGATCACAAAGATGTTGTTTTGTTCAATATAAACTTCTTCCTCAAGTTATCCATTCTAAAATGTGACTTAACACCCATCTAAAAAATTTTGTAACTTCGTTGTCTAGTAATTTCATGAAATATTCTATTGGTTTATAACCTTTTCACTGGAGAAAAAGTTTCATAAAAATAAATTATTTGAATATGTGAGTAACCTTTAGAAACCAATTATTTTTTATTTATTATCACCTATTTATATTCATTCAACTTTTTTTTGGAACACCCACTTTATACGAATAATATTTTTATCATTTATTTTATGTATGAGTTCCCACGTATCATTCTTCGCAATGTAATCCAACTCCTGATTCATGGAATGAACCCATTCCTATTTCTAAAAGGCTTCATTAAAATCATTTTTATTAAAATTTTAATAAAAATAAGTATGTGAAATAGAAATTATTGTTTTTATTATCTGAACCTTTTTTCTAATCATTAATGATGTTTTTAACTTGCAAATGTTTCCTCAAACTGGGATGAGATGTACAAATTGCTTCATCATCATTATTAATATCTAGTTTTTATTCTTCCATCTTTATGACATTATCAATATTTTAATTCTTTTCATGTTTCTAAAAATAAACCTTTCATGTTATTCATCTTCTGGGTCGTTATATATTTCTAATAATTCTTATTTAACTCATTCAAGAACATTTAGATCAATATAATTAACAGTATTTTCTATATAATTATTGAATAATTTATATCCTCTACCATCAAGAAAATATCCAAAAAAGCTACCATCTTAACCTCTCTGGTCAAATATTCCCATATTTACACCATTTTTAATTATTATTAATAGAGTAAAAAACTCATAAATGTTTCAAACATGGAGTATTATCATAGAAAATTTCATAATGAGTCATATCATAAATTATCTTATAGAAACACAAGTTCTAAAACTATAATATTTTTCTCATTTCTTTCCTCTATAAGTAGTGATAAATCCCATGCTCAATCAAAATTATATACCCCATATCCACAAAACTTAAATACTTCCTTTTAGCAACACCGTTTTTTTGTTGTGTTTGTTAGTTCAGAGAGAATATAGTGATAAAAAAATAGGGGTGAATTGTGTTATTATAAAAAATGTCACAATTATGTCGATTCATATCAATAGTAAATAGATCAGGCGATATTTTTTATAAGAATATATATGCAGTGGATATTAATAGAGAACAGGGAACAACAATTTATAGTGGTTCATGGCACAGCCAATCCACTAATCACCCTATTTGCAGTCTTGGTTAATTTCACTAGTAAGGTCATCATATCATAAGATTGATCCACAACTGAGTGAAGGAAGTTGTCACCCTTACAATAAAAGGCATACAAAACAGAGCCTTCTGGTTATTTTATGGGGTACCAATAAAACCACATCTTAGTGTGAGAAGCTGAAACTCCACCACGACTGAATATGAGCAGTCAAAACTCAAAACAGATAAGATGTCGTTTTAATGAGAAATAAATGTAGCTCATAGTTTTATCATCATGCAACTGATAAAAGATGAATCTTTTATTCAGAAGTATAATAATCCTGAAAAATATCTTTAGAAACAAGGTTGCATAAGAGATATTTGATTTTTAAGAACCACAAAAAAATAAAGGATCGTTATTCCAGATTTAAACATTTATATATCCAATATGTATTCATTGTATCTGAGATGCTTAATTTTTTTTTTAGTGAAATAATTTGTATAAGAAATCTTAAAGAATAACAATTATTAATACAGCCAAGAAATATCCATATCATCATATTTTAATTATCTGAAGCAGAAAGATATATATATATATAACAATATATCTCGTAGAAAGATTTCAGATCTGCAAAAGACACCTGATAAATCAAGTGAATTCAAATTCAAATAATACAGCTTAATGTAATTGTAACTTCCATTAATAATAAAAGAGATAATCTTTTTACAAATAGATCTTTAAATCATTTAAAATGAGCTTTGAATCAATCGAAATCAAGCTTTAAAATGCCATAATATTTTTTAAAGACCATTTCAGAATGCTCTGATAAAGATGTACACTCAAATTTCTGATGTTGAAAATTCAAACGTAAGGTTCCTTCACAAAATGAAAAAATAACAAGCATAGGGTTTAATCATTATAATATAGGGTTGATGATCTGTACGTTTATCCATGTCAGTATTGATCTTTTAAATTAATCTTTATTTTCCATTCTTTCATTTTTTTAAAATGTAAGGTTGACAATGTATGGTTGATTAAAAAATTAATGTTGATGATCCATACATTTTTAAAGTTCCATACTTATGTAGGTTTTTTTAACCATAATTTTAATTTCTGTTAAATGTAAGTTTCTTATCCAAATTTAATGTTCCTTAACCATAAGTTTCTTGAAACATAATGTTGATTAACCATATCCACTGATCCGTTATCATAAACATAAGGTTTTTTCTATACGTTACATTCTTCGATATATTGAATGAATAGAATTTCTAGTAAACAAAAAACAGTGAACAGTGTTTCCAAAATATACTTAAAATCATTCCAAAAACATTAATGAATATTTAACTCAAATAAATATTTGAGTACTATTTCAAGATAAGAATTATAAAGAATATAAATTCCCTGAAATACACTCAAAATAAAATCACTAGTAAAATAAATAACGTTATTTGTGAGCATCAAAATCATTAATATTTATATAGTATTGTTGAGACAATACATGCCCAAAAAAATCCCCCTTTTAATGATCACAAAACCCATAAATTAAAACTGTAATATTAGAAAAATAATTTTGAATTGTTTAAACATTAAATGAAAATAATTTCAATTTGAAATAATTATTTTGATAAACAATAAGTATTTCAATTTCTCCCCCAATGATAAATTTCAAAGAAATGTTTATTAAATAAAATTATTTCTCAAATAAAAAAAGGTTATATTTATCTAAATTTCTCCCCCTTTTGTGATATCAAAAAGAAAGAATAAAAACAAATAAAAACAAATTTAATATTTAACAGAATGATAAGTTGTTGTTATATGTAACTATAATGAATATAAAGAAATGATTTTGGCTATTGGACAAAAATACAAAAGTAGATAAAATAATGAAATACAATATATAAATATAAGATAAATTCATTGTTCAATAAAGACATTAATACAATAAATTATGTGACTAAGAAACAAAAAATTCATTGTCTTAGGGAATGTTCGGAAAGAAAAAATAATGCTAAGGACTGGTTGGATGAGAATTTTGTATGGCTTCAAATATTCCCTTCAGATTAGTCATCTCCAATCTCAGCTTCTTCATCAAACTGTCTCCTAGCTAAATTATCAACTACGTGGAGTCATTATTGACATACAAATTCTCCACTATGTTATCTTTCTAAAACTCATGAATACATTACTCTTGCTTCATGAATAGATCCAACATTTCTAAAAACTGACTCAGCATCAATGTAATTCTAGGTCTCCCTGAGTGAACTAATCAACAAGAAATTTCTGATTGTCTAATAAAAAAGATAGAGTAGCACTATTTCATTGAAGGTCTTGAATAAGAATATTCATATCTACCATTACAGATGTAATTTCCTAAAACCTTCTAATCAAATCTGGACTGGTCATAGGGGTAGGGGTAGATGCACTAGACTGATCCATTGACACTTTAACAGATTCAAATTCACATCCCAAGTACAACTTTAATTCTACAAAATTTGTTTTTGAAACAACTTCAGATCAGATTTTTTCAATATCATTTACCATGTCTCTCATGGAGCAATTAAAATTACTTCTAGAAATAGTACTCTTATTAAGATCCTAAATCTTTTAGTTGCTATTTTAGGTTCCTTCTACAGATTTGCATTCTCCTCTAGAAATTTGTTGAATTTAATTATACCATCTTCAACTTGATGAGATAATAAATCATATTCCCCCTTATCTTAATTCATTTCTTGATTTTCATTTTTAGTAGGCAAAGGATATGCCACTCTTTTCATTATAGATTCTTCACAAAAAAAGACTGATTTCAAAAACTTCATTTTTCTCACCAGAAATACAATCTTACTATCCCACAGTCTGATCTATCATTAATGATTGAATTTCTGTAACTAATTATAGTATAAAAAATTCCTTCTTAAACATATCCTTAGTAACCTCTTCTCTTACAATCTATGAGTGAACATATTCAGATGGAGTATGTTGTTGTTGAACTATTTCTACCATAATTATTTCTTTTACTTGATCACTCACCAAATTTAAAATCGCAAGCTCTCTAGTTTGACTCTCCACTTGAACTTCATCTTCAACAATAGTTTCTTCTAAATTAACTGAGCATGTTTCTTCTTCAGAATTTAACATTTTCTCTTCAACTTGAGAAGCATATCTTTTTCTAGGTTTCATAAAAGGACTTTCAGGAAGTTTTTCTTCCTCTTATTCTTCTTCAACATGAAATCTATGTATTCTCTCGGATGATTTTGAAACTACATCTGTTTGAGATTCAGATACACCATACTTTCAAACACCTTCTTTCTCTCCTTGAGAAAATGTTTTTGATCTTTGTTTATCCTCATCTCTAACAAGAAAAACTTTTTCCTTTCACAGTGCTCCATATAAATCCAAGTTTCATGAATGTTCCAAAATTAAACACATTATTATGATGACATCTTACTCTTGCCTAAAATAGTCTGGTCATATCCTTTTAAAACAAAATCTGTGAAATTATTCGTCTATATGGATAAAAAAACATTCTTGCATTTGGTTAATTGTAGTAATAAAGATATCTAAATAAATAACTCAAGAAATTTAATTTCATAACACTCAAAAAGAGAAATATGAAATACATGTCTGGGTAATGAATTTTCTTCATCTCCATCTTCCTTGGCGTTATTCTAGTCTGAATAAATTTCAAAAAAAATATTTTGATGAGGTTCTAAATCCTTAAAAAACATCTTGTTGACGTGCGTTGAGGTGAACAAAAGAGATATTATGTCTTTATAAAAGTGTTCTTTATCACCAATTGATTTAATATAAAAATGTAAAACTCTTTCATGAAGGAAGTTCAAAAAAATTTCTACCACATTAGAAGAAATAGATAAATCCCTATATTCAATACTAGAAAAAATAATATCCTCTGTATCTCTGAAAATAAACTGTTCACTCTTATACAAAGAATTTACTTCTACCACATTAATAAATTCTCCATTTATGTCATTAAAATCTATCTTAAGACCTTGAAAAAATAGTTCTTTCTTCAGAAGTAAGTTTGTCTGGTATAACCATTCCAGATCAATTACCTTTCCTTGAAAATTTTTTCTGCTATAAATTTGTTGCCATTTTGGTTCACTTTATTCTCCTTCTTCGATTCTCTTGGTTTTAATTATTCATAAAGATATGAAAAACTATGGTTTTCAGCTTGTAGGGTTTGAAAGGACGAATGAATATTGAGGGTTTGATGAAGCAAGGATTTTTTTGTTTTGGGTAAACAAATGGTTTGGAAGATGAGAGGTTTGGAAAATGAACGTTTTATAAAAAATGAAAAATGTCCTCGTTTCTTGTGTCGTAAAGTAATTTTGACCAAAATTTAATAATTACATGGTGTAAATATATTTAAGATATCATATATTAACTAAAATATTGTAAGATAATAATTATAAAAGTGAATTAGATTTATGTAAATAAATTAATCATAAAACAAAATAAAATAAAAGTAATTAAATAAAATAAAATAAATTTTTAATTAAGAATTAAATAAACCTATCTCCCCTTAATAAAATAACAACAAGCAGTGGAAATATTTTTATTAAAAATATTAGCTAATTGATATTAAGTATTAACAAATTTGAAAGATATATTCTTTTTGAGAACATGATATCTTAAAAAATGATGTCTAATATCAATATGTTTTCCTCTAGAATGACTTATTGAATTTTTTAAAATATTTATAGCACTTTTATTATCACATAAAATAGGTTTATTATTAAAATTAAGTCCAAAGTCCATTAGAATTTTTTTCATCCATAACACTTGTTCACAACAACTACCTGTAGATATATATTCTACTTTGGTTGTTGATAGTGTAATCGAGTGTTTCTTCTAACTTGACCATAAAACAAACTATTTTCCTAAAAAGTGAGAGGTTCATAAAGTAATTTTCTATCTAACCTACATCCTCCAAAATTTTCATCTGAATATGAAAATAAATTAAAACCAAAAGTTTTTGGATAAAGAATATATTGAACAATTTTTCCTTTTAAATATCTAGAAAACCTTTTTACCGCAGCAAGATGAGATTATTTTAGATTTGATTGAAATCTAGCACAGAGACGTACTAAAAACATAATATCATTACTACTAGCAATAATATATAGTAAACTCCCAATCATACCTATATATAACTTGTTGTCCACTAGTTTTCCAGCTTCATCCAAGTCAAGTTTAATATTAGTACACATGGGAGTTGAATATGTCTTGTTGTTCTCAAGACCATAATTTTTTAATAAATCAGCAATGTATTTATTTTTATTTAATACATTTCTATAATCTTTTTAGTAAAATATTAGTTCTAAAATGAAGTTTAATTCTCACATCATGTTAATTTTAACTTATTTTTCCTGCGTTCTGAAAAATAATTGATTTTTTTTAATTTTTTGATCCAAAAATAACATCTTCAACGTAGATTTGAACTAATAATAAATTAGAACAAAATATTTTCTTAAAGAGGGTTGGGTCTTCTAAACCAAGAGTGAAACCATTTTTTAGATGAAATAAACTTAATCTTTCATACCAAGATCTAGGTACTTGTTTAAGACTATAAAGGGAATTAGTATGTTTAAATACAAAATATGGTTTTTGAGAATTTTCAAAAACATGAGGTTTCTCAACATAGGCTTCCTCCATTAAATATCCATTTAAAAAAATATTTTACATCCATCTGATATAATTTATTATTCATATGAGAAGAATTGTCCAAAATAATTCTAATTTATTTTAGTTTAGCTATGGTAGAAAAGGTTTCATCATAATATATACCTTCTTCTTGATTATACCATTTACTTGATAATCTATCTTTGTTTCTAGTTATAATACATTGACCATATAATTTATTCTTAAAAACCCATTTAGTTCATATAACTAGATAATTCGATGGTCTTTCAACTAATTTACATATGTTGTTTATTTTAAATTGATTTAACTCTTCTTACATTGCTAACAACCAACTTTAAACTTCTAAGGATTCTTTAAAAGACTTAGGCTCTAATTGTGATAGAAAAGCAAAAAATTCCACAAGGTTTCCTACAGTTCATCTTGTTTTTATTCCTATGTTTTGATCTCCTATAACAGTCTCTATAGAGCAATTCTTCAAGATTCTAGACTTTCTAGGAAGATTAATTTTAGGTTCATCAGTATCATGTTCTTATGAAATAAACTAAATTCTATTTATAAATTCAAAATAATTTTTCACATTATCAAGTCTCATGGTGTTAGAAGAATCGTAAGCTTAATTTGTTTGATATTTTCCCTTACTAAAAGGATCAGTTTCCTAAAAATTTACATTAACTGATTCTTCAACAATCCTTGAAATTTTATTAAATATACTATATGGTTTAGAAGTTGTAGAATGTCCTATGAATATTCCTTAATTAGCTTTTGGATTGAACTTTCCAAGATTATCATTGGTGTTCAAGATATATACCTTACATCCAAAAAACATAAAGTACTTTACCTTATGCTTTATGGTATTCCAAAGTTGATAATGAGTCTTTTTTAAAATAGGTCGAATTAAAAATCTATTTTTAATATAGCATGTTGTGCTTACATATTCTGCTCGAAATTAGGTTGGAAGAATGTATTCATTCAGCATTGTTTTATCCATTTCATGAATATTTATGCTTCTTCTTTTAGAAATTCTATTCTATTAAGGTGTTCTTAGTGTAGAGAATCTGTGTTTAATACCAATATGTGAGAATAAAAATGGAATTATTTATTCTAAAACTCTCTACCACGATCACTTCTTAATGAAATTATCTTAAAACCTTTTTCATTATCAACTCTTTTATAAAAAGTATCAAAAATAGAAAAAGATTCATTTTTTAATTTTATAAAATATACCCAAGTAAATATAGAAAAATCATCAACTAAAACATATAGATATAATTTACCACCTATCACTCTATTATAGATGGTCCAAAAAAGCATATGAATAAGTTATAGGGGATTTGAATAGCAATTTTGTTAACAGATTTGAAGGAGGATTTTTGTTGCTTGCCTAATTGAATTGCTTCAAAGAATCTATCACTATAAAATTTGAGACTGAGAAAATATTAAACTAATTGTTTCTTAGATAACTTATGTAAAGAAAAAAAATTACAATGACAAAGTATTCTATGACAAATCTATGACTCATTTACATTAACAGTTAAAGAATTCACTTTATGTTTAAATAAGGAATTTAAATCCAAAGTGTATACATTATCTATTCTGGGTGATCTAAATTTAGGCAAATTATTTTTAAATATAGAAGAGTAATTATTAAAAAAATATACATAGTATCCATCATCGTAGATTGTATAGATACTTATCATATTGTGCTTCAATACTTGTACATAGAGTACTTTATTAAATGAGATAGTGTCTAGATCTCCAACTGTTCCAAGTCCAATATTTTTTCCTTTGGAGTTGTCATTAAAGTTGAGTGGGCCTCCATTTATTTTGGTCAGAGTACAAAAAATTGATGAATTTCCACTCATAGGTCTTGAACAACCACTATTCATATACCATATATATTTTCATTTTCTATGGAATGTGACCTACTAGGTCAAATTAAATAATAATTTTTTTTGGTACCGATACCTTTTTGGGTCTAGTAGTGTAAGCTATCAAAGACTTAGGAATCCAAAAAAAATTATTTTTATCAACACTATTGTAATTAAAATTAGATAAAGCTTTTTAATAATGAACACGATTGACACTACATAATTGAGGATTTCTTAGATTGAAATCATTAGAATAATGTCCATTAATACTGCAATAAAAACATTTAATAGTAGAAATAATTTTTTTGTTAGAACCAGGAACAAAATTGTTTTTTGATATTTTGGTCTTTCACCCTTACTGCCTATACCAAATATTTTCTTTTTAATTACATTTTTACCAAGAATTACATTTATTACATTTTCCCCTTTTAAAAATATAAGATCATCACTTTTATAAGTTTCTACTTCATCTTGTAGTTTTTTAATCTTATTTTTATGGTCGATAAATTTTGATGTAGATGGAATAAATTTATCAATTAACTCTTGATTCTGTTTAGTCAAAGTGTCCCTTTCTCCTAAAATTTTATAATGAATATTTTTTAAAATTTTTTATTTATTTAATAAGGAGTCATATCTTTCTTCTACCACAGTATAGTAGGCATTTATTTTATCATTTCAATAACTAGAATCAGAATCATATAAATAGTAGGATTGTACCTTCTCTTCTCAGCCATAAAGAAAATATTAGCTTCAGATTCAATTCTTACTTTACTGAATCAAATATTGATGGGCCGCTGGAGTCTTCAAAAACACTCCATGTAACCTTTATATCTCTTTTTTCCTTTTTCTCATAATCATCATTCTTCTGATATTTCTTTTATTTCATTCTCTTCTCTTCTTTAAATTGAGGACAATCAAGTCTTATATGACCCAATTTTTTTCATTCATAATATCTTACTTCCCTTGAGCCTTTCTCATCTGTTTTGAAGTTTCTTCTGAATTCTTTCTTCTTCCTATAAAATTAACTGGATTTTCTAGCTATTTGATCTTGTTCAATTTATGAGTCAAATGAGTCTGAATTTATTTCTTCATGTTTCAGTTTTCTTTTCTGCTTTTAGGATACAACATTTAAAGAAATGTTATCCTTTTTTACTAGGACTTTTTGATCTTCAACCTCGTATTTCATTTCATCCTCATACATCATTAACATTCCAATAAATTCTCTCATTGTCATATTTTTGATATGTGCAGATTAGAGTATTGCAGCAGAAATTCCATTCCACTTCATAAGTAGAACTCTTAGAACTTTCAAATCTTGACCTGGTTGGTTGATAGGCTCACCTAAAGATGTTATATTATTAAAAATTTCTGTTATAATTCCATTCATATGTATTATTATTTCTTTATCATACATCTCTAAAGTATCAAATTTTAATTTCACTAAATCATATCTCATTTGTATAACATTGTCAGTACCTTCATAGGCTAATACAATTGTCTACCACATTTCATAAGATATTGGGAATTGTGATACATGGTTGAATTCATCTGGTCCAAAACCAAAAATAATGGAACTCATTGCTTTCAAATTCATATCATACTCAGAATCTATATTAGTTGACCAAGTTTCAGGTTTTTTAGGTATTGTGTAAAGAGTAACAGTCTTTGAGTATATTCTAAATCAAAGATTTTTTAAGTAGATTACCATTTGTGACTTCCAACATCCATAATTCTCACCATTGAAATATAAAGCACGAACCATTGACATTCCTTCTATGAGATTCTCCATTTCCATCACTAAAATATATCTTATTCTTTTATCTTTTTGTAGCTCTATTGGAAATCTCAACATTTGATACCAAATGTTAGGTTAAAAAGACTATAGGGATAACACAAGAGGGGGATGAATTGAGTTATTTTAAAAAATGTCATAATTATATTGATTCATATCAATAGTATATATGGAAAGAGACATTTCTATATAAGAATATGTATATATATATATATAGTAGATAAGAATAGATAATAATGAACGGAAATTTATAGTAGTTTGGGACACAAAGATCCCCTAGTACACTCCACTATTCACTCTCTCTATGAGGTTGGGGAATTTCACTAGTAAGGTCCTCGTATCACAAGACCAATCCAAAACTCAGTGTAGGAATTTATCACACTTACAAAAAAAGTATTACAAAACAAAGCCCTTTTATTATTTTACAGGGAACAAATAAAACCACAACCTAGTGCAAGAAGTTGACACTCCTCCACTACTGAATACGAGTAGTCGAAACTCAAAATAGATAAGTTTTAGTTTTTGATATGAAACAGTTGTAGCTCATAGTTTCAGAAGAACGCAACTGATAAAAGATGAATCTTTCCTTTAAAAGAATAATAATTGTGAAAAATATAAGAAGAAATCAGGTTGCACATAAGATATTTGATTTTTAAAAACTACAACAAAAATAGAGCATCATGATTACAGATTTGAACATGTATATATCCAAAATGTAATCCTTGTATTTGAGATTCTTGATCGATGTAGAAGTGAAATAATTTGTAAAATAAATCTTGAAGAATAATAATTATCAATATATCCATGAAATCTCTAGATCATCATTTTTTAAATATCTAACACATAATGTTATATATATATATATATAACAATATATCTTAGAGCAAGATTTCGGATCCACAAAAACTTCTTGATAAATCAACTGCATTCAAATTCAAAGAATATAGCTCAGAGTAATCGTAACTTCCCTTAATAATAAGAAAGAAAATTTATACTGTAAATGGATCTTTAAATAATTCAAAACAAGCACTGAATCAATCTGAATTGATCTTTAAAATGCCCTAATATTTAGCAAATACTGTTGCAAAACGCTCCGATTAAGACGTCAATTCAAATTTCCAATTTTGAAAAGTCAAACATAAGGTTTCTTCACAAAACTACAAAATAAAAAATGTGGGGTTCAATCTTCATAATGTAGGTTTGATAATCCATTAGTTTTCCCACTTCATCATATATCTCTGAACGTAACATTGATTATCAATTTGATCAATTTTACAAATGTAAGGTTGACAACGCAAGGTTGATTACAAAAGTAAGGTTCATGATCCATACATTTGTAAGGATCCAAATTACGTAGGGTTTTCTAACCAAACATTTCCTTTCTAGAAAACGTAAGGTTCTTATCCAAACACATTGTTCCTTAACCATGCGTTTCTTCAAACATAAGGTCGAATAACCATATGCACTGATTGTTCAACAAAAACGTATGGAATTGTATATACGTTACATTCTTCGATATATTGAAATAATAGAATTTTCAGTAAATGACAAATGGTAAATAGTGTTTCTAGAATACACTTAAGAGTGTTTCGAACACTTTAACTAATCTTTCTCAAAAATATATAAATAAATACTATTTTAAGATAATAATTATAAAGAATATAAATTTTTTGAAATACACTCAAAATAAAATAATTATTAAAACTGACAAGGGTATTTGTGAGAATCAAAATTATTAATATTTATAGAGTATTGTTGAGACAATACATGCCCAACAGTGTGAATGGCGCATGGAACTCAATTAAAGTTCTACGCCTTTTAAGAAAACTTCAGACCTCTTTATTCTTGTATTCACCACCATTATATGTTCGCAACATCTTTGCAAAGTATCCATATTCTTGTTCATCTCTTCTCCTAAAACTCTTACACTTATTTAGAGATTCCAGTTTATGTTTCATATATATAACACATGTAAATCGAGTAAAATAATAAATTAAATAAATAAAGCGATTATCTTTGAAAGATGATTTTTTACTGATTTGCCCATAAATATATGAATGAATTAGTTTGAGGGGATGAGTTTAATGAATTTCAACTACCTTATGCATAGTCTTTATAATCTTCCCCTTCAATCAAATTGAATAACACCAATCTATTCTTCTTATCATGTTAAGAATATCAAGAACACTATCTCTATTTTTTCACTTTCTCTTATTTCTCTAACACATATTCCTTGGCCTTTTATTCCACAATGGATTTTATTCCATCATGCACAGATAACATGAATTTTTTACTTTGACAATGTGAATCAATTTCCATTTTTTGTGTTGGTCTCCTGAAAAAACATTTCAATCTTCAAATATTTTCCCAAAAAACCATGTTTTCTGAAAAAAAAAACATTATTAACTTTATCAAAAAGTTGTGAAACACATAACAAGTTCTATTTTAACCCATTGACAAAAAAAATCTTTCTTCATTTTCAAATTTTCTTCCCCATTAATAGCATATCCAATGCCATTAATTATAATTCATTCATCACATCCAAATTTCATTGTTATGTTTTTTAAAGTCTTTTACATTATTTAACTACTTAAAATATCCTATCATTTTTGAGTATCACCCACAATACAAGGTCCAGGGTTGTTCTCCTTTTGGATCTTTGAGAGTAATTTCTACAACAAGATCTTTCTCTTTATCTTCCTTCACATATTCATTTTGAGAAATGTAATTATCATTTTTTTGTGCAAGTATTAAAACAAAAAATCACATAGAAATATGTATAGTTTTTTCACATCTTGCAAAAATAGTTTCCAAAGGTTGGAATCTATTTTCAATTTTTATAACAACTTTTTCATAATTCCTTATCTGAGTGGATTGACTCACCTTTGAACTTTTTTTTCTATAACTCATGGGGTAATTATACTATTTTTTATTTAACCAACAAATTTATTTTGTATGAAATAATTCACCAAAATACCATATGTACCCATAGAAAAAATAATATCCTCTATAACTAACATACTATCTGAGATTTGAAAAATGTTTTTCAACAACATTATTATCTTTCACAACAGAACTTTATTATATCCAAAACTTTATTTAATCACCCAATATATTCTTCTTAAATTTGGATTTATTTCAAACATTATTGTAATTAGAAGTGGTAGAAATTTTTTTCCAAACATTGAAATTTTGAAACTTATGATTTATTAACATTTTTTGTTTTGGAAACATAAATGAATTTCTCAACTTTCTTCTTCTATGGAATATTTTAACTTTATTTTCAAAATTTCAAGATAAAATTTGTTGATATTTACTAGGTTCACACTTTCTAGAACATTCACCAATATAAACAATAGATTTTTAGAACCATGTAACTCCCTACTCAGATTTCAAAACTTTTTTTGAACAAATTTTAACTATTATTCTTTTTCCATTATCTTCACTTTATGATTTTTATTCCGATTATTTTATTTTTAAACATATTTCTCCAAGAAATCAATCTATTCCATAAATTAGATTTTACTTCAAGAAAATATTCCTAACTTTTTATTATATAACATTAATTTCTCGTCTTCTTTATTTATATTTCAAGTATTACTATATTTCAAAGGAATTTTTTCAACTCTATTTTCAGATAAAACTCTAACTCTGTATTTTTTCCTTTATAAATAATTATTTCAACTTACCCATTGTTGACTATAGAAAAAAATGTGTTTTCTCTACCAAAATCAGTGAGTTTTTTGAATTCAACTGCACTTTATTCATATTTATAATCTCTAGACATAAAACTTATCCTTTTATATTTTAAAAAAAAATCTATATTTTTCGTTGTAATATGATTTTTATTTTTCAACATGTTTCTTACATAATATTATTATCCTTATATCATCTTTATCACTTTAATATTAATTATTTCTTTGAGGGAATTTTCAGTAAAGTTCCCATAAATACAACATTTAATGCATTTTAGTGGTATATTCCCTTGTATTTTTATGTACCTCATTTCACATATCTAAAAAATAAGGGTAATAATTCTTTAAAATTGTTACTAACCATATTTTTAGACATAGAATCACTAAAATATTCAACTTTTATAGTCCTCTTAGAATTTCCTTTCTTGGAAACCTTGATGTGAATTTCCTAATCAACCTTTTCTTTTCTTTTCATAACATCATTCTTTAAAAAAAATTGTAATAATAGTAATGTGAATTTCATCCATAGATAAAACTTTGGGATCCCTATATTTCAAAGATGGAACTTTGAAATAAAACATGTTATGAAGAATTAACAAGATATTTTCAAGAATAATTGAATCCTACAGCTTATCAACAAAACATATTCTGCTTTTAGCAATATCATTCACACTTGTAAAAATGTCACCAACAGATTCTCACTCACCCATTTTGAGGTCTTCATACTTCGACTTCAAGATTTTGACCTTTGATTTATTCCCATTCATATTAACTTATTAAATATTTTTTCAGATTCTCCTAGATACATTTACAAGTATTATCTACCTTCACTCTAAGGAATTAAATTTTGATTAGAGTAAAACATTATTATCCCTTCCATCATTCCCCAGATTTTTCTTATCCACATATTTGAGAGTAACATTTTCAACAAGAGGAGAAAATCCATCAAAAGAAGCTTTCAAAACATCATACCTTAGAGACATAAGATATGGAAGCAATCTATATTTCTAGATGTTATAGTTTTTTCCATCAATTACTATAATCACCTTACTATTCACTCAATTAAAATTATTCATGACAACTTCTCTTAAAAACCATCGACAAAGATTAAATGAGGGGAACCTTCTACCTGATAGCAATTGAAAAGGTCTAACTAGGATACATGTCATCACTTAGATGGGGAGGTTTGAATCAATGATATATTTTTCTTTTATGTTATATTTTTTGTATAAAAAACTTCATCTCTTAGAAAAGACTTATCACATTAATAAAAAAATACATCCACACAACCATAAGAACACAAAAAATTATAAGGTTTACTACTCAATAATAGTAGATAGTACTTTTCATGGTTTTGAAATAATAAAAATACCACACTGTACACTAGAAAATAATCCTATTATATGGATACAAAAAATAGGAAATACCCTTACACTTTTGTTTCACTAAGTCCAATACAACAGTTCATATTATTATTCTAGAAAGAATGATGTAAATTTTTTTTTTAAAAGTTCATAATCCTAAACTAGTTGGTTCGGAACATATCACTGTGATGCTTCAATAAGTTCCACTTTTTAAATTTTTTAACAAAAACAATTACTCACTTTTATACCTAGTAGCGGGAAGAATAAACCTATATGTACATTGTATGAAAACTCAGTTTGATAGATCACTGTGATTCTTCAATAAAATTCTTCAATTATTAAATAAGACAAAATATATTATTCATAAATAATTCTTAATCCCCTCCTTATTTTCCCAAAACTATCGATCTAATTCTTTGTCTAATATAGAAAATCTAGAACACTATTTCTTCATTAAAATTCTTCTATCCAAGAAATGTTTATTTAATAAATTATTATTTAAATTTTTAGCTTCCAAATTTTTTTCAAAAACATCATCGTTATCACTCTCTCCTTCACATTAACTATGTCAAATTATTTCATAATTTTACATCAATTTAGAGGTACCCCAGAACAAAAAAATCCAGGAAATCGAAATGACTTTCATTATCAAGAAAATTTTTGAATCTCAAAATTTAATATATATTTCAACTTCGTATTTGACCACTTAATAGATCATCAACTATTTTATATTCTTATCAAAACTTATCGAAACTTCTCACAAATTCATTCTTATTTGAATTAACAAAACATTCTTCTATCTTATACACTTTTTTATTCCAATATTGTTTTTCACTCTGAATTTATTAATCTGAGTGAGAGAATGAAAGATCAATGGCTTCGCATCCCATTATTTCAAACCAACTTAACATGTTATTCCATAAACACCATTGAAATATTTTTAAACGTTAGTTTCATTACTTCAATTTACTCACTCTAATAGCTCTACCCAAATGCATTGGTAGTCTAATTTAATTTTTTAGACCAATAAATTTTTTCATATTCTATTTCACAAACAACATTGTAAATTGAATACACTTCACCTTTCATCATTTGTTATAAAATTCCTCAAATACATGAAAAATCATCTGATGTGGTCTATAATTTGATTACTTATTGGTGTTAGCATGTTTCTGGTGGATCAGTACTTGGTTCCTATATGACATATCGATGTCTTGTCTAGTCCTATGAATATTGAGTACATTTAAAAAAAATTATGAATTATATTGTTAACAAAATATACAAAAACCAAAAATTGATACCACTCCCTAATGATTTAAAGAAAATGTTTGACTACATTTTTGTACATCAAATTATTGATTGGTCTCTAAAACCCTTATGATTCATCAATACAAACAACATATCAGCATTTTTTATGTTAACAACTCTGATTTGCCTCTGATGATATTCTTCATCCGATATATTATTATTGTCATAGTTCATATTATGGATCAATGTTAGAAATTTTTTTGTTTATTGAAAACAATAACAAAAATTTATGACTAATCAGAAAAATTTGTTCGTCTAATGGATCAGCCCATCTGATGGAATGATCAATAAGCACTTCTGCAAAACTTTTGAGTTTAGAACATTCAACCATTCATACTCTAAAAAAATTGCATCTAAAAAAACAAAACTATTTTATTCCCCAAAATCCTTCTCAAATCATGACTTATTCACGGTTTCTCAGAATATTTACATTGACATATAATCATCTAACTCGAAAAACCATTTATCCTCCTTTCTTTCACCTATTATGGATCACCATTTTTCAAATAACTAATGATGTTGAGAACTTTTTTCACATTAAATCATCTTCATATTATGTGTCAAACATCTCAAAATAAATTTTGGATCAGATAAAACATCTCAATATGATCTAAAAAACATTTCAAACCTAATGTGAGACCAAAGAACAAATTCACCTAAAAACTATTTCTTAAAAAGAAAACTGAAAATGATTGAATTTCTTAATTACTTTTTCATCTGATAATCTGATTCCAATACTCCTTTATCCAGATCACCAACAGATAAAAATTAAAAAGAAATTAATGAGAACAAAATAAAAATCCAAACTTCAAAAACGTATTACAGCATTCAAAGAACACTTCTAATGAACGTGGTCCCAACTGACTTTGTTATGGGACTCTCCAAAACATCCAAAGAAAATAATTCTATTTGGGTTGTTGTTAATTTCATTATAAGGTTATAAAATTTTATTTCCATTAATGATTATTTATCCCTTGAAAAACACTCCAATATATACGTAAGGTAATTGTTGGGGAAAAATTAAGTTCTACTATCCATTGTATCCGGTTTGGATCTAAGATTTAACTTGAGATTCTAGATAATTCATTATAAATATTTTGAGACATATGTGAGATTTATCACTAAATAGCATCCTCAAATAAATAGTTAGTCTGAGAGGAAAATTAAAACTCTAGAGGATGGGTTATTTTCTAGTTATATATATTTCTAAATATTTTGGATTCAACATATTAACCATATATAGTAATCATATAAAAATAGTTTCCATTATAGAATTCAAATGGTGCCATATGAGTCTCCATATGGGTTGATATATAAGAATCCAACATGTTGAGATGAAATTGTAGAGAGGAAGTTGATGGGTCCTAATCATGTCTAGTAAATGAAAGAGAAAGTTCAAACTATTTAGTATCTTATAAAATTGGAAAAAATTCAACAAAATAGTTATGTAGATAAACATTAATGAGTTATATATTTTAAATTGGTTGATAAGGTGTTCCTTAAAATATCTCCATAGAAGAAATTTGTGATATTTGGGAATAAATGGATGTCGAGTCCTAGATACATCGATTCCTTCATGATACTTGATCAAGTTAGGGTTGTAATCTATCACATAAAACTCCTCCCACAACACTCCCAAGTACATTATATGTTCCATGTATCATTTCTGATAATGTCTATAATAAAACCATCACATGTGCTAAGCTTTGAATTTGTGAAACTGAAACATGATCTATCATGTTAGAAAATATAGCAGAAATGTTAGATCATATAGATAATCTGTTGAAAAAAAAAGAAAATCCTCCTGTTACAATTATATAGAGAAAAAATAAGTCTGAGAAGGATGTGTGGGAACCTGAGGATGTGATGATTGAAAAGTAACCTCACTTTTTTTATTCCATGTAATTAAAATTTCTATAATGAAATTATTTTATGTGGGTAGAATGTGATGACCTCAATTTTCCCTCCTTAATTAAATACTATGCTTGATGATTTGATCCACATGCAATACTAAAACAAATATAGACCCTTATACGGTAGATGTATATTATATTGTATAAATAGTAGTAATAAAAATATGAAATATATAAATGAATATATTTATAAAAAACAAGTCAAAATCAAAATTCAGTTTAAATATAAACATAATAAGTACACATAAGTAAAAAATAAAATTTTTTATTTTTCCTAAAATTAATTTTATAAAATATATATTTATAAAATTGATATATTAATTATTTTCAAAAATTCTAAAAGAATAGTTTTTAAAAAATATTTTTTAAAAAAATATATCATTAATAATATTTTAATATTATATTTTAATGTTATGTTTATCAATATTTGTATTTGAATTAAAAAACAACATCATTTTGAGTTTATCATTTTCATATTATCATAATATGAATTTTTTGTATTTTTTAGAAATAAATTATTTTTGGGAGAATAGTGAAAATACAAGTTTTATTAATGACGTCAATTTTATGAAATTATTTTTCATATGAATAAATGGAATTTTATTTAAACTTTTCCTATAAAATTATATATTTTAAAGTATAATGTGTCATTTTAAAATAATATTTTTTATTTGTAAAACTATGCTCTGCATTTTTAAAATTTATTTTGTGTTTTAATGAAAACGTTTTTTCAACTATTGTGTTTAATTAATTATAAAATTAATCAATTATGATTTTGATTTAATTTATTTTTTAATAAATATTATTTTAATAATTATTATTATTTTAATTACATTTAAATCAATCACATTTATAATTCTACACTAATCATAAATATTTCTCTTTAAAAATAAACTTTTTTCAAAAAGTGGGTTTTTGGGAGTTTGTGTGACAATTATTTTTCCATTCTCATAGGATTTTTATTTTATAAATTTGGTTTAATTATTATAATAATATATTCAAAATTTTCTAATATTTTTCATTTTATCTTTATTATTAAAGGATAAACTACCTAGGAAAAAATTCTTAACTTGGTGAAAATTAAAATGGTAAAAGTGAGTAACCTCAGTGGTAAAGGTAATAACATGTTTACAGCATGTTTATTTTTTAATTATTTAGGATATTATTGACCTTATCTTCTATAAAATCCATTATATATCAATTTTGGAGAAACATTTCTTGATAATGACTTCCCATTATTTAATTGTTTTGTGAATTTGCAAAAAGGACACTCTTTTTAAATTTTAGAAGGCGAACCCATAACCTCAATTACCCTCACTCAAAGAACCCAAAATTTCATACCATAATCTTCCAAAAAACATATATAAAATATTATATACCAAAATTAGGTTATTTTATTATCTAAATAATACCCCTCAAATGTCCAATCCCTTTTACAAAGGCAATAACCCAAGAAGTGAGGTATAAGTTCTCAAACCTCTGTTTCATTTTTTATTTATTTATACACTTTGATTATTCCTAAAACATAATTTCACTATCATAATAATATAATATAAGTATAATTGTTATACCTTTATTCTATTATAATTATTTTATATCCATTAATCAGCCTCCACTTTTCCATTATGAAATATGAAAATTTGAATCATCTATTGTGCGAACTACCACTTCCACGAATAAACGTGTATCATTTTTGTTTCCCTTCCAATAATGGATAGTTTTAATTTATCTTGTAATATATTATAATTATATTTAATTTTAATCAATAATATGGTTTTTTATTAACACTAGAATTAATGATTGTTAAAATGAAATCCACGGATATGAGGAAAGAATCCAAAATTAGTTCTTCACCAATTGTTTCACAAAATGCTATTAAAAATCCCATGTAATGGAATTGTATAATTTTAAATAATTATTAAACATAAATTATAGAACATTTAGTGGTCTATAAATGGTTATATTCTAAGTAAACCATATGATAAACTAATTTTATGAAACTAGTTCGAAATGGTTATGTTTATTAACACCTGATGTTGAAAATAGATTAGAATAATATAATACACAAAGAGAATTAGGATTAATGATGAGTATAAAATAATTATAATAATACAGTTCTTAAATAAGTAATCAGGATTTTTATATTTATGATATATGATGTTAAATACTTCTATGGAAATTAATGTAAATTTTATTGGACTTGGAAACTCAAAATCCTTTCCTTGAGTTATGCAATTTCTTATTGAACATCATTTTTTCAAGATGTTAAATATTCATTTATATTATTTCCTTATTTATAAGTGAATTTATTTTTTTAACAAAAATTAATTTCATTAAATTTTTTATTTTCATTTATATTAATGAATAATGAATACTTATTTAAATGGAATCTTAACTATGACTTTTATAATGATGAATACAAAATGTTTTAAAAACACTATTTTCATGATTTAGTTTATATTACCATTAAATTAACTACCTATAATAAAGGGATGTTTTTTATTTTACTAAATTATATGCCCTTTTAAATAATTATATTGAAGAATATTATGTTTTATTATGTTCATGTTATGTGATATGTTTTATAAACCCATTATTTCTTTATGATCTTTGTAAGATAAAATATTTTTTTAAGTAAAAAGCATATTCATGGAAAAAGTTGGGTGTGGTCCTATATCTCCATCCAATTAATTTTTTAGGATAATATCATATGATATATTTATTCTTGGACATAATGGGTTTTTTTACACTTGTAAAACCCCAACCTAGACCACCATGTATGATCTGGAGGGTCACATGACCTCATGCAAGACTTTATGTATCCATAAAGTTTTCAACTAGTAGTGTGGGACTGAGTTCATCATTTTGGGGAATATACCCTCATTTTTTTTCATCATAAAAATAATAATGACAATGAATAAGATAATAAAAAACTTATATTAATCATGAGGAAACAAAAAAATGGTGTACAATCCATACAAGAGACAAAGGGATCATAAAGTTGTATGTTAAACCAAATAAAATAAATTAAAGGTAATAAAAAAATATTAGGTCCTCTAGATTTTTTCCTAGTACACTACTAGATTTTTACACCTTCCCCAAGTCACTCACCATATTTTTTTCCAATCATAAGGAATTAAGTCATGAAATATACAAGAGCACAAAAATTATAATATGGTGTGTGAGTATAAGACTCATTAGGAAAAAACCAATGTGTCATCAACATAAGTGAAAATAATATGAAATAGTTCTTGGAATAACTTTAGTAAATTATCAAATAAATATAAAACCATACACTTTTTTATTCATTATGTGATGACTAATCCACTGTGAACCATGACCCCACTAGATTCAACTCATTTTCAGTAAGAATATCGGATAAGAAACACATCGTCAATGTTACACAACCGACCAAATCCAGATGGTGATTTTAATCTGAAATGCTACATTTTCCACCATGTAGATCATCTCACCCCACCTAGATGGGTTCTTTCCTTGGGAACATCTCATGTTCAACTATGTTGATGAGCTCACCCTATCCATTTGGTGTTTTTCATTAGGAATGACTCACATTACACCATGTGGATCATTTGGAAGTTATCATTTTATTCAATATTCCCTAAGTTCATAGTAAGACCACACTAATATCATATAATCATCCACTTTTTATATCCCTATATAGAGATAGCCTCATGCACTTTTAAGGACATTTGGACTACATTGGGTCACTTAAATAGGAACTTATGAAGACCACTCTATAATGATATCCATGTATTCCTTTAAGGGAACTTGGACCATATCACACAAACATCAAGGTTATATATGATCATCTTAGTACCTAAAACACAGTAACACGGCCTATTCAACAAACCAAGTAATAAATTTAATATAAATTAACAAAAATTCTAACCAATGTCAAATTTTAGGAGCCACACATGATCACATGGTCATAATACAGAAGGCCTAAAAGCCAAACATGAACTCATATGAAACTCATATAAATAAAGGTTCAATAAATTATAAACTCTATATCATAGAAGCATTATATATATATAACAAATAAATTTTATGGAACTTTCTACCTCATTGGTGTCACGTCAACATCATGCTCCATCAAAGATTTCCCCCACCCAAACCACATTCACACACCAACCAGAACACGATCACCCACTAAGGACTCTTAGAACTGATTCCAATCCAATGTGACAAGGGTTATAGAGTAACTTAGGGATAAACATGATAACTGGTTGAATTAATTATTACCCTAGGTCAATCCTCATCAACTATGTCTTCAATCATAGTTTAAAAATGTAGAAGGAAGGCTTTATGGAAAATTTGGGGTCTCCAAAATACAATTTAGGGGTTTCAATGTGTAGGTATATTAGAAACCACCATCACTACATAGGTTTATACACTATAGTGAAGAGGTAAACCAAAATATCCACCATAGTGTATGAAGAAAGGTTGTGTAATATATAGATATTATAAAACAACATCCATGACATAGAGGGTAAGGTTTTATCATTAAACCATGCTAATTCATGAACCAAAATGGTGTAGGGGTGCACTCCAACATGGAGTTACCTATATAGTCCTTCATATATATGGATCTACTTAGTGTGGGGGTAGAGATTGGTGAATTTAGATGGGTCAAACCACATTGTAATCCATTATTAAGAGCCTCTTTAGTTATCTCTCTAATTCTAAAATTCATTCCATGAATCAATTCCAAATAAAAAACCATTAAAGGATATAATTCTATAAGACCAATACCCAATGAAATTTCATTCTGTCTATTTGAACATATCATGGAAAGATAACTATAGCATTGCCCAAGACCCATTGTTCTGGCTTCCCCAAACCATAGCTACATGAAAAAGTCTACAACACAACCCTATTCACCAACATCACTAAAAAACAACACCTTCCACTAAAATGATCCCTCAACACCATTGGTATATTATGAAACTACCACTAATTATAGGGTGTGGTTCTACCTCCTTTGGATAATAAAGAAAAAACTCACCTTTTAGTGTCCTTAAGATTCTTTATTCTCCCAATCCCTTTCTAATACTTATCCTTAACTCAAAAAAATTAGGGTAGGGAGGGAAAAAATAATTTTATTTAAGGAAAAAAATTTATTTTTCACAATTCTACCTCTCCTAATGACTTATCATATTTTGGAATCATCTATAGGGTTCCTACCTAAATAACTCATTCCATTGATCTTTAATTTCATCCTATTACTACCATGAATCCTCTTAGATCATCCATGGTACCATTGAATCTAGAAAAGTGGTATCATCTTTCCTAAGAGTATATTCTCACTTCGGTCTATAATCCTAATTGGATGATCCTTATATTATGAATCTGGTTCCAACTCCACATCCTTGTATTCTATAATATTAACAAAAATATGCATGTGCCTCTAAATCTGATAATTATGGAACACAACATGCATTCATTGAAAATGAAGATGAAGGTTTAAATTATTTGATAATATCCTAACCCACTCATTGATATCAAAGTGTCCCACAAAATGTGGTTCCATATTAACTTCTTTTCTTAGATGCTGGGGACATAACTGAGGAGTCACGCTAAAGAAAACATGATCACCAATAGTGAACATCAATGGTATCCTCTTATGGTAAACATCTGATCTCTTCCTTCTCTATATGCATTTCAACCTATTTTGAATCATTTTTACTCTCTATTATTTCTTGTGAACCATATTATTCCCCAAAACTATTTCCTCACCCACTTCATGAAAAAAGGTAGTGAACAACATGACCACTTGTATAGAACCTGATAAGGTTATATATGAATAAAAACATGGAAAATGTTTTTTTATGAAAACTGAACCAAGTCTACATAACCATACCATTATCTAATGAAGTCTACAACACAACCTCCAAGAACATTTTCTAATATATGTATAGTTCAATCAGAATATTAATCTATTGTTGGATAGTGTGCTTTGACCAATATCATCTATGTCCCTAGGGACTTCTCTATGTCTTGAAAAAACATTAATGTAAAATGTGCATTGATATATGGAATGATTCTCAAATGTAATCAATGATAAAATATGATCTCATGAACACATGGCTTTCCCATCTCATCCACCGAGTGAGTTTCTTGAATTGGTAAGGAATATAAATCTTTTTTTAGTTGATCAAAAATGACCTGAAAAAGATCAAAAGTCATTAGAGTCTTTGGTAACCCCATAAAAAAGGCCATTGTGACACCATCTCACTTAAACACAGGTCGTATAAGTGTTTGGAGTGAACCAATAGTAAGTTTGTTCTCATCCTTCAACCTCTAATAGGTAATGTATTGAGATACAAACCTAAAAATTTCTATCCTCATCCCAGACCACCTGAACTATCACCTGAGTTCATGGTAAATATTTGCTGCTCAAGATTGTACTACCCATCTAGTGGTATAGAAATCCCACATCAACTCTTCTTTGATGGAAACAGAGACTACTTCTCTCTTATATACCATTCTTATGTAATCGTCACCCAACAACCACTTAGGTATCATATCACCTATATCTAGTTGTTCCCCCATCACAGTACACTCTAGGTATGGCTCGTGGCCATTCTTCTCTTGATCCTCAAGAGAATATGTGATCACAAAGGGATCAAAATTCATAGAACCCTGGTCACCCAAATCATCCAACATCCAATTTTCTAAAAGCTCATCAACTTCCAATACTCCAAAAATGGCCTCTCACTAAGCTAATGATCAGTAAGTGTCTTATGGATAATAGAATCTATAATGATATTACCCTTCAATGGTGAATACATCATCACAAAGTAAAATGTTTTTAGATACTCAATATATAATGTTTTACCCTCTGATTTAGGTCTCTCTGTGTGAAGATATAAGGAAGGTATTATTTTTAGTTAAGGCAACAAACAACTCACAAAAAATATAACATTGCCAATACTTTAGAGTGTTGACCAAATACTCCAACTCCAAGTCATGAGTTAGGTTTTTTCACTCTTGGGGTTGTAGCTAATGAGACCCATAAGCTACTACATTTTCTCTCTGCATTGGTATTTATCTTAAACCAACACAAGATGCATCATAGTATACTTCATAACAAATCCTAAACTTGAGAAGTTTTAGTACTAACGTTTTCATCAACCTCATCTTTAGCATAAGAAAAACCTCCTCCCAGTGGTCTAACCAGAGGAACGTTACTACATTATTTGTCAGTGTGGTCATGGATGAAGAAAATCTAGAGAAATCTTGGATAAACTGCCAATAATACCTTATTAAACCCATAAATATCCTAATATTAAACAAGTTATGAGGATGCCTCCAGGAGATGATTCCCTCAAATATCTCTGGGTCCATTAATATTTCTACCATAGACACCACATTCCCAATAATATCACCTCTTATATTCCAAAGTCCCACATTCATAAATTTATGTAAATTAAATTTTATTGAACTGTACTTAGTTCTATCTTATGGTGTCTGTAATTCTACTCTACCATCGCTAAGTAGATTAGGATTTCGTTGAATAATACCTTACTGAATGAGTCCATATATGAGTGAAATATATTATTCACGGGGAAAAAATTTTTGCGTGTTCATCATCTATAACGGTGTCACTAAGTACTCATACAACCCATACCTCCTATAAAACAACATCTCTAGAATGACCTTCTCCCTAACTCACAGCAAGTGATAGGGAAATCAAAGATAAATCATATAGAACCCTAATATCCCCATAATTGATCCTAAAGATCATAGATCATGGGTAATGGATATTGGTTCTTCACCATCACTTAGTTCTTCTTCCATTAATCTACTCAAAAGGAATGAATACCATACACCTTCATAGAGAACAACACACGTGCACCCTATAGTGAAGTACCCAACCTTATAAATCACTTTTTCGTTAAGTTATTGAGTTTTAAATTGAGTTATTTTTCCTCACTTGGAACCATATGATATAGGGATATTGAAATGGGTTGTTAACCCTCCATAAGATTAATCTAAATGTATAATAATCTATTAAGTGAGTCCTATAATGTCATTTAGGAAGACATCTTGATAGATATCCACAACTAAAATAAAATATTACCGGGCTATCATTGATTTGGCTAACATATTCAATCCCATCATTTCCATTGTAATCATAATGAGCTAACTCAGGACTAGTCTAACACTAGATACTCAAATTTCCCACTCTCTATTCATCAAAAAATATCTAAAATTGGTTAAGTGAATAAAATAAACCTTCGATAGCAATCAATGTGATCTCAGATACTTGTCATCTAGCCTATTATGATTATCACATCAAAGGTCAACGTCTAAAAAATCATTAACTCCCAAAGATATTGTTAGTTGAAAATGCCTATAGTAAAATATATGCATCACTGAAGATGATCCACTTTCATTCAAAATGGTGTATCAAGAGAGTCTAACTAGAAGGATAACTTGACTAATAAGTCATTTCTACCAACTACTTGTGAAGATATGAAATAATGGGAAGCAACAGTATCAAAAAAAGTAGTAGATAAGGTGGAAATAATAAAAATTGTAACAGGAATGGTATATAGATCTTCTATATTATCTTTAGGAAACTATTCCACTATATAGACTCATATTCTCTTTGTTCTAGGACTCTGGCCATATGTAATCATCATCTGGGAAGTTTGTATCCATTTTTGAGGTCCTCTACTCCCATATTTTCATTATCACCTAGTACCCCTCTAAGATACCGTTGAGAAAAAACATCAAAGATAACCATCCTTCCACAATAGTGGCACTCCATATATGGATTCTTTAAATCACTATTATAATACCCCCTTAACATGAAATTGTATCACCTATAAGAATTATCTACCATAAAGGATATTGAAGAAGTACCACACTGGGCGGTCTACTACCCAACTACTCTTAGTTTTCCATCCTCTTTCTATAACTAGGATAAATCCTGAGGTAGTGATAGAAATCTCTGTTACTAGACCACCATGATATAAATGTAATCATGTTGTTGTATCCTCCTCCATACCATTTTCAATGTTTAGGACCTTTTGAATTTCTTGTGATTATTTAGTCATGTCAAATCCTCTAATGTGACATCTCAACTCTAGTCAAAGGCTTATTACAAACTTTTTATCCTTTTGTTCTTCATTGTAAGATAAAAATAGTGTTAAATAGAAGTAACAACATCAACTGATTAGAGGAGGTAGAGAGATTCATAGAACCCTGTCATAACCCCATGACCTCCTATGAACAATTCTGCTTCATCATCTATGGAAATAAATTCTTCAAAAATAACTACTTAAAGGTAACCCATGTGAGACCCTATTAGCTCCTAGTATAACTCATGTAAATACACCATCTCCTAGAGAGTCATTGGAACATTAAGGTTTCCAAAATCAATCTCCCATCCTCAAGAGTCTCAAATAGTTCAAAAATTATAAACATAAATCCCAACCATTCCTCATTATCTTGTATCCCACTAGTACACAGGGATGTTGAGGGATGCTCAAGTAGGAAATATAGAATATGGTCAATCATAATCCTCTTAGTGACACCACATTAGATAGGAACTAACTAAAAGAGTCTTATTTGAATGGGGTTTATAGCCTAGATCACCTATACTGTTACGGTATTCTGATGAGTTATATCCTCTTGTACCAAGGGTGCTGGAATAGGATCATCCTTGGATACTATAACTGTAATTCCATTAAAACAACTCTGATGAATGTCTAAAAAATGAAGGATATCATTAACATAACATGTCTTAACTAGAATAGGGTATCACAAAAGGCATTACCAAGGATTTTACCCTCAACCTAAGGTAAAACCATCATATCACTAACTCTGGTCTTTTTCCTTGCATGTTAGTCAGGATCAACATATATATGCTAACACCCAATTATGCTGAGTTCAACTAATAAATTCTGGTGAAGATATATCATAACAACATGGAAACATAGATATATTACATAATCTAGGAAACTCACCTAGACAGATTGACCAATCAATTCATTTAATTAAATAACTAATATGAAGCACAACATTAAGATACCATATTTTTCTAGGAATATCCCTCTTTGAGTTTTTTTAGACTTGGTGGTCATGTATTGTTTAGATATGGAGATCCATTATGGGGAAAATGATCTAATGTCAGGGGTGTATGTGTGTTTAAATTAATGGAGTTCGTCTATAAATGGTACAATTGTTACCATGGGTTCTTGGTAAGTTACGAAGCCTTAAAGGGATTTCAGGTAGTTTAATAAGGAAATGGGATGGAAAAATATATGAAAAATAGTTACATGTCTTGTATCTATAATACACACTTTCTAATTCATTCGAGACACATGTCGTGTATCTATAATACAAATTTTGTAATTGTGTCTAGAAACATGTCGTGAATGGTTACATTTCATAAATTGATTAATGAAATTAATAGAATACACTTTGTGTAATTTTATTAAATGTTATGTAATATTTAATTAGAATAAATAATAATCAGAGACAACGTGTTTTTTAACATATTCCATTAAAAATAATTTCATGATATGTAACTATATTACACGATATGTAATTAATTGACCAGTTTTTTTAATGTATGAAATGTTGTTTATTTTGTCATTCATTATTTTGTTTTTTTCTATTTTAAACCAAGGGATAAACTCTAGGTGATTTTGGAGAACCAAAATCCCATCTGAATGTCACAATAGCACATCTAATCTATGTTAAGTGGTTTTGGTCTAGTTTTCTTTTCGCTCCATTTTTTTAGCCATTTTGGTGTAACCCTTTCATTGTGTGTTTTCTTGGTTTTGATGTTGATATGTTTTGATCTTGAATCCCTCTTACGATCATCTTCACCTTTTTCCTTGTGGGAGTTTTTCATTGGAATCATTGTTTGATGATCAGATAAATATAGCGATTCTAAACCAAAACCCTATGGTTTGATATTTGTTGAGTATATGCAATATCTCAATTGTGCCAACATACATGTGCCTCATTTTATTAAATAATTAATTGAATTGTTCCTTGTGGTACCTTGGATCCAATTGTGTTTTAAACTGTCTTGTTGTAACAATTTAGTTGAGAAAACCCATGAATATAAATGAATTGTTTAATGGATTAAATTGTGTTTAGCATGACATAGATTTCTTTGTGATTACTTGATATAGATTCACCGTGGTTTGGATAGTTAATTGAGATAACTGGCATGTTATTGGTCATGACCAATTGATATATGAAATGTGTAATTGAAATATAAATGGTAAATTGTATAATTAACCACTGGTCAATATGATATGATATTGTGAAATCCTTATTACCATGACTTGTGTTGTGATTAAATGTTGTAATACAAATATAGCACCCTTCACCCGGTGACTCAAACTATAATGATTATATATGTTTCTTGGCCTGGTGACACATTCTAAAATTCTTATATCGCGGTTTTAGCCTAGTGACACATGCTGAAATGATTATATAGTAGTCTTGGCCCATTAAATTATGTCGAATAGTTTATATAGCAGGCTTGTCTGAGTGACATATGTTGAGATGCTTATATAGCAGTCTATGCCTAGTCATACATGCTTAAATTCTTATATAGTAGGCAATTCCCAGTTGTCATGTAGAAATTATTATATTTAGGTTTTCAAAAAAAAATTGTGATTTTTACCTTTGTTATAATTTTATGGTTGGAATGGTTATAATACATGATCATAGAAATTATGACATCAAGTTGAAGCAGTTTGATGTGGTTTTAATTTTATTGATTAATTAATTAAAACACTTTCTTATTGTATTGTTTCATTCACTATTTATTAGACTAGGTTGTTTATACATAGTGTTGTTGACCACCTATGTTATAATCGTACCCTTTTTGGGCCTCCATTTGGTACCCAAGTATATTATATGGATGTTGGTTTGGAAAAGGGAAAAGTACCTTATTATTGATTGTTTGCATACTAGATGAGTTGGTGTTTGGAGATGGGGCCGGAATAGGGTTCAAGACCAAGGACTTTTTAGTCCTTATTTGAGTCTGATAGTCTTTTATTTTCATTATTCCTATCATGAAATGTAGTTACATTACAACAAGTCATTACATTATTTCTTTATAATTTATTGTATTATTCATTTGTTTTATTAGATATTTTTTGTTTCATTATATTGTTTCCATTATTTATGAACTCTAATATTTTATTATTATTATTGAATTATTCCACTTCCTTTTAACTCTTAATTCATGGGGTAAAGTATCTCTACTATAATTGTCACACCCCTATATAGTCGGAAGCCTCTAACATAAGGGGAGGTGTGCTTGAGGTCTCATAACCAACCCATTTCCGCCACATGAGATTGTATCGAATTGATGGACATTACAAAGTGGTATAAGAGGATGTTTCCTTTATATTTATTTATTGTTTTGGAAAGTTATAATGGTAAATTATATATTTTGTGACTTGTTAATGAGATTTTTTGTGGGAGTAGCTAACCCATGTATGAGGGAAAATATGAATGCCCAGGGATAGAATTGTTGTTTATGTTGTTCACTTGTTATGGCTGATGTTATTTCACCTTGGGTAATTCATATGTTGTGAGGTGTTATCATGTTATGATATTATTGATTTTTGAGATTTATAATTAGTGCCTCATATGGAGAAATATTTATATTTATTCATCCTAATATACAAATATAGATATATATTGACAAGCATTGTTCATGAAAAAGACACATTTATTGTAATATCATATATACTTGCCTATGGAATAGTGGTATGAGATATTTTTTATACCATATAAATGAAATAAATAAATTTTGATTCCATGATAAAACACATTTCAGACTTTTTAGAGAGATTATGAGCTATTGGTTATCTTTTTTTGTCACCTACTGAGGTTAACATAATTCTAAGTAGTGTATTAAGGAGGGTGTTTGTCTTGTAGAGGGAATGTATCCTTGTTATATTTGATTTGAGAATTAGGATAGTGGAATTTATCCCAATACTAACATATCCAAATAATATAATACTATAGTTACTAAGGATCATATAGATTCTATCTTTGAAATATATTCTTGACGGTCATGATATCCATGCAAAGAGAGATTGTTTGCATCGTTCCTTTGATGTTCGAGCTGAAGAGATTGAATCAGCTACAACATCTACCTATATTAACTAGGGGGAGGCACCTAGGTAATCGAGTTCTGGATTGAGTATATCGAAATGATCTTTAAGCATCTTGAGAAACCCATATATAATAGGGTGATGCATTCTGTGTATATTATTTATGGACCATCCAAACATTGGTTGGAAATTCTAGAGCAGACATACTAGTAGGATAAGTTATCCTAGATGAATTTCGAGATGAATTTCAGGATCCATTTCTATCATGACACTTTAAGGGATGAAAAGGCTCATAATTTCATTTATTTGTAATAGGAGGGAATGTTTGTGATGGACTACATGGAACATTTCCCTGACCTGTAATTATTTATTCCATATTTCGCATCTGATTATATCTCTAGGGTGAGTGGAATCTTTAGTCTGGCCATATTGGTCCAATTTAATATAGATTGTATTTTCTCATAGATATAATAGAAAATATTTCTATAGATGATGGTGGGATGTACAAAGATTATTTTCCTCTAGTTATTGACCATTTTTAGGATTTATTTTCTTATGATTCCTATGGCTTATCTTCTAAATGATAGATCATGATTACGATTGAGTTGGTGTAGGGAGTAGAGAAAGTTTCTATCATGAATTATATAATGGAACTAGTATAAATTTAAGAGTTTAATGTTTAGTTAGATGATGTGGAAAATAAGGGTTTCAAAGGACCTATTATATCTCCGTAGGTTTCTCCAGTTCTCTTTGCTAAGAAGGTTGATGGGTATTTGTGTTTATGTGTAGATTATCAAAGGTTGGACCAGATTATGGTCAAGAACTGGTATCCTCTTCCTTGTATCGATGATCTCTAGATCAGCTAAGAGGTGATAATATATTCTCCATTATTGATCTACGATCAGGATACCATTATTTGAGGGTAAGACAATCAGACATACATTAGATTTCTTTCAGGAGTTGGTATGGCTTGTATGAATTCTTAGTGATTCAGTTTGGTTTGACCAATGCACTAGTGGTGTTCATGGACATCAAGAATTGGATCTTTCACCCTTTTATAAACCAGTTTTTGGTGGTTTTTGTCAATGAAATATTAGTGTACTCCCAGTGAGAAGAAGATCACACTAAACAACTTGAGAGACCTTTTTTGGATTACACCTTATGCCCTGATATATTTGTCCTATGTAAAGACATGGGAATCTTGAAGAACTTGAGAAATTTCGTCAGGAATTATAGTAGGGATTGAAAGATATATAAGGATCAAAAATCAAAAATAAGGTAGGATAAGTGGCACCCTTTTATAAGCGAGGGAGGAAAAACACATGGTATTATTAAAAATATTAATATAATATAATGTTAATTTTTTTAAGTGGCTCTAAATGGACATGAATTAAAATTTTGAACAATATAGGGTCTAAATATCTTCAACCACTACTAATTATACATGTTTATGTTAAAATATACCCTATCATGTAGATTAAACCACAGAAAACTTGTGTTAACATTAACTGTGGTAAGAATTTTTTATTATTCTTACTATTAATTAGGGAAAAAATAAAAGTGGAATAATTAAAAAAATTTGAAATTATTATTATAAATAATGAATCAATTTTATAAATTTCAATTTCTATAATTTTTAAAAATAAATTTTAAAAAAATAGAGCAAAATGCAATCAAATATCCTTTTTAGAAAAAATAATTTTTAAACATAAAAAACTTTTACTTCAATTACATTCCTTATAAAAATAATAAAAGGAATTTTAAAATATTTCAGTGAATATATAATATATAAATTTCATTAAAACCATTAATAAATTTGATTTATTTTAAATTTATTATGATCAAAATACATTGAACACATAAAAAAATTTCTAAAAAATAACTCCTCATACCTTTGAATGACAATATCTTCATTAACCTTTGGATAACTAATGAATAGATATTTTTTAATAAATTACCAATTAATTTAATTAAATTAATTTTTAATACTGATATGTATACTTTGTTTATGTAATAATACATTCCATGTTGAAAAAATACATTTCTTTTGAAAAAGGACCTTTAATCATTAAATGATTTTATTAAAAATTAATGATTATTTATTAGAAACTAATAAATAAATTTGAAATTTGGAATATATATATATATATATATATATATATATCATAGTGTGGTTAATCATATTCATACTAGGTAATCAAACATTGAGGTTATAAAGGTATATTATATCATAGATTCAGTTGGACTCAGGGTTGCGTATAAAGAATGTTATCAAAATACTTCAAGTTAGTTTCAAAGAAAATAAATATAATATATTATAGTGTTATATTTTTTATCTTAATTATTTGATTTATATAAGATTATAAAATTCATAGAATATATGGTAATAGAAATAGTCACTATAGGAAATTTATCATTAGCTTCTTTAGGAGTAGTGAGGATAGATTTTATGATTCATGGGATCGATTTAATCATTTTTATTCAATTTATCAATCATGGGTTTTTTAGTATTGTTACATTTATTTTATAAATGGTAAAATAATGAAAGTAAATTTTGGAAAAATAACATGGGTATTTCTTTTCTACCACAATGTTGAAAAAACTATTTCAACTCAGTGTTCAGTTTTCTAGAGACGATTAGATTAACTAAAAACAATTAAATAATAAATTCTCATATTTAGAATATTTAATTGAAAATATTTTAGAAATAGTGATCAGTGGATGAAAAAATTTATTTATTTTATCGATACTAAAATCACTAAATTTAAGGAGAGAACCATTAAATTTAATCATGTTTTTGAAAAAAGTGATAAATTGGTAAAATAATTTTGGGAATATAATGATAAAATCATTCAAGAAAATAAAACTGAAATATAATAGTCAAATACATAAGAATGAAAAATTATTCACAAACTATATTTTGATGTTTTTCATATCAATGATCTTATTTTGGAAGATAAATACTGACCTGTAAAATTTAAAAATTAACTAGGCAATCAATGAATTTTTGGAGTATGTATTGATTAAAATTGAAATAGAACTCTTTGATCATAATTTAATAAATAACATTCCTTTTATTAGTGAATTTCATGTAGGGATGTGATTGCATAATTTTGTGGCTGATAAAAATGTATAAGGGTAGTTTGAATTGACTTCAAATGAATTAACACATTTTCAAATTGAAATTGAGAAGCCCTTTTTCAAAATTGATTTAAAAAACTCTGTAATTTTCATGCCTATTTCCTTGGTTTATGATACTTTTATTATAATGAAAATTATGATAAATTTGATAAATCATTGATAAAAATTATATATCATTTACATAAAAATAGATTTAATTTCATCAAATAATAATAGGAATTAAGAGTGGATAGCAAGAAATTTTTTACTATAAAACATGACAGATTTTTATTCTTATTTGTTAAAGGGATAATCTAAGATTTTGTAATATCTTCTACAGAATATGATCTCTTCCCTTGATGGTATGAATCCCAAGAATCTAGTTTTTCATCTAAAAATGAGTTCGAAACACACATGTGGGGCTTCCTAACTAGTAAACCAAATCCTCTATCTGACTTTGGTTTTTTCTCTATAGGAGTTTGGTTGTGGACTTTAAATCTGCTGATGCATGTGAGGAAACCCCTAATTCAATAAAAAAATTATTTTTCTATTATTCCTTTTAAAATAAAAATAACGTTATCTATGTTTTTTTGAATCCATAATTATATACATCTCATTTGTGTGATTTTATATTTATAACTCAGTAATTGTAGCCTTATAAATTTCCCAACCATTTCCTCTCAGTTCTACTTGGCTTCATGTTTTCTATTTTCAATGATTTGATTTAATTATTTAATTATTTTATCATTTTAGGTATCTCAGTGAATATTCCAAGTGGTGTTTGGTTTTTTGAAAATTGATTTATTTTTTAGATGACTATAATTGGATAAAACCATTATCATTAGATTTATCTCATTCATTTTTAATTGAAATTTTAATTTATTATTATTAATACATTTTCCCTTAATTTGTTTCATTAATACGATGTTTGAGTTTATTATATTTTTAAAATATTCCCTTAATATGAAATTAATTATGGCTTCTTTATTGATTCACTAATAGAACTAAATAGTGTGAATTAGGTGATTATCTTATTAATATTTATATTTTTGAAAATAAGATATAAATATAATAGAAAACCATCCTAGAACCCTAAAATAAATTTAGGCTCAAAATACATATTGTTATGGGAATCACTTCTCAATATAGTATAGTATTGACTGATATTGAAAACCATTCATTCCATTTTACAATGTAAGATCATGTATATACTGAATTGTTTTTTTTTTCAAAAGCGTTTCAAAATGTGGAAAAGATTAGTTTGAGAAAATTTTAGGGGTTTTATTTTGGGGGTCACTCATAAATAACCTAAAATGTATCGAACCGAGATTTTGGAATATGTATTTTCTAAATTAATATTTCATTCAATAGATTTATCCACACAGAAAACAGAACTAAAATGATCTATGAGATATTTATTATAATGAAAATTTAAAAATAATAAAAACCCTAAAATATGAAAAAAAAATTAATCAATTATAAAATGCATAACAAAATATATCAAAGAACACATAAATTTTTAAAAATTAATTTTTCAATAAACTTTTTTTTGATTCATATATATTGGATTTTAATTTAAAAGTAAAATTTTATAATTTTATAATTTTAATTTAAAAAAAATAAAGTTCATTTTTGAATTATATATAACAAAATAATCTTAGGGTGACTTGTTAATGTTTTTTATAGTAATTGATTCTTTTGTGAATAGTAAAAGATATAAACATTTTTAATACGATATTTTTTATGAAATTATCATAATATATGAATGAATAAAACTTTTTAGAAAAAAACTTACTTAAAATAAATTTTATGAAGTAAAAGAAATCATTGAAAATTAATATATTAAATTTATTAAACCCTTGTGAATCATTTTAAAAGCATAATTAATATTTTTCATCAAGAATTTTTTTATTAACTTATTTTAAAAAATAGGATTCATCACTTGTAGAAATTAAATATATAAAATTGAATTTAATATTTTAGAACTACATTATCGTATTATTAAATAATCTTAATTTATTTTTTGAGAATAAAAGTATGATTACTATGATTAAATTTAAGGACCATTTTTATGGTCAAAATATTATTTTCAAAGAATTATTTTATTTTTATTGATTATTTTTATCTAATAAAATGAATTATTATATTTTAATAAAATTAAATAAATATAATTTTTAAACATATATATAAATATATTATTTCTTATTCCATTTGTAATCAATATAAAATAATACTAAGAAAGTATAATGGAAAAACAACATTTTTCATCAAAATAATTTTCTATATATTAACTATTTTAATTTAAAATATAATTTAATCATATTCATAAATTGAATTTAATTGAATAGATGCTAAATTTATGTTCATAACACCAAAATAGGATAAAATGGGTTATTTTATATTTTTTATTAAAATATGTATTACTTTATTAAAAACTAGATACTAAGATAAAATCTGAAATGATAAAACCCAAATATTAAGTTGTAAAAGTCTTAAAACGTGACTAGAATGTGCCTAAAATGATTATTTGAGTATTTAATGACCTTAAAATGTTAAAAATCCATTATTTCTCACTTTTTCAACCTTTGACCACTGAATAGTGCCACACCATTATTGAATCATAATAGGTATTCAAGAAAGTGTTTTTTATACACTTATAAAATAAGAAACATCTACCACTTTATGTGATACCCATTCCTTTAAATTTCATTCTAAAACACTAAAAAATTTCTCATCCTATTATCCTATATCACGTTTATAAGCCTATAATCTTATTTATTAATCATATTCCCTTTATTTATGAGGATACTATCAAGAGAGTGTTCAATGTCTAAAATTGAGTATTACATAATCATTATCCTTTTCATCTTAATCAATTTAGCTCTCTTGGTTTCAATTAATCAACCCTTTAATTATGAGTTTTATGTTTAATATATATATGGGTGAATTTTTAGAGAATTTGAAGAAATTTTGGATTATTTTTATGGATTTTCTTCAGGTGCATGGTTAGTTCATAGTTTCAAAAAATTGTGCAACACCTATAGGAAAGTGTTCATAGTGAGACAAGGGATAAAAAGAAAGCACACAAGTGCCACATGTTTTTTCCAAACTGTGTGAATGCCTAGTAGAATTTGTTCCCCTTGAAAAATCATAGGGTTATTTTTTGAGGCGGTGGGTTTGGAATGGTTGGCATGAAGTTCAAAGAACATGAAAGATGACCATGTGAGGGTTTTCCTTCAAGCAGAAGTTATACCACGGTTAGTGCATGGTTTTCTTAACTATGTGACCAAACTGTGCACGGCAAGAAACCAATTACTTAAAAAGTGGATCTCACTCATTTTTTCCTCTAACCCACATTTTTCTCTTCATATGCAAATATATATTGGTGTTTTTCTTTCACAAAGTTCAAGTAAGGTTCTCCCATCTATCCATAAGTTACTCGAAGTATTCCCCTGGTGATTAGATACTAAATCCTTGCAGTATGTGATCATTCTTCATAGTTATTGTTGTTTTTATAAGATCTACTTCACTCCTTCTCTCATTTTCTTAGATCTATGCCTATTGTGGGTAGATCAAATTTTTTGGATTCCAAATATGGTTATATTTAGCCTTATTGTTGATATTTGAGGAGATCTATGGGGGATTCATGGAGATTCAACCTAATTTTGTAACGTTTTTCAAGATGTTTATCATTTTCACCAAAACTCTCAAGGTAGGTGGTTTCACTCTCAACACATCTTGCTAAAATTGATTGTATTTGTTTCAAATTGATTAAATTTCTTGATTTTGATTGTGAAATTGTGGTTCAAAGCACGATATAAATCCTTTTAGTGAAGATTTATAGTTTTTGGTTAAATTTTGAAAACATAGTATTTGGTTGTGAAAAGTACCTTGGATTCATGATTTTAAAATTTCTATTTTAAAATATCTCTTTACTATATTTTTTAAATGGATTATTTGAAAAAAAAGTTCAATAAAATATTTGTTTTCTTGAAAGTTTTTTGAAAACTTTTTTGTGCATAATTGGTTTGTGTGTTCATATTGCATTTTTGAGGCTTGGATGAAATATATTTTTCTCGATGGAAAAGGATTAATGAACATGGGATATAATTACCTTGTAATGACATGTTATATCAATGAGATATGGAACAACAATAACAAATCATGCATGGTTGGTGGTGTGGATATATGAAATGGAATGTTTATGCCAAAGTGAATTTTTGAAATGGTTTTAAGGAATATTTTGGTTACATTCTTTGAAAAATAGATTATGTTGGAAAACAGGTTGATATGGAACATTTTTATATTTAGTTATAAACTGTTTTGGAAATTGTTTTATATAAACAATTTTATATATATGTTTCTAAGATTTATATCCTAGTGGAATGATTATAGAAGTCATTGTGGGAAACCTATTGAGTTTTTTTACTCACTCCTACTTGGTAACTGTGGTGCTTTTGTAGATATCATCTATAGAGACATGACAAAAGGTAAATTTTGACACATCTTTAGCACTAATTCATGACACATGGATAATATAGTGTATTTGGAGCATATATATTGTGGAGATATAGAGTTTTCGTTGTCAACAGACTTGTTGGTTTTATAGTCTTCCATTTTTTACTTTGATATTATAGTCTTCTGTTGTGGCACTTGATTTTAGTATGATTTTTTAAAATAAAAGTTTGAGTTGTCCTTCATTATTATCATGCATCATATAGTGGTTTTTTATAGATTTTCATTTTAGTTCTTTTATTATTATCGATAAAATCATCACCCACATGTATAAAAGCCCTTCGGAATTTATTTGTCATCCTTTGGATTCATTCGGATGTCGCTTAAGGCCTAGTAACATTTTTTCACCCTCACAAGTCAATGAGAAGGGGCATGATGTTACAATTTGTATTATCTTGGTCCTTTCAAATATCATTCTATAAAAAGTAGTATTTTACTTGGTATTGGTTTTTGGTCTTCAAGTTGAATTCATTCTTGTCTATTACTTGAGTTTGGATCATAGAAAGGATTATGATTATCGGGACTTGAAATGTAGAGCATAAAAATACATAGATATCCTTTTTATATTGAACTTCAAGTTACCAAGGAGTTGGGTATATAAGTGTTATGGATACAATTATAGGTTTTCAAAATCTCATTGTCATGGGTTTAGCTAATAATATGACCATGGCGTGCATTTTAGAAGAATGAATTCCCACTAGGAGTGCATACTTCATTTTGAGTAATGATATATAATTTGGTACTATGTATTGATTTTTTTTAAATGCTAAAATTGTTTTCAAAAGAAGGATTTTGGAAAAGAAATATTATCATTGTGGTATTGCATGTTGATTTTGGAAAGCATTGTTGTTATAGTGTATTTTGTATAATTTAAAGTTCTAATCCTTGAGTTTTCAAAGAGTGAGAATTATAGAATTATTTTTTCATATAGAAAATGGAACCCGGTAGGTGTTGTAGAAACCAACTGGAAAAATTTGTGGATAATTTTATTTTCACCTAAGCCATAGGTGAACTAAGAGCTGGTTTAGAGTATCGGTCAATCATTTTAGGTTGTCGACACAGAGAACCAGGGGGATTATCCATGACAAGTGGATCATTTCTTCCAGTTTACGAAGTAGAATCCACCCTTCTTCTAGGTTGATTTTAAACCCTAAATATAGTAGGGATGGATAAAAAGGATAAATCATATCTTTTATTTCATAAGTACACCCATTGATCTTAAATTCAAGATGGCGACATACATTCCTGAGGATCTGGCATGCCTGTGGTGGGAACTAGAAGTGTAGGCTAAATTGAATCAATACCTTGGTTTGGAGGATTTTGAAGAATCATTCTATAGAAAATTATTTTCTCACGCATTCAAGATTTATATAATTATGTACTTATTTATCTAGAATTAAGAAAATCTATATATCATAGAGTATATGGATAAATTCATGAATTTAGCGTGCCTTTCACCTGAGGTTGCGGCTAGTGTTTCCTTGAAGGCACACATCATTGAATTGTGGATAAGGTAGGATATTCGCTCGAATATTCTCATGCTTTGTATTACTGACTATATAGAGATGGTCAGTATAGTGATGGTGGCTGAAGGGGACACCTCAAGATATATTAGAGGAGTAATTATATTAATGCCCATGGGAACTCATAGAATCTCTAATGATGGAGGAAAGTAGAAGAGGGGAACCTACTTCTAAGGTGAGAATAGGAATCAGAATCATATGGATGGATCAGTAAATCATTCTTCGTGACCCAAAAAATAGGATGTTTCCAACGTGGTTCCCTTGACCACATGAAGTGAGAGTTTATAAAACCACAAATATCATTCCATAATGTCAATAATATGGTACATCTTCAGTTCTATTGTCATAGATCACTAAGGTCAGGTGCTTGAGAAACTTCTTAGGTATCATAGGCATTGTATGCTTCGACGGGGTGAAGGTTGCAGAACCAATCTACTGAAGAGAAAAAAACATTCCATGGTAATTCTAGGAATACCATGACTCCATAGAAAGGGAAATCTCAATAAGGTAAAAATTGTAAAAGTGTGACAATGATGAAATTATATAGAGTTGAGCATGTGATTGTGGATGATCAGGCTGGACCATTTATGGTCAAAGGTATGATTATTTTAAATTCAAACCTTATACAATTGTTGTTTGATATTGTTGTATTGCATTACTTTATTTATTCTCATGTTTTTTATTTTATAATATTAAAAATTGAGATAATTTCTTTTGTGATAAAACTTAAAACTTCTTATGGTCAAAGAGAATGTTAAGCCTTTATGTGTAGAGAATGTTCTATAATTGTCGAGGGTACTAAGCTGAAACAGTACTTATTGGTGCAGGATATAAATGTTTATGATATAATCCTAGGAATATATTGGTTGACAACATTCAAGAATCACATTGACTATTATATAAGAACATGTATTATCACGACTGAAGTTGGTGTCAAGCGTCTCTTTAAAGGAGAAAGGAGTTTAAAGGTAGGTACAACGGGCTTGTTGTCAGAAAAATATAGAAAAATATCATAGTAGATGGTGAATTTGACTTTGGAATCTATGGAAGAGATCAAGAATACCAGTTTTCTAGTAGTTTTTGACCAGTTTCCTGATGTGTTTCTAGAAAATTTCTTAGGGAAACCACCTATAATGGAAGTGGAGTTTATAATTGATCTCCTCCCAGGGACCAGTCATATTTACCTTTCATATTATATTTTGGAACTAACAAAATTAAGGGATTTGAATGTTCAGTTAGAAGAGATTGAAAGAAAAGCTTTCATTCATCATATCATGTCTCGATGGGCAGCACCGGTCTTGTTCGTGAAGAAATAAGATAGAACTCTAAGGTTTTGTGTGGATTATCTTAAGATTAACAAAATTATAATAAATAATTGGTATCTACTTCCATGAATTATTGATCTATTAGATCAATTTAGCAACGCATAGTGGTGTTCCAAAATTTTCTTTCCGTCATGATATCACCAATTGCGATTTTGAAAATATTATACTCTAAAGATATCTTTCAGAAGTATATATGGACATTATGAATGTGTTGTAATTCCTTTTGGTCTTACGAATTCACCAGTGGTCTTTACAGAATTAATGAATTGGAAATTTCAGTGAAATCTGGATTCTTTTTGTGGTATTTGGGGGAGACATATTGGTGTATTCATGGAAAATTTATGAGCATTAGAAACAGTTTATGATAGTGTGGGAAATCCTAAGAGACCATAATTTTTATGCCAAATTATCAAAGTGTGATTTTTTGATACAAGAGGTGTTCTTTTTTAGCCATGTAATTTCTGAAAGATATCTTTCTATGGATATGGAGAAGATATAAGATGTTAACTTTTGGAAACTACCATATAATGTTTTATATATATAAGGTTTTCTTGGTCTATCTGGTTTTTTTGAATGCTTCATTTGTGATTTTTCATGACTAGCTTCGCCTATTCTAGCATTGACAAAGAATCTTGTTTTAGTTCAATGGATTTTGTAAGGCTATAAATCTTTTCAAGAGTTGTAAGTTCTCCTTACTTCAGCACCTATCTTGATTTTTCTAGGATCAGGACAAGTGTACAGGGTGTATTGTGATGCTTTGGGATCTGGGTTGGGGTGTGTTCTCATGCAAGGAGACCATGTTGTTGTTTATAGATCAAGACAGTTAAGGGTTTATTATAATAACTACCCAAAACATGATTTGGAGTTATATGCCGTTTTCCATGCTTTGAAAACTTGGCATAATTGAATCTTTGGTGATAAATTTATTATGTTTACAGATCATAAGAGGATGAATCATATTTTCTCACAATGAGACTTGAATCTTAGGAATATAATATGAATATATTATCTCTATATGTTTGAATTTGACTTAATGTATACACAATGAAAAGATAATTCAGTGGTAGATTCACTAAGAATAAATTCATATTCTCAGTTGGAAAAACAAGCTATAGATGAGTGTCATTTGATGTCAATCATTGACAACATGCTTGTGTAATGTGAAGACTGAGGTGATGTTGCAGTTTTCTTTCCAGTTGTAATTGTTCCTAATTTGGAGAATATGGTAAAGGAGGCCCGAAAATTTGATACATAATGTGTTTAAATGAGTTCAAAACTTAATGGTGGGGAGAACATTGAGCAATGGAAACTATATGGGAGTTTAGTTTTATAGTTTTTAGATCAGATGGTTGTACCTATGTCTTTTCAGGAATAGATTCTTCATGATTACCACCATTAAATACGTTTTGGTCATCCGGAAATACAGAAAATGTTTAAGGCATTGAAAGTGTAGTTTTGGTGGGTCGACATCAAAAGAAAGGTGTATGACCTTGTTTCAAGATTCTTAATTTTTCGGCAAGTTAAGGAAGAAAATCAATGACCAATAGGTCTGTTACATCCTTTACTAATTCAGTTTTGAAAATGGGAACAAATAGCTATGGATTTTTTTATAAATCTCCCAAGAATGGATTGGAAGCATGATACTATATGGGTGATAGTGGATCGACTTACCAAGTTGGCCCATTTCATCCCTATTCATGAAACTCATATGATAGAGGAAATATCTCAAATCTATATCTGAGAAGTGGTAAAGGGACATGACAAGCCAATTTATATAGTTTCAGACAGTTATCCTAGGTTTATGTATCGTACCTAGAAATCCTTATAGAAATCACTTGGGACTTAGTTGAAAATGAGTTTGTCATATCATCCTCAGAAGTATAGGGAATCTTAAAGTATGATACAAACATTGGAAGAATGTTTCGGGCTTGTGTAATGGATTTTTATGGCTCATGGGACAAGCACATACCCTTAGTGTAGTTCTTTAAAAACAATAGCTATCATACCTCGATAAATATGTAACTGTTTAAAGCATTTTATTAGTGTCCTTGTCATTCCCCTCATTGTTGGGTGTAAATAGGTGATGCTTCTCTATTTGGGTTGAGCCTTGTCTAATAAATAATAGAGAATATTTATTTGATTAAGAAAGGGATAGATATAGTTCAGATTTGTCAGAAATATTATATGGATCATCATCGATGGGCGTTGTCATTCGTAGTGAGTGATCAAGTGTTCTTGAGGATTTCTCCAAGGATTAAATATCAAAAAATTTGGAATAGTGTCAAGTTATATCCTTAATATATAGGCCCTTTTGAGATAATTTAATGGGTTAGTGAGGTGGAATATCATTTTGAATTTCCAACATGGTTCAGTGTGGGGCATAATGTGATCCATGTATCTCAGTTGAAAAGGTATCATCCTGACTCAGACCACGTGATCAAATGGGATTATGTTGACATAAATCTGGATGCTACATTGGTAAATATCTTGTTGTGAATTTTTTCTAGGAAAAATAAAGAATTTCCTAGAAAAATCATCGGTTTAGAGTGGGTTTTGTGGGGACATATTCAGATTCAAGAAGAGACTTGGGAACATGAGAAAGATATGAAAGAAAAATTTTCAGAACTCTTTTATAACATGGAATATTTTCTACATTCTAGAGATATAAATACCATTGGATAGGAGAATTTATCACCTTGGTTTCATGTATGTAACCCTTTAATTATGATTTTTAAGTATAATAAGTATATGGGAGAAGCTTAGGAAAAATTATTGAACTTTAGTACTATTTTTAGGCATTTTACTCTGGTTCATGGTTAGTGCATGGTTTGGGAAAATTTTGAAACATCTACCAGAAACCATGCATAGTTAGAAAGGGGAAAATAGAAGGTTCATGGGTGGCACAATGGTTTTCCAAACCATGTGGACTCCTATAATAGATTTTTAGCTTTTTTAAAATAGTTTTGGTATTTTTTGAGGCAACGACTTCGGCATGGTTGGTGCACAGTTTGAAGACTGTGCAAGATGGCCATGTTAGGGTTTTTCTTAAGGCTGTGGTTAGCACATGGTTATCTCACGATTTTCTTAACCATGTGACTAAATGACGTGCTTCAAGAAACCACTTCCATAAAAAGTGGATCTCACTCATTTTTTCTTCTAACTCCCACATTTTTCATCCAATTTATCCCTAACTAGGTATTTTTATTTCCTACATGTCATATAAAATTCACCCATTGATCTAGAGGTGATATGAAGGCTTCCCTTGGTGATTAGAATTTTATTCCTTGTAGTATGTGATCGTTCTTTTTGTTCTTGATGTTTTTCTTTGATCTACTTCTCTCCTCTTGGTTTCTTATATCTACACCCATTATGGGTATATATAAGGTTTTGGATGCCAAATATGATTATATTTTTCCTTGTTTTTTGGTAAGGGATGATATATAAGGTGTCTTCATAGAGATTCAACCCGGTTTTGTGACAATTTTCACGTCATTTGTCATTTTTTAAAAACTCTCAAGGGTGGTGTCCTCACTCTCAACTCTTCTTACTAGAACTGATTGGATTAATTTCAAATTGATTTAACTTATTTATTTTAATTGTGAATTTTTTTCCAAATCATGATATAAATCTTCTTTAGTGATGATTTATGATTTTTGGTGAAATTGTAGAAATGTAGTATTTGGTTGTGCAAAGTACCTTGGTTTCTTGATTTTAAAATATATATTTTAAAATATCACTTTTCTATATTTTTTAAATGGATTTTTTGAAAACGTTTTTTAATAAAAAGTTTTTTTTATTAAAATGGTTTTGGAATGGGTTTTGGGCATACTTGGTGTGTGTTTCTATATATAATTTATGATTCTTGGTTGAAATATGACATTGTTCTTAGTGGAAAAGGTGTAACGGAGCATGGGATATAATTACCTTGTGATGACTTGAGAGATCTTCAAGAGATCTCTCATGAGTGTTGAACTGTAATAACGATGTATGAATGGTTGGCGGTTTGGATATGAGAAATTGAATGATTATTCCAAAGAGAACTTGTGAAATGATTTTAAGGAATTTTTTGGTTTATTTCTTTGAAAAAATTTCATTTTTGGAAAACTGGTTAATATGGAACTTATTTATATTTAGTTATAAAATTTTTTGGAAATTGTTTTATATAAACTATTTTATATAAATATTTCTAACTTTTCTATCCTCGTGGATTGAGTAGAGATGTCATTGGGTGAAAACTGGTTAATTTTTAGTACTCACCCCTGCTTTTTCACTTTGGTGATTTTGTAGATGCCATATTCAAGAACATGGAAAAAGGTAAATTATCACACATATTTTTCACTACTTTGTGATACTTGGGAAATCTATTTGATTTGGAGTATAGAGCTTGTGGATCTATGGAGTAATAGTTTTCTAGAGTCTTTGGTTTTATAATATTCCACAGTTTAATTATATATTGTAGTCTTCCATTGGGGTACTTGATTTTAGTATGACTTTTTATAAATGAAATGTTGAGTTGTCTTTCATTTTTATCATGAATTATATAGATATTTTATTTATTTCTTTTATCATTATATGTTTTATTCTTATAGGAGAAATAGTCCCCCATATGTACTGAAGCTCTTAGACATTTATTGTCAGCCTTTGGCATCTTGGGGATGTCTCTCAAGACCTAGAAACGTCTCACCACCCTTTTAAGCCAATGAGAAGGGGTAGGATGTTACAATATATCTCTTCCAAACCTACCTTATCTATAATGATATAATGACTTTAGTATAATTATTATACTGAATTTTAATAATGTTATTTTACAAAATATTAACTATTCTTTCCCAACCACTTATAAAAACAAAATAATGTCGATCATGAGTTGTGTGGACTACTTCCTCCAAGAAATACAATTTTTTCATTTTTCATCATGATTTCCATTCATTATAATAACCTATTAGAATATTATTCACAATATTAAAAATATATAAATAATATCATTATAATTTTTTTAATATTTATATTATACCAAATTATTCTATTTTTATAACCATAATCATTCATTAATTATTATATGTTCATGTTTGGATCAGTATAACCACCTACTTGAATTTTTTTTTAAACTATATCATGGTTGACTATGGAAAAATAAATAATAATATTATAATATGTTAATAATAAAATCAGGATTGTATTATTTTTATATAAATTTTTTATCATCATTTAACATATTATAAAAGTATGATCTTCAATCAATAAAATTAACTAAATATGGCTACACTGATTCCATTTTCCCATAACATAACTGAAACACTAATGGAATGAGATAAGTGATTTATAAATCAATATAAGTTATCTATAAAAATAACTAAAATTATCTCATAATTAGGATGTTTTATGGAATAATTAATAACAATTATGTTATTACAAAACTTGTTCCAAACGATCAAGATAACTCACAATCGATATCCAAAATAGATAATAACTAAATAATATACATGTATTGAATAATTATAAATGAAATGTATAAAAGGATATATATATATATATTAAACTATATTTAATTTGTTTGTTAATATATTTTTTTATACCGGATATTTAAATGCATCAAAGGAATTCCTGAATTAAGATAAGAGTTTCTTTTTATCATTTTAAATTCCATGATACTTGAATTAGATTATACACTATAGCTTCATCTATATTGAATATTCCCTACCCCATTTACTTCATGTATAATGAATATATTTTATTTCATTATATTTTAATTTACATTTAATGTTTCCCCCTTGTGTTCTTTGATTCTTATGTTACCATTACAATAATGGTTTTGGTTAACTTAACTCCCTTCATAGAGTTATAATATGACTTATTAAACTAATTTCTTCCATATTATTGACAACCCACTAAGGTTTAATTTCATGTTAATTTTCTTTTATCTATTGGTTAAATTATTTTTTTCACTCAAATATTTTTTCTTAACGAATCTATTTCTTTAAAAAGATCAATTTTTAAAAGAATAAAATCATCAACATTAACAAAAATATCTATTTCAATTTTTGTTACTTCCAAAAAAATTGTTATTATTTCAAAACCAAAATATTAATTTTCTAATGTAAATTTTCTATATTATATTACAAATTTTTGAAATTAAATTTCACTGCTTATCTTTATGATGTGGGATTTCAATAAAGTTATTTCAAAATATTAAAAAGGTTTTCAATCATTTCCAAATAAAATGTATTATAATCCACTCCATGTTTATTTTTGAAACCATTCTATCATTTTCAATGATCCACAATTGAATGAACCTATTACAAGTAAATATTTATAAAACAATTCTTCTTACCATTTCAAAAAAAAATATTTTCAAAGTGATTATATTTTTTATTTTTTGCCAAAGATAAAATAATTCTTTAAACACTCTTTTTCAATTTCCCGAACATTTTATGCTTTATATATAATGGATATATTTACTTTTAAATTATTCATCATTAATCACTGTATAAATTTTTTTATGAAATAATATTTTGTTAGATTGAATTTTGGGTGTCAATTGTTCACATTATTGAGATCAAATTTGTTGATACCTCTTGTAAATGTTTTGAAACCCATTTTTTATTATGTGAGATCTTAATGATGTGCTGAATGATTATTTTCATGGGTCAAAAATATTTATTGATGAATGAATTTTGGGTTTTCATGTCATCCTTAAATTCATTGGAAATGTATATATCTCATGGGATAAAAATGTTACACATGTGAATTGATCACATGCCAAATGGTACATAGGAGGATTTGTCTCAATCCAAAGGGTATATTAGAGGATTAATCCCAAGTAAATATGTACATTAGAGGATTTATCCCAAGGAAATAGGTATATATGAGGCTTTATCTTATGTCAAAGGGTACATAGTGAGATTTATAACTATCCAAATGGTACATAATAGGATTTATCAATATCCAAAGGGTACACTAGAGAATGAATCCCAAGACTAAGGGTAAACAAGAGGATTATTCAAAGACTAAGAAGTTACAAGATTGATTAGTCCACAAAAAATATGTGATTAATGTCATAGTAGATATCCTTGAAATAGTATTTTTATACTTGATTTTATGCCAAAAAAAAAATTTATAGTATTAGAAATATGATTATTCTCATTTAATATAGTTTAATGTCTCGTGATTCCATAAAATTTTTATATGGTATATGTTTGTTCACATGAGATTACATATCCTTATATCCTGAATTATAGACAAAACTTATTATTCCATGCTCTTTTAATAATATATTTCTCCCATGCTAATGTTTATTCACATATTTATTGTCTAAAACATGATAAAATGTTGATTAGTTTTTTCCTTACTATGAATTTTATCTTACTAATTTATTATGGTTCCTTTCTTCGAGTTGTGAGAATAATTATAACCTATGGGAAATAATGAAGGGTGTCAGTAGTATTTCAGTTATAGAGAAATATTAACATTTGTTTTAAAATTATTTTCTTATGTACCTAGTCCTCAAATACACTAAACTAAAAGGTTCTCAGAGTTGTGTTAGATTATTATTATTTGTAATACAAATATAAAATTGGTGTATGTTTATCATAGATAATCTCACTTTCTATCAATTTTAATTTTTAAAAGTATGTTTTTTGGAAATAAAACCTATAAGTGTTGGTCTGGGGTGATTTAGTTGGGATTAAATTAGTTTTCTTACTTTTGAGTATAAGATTTTTCATTTGGGGAATTATGAAAAATATAAATTTAGTAAATAAACCTTAGGATAACTCTAATGGATCGGTCTAAGTATAGTATAACATCCTACAATTTTAATAAAGAAGATATTTTGTATGTTTTTAGGTAATGAAATCCCAGTTTAGATACTTAAAGTGGATGAATTATAAAAGAAAAAATGTAACTAGGTGAATAAAACTAAAAAGGTGGATTGTATGTTAACTTGATCAAAACATAGTGCATTACAAAGAGACCTAACAACACACCATCATTGACACTCCCATAGTATATTACATGGTTAATTAACTTTATCTCAAATGATTAAGTATGATGTATTTGTATAACATCACAATTCCTGCTTTCATGTAAATACATATATTTGTTTTAAAAATGTTCTTTTTTATCTTATCTCTGTTATTTTTGGGTGAATTTTTGAGTCTTTCAAGATTTTTTGGATCTATGCCCAGTTGGTGCAGAGTTAGAAAAAACTATTTAGGTAAGACTAGGAAATCATGTACCTTTTTTGAGACCAAGAGAAGGGAACACAATTAGTTACATAGTTAGTATGAACATTACAGAATACCCCACAAATCATGTGACTTGAGATGGTGGGGTATTTCATGGTTATAACATAGTTTCTAATACTATGTGGCCAATATATGAAGCTCTTATAATAGACTGGTAAGAATGGTTTATCAAACCATACGGCCAAACTATGAAACATTAATTAATTACGCAAAATTTTAATTTTAATACATGATACTTACTCAAATTTCCATTTTCTTCTTATGGTGGGATCATCTCTTGACCAAGGAGTCTCCTCTAGGAGGGTTTGTAGATTAATTACCTAATTTTGATCATTCTCCTTGGATTGAATGGTGTCATATCTATATTTTAAAAGTTATGATCATGTTTCATGTCATTGTTATATGTTCTTCTAGATCCACCCTTCTCTTCTTGAATGTAATCTTAGATCGGGTCTGTTAATAATATATCTTAGGTTTGTGGCATGATCTAATTGGGTTTCATATAGATCTATTATGGTTTTCAGTTTTTTTATGAATATCCATTTTTTGGGATCTTCTATAATCCATGATGTACGTGTTTTGTCAATATCTCTCATTAATCTAGTGATTATGAATTGGGAATTATTATTTGAGATTTATTGTACTAGGATTAGTCATTGATTGATTTCATCCCTTTCAATACTCTATTTGAGGATCCCATGTCCAGGGATCATTGATCTCATAAATTTAGGAATGTGGTTTCTTAAGGAAATCATTTTCAATTGAAACCCTTAATGTGAGGCCCCAGACTGGCACTATAAGAGCCCATGTCTTTTTTTTAAGTATGGATCCTTGTTTCTGGTTGTTTATTAGGAAAAATAAAGAAAGGGGAAATTTTCTATGTACACGTCGTGTACTCCTGACTAAACATTGTGTACCTAGTTTTGTGTGTAGCCATATACTAGCCATGTAACGGCCGAGTACATGGCCGAGTAGGTGACCTGAAGACTACCTAAATTGGGGGCTGGTTGAGACAAGTACATGGCGTTTACATTAAATTAACATGTCATGTACATTTATTTTTAATTGATATATCAAAGCGAGGCCACATTTCATCTATGGATCATTATTATTCTAAACTTGGTTCATTCAGGAGTGATCGAGAGTGGCGATGAATGTCTGGGCCACAGATTCTTTGTCCAAGGTCTGATCCGAACTCGTGTGGGTGTGTTGGAATCCCATCGGTGAGTTCTTCCTTCTTCATAATCCTCTCTTCATGTTTTCTCCTCTCCCATGGGTTATCGAGGGTTCATCATTTTTACCCTTTTCATAGATCTACATCGTTCTGGGAAAATTCAAGGGCCGAAATTCAAGAGTGTTCATCGTACAACGTCAAGGTAGGTGGTTTTTCCCTTTCCATGATTGTCTTTGGATTATATATGCGTAAAGTGATGAATACCCTTGTTGGGGTATTGTGTGTTTTGGATTATAACCCTGTTTAATACCTTCTACAGTTTTTTTGATTGAGAAAGGTTTATTTCTTATGCCTAAGTTTTCATACCTTTATTTTGGGTGTGTTTCTCTCATTTGATCATATATGGATGTGTAGGTCTAGAAATGATTTTTATTTTTGATTTTTTCCAGGCCTCATGTTATTAGGACGGAGTTGTTTCTTATATGAGATGCATGTGTTTCACATTATGAAAGCTTGAACAAGAGGAATTGACTATGAGAGCTTCCCGAGGTAGGGTTATTTATGTATAAATGATGTTATGTTGACCCATAGGTATTCACTGTGAGAGATACCAGGTGTTCATGAACGAGAGGGGTTAGACCATGATAGTTTCCCAGATGGTTGTTATTAAATGAATATTCTACCATAGGGCATTGATTGTGAGATCATATAGGGGTCATTATAATTTATTTTTTCTATGCAGACCAAGGGGGTATTCACCATGAGAGATACCTAGGTGGTCATTTATAAATTATTAGTGCTATGTGGGACAAAAGGGTTTAGACTATGTGAGATTACATAGAGTCTCATTATTTGTTGAATTAATTATATGTTAAAATAGAGGGATTAGACTGTGAGAACTTTCCTAGAGGGTTACTTTTGAATAATTTAATTATTGTGACTAGTCTGCCAAGCCAAAGAAGAATCTCGGACTCAGTCTTACTTGATTATTTAGATGTTCTTTGAGATGTCTATTTGTTATATTATGAAAGGGAATATTGAGCATAAGATAGATATTGGCATTCCTTATTAAATGGTTTGAATAATTAACAAATGTAAATGAATGTAATTGGAAACTTTTGGATTGTTTACTTTTTTGTACATCCTAGTTTATTGCTTCATTTTTCATATTTCTTGCTATATATATATATTCACTGACAGTTAGGCACAGATCTTTTGGTGTTTGCCTACTGGAATTCATCTGACACCCTTTTAGGTCATCATTTTGGACCCAAACCAATTATATGGTTTTAGTTATAGATAAGGGAAAGTGCCCTTCTTCATCAGGTACAAGATTGTTGTTGGAGCTGAAGAGCATGGTACCAAGGTGAGGCTTGTAATGCTATTGGAGTTTACTATTTTTTGTACTTTAGTTTAAGTATTATATTTTCAGCATTGTTACTTGTTTTTATGCTTTCCTAGATACTTGTAACATGCATCATTTATTTATATATATGTTGCAATTTTTTATGCTATCAGTCTTCCACTATTTACTTTTTTGTAAGTTATTACTACATCCGCTACTTTTTTCTATTTGTTTTCATTATGTTACTATTCCAATGAGTTCATAGTTTCCCACCTATCACACTCAAGGCCCTCACTTTTATTCGGAAGCCTATGGCATTTTGGAAAATGCGATTAAGTCCATATGACCAACTGAGTACGGGACACCTCTAGGCAGCACCCAAATCCAAGAAATTACAAAGTGGTATCAGAGGGGTTTCTTTTATATATTGTCTTACTATTTGGATCCTATAGATAGGAATATGAATGAATGGGTATTTTGTAATAAAATTTTCCTGCTAGTAGCTAACTCGTGTATAGGGAAAGGCCAATGTACCTCTAATATTGAAATTTTTCTGGGTTTTTCAATTATTACAGTTGATTTGATTTCACTATTGGGTGATGCACTTGTTTTCTGTTATTATAATTGATATCATTGTGGTTATATTTCTATTGAAACCTGATGAGATGAGGGTATGTCATCTCATGTATCATATAGGAACTTCTTATAGATCACATGTCATGCATTCTCGTCACGCCATTTATGGTGCATTGCTTATTACATGTTGTTATGATAGATGTTGTGCAAGATATGCATGTTGTTGTGATATATGTAATGATATAATAACTATTATTTTTGATAGGGTATTGATATATGTAAATTTTTATTTGGATGGATGCCAAAATTTGGTCCCTGAGATTTTATGGGACCTCTTTGATCACTATTTGGTGGATCATATTTGAAATTCAAATGAATTCTGTTTTGATATGACATGAATAAGGATGACAAAAATTTATTTTCGGGGTCTATGGGAACTCACGAGTTGGAATTTTTCATTCCATGGACAAAATTCTATGTTTCCAGGGGTTCTAGAGAAGTTTCGGAGGCTTACTATCCAGAAACCCAGACAACATAGCGTGTGGTGTTATGAACACACGCCATGTGTTCTTCTATTCTGTAATAAACAACTTTTATTAAGTACATAATGTGTACTGTATGTACATGTCATGTAGTCTTTAATTGTATGACTGGATATGTGAGAAAAGACATGGGGTTGGTAAACTTTGGTAGAATAAATTTTGTACAAGGAGTACACACCATTCCAAAAATACTATGTGTCCAACCGTGTGACTAACAACATAGGTGGAAGAAATTTAGGTCGTACACGTCGTGTCTCATTTATGAACATCATGTAGAGTCGACCATGTATCTAACCAGGTGACCAAATACATGGGTGAATGTAACTTAAGTAGTTTAAGTTGTGTCTAGGGTGAACATTCTATGTAGTGTTACACCGGCAGACCCCATGTAGTTTATCCGTGTAGAGGAAGCTAGGAAGGAGGGGGAATTAAAGTTCACGTCGTGTCTCAAGAGGAACATGTCGTGTGTATGGGTGTTTTAGGACCAGGTTTGGCAGAGGTATGCGCCATGTTAAAATCTTAAGGGAACATGTTGTGTAGGGGTTATACACGTTGTGTAACCCAGTTTTTTAAAACTTGAATGATTCTTATATTGTTTATTTCTTCCACTTCTAATTTGGTGTCCTTGATAATCGTGAACTGAGGTATGCGGTTGACCTTGTAGAGTCATGAAACCGAGAAGTCCTCTAGTTGCAGGCCAGGTACATGGTGATGATAAGACACCAAAAATGGTAGATCAAGGACTACCATTAGATCCTATCATCATGCTCATATTAGAACCAGATGTTATGCTGAATGAAGGTGATGATGCACAGTTTCATGAAGACTTTTTTGGGATGTTACAGAGTTTTTAAGGAGCACTGCATCTTTCCCCATCTAGGGAAGAGCTGATGTGGGTGTCCCAGCAGCATCATCGTCCTACGTTTTCTAGGGATGGAGGACCAGAGGATGCAGAGTCATGGTTGGAGGTCATGCTTGCTATGTTTGAGCATCTAGATATTCTTCCAGAGAGAAGGGTGAATCTTGCGACGTACATGTTACGTGATTCTGCCAATATATAATGATATGTTATCTCACAGGTAGGACATCATTGGGATATAGCTTTGGAAGAATTTTAGAGGACCTTCTATTACTACTTCTATCCCGATATGTTGAGGGCCGATCGAGCCTAAGATTTCATGCATTTTGAGTTGGGTGCTCTTTCAGTGGTGGATTACTCATCCCATTTTATAGTGATTCAGCGCTTCGCACTTGTTCTGGGAGGTGATAAGTTAACTTTGGCATGGAGATTTGAGGATGGTCTCAAGTATGAAATCTGGTCATAGGTGAATGTCTTCAAGATGACTTCAGCGATGGCTATAGTGAAACAGGCATTGATTACTAAGTCCAATCTGAGCGAGTTGGGAGTTTTGATCTATGGTGGTTCAGCATCCATGGATGGTAATCTTTCATCAGATAGAAGGAAGCACCACAGGGAGCTTTCATGCAATGTTTCTTCAGGTATCCAGGTGGTATGATAACAATTCGGGAGGAGTGGCCATGCGAGACCAAACTGGATGAATCACCTAGTCGAGTACTAGTATTGTGGAAAGATGGGTCATCTTTGGAATTTTTTCTAGTTTTTCTATCCAACATATAGTGATAGAGGTTTTTTTATGACTCCAGATTCAGAATCAAGACCACTAGTTTCTCATCATCCATGGAACTGAAGTTTTTCAGGTTGTTTAGGATGAGGAGGTGTTCATGTACATGGTAGCCAAGATACAGGTTCTCATTGATATCAGGGTGGATCAGCTCAGGGTAGTCAGGTAAGGTCGCAAGGCTGTGGTATAGGTCATAATTTTGTAGTGGAGCCGACCCAGGAAGAGAAGGATCCCAGACCCTCTGCGGTAAGAGGTACAATTCTAGTATCCTCAATTTTAGCTTATTCCCTTTTTGACATAGGTGATTCCCATAGTTTTATATCCTTTTCCATTTTGGATATTCTTGGTCTCTATATATTAGATTTTGATGATTTTATGATTCTAGAAACTCTGTTGGGGATTAGGATGGCTAGTGTACGTCAGTGCAAGGAGTTCCCTCTTGAGGTTGATGGGGGTCACTTCGTATGGGACCTCTATGTATTAGAAATGATAAGATATGATTTCATTCTTGGAATAGATTAGTTGGTAGCCTTTCAATCCTTTGTTGACTGCTATTATTATAGGGTGAGCATCATGTCACCATAGGGCTGGTCTTTTCTATATAGTGGTGAATGGGATGTCCAGGAAAGCAGAGCAGGACCCGAGCATCTTGGGTTCTGAGTAATTACAGACTAGATTTCTTGTTTATATTTGGATGACCAAGGGACTTCACATATGGACTTTCCTCCAGTGGTGGATCTTCTTAGATATGTCTTTCTAGAAAACTTTTCTGGTTTAACACCAGATAGGTAGGTATATTTCTCTATTTATAATGTGCTAAGTACAACACTGGTGTCCATTCCTCCATATAGGATAGCTATCCTAGGGTTATAGGATCTCAAGAAGTAGTTTGAGGAGTTACAGGGGAAGGGTTTCATCCAACCTAGTACTTCTCTTTTGGGTTCACCTCTCCTTTTTGAAAAGAAGGTGGATGGTACCCTAAGACTTTTAATGGATTATCAGAAGTATAAGAAGTTGACGGTCAAGAACTAATATCCCTTATTGAGGAATGATGATCTCTTCGATCATGTTTGAGGTTCCTGGGTGTTCTTAAAGATTGACTTGAGATCTGGTTATCATTAGTTGTGTGTTAGAACATTAGATATACATCTTACGTTCTTTCGGAGTATGTAAGGTCTATATCAATATTTGGTTATGTCTTTTGGTCTCATGGATATGCCAATAGTTTCCATGTAACAGATGAACTGAGTGTTCCATCCTTACTTGGATTATTTTGTGTTAGTCTTCATGGATAATATCTTGGTGTACTCTCACATTCGACATGACCATTCTACCCATCTTGATATCGTATTACGTACACTAAGAGAGAATCTGTTATATTCCAAGCTCTCAAAATGCCACTTTTTGATGGACCAGATTCACATATTGGGTAATGTTATCTCAGATACAGGAGTATCAGTAAACCTAGAGAAAGTGAGAGTTGTAGTTTCCCGGGAGTAGTCGAAGAACATTTTTGAGGTACAGAGTTTTCAGGCTGGCTTGTTACTACATGTTCTTTATTCAGGACTTTTCACACTTAGTAGCACTACTTAAGGGCTTAAATAAGAATGATGTGAAGTACTTTTGAATTTAATCCTACGATTTATCCTTTCAGGAGCTAAAGGTGAGATTGACTTCAGCACCAATACTAATTTTTCCAGAGTTGGGAAAGAGTTACACCATTTACTGTAATGCATCAGTAATCGGGCTGGGAGTAGATCTTATGCAAGGGGAAGGAGTCATTGCATATGGATCTCGATAGTTGAGGGAACATGAGAGTAATTACCTGACACATGAACTCTAGTTAGTTACAGTTGTGCATTATTTCTGTTGTTGCAGACATTATATTTTGGGAGATCAGTTTGTGGTATACACTGACCACAAAAATCTCAAGTATATCTTTACTCAGTGTGATCTTAATTTGAGATAGCTAATATTGGTTGAGTACCTTTAGTCTTTAGAATTTGAGCTTTCCTACATGCCTGGATAAGGCAACACAGTGGTTGATGCGTTGAGAAGGACAACTCAGATACAGGTAGTTCAGGAGTCCAACAATGAGTCGCAGCTTATGGCTCTTTTCACTGAGATACATTTCGAGGTGCATGAAAGATAGGGGTTGACATTTATTTCTTCTATAGTTGTTACCTATACTCTACTAGATCGATTTCGAATGAGGAATATATCCGATTTCAAAGACTTAGTTGTATGGGAGAGTGTGTTAGGATAAGACCGTACTCTTGGGTGAACCACAGGTGATAATGAGTTCTTGAATTTTTATGGGCACATATGGGTTTCAGAAGACATGCATGAGGAGGTTTTGTATATTTTTCATGCCTTAGTAAGGGAAGTTCATCCTGGTGTCACCAAGATTTATCAAGATCTACACTGTCAGTATTGATAGCCAGATATGAAGAGAGATGTTGCTGGTTTTGTTATGAGATTTCCCAACTATCAGCAGGTGAAGGCAGAGCATCAGTGGCCAGCATATCTATTACAGTAGTTACCCATTCTTGTGTGGAAGTGTAATGATGTCACTATTGATTTCATGATGGGTTTACCAAGATCTCATCGATGTAATGATATGGTTTGGGTTGCTGTCGATAGACTCATGAAGGTTTCACATTTCTTATCCATCAAATAAACTTTTAGTGTTGATGATCTTGGAAGGTTGTCTATTCGATAGATTATGCGTTTTCATGGGGTTTTGCACTCTATCATTTCGGATAGGGATTCCTATTTTACTTCTCATGTCTGTAAGGAAGTATAGAGGGCTTTAGGTACATAGGTAATTCTGAGTACAGCTTACCATCCCTAGATAGATGTCCAGTCCGAGCGCACAATTTCATTTTTAGAGGAATGCTATGAGCATGCATCTTGGATTTTGGGGGCTCTTGGGAGACACATATACCCCTAGTAGAGTTTTCCTACAATAACAGTTTTTATATGAAAATTTAGATGGAACCATATGATGATTTGTAAGATAGGTCATGCCGATCACCCTTATGTTGGATTGAGGTAGGAGAGGCAGTATGATGGGACTTCGTCTTGTCCATTAGACCACTGAGCAGGTGGTTTTGATTCAGAAGAGGATAGATACTACACAGTCTCTCATGAAATATTATGTTGATCGACGAAGATGACCTTTGGAGTTTAGGGTCAGAGATCTGGTTTTCTTATGTGTCACACTAAGGTTGGGACACAAAATAATTGTGAGACAGGGGAAGCTTTCACTGAGATACGTCAGGTCGTTTGATGTTTTGGAAATAGTTAGGCTAGTTGAATATAAGTTAAAGTTACCTCATAGTTTTTTAGCTATGCCTGAGGTCTTCCATGTTTCTTAGCTATGAATTTACTTTTTAGAATCATCTAGTATTTTTTAACCCGAGTAGGTTGATTTGGTGGTAGATGCCTCCTTTGAGGAGCATCCTATTCAAGTTGTGGATTACAACACAAAGGTTCTCTGTGGCCTATCTGTTCCTATGGTATGGGTGTTATGGTAGCATGGTAAATTATAGGATGAGACCTGGGAGAGGGAGGATGACATACGATCATAGAGGCCATGTGTATCCATGTACTAGCAGTGTAAGAGCTGAGTACATAGCCATATAGGTGACCTAGAGACTGCCTAAAGTAGGTACCGATTGAGGCTAGTACAGGGAATGTACATTAAATAAAAACACTGTGTACTTTTATTTTTAATTGATATATCAGAGCGAGGTCGTGACTCGTTTATGGATTATTCATCATTAAACATTTGTTCATACAGGAGTGATTGGAAGCGATGATCAAAGTTTGAGCCACTGATTCTTTATCCAAGGTCCGATATGAACTCTGGTGGGTGCATTGGAATCCCACCAGTGATTTCTTTCTTCTTCTTGGTCCTCTCTTCCTAATTTCTCCTCTCTCTTTAGTTATCGAGTGATGATCTTTTTTACACTTTTCGTAGATCTACATTGTTTTGGCCAATTCAAGGTCTGACGTTCAAGAGTTTTCATCGTACAACATCAAGGAAGGTATTTGTGAATTTATTTGATTATCTTTGGATTATATATGCATAAAGTGTCGAATACCCATGTTGGGGTATTTTTTGTTTTGGATTATAACCATTTATATTACCTGATATGGTTTGTTTGATTGAGAAAGGGTTGTTTCTTATGTATAAGGTTTCAAACCATTATTTTGGGTGTGTTTCCTTCATTTGATCTTATATGGTCTTTTGGTTCTATAATTTCCTATTAGGATTGATTTTTCATATGCCTTGTGTTGTAAAGATGGAGTTGTTGTTTATATGAGATGAATGTGTTTCACATTATGAATGTTTGGCCAAGGGGAATTGACAGTGATAGATTCTCGAGGTAGGGTCACTTATGTATAATTGTTTTTATGTTAACCTAGAGATATTGACTATGAGAGATTTTGGGTGGTCATAGAGTAAAGGGGTTGGACCATGAGAGCTACCTCGAGGGTGGTTATTAAATGAAATTCATACCATAGGGCAATGACTATGAAATATTCCAGGTGGTTATTATAATTAATGGTTGCTATGAACACCAAGGGGTTATTGACTGTGAGAGCTACCAAGGTGGTTATTTTTAAACGATTATTTCTATTTGGGACCAAAGGGGTTAGACTATGTGAGATTTCCCAAAGGGCCATTATTTATTGAATTGATGATATGTTAAAACATAGGGGTTAGACAATGAGAACTTTCCCAGAGGGTTGCTTTTGAATAATTAAATAATTGTGACGAGTCCACCAAGACAAAGCACAAGCTTGGACTCAGTATTACTTGATTGTTTAGATGGTCAATGAGATGTGTATTTTTTAATTATGAAAAGGAATACAGATCTTTGGCTGGATCCCAGTATTCATTATTCAATGGTTTTAAGAATTAACAAAGTAAATATATGTAATTGGAAACTTTAGGATTGTTTACTTTTGAGTACTTTCTTGTTTATTAGATATTTTGGTGGTTTCCTACAAGGATTCATCTCATAATCTATTTGTGTCATGATTTTAGACCCAAACAGATTATATGGTTGCAGGCATAGATAATGGAAAATTCCCTTCTTTATTAGGTACTTGATTGTTATTAGAGGAAGAGATCATGGGACCAAGTTGAGTCTTACTATCCTTTTGGAGTTTACATTTTTCTATAATTTGGTTTAAGTGTTGTATTTCCATCATTGTGACTTTTTGGATACTTTCCTAGAAACTTTTTACATGCATCATTTATTTATATATATGTTGTAGTTGTTTATACTATCATTCTTATGTTTTTTACTTTTGTTGTATGGTATTACTGCTTCTACTATTGTTTTCTATTTGTTTCCACTATGTTACTCTACCAATGAGGTAATAGTTTCCCAACTATCACACACAAGGATAAATTTACTATTCAGTAGCCTCTCGCATTTAGGGAAATGTTCTTGAGTCTATGTGACCAACCAGGTATGGGGAACCTTTCGGCATCACCCGGATCTGAGATGTTACATGTGCTTCTAGATCCTATAAAAAATAATGTTGTATATTTTTAGAAAAATTAACCAAAAATAATATATTCATTTACATCAAGGGATCTCTTTTGGTAAAGGATTTGGAGTAAAAGGACCATTCTTAGAAATTATCAAATTTAAAACAATAAATAAAAATACAACAATTGAACTTTTCTTGCACAAGCTCCTTATTTAAGCTAAACTCCATGAAACCTAAAAATTATTCTTAAAACATTTTATAAAATATAGAGTGAGAAAAATATCCCAGTAAGGAATTTTTATAAAAATAAACCCATGAAAAATATTTTTGAAAATACCTTTTCCTCTGAAAACATTATAATACTTTTTGAAAATATGCACACTTTTTAAAGTTCTATAAATCCATTGAATATACTTACAATTTTGAAAACATTATATTACTTTTTGAAAATACCTATACTTCTAAAAATGATATAAATACTTTGAAAATACAAAGCCTTTTGAAAAAATTATAATACTGTTTGAAAACATTTATTATTTTGAAAATTTAATAAATCCTTTAAAAATAATTATTCTTTTGAAAAAATTATAATACTTTTTGAAAATAGTTATGCTTTTGAAAAAAAATATGCAACATTTTTTAAAAAAAACCAATGGGGACACTTGTAACATTGAAGGATATCTCAGCCTACCCACATTAATTAGGGATGGGTTCACTCTCCACTTCCCTTTCATGTTTACAAAGTCCAGGTGCCAAATTTTTATAAAAACATTTTGAACATTCCTTTTTTATATACATATATTCACAAAAGTTTTTTATTTTAAAAATGTGAAAATGAATTATTACTTTTGCACACTTATATTTATACAAATATATATAAATATGAACTTCCATAGGAAATATCTTATTTAATTTGGTACAAAAAAATCTCATGACATTTAGACTTTACATAAATTCATGGAATGTTAAGTAACATCCATGTATGTAAAACATCCTTTAGAAACTCATAAAATACATTTTATTAAAAAATGATATAAAATGTTAAATTTTTATATTTTAAAACTCATACTATATTAAGAGAATTATATACCCATTTGATTAATTTAAATTATTATTATTTTATACATAAAATAATGGTATAAAGGTATGAATATTTAACACATAAAATAATAGTAATTAAAAAATCACTATCCTTATAAAATAATAGTCTTAAATATATATTTATATAAATTTCATTCATATGAGATCTATAAGAAAAATAAAATATGCTCTTAAAATATAATTTTGATAACCAAATTTTATAACATATGTAAAATTATAACAAAATTACAATTTTAATTTAAACATTCCATCCTTATATAAATTGAAAATATCATCTTGAATAAGTTCTTGATTTGAAATTGAACCAATTTTCAAACATGGATTTCTTGTGCATTCAAATCATCAATTAATAGTTAAATTTTTCTATATGTGTGTGTGTGGGTGTGGGTGTGTGTGTGTGTACACCCATACCATAACTATACAAATTATTATAACTTTGATAATAATCCCTCGGTCATAATAAAATCTAAGACCATGAAAAAATAACATAAAATCATAATTTGAAATTGTATAATAATTTTATATACAAAAATATATGCTTGAGAGGATTATAACTCCCTTACATAAACATTTACTTAATTAGAATAAATACATTATACCAAAACATGTATATATATACTTGAAGAATATTGAAATTGAAAATAATATATTCATATATAAACTTGTAAACTAGAATCAGTATATATACTAGAAAATTATAAACATGGAAAGATACCATAACACACCCACCCATAAAATATAAATGGGATCTTCTCTTATATAATAAAAAAATTATATATGTGTGTGGTTTGAAAAAATTAAATTCCCCTTGAATAGCACATCTTAAAACAATATGTGGAATTATAATAATTTTAAAGGGTTAACAATATTTTAAAAAGATTGAAAAATGCCCTTACCTTACTCTAAAAAGAAAAATATACATCTTCTACCTCCTTAGGGAAACTTGAAATAGATGGATGGGAGGGAGATAGAGGAGGAGGTCTTGGCTCGGGAAGGATCTCTCCTTCATACAGAATGAATGGGTCTTCCCATTGAACCAAATATGTATATATATATATCTGTGTGTGTGTGTGTGTGTTCTTAGATTTAGAGTGTCTCTTCCCAGGGAAGCTAGGATATTTAGAGGGGATGCTCATTGACAACAATACATTGTCATATGACCTTCTTAAGCTTACTTGAGAAGAAAAAATTACCACTGGTTCATGTACTACTAACCCAATGAAAAAAAAGAAATAAGGGATTTAAAGCAAACCAATTATATCGGAAAAAATACTTGATTTAAATTTTAATACACATTTTAATTTGTATATATTTATTTATATTACCCAGATTTGCTTCTTTGATAATTAAGGAACAATGATGGTGTATCTAGTTATTTATACCAAACACCATTAATATATATATATGAATATTTTCAGTCCTATATTTTTATTTGGAAAATAAAAAGTGGACTAGGGTTATATATGAAGAATGAACATACTAGTGTTGTTGTGTGGTGAAAGGAGATCAAAGGGATCATTCGATGGAGATGGTGGATTGACTCAACTTACAGGAGAATGGATGCACAGTGAGGGAGTGGATGAATTACGAGTAAGGATACCATCGAGAGAATGATTGAATGTTCATGCTGGTCTAATCCAATTGTCATGATTTAACTGAGGTTCTTTTAGAGATACCACATTGAAATAATATATGGATTATCTCTTTCATATCATCTAAGTCGCGAGTGAAACTGGCAAGAAGCATGTACTGAGGTCATCTCTAAATATCCTTATAAATAAGCATACATGTGAACTTCTCCTAACCTACACATGTGGGACACTCAGTCCACCCTTACCTATATATAGCCTAAACATGGCCAAAGTTATGACTCTAGGCTCTCTATTCAGGGATGGCTCCCACTTGGTGGACTATAATTCCAAGTGTGTGCTCCCATAGTGGTTGAGTTAGTCAAGGCCTTTTGGCCTCATATGGATTAATTATTTTAAGTGTTTCTAAAAAACTAAGGAAGAATAATTATTTTTCACATATAATTATTATTATTATTATTTTATAAACTAATTCTGACAATTTTGAATTAATTCCTAATTCTTTTAACATTTTCTCTTGTTAAATAATTTTATTACCCGCATAATATTATTTTATAAAATCGAAAAATTTACTTACTGATAATTATACTAATTATTGTAATGTTCATATAGTTTTGAATTCCATTCTTACATAAATCATAAATTACACATTGTTAACATAACTATGTTCTTAGTATGACATGATAATTATTTCTAATATTAACATCATAAAAATACTCAAAAAGGGATTTTATAAACACCTAAAAAGGTATTTATATAGAATTAATATAAAATTGTTTTTCTTCAAAAATAATAATATATTACACACATATAATATTAAAACATGATCTTTCAAAATAATTTTATTTTTATAAAGATTTTTAAATGTTATCTTATTTCATGATATTATTTTTACTTATAAATTAATATATTATAATTAAACTATATGAATATAATAAAATTAATATATTACATTTAAACTTATTCTATTAACAAAATCTAAAATGATCAAAGAAATATATCCAAGTTTATATTAAATTTTACTTTAGTTTCTCTTAATTATAATAAAAATCAATAAATAATCATTTATTATAATGAAAATTAAGATTACAATTTTTTTGGTTTTCATTCTACCATCATTAAATAGAATTTCATCCTCAAAATTCATATTTCATACTTAAGGAAAATTATAAAAATCCATTTATATAATTTGGAAATATAGAATTATTAGAATTATATATTCATAATGGTCAATATTTTTTAACTCTTAGATTCTCCCTTAAACTGAAAGGTTATAAAATAGAGGTTCTACAATTATATACTTAGAAACATAACCTATTTTTAATCAAATTTTCTATTCTTAAAAATAATCTAAACTATACCTCTGATACGAACTGTGAGGCCCAAGACCCGCACATTTGGATCTAGTATAAAATAATAATGTATATTTTTTTATAAAAATTAAATTAAAAACATATATTCATTTACATATGAGGATCTTTTATGGTCTAGTATTTGGAATAAAATTAAAATACATACAAATTATCAAAGTTAAAATCATAAATAAAAAGTAAACGATTGATATTTTATCACACTACCTACTTATTGAAGCTAAACTCCATGAAATCCCTAATTGATCCAAATATTATTTTATAAAACATAGGGTGAGAAAAATTTCACCGATAAAGGTTGTAAAAAATCTAGTGAAATAATTTTTTTAAAATACCTTTTTAAAATATTTTTTAAAATTTTTTTTGGAAATTCTTTTTTTAATGCCTTATCAAAAATACTTTTAAAATACTTATAATTATGAAATTTTAATTTTGTAAACACCCTTCGAAATATATTAGCTTCTTGAAGACTCACTTGAAAATACATTAAAAACATGATTTTAAAAATAAATTTGAAAATACTTATGCCATTTAAATAATTATAATACTTATTTAAAATACTTATTCTTTAGAAAATGTTATAATTCTTTTGTAAACACATACACTTTTTAAAACATTATAGTATTTTTTTAAAATACTAATGATTTTTAAAATTCTATAAATCCATTTAAAATACTTATACTTTTGAAAATATTTTAATACATTTTTATAATACTTAATATTTTAAAAAATTCTATAATTCCTTTGAAAATACTCATGATTTGAAGACATTGTAATAATTTTAATAACATCATTATGCTTTTGAAAATTCCTTAAAAAAATCAAGTGACTTTTCAAAAAATATAATTCAACCTTTTAAAAAAACAATGGGGAAAATTAAAACATCAAGGATATCAGGGAAAACACACTATTCTTTGGTTTGGGTTCACACACTACCTCCCTTTCATGTTTTCAATGTCCAAGTGCCAAAATTTTATAAAAAAATATTGAGCATTCCTTTTTATTTACATATATTTCCTTTAGTTTTTGTTTTAAAAACATGAGAATGCATTATTAAATTTAAACACTTATATATATATATATATATAATTTCATAGGAAATATATTTTTTAATCTCGTACAACCAAATATCATTACATTTAAACATTACATAAATGCATGGAATGTTAATTAAAATCCATGTATTTAAAATTTCCATCAAAAACTCATGAAATAAATTTTTTTGAAAAATTACATAATATGTTAAATTTTATCTTTTAAAACTCATCCTTGAATAAGAACATTATATACCCATTTACTTAATTTAAAATTTTATGCTTTTATATATAAAATAATGGTATGAAGGTATGAATTTTTCAAACAAAAAATAATTGTAAATGAAAAATCACTATTCTCATAAAATAATACTCTTCACAATATATATATATATAATTTGATTTCATAAAACATTATAAGAAAACGAAAATATTCTATTAGAATATAATTTTTATAAAAAAACTATATTACATACATAAACTTATAAAAAATAACATTTTTAAATAAAACATTCCATCCTTACATAATTTAAAAATATAATCTTGAACAAGGTCGTTATTTGAAATTAAACCAATTGTCATAAATTAATTTCTTGTGCATTAAAATCATGCAGTAATAGTTAAATGTGTCTATATATATATATGTGTGTGTGTGTGTTTATATATACACCCATACTATATGTATTAAAATTCTTAAAAAATTGAGGATAACATCTTGGTCACATAAAATATAAGACCTTGAAAACATAACATAAAATCATAATTTGAAATTGTATAATAATTTTCTATACAAAAAATATATGTTTGAAAAGACTTTAACTCCCTTATATAAAGACTCTCTTAATTAGAATAAATACATTGTCATAATACTTATATATATACATTAAGAATCTTGAAATTATAAATAATATATAAATATATAAATACTTAAAAACTAGAATTAGTAAATATACTTTAAAATTATAAACATGGAAAAATAATATAATACACCCTCACATAAAATATAAAGGGGTGAATCTATTATGAAATAATACTTAAATATAGGGGTTGAAAATTTATTAATCCCCTTAATTTTCACATATTGAAAATAATATCTGGAATCATAATAAATTTAAAGGGATAAATATATTTTAAAAAGAAACAAAAATCCCCTTTCCTTACTAAAAATATAGAAGAGTCATTTTTGCCTCGTCAAGGAATCTCGAACCAGATAGAGGAGAGGGAGATAGAGGTGGAGGGCATGGATCAGGTAAGTTCTCTCCTTCAAACCTTATTGATGGGTCTTCCTAGCGAATCAAGGGAATATATATATATATATTCTCCAGTTTAGATAGTCAATTCATATGCAAGCTTGGATTTTTTAAAGGGAAGCTCATTGACAACAACACATTGTCCTAGGACCTTATTAAGCTTACTCAAGAAGCAATAATGGCCACTAGATTTTTGTACATATAACCCAACATAAAAAGAAATAATATAATTATATCGAACCAATTTTATCTGAAAATTAAATAATTAAATTAAATTTTAATAAATATATGAATTCATAAAATTTATGCATATTTCTCGGTTATTTTTCTCTGATAAGTAAGGAACAACAATGGTGGATTGAGTTTTTTTATCAAACACCTTTAATGGATAAATCTGAAGATCCTGAGTCCTATTTTTTTGTTTTGTAATATAAAAAATGGAGTAGGATTCTGTATAAAGGATGGTCTTACTCATGTTTTATGGTTAAAAGAGATCAATAAGATCCTCAGATGGTGATGGTGGCTCAGCTCGACCTGTGGAAGAGGAGATGCACATTGAGGGAGAGAAGGCATCACGGGGAAGGAAACGACTTGGAGAATGATCGAACAGACATAGTTATAGACTTCAAAAGTTATGATTTAACGAAGGTTTTTTTAGAAATCCCACATTAAAACATTGCACGGATTCCCAATTACATATAATCTAAGCTACGGGTACAGTCGGCCAGAATCGTGTACCAGGTTTAGCTCCCAATAGACTTATATGATGGATTTTAGGAAACCATTGCATTACCTATGCATGCAGACCACTTAGACCAGCCTTACCAATATATGAACTGAACTTGGATGAAGATATGCCTATAGGCTATCTAGTCAGGGATGGATCATACTGGGTTGTAGAGCATGCCTAGTGTGTTCCCCCATAGTGGTTGAGCTAGATAAGTCTAGTTGTACTTGTATGGCCTAATGTTTTTCTAAGGGTTTCTAAAAAACTAAGGAAGAAGAATTATTTTTATCAACTCTTTAACATTATTATTATTATTATTATTTTGTAAATAAAGTCTTATAATTTTAAATTGATTCCTAATTCATTGAACATTTTCTATTGTTAAATAATTTAATTACCCACATAATATTATTTTATAAGATCCACATATTTACTTTTTAATAATTATACTACATAGTGTAATTTCTATAAAATTTTGAATTTCATTCTTAATTAAATAATAAATTACACATTGTTAACATAATTTTGGTATTATTATTACATGATAATTATTTCTAATATTTTTCTCCAAGAAATATTTAAAAATGAATTTTATAAATACCGAAAAATGTATTTATAAAAAATTCATATAAAATAGTTTTTATTCAAAAATAATAATATATTAAACTAAAATAATTTTAAAACATGATATTTTGAAAGTATAATATTTATGAAAAAATATTAAACATTATCTTGTTACATGAAAATTCATTTACTGAGAAATTAATATATTTTCATTAAACTATAAAAATATTATAAAAGTAGTAGGTTATATTTCATCTGAAGTTATCAAAAAAATATAAAATGATTAAAGAAATATATCCAAGTTTATATTAAATTATACTTTAGTTTGTCTTAAATATAAAACAAATCAACCAAATATTATAAAAATAAATCTAATATTAGAATTTATGGGGTGCTACATTTAATTCCTGTTTATTTTGTTTTTTATTTCAAATTTATTTTCAAATCTTGACATGAGTTTATTAATTATTGTTTTCTAAATTGAATTTTGTAAGTGTGTTGAACCACTAAGGTATGTATTTTCAATTAAAGTGACGATTTCCCGAAAAATTTATTTAAATGAATCAATGATTTGATAGAATACTTTGATAATGATTTCTTAAGAAAATATGCAATGAAGTGATTTGTAGTTGAAATAGAATAAAGTGCTTGAATAGAATGAGTTTTGATGAAATCTATTTGATATTGGTTTTTGAAATGAAATGGTATGTTTTTAAACTTGAAATTGGGATTTATTTGGAATGACTGATTTAAATAAAGATATATTCCTAAGTATGATTGATTTCATTGAAGCACATGGGAGATAGGTAGTTAGGGGGGAAGAACATGCACAAATCATTTATCATCTCTATATGGAAATATATTTTTCAGTAAAATTATGAATAAATTATGATAAGTTAAGGAAGTTCATTATTTTTTATTCTTCTATTTTCCCTAGGATTGAGATATAGGTATATGTGTACAGTTAGAGTCGTATTTCACTAAGATGTGTGATAATCATATACAAACCTAACCCCATGACTCTTATCCACTGTGTTTTGATTTTAATTGATTCGTACATTCCAATATTGATAAAAATTATTATTCATGTCTATTTTATATGAATATTTATTCATTTCTATTTGAGGGAAGCATAATTTTTTTATTTCTTTATAATTTCTATTGAATTTAATTGAAAAAATTTTGTATCATTATTTTCTAAAAGATTATTATTCAATGATTTTATTTAACATTGAATATATTTTTTCTAATGGGTGAATATGTATTATAGAATTATTTTTGAGATCCTACTAGTATTTTATTACCTATACACTATATTTGCCTTTGTGCAATTTATATACATTATTATTCCGAGTCTATGAAAAGTAAAATCATTGATCAGTGGCGATGGATGTTCTTGATTAATAGTCCCTTAAAAGTTTTTAGTGACTGATGTAGTATCTGATCCACTTATTACATAGAGATATTATGATGATTAATTGAATGATTCTCAAAACAAGTTTTGTTAATGTACCATTTATGGTATTTTTATCTAAATACATATGGAACTTTTCTCTTCTAGAGTGTTTTTCATATAGATTATTTAATGATTATTATCTATAATATTCCCTTATTTAGTTGTTAATATTGTGAAATAATTCCATCATGATTTTTTTGATGCCCTTGGACTAGTCACCAACAAGTGGGGATAGAGATATCAATTTTGGTCATGTCAATACTAGTTTAGATACCATTTAGGTGGGTTATCCAGGTCATTTCATGAAAAATTTCTATCAAAAGACCTAATTTATCTTCTTAAAGGTTGGTATTTATATTAAAATGTTTTTGTAGATAGGTGATAGGATTTTTAATAATTAAGTGATATGTTATGAGCGAGTTACTAACTATTTCTCATCATAATGAGCCTTCGGTTACCATGGGATGTTGGAAAAAGTCTCCCTTGAGAGGTTTCTCAATCTAATTATAAACTTTTCCTTAACTTTTATTTGAGATGTGTGTTTCCAAGTTTAATTCTAACTAATAGAGTTTATGTTTCTATATATCTTACTGATGATTCTTTAATATATGTTGATGTATTATAGTACCATGCCCAAAACCCAATGTTTTAATAGACTTCATGAGTCAGCTATTAATGAACCAAAGAAATTGAACCCTCTAGATGACTAAAACCGTGCACAAGTTATAGTGTGTATATTCCATGCTCTGGACCAAGGGTTTTCACCCAACCCTTCCCAGGCTATAGAGGTTGTATCTTAGAGGGAAGATATTATAGATGTTTACCATTAGATTCTTCTCTGTAAAACGGAATATTTATAGGAACAAATGATCCTCAACCAGTTTAGTATTGGCTAATAATGCTTGAGTGAATCTTCAAGTCTTTGGAGATGCCTAATTATATTGAGGTGAAAATTGAAATTGTCAAACTCAAATTTCCATGCCTAAGGTGGTGGGATACTATAGTTATAGAAAATAATAATTAGTTCTTTGAGTATAAATACTTCAAGGATCTTTTTTTAGAGAAATATTTTCCATAAACAATGGTTTTGGATAACTTAATGAATATATTAGCCTTAATCATGGTAATAGGATGGAGACTCAGTATGAACATTGTTTTTATAAACATACCATGTTCTCACTGGGGTAGTGTTGAATGATATTCTGATGTCCTGGAGGTTTTAGTTGGTTATTTTGTCAAATATATAATCTTAGGTATTTATGATGAATCTTTATACATCTGTTATTTATAGTCCTCTAATAGCTGAAATTGATCTCACTAGAAATTAAGAGTTTACGGGAGTTCCTCCTACTCCTAGAGAAAACATAAGTGGTTTATTTAAAGTAAATAGAATGTGGTGTGAATCTAAATGATGAAATAATATTGGTGGTCCTTGATAGAAAACTTTCTCTAAATCATCTGTAGTATCTGGTAATGGAAAAATGGACTTTTTTTAATTTGGAAGATTTTGGAACATAAAGTGTCCCTTCATGGAGGTACTGAATATATGTTTTTCTTATGTATTCATTAGTCATTGGAATATTAATTTCATGTTTTCACAACTCCACATAGTGTTATAGTGTCATTAGTTCTGAGAGTATCAGTTATAAAGTCAAATTCTTCAAGAACAATGGGGTTTCATCCATAAGAATACAAAATGAATCTTCATCACACAGTGCATGATCCACTAGTGGGAAATCATATGAGTCATACAATAGTGATAGGTACCATTATAATTTCTTTATTATTAGTGAAAAAATTATTTCATATTGTTTTATATCCTTCTTTTTTGTCTTCTCACACTGTAGAGTTGTGAAATATTCCTACAAAGTTTATTCCTTATGTGATGGTAATTGATACACCCCTTGGGATGAAGATAGGGTGATTTCTATGATACCCCTGTTATACCTTCTATTTATTAGATATATAGAACATTTGGGGCTTTTTTATGCTTTATTTGAATTCTCTAGTTGTCATTTTTTGTATGGATTTGTTGGTGGCTCATAAATCTCTTATATACTATTATCATGGAAGGGTCTCCTTTACTACCCTAGGTAGGGAGTTTCATGTTTTTCTGGGAGAAAGGTACTTGAGATTGATTTAATTTGAACCAACTATCATAGATTTGGGTAGGATGGTATTCATGTTTTCTTTTGAACTATATAAGTAATATTTGTGTGGTGATATTCCACCAGTATCTATTGAGTTTCTTGTTGTTTTTTATTAGATTATCTTGTTTTGCTGCTGGTGGGGGAGTTAGAGTTATATATTGATTTTTTGTTTGTAAATTAGCCCATATATATTCCCTATTAACATATAAAACTATTTTAGATGAATTAATTTAATAATCAGTTGCATGAATTAATTTCCAAAGGTTTCATTTAACCTCATGTGTCGCCATGGAAAATACAATTTATTTTTTCCTGAATTTTGATGGAACCCTTCACTTGTGTGTTAAATATTGAAATATTAATCATGTTACAATAAATTGAAACTATATATTTCATCATATTGATTATTTTTTTCAACTAAATTGGTAGAATTGGTTCTCTAAGATTAATCATATTTTTAGTTATCACCGGCTTAAGATCAAGAATATTGATATCACTAAAACCACTTTTAATAATAGGTATAGCCATTATGATTGTCTATTTATTCCATTTTTTATTATAAAATATCTTACTATGTTTATGGAATATATTAATACAGTTTTCCACTAGTACCTTGATTTCTTTTTATTGGTATTCATGGAAGTCATCATGTTTTACTCTAAAATTGAGGATGATCCTGAGGTTTCTTGCGATTATTTGTGTACATCTTGATAAATCACTAAATCTATGCCATGATATCAATATTCCATTTATGGACTTCATATGTGATATTATTAGGAAATGTGGTCTCAAAAAATGGCATCTCATTTGATCCTAAAAAGGTGAGTGTTACTATGACTTGGGAAGAACAGTGGAATGTCTTTAATATCTTGAGAATGTTGGTCTTAGATAGCTATTACCACTGGTTTGTAAAATATTTCTAAAAGTTTGATTCTATATTAACATCACTCACTTTTTAGGGAGTGAAGTTCATATGATATTCTATGTTTCAGGATTCATTTGATGAATTAAAGAATCATTTTATTCTACCACAATTATTAACTCTTACATATGTTAAGTAAAACTATGAGGTCTAATTTTATGCATTAGGTTTAGGTTTGGGTTTTGTTTCTATATATTTTTATTACAAGTTGGATTATTGTTCCCTTTAACTTTATCCACAAGATAAGATCTATCCCACACATGACCTTTAACTCACTATAGTGATGCATGGAATAAATATTTTGTGGGCCTATATTTTTAAATAATGGTTTATCTTTTACTCTAATCACAAACACTTGGGTTACATATTTTGTCAAAAATATTTTAGTCTCCATCAGAGGCTATGGGTGTAAAACCTATAATTTTTTTATTTTAATATCAATTATAACCCTATAAATGTGAACATTGTTTCAAATTATTTGATCGATGAACTACCATCCAAAACCATGAATCAGTGTTCAGAATAATGGAATGTCATATCTATTCTTTATCAAATACATTTGGGAGTCTGGGAGTATCAATATGAAATTATATTGATGATTTTTCAGTTGATATAATCTATTCCTCCTGTGACATCAACTTAATGATGATTTTTGATGCATTAGGGGTTCTTTATATAGTGGGTAGACCATTAATTCTGAATTGGTGTGTTGTCTGAACCTGTTTTGTTTTGTGCTTGTTTGTTTGGGTACCGAATCCCATCAACTAGATTTTGAAAATCCAAAAAAATGATTTGCAGGAAGAATCTTTATTTTCAAAGGGTATCCATTGCTTTATGAACATATATGTCATTCTATCACCTACAAGGAATATTATGATCGTGGATTCTTATCATTCTCAATGGGAAGTACTCCTGGGTATGAAAAATATTTTTTATGATATAAGGTGTATCTTCAAATGGAAAAGTATTGAACATGACATCTCCAATTTTATTTCTCGTTGGTATACCTTTAAATAAGATAAGTTTGATCATCAATTGATTTTAGTTTTTCTTACGACCCTTTATGCACTGAAATAGGTGTGGGATTAAATATTTATGGGCTTTTTGGTTGGGTTGTTGCATACAACTTAAGGAAATAATTCATCTTGGTTAGTGATTGAACGATTGACCAAATTGGATCACTTTATTCCCATTATTGATATCAACAAAGTTGAGTACATTAGAAACATGTATGTGAAAGATATTGTTACATTTCATGGTGTTTCATATTCTATTGTATCTAATAGGGACCACTATTTGACATCTCATTTTTTGAGAGGCCCCCTAGAGGTGACTGGATCATAGGTATATTTGAACATGGTGTTCCACTCACAGATGTATGGTAAGATGGAATGAACTATATAAATAGTATAGAAAAATATGTATTCTTCTGTTATTGACATTAGAAGAGATTAAGATATCAATTTTTAACTAGTTTTGTTTTCTTATATCTATAGTTACCAGTCATCCATTATAATGGAACATTTTAAGGACTTGTATGGATATCCTTGTAAATCTATTCTTTGTTGGATAGATATTGGTGATGCTTACCTTGTGGGACCTAGTTTTTTATATGAGACTATTGTGAAAATATAATTAATTCAATAGAGATTAGTGATTTCATAGAGCCGATTTAAATCTTATTTAGATCATTGTTGATATCCTTTAGAGTTATCAGTTACAGCCTAGGATTTATCATGAATCTCACCTTATTTTGACCATTGAAGGCTTGTAAAATAAGGGATGTTGTCACTGAGATTTATAGGAAAATTTGAGATTGTTGAGTGGTTTGGGATGGTGACCTTACATTTTAATTTTCCACCTCAGATGAAACCAATCCATGATTTGTTTCATGTGTCACAGCTTAAAATGTATCATTAATATCCATATCATGTCTCGAATTGGGAGGTCCTTAACGTTGAACCTTACATGACCATGGTTGAGGAACCAGTTCATATTATGGATTATTGAGTGAAGGTTATTTTTTAAAAGTTTATCCCTTTTGTTTGGTTACTTTTCCAACATGGTTTTGATTATCATGAGATGTGGGAGCATGAGGAAATGATGAGAGAGTAGTGTCCTTATCTTTTTTTGGAACAATCTTCTTGGCAAGATTTTTGGAGGAAGAAAGAAATTATAGTGTAAATAATTGAACATCTCAGCACCTTCTTCTAGGTCCTTACATCAATTTAATTTTACCATATATTGAATGGATAGTATCTTAGGTTGTTTTGAGTTAATTTTTCATTTTTTTCAAGTCATCTTTCCCTATGAATGTTATGCACATGATTATAGAAACCCATATGGTTCAGCCCTAGAAATTGTGTACCAAGTGATTAAGACCCAATTAAGGTTCCACGATTACGTATATGGTTAGTTAAAACAATTCATATATTGATAGTGGGTTAATTCATGGATTGTGTAGGGTCTATCAAACCATGCATATAAATTGTTTTATTATACTAGTAGCATGAAATAATGTGTATGGTTAGATCAAAAAATTTCAAACAATGAAACATGAATTAAATTTTCTAAATTTTAATTTTTGAACCTATTAATTACCCAAATTACCTCATTATTTCTCGGATGGAATAAGATCTCAAATGAATAGAATCCTCGATATTTTATTGATTTTGTGTCGCCCAATGATAGTTCTCATTTTATCTAGGGGTGTTGGATCAATAATTTCAAATGTATGATCTTGTTTCTTATTATTATTATTTATTATTCAAGATCCAACATTATATTTATGAACATAATCATATATTAGGGTTCTTTGATGCTAAATATAAGGTTTTGGAATGATCTAGTTGTGTTTTTTGTAGGTTTTTAATGATTTTGAGATTCATTTTCCTGATCTCTGTTGGTTTTTGTGTTATGTTCATGAATTATTGAGGTATGTTGTTTTTTCTCTTTATCTCTCTCGTTAATATAGTGATTATGAATTAATAATTATTATTTTATATTTTTGGTTCTAATATTCATTTTTGATTGATTCAATCCCATTAAACACTCTATTTTAGGATCTCGAGTTGGGTGATCATTTAACTTGTTAATTGAAGTAGGTGGTTTTGTAAGGAAGTCTCCATCAATTGAAAATATTTATTTTTTAAAAAAATATTTATAACTAATTTAAAAATCATGAATTAATATTATTAATTAAATTTTTCTAAATTTAATTCTCTGTGTACTAAACCTCTTCAGTATGTATTTTCAATTAATTTGATAAATTCCCTAAAAATTCCTGTTCAGTGAATGAATGATTTGATGAAAGATTTTGATGACTATTTCTTGAGAAAAGATTGTATGAAATGGTTTGTGGTTGGAAATTAAATGGATTGTTTGAAAGTCATGAGTTTTGATGAAATCCACTTGATGTTAGTTTTTGAAATGAATAGAATGTTTTAAAACATGAACTAGGGGATGATTTTTAGTGAACTATTTAAATGAGAAGATATCCACAAGTATGATTAATTTCCTTGAAGTATATAGTATTATGGGAAGTTTTTTTTGGAACACATGCTAAGAATTTATTATCGCTACCTAGAAATGGATTAATAATGATTATGATAACTAAACTATGATGAGGGTATAGATTTTATTATTTGGAATATTCTTATATTTGTAATAGGCTTAATATCTTAGAATGTGTGAATAGCTAGAGTTGCATTTCAATGAGATACGTTATAATCTTGTACAAACCATACCCTGAGACTCTTAACCATGGTATTGTGATTGTAAGTTATTCATACATGACAATATTGATAGAAATTATTATTCAAACATGTTTTGACAAAAATATTTAATCATGTGTGTTTGATGGAAATATAAATTTATAAATCCGTTATACTTTCCATTGAGATGAATTGAAAACAATTTTCTATCATGATTTTTGAAAATATAACCATGCATTTATTTTACTTAAAATTAAGAATCTTTGGTTTATTTGACATGGTTTTCTAATGGAATTATTTGCTCAATCCTTATAGGATTTTTCTCACACTATACTTTTTCCCCTCTAGTGTTCGTATACATTCTTATGATAGATCCAAGAAAGTGAAAATAGTTATTCAAGGTTAGTGGATGTTCTTTATTAGTGGGTTATTGGGAGTTTTTGGTAACCATTATAGTTTTTTATAAACTTATAACATAAATATTTTGTAATAAAGTATTTAATGATTCATTTGGATATGTTGGTTGATGTACCATTTATGAGGTTTTTATCAATTTCCTTGTGGTACTTTTCTCTTATAGAGTATCTATAATACTAATTGTTTATTGATTCTTATAAAAAAAATTACATTGTTGAGTTATTCTTGTGGATAAATCATTCACTATTGTCTGTTTTGATTCTCATGCACCAATCACCAACCTATAGGGATCAGGAATGCACTTTTTGGAAATGTCATGAACAGTTTGGATATCTTTAAGGTGGGTTTTACTGGTTGATTTGTGAAATCTTAAACATGATTTTTATTATTTCGATTATTGACACTAATAGAAAATTACTATGGATAATGAAGGATTGGAAAAATAGATTTATTGGTCAAATTGAATGAATAATTTATTAGAAATGAAGGTGTTATAAGAGTATACATCATTAGATTGATGTTTCCATATTAATATTTTAGATATTATCCAATTTGGTTTTATATTTTAATTGAAAAAGGATCATAGAAAGAAATTATCAATTGTATGTATCTAGAACTCACTATCTCTTATAACCTATTAAGGTAGAATACATAAATGGTTGATAATATTTGTATATAGTTGTTATGAGGGAAAAGGTGAGTTTCTTAGTATTACCTAAGGTAGTTATGTTTATATCTTAACAGAAAATAAATATTAATAATATTTGATATTTTCATTAGTGAGTGATAATTATGGATGGAATTATAGTATATTATAAATGTAATAATTATTATGGAAATCATCAAAGTATTATTCATCATAATTTTTTCTTTGAAAAATTGGAAACATATATTAAATTATATTATTTACCTTGAAAAGTATTATTATTATTAGGTTATATTTTTTGTGATAAATAATTTATAAAACATGATTGAGGGATGGATAACCCTTATGATTAATAGTATGATTGATTTTTAGAAAAGTGAGCTACATATTATTGATAAATTTTTAATTTATTATTTATTTAATAAGAAAGTAACCCATGATATTTTTAGTGATGTTTATATCATTTTTTGGATTATGAAATATATTGACTAGTGTGTGACCTTATAAACTAGTCGGTAACACCATTTGACGGTAAAATATAGTATTACTTTTTGGAATGATTTATGATTTCATGGTGGTATAATTTCTTGGTGATACATATGGTTTTCAAAAATGTATATTTTAAAGAATGTGTCATTATGGTATATATAGATACTTGAGTATATGATTGTATGAATGATTAATATTGTTTTATAAATGATATGTAACTTGATATAAAGAAATAGAGTAAGGTAGATGTCATATTCGGAGAAATATCGTTAATGATAAATATGTTTAGAATGCCATCACATAAACTTGCTAATTGGAAATAATTAAAAAACACAGGTCACAATTTATTTTAGGGGTTAGAATTCAAAAACCATAGATTTTGGAATATGTTGTTTTTCTTATTTAATACTATGTTTTATGGATTTCTCCACATACAAAAATGAACTAGAATGAGCTAAGAAATATTTATTATTAAAAAAATTGAATGAAAAAACCTAGTAAATAAAAAAACTAAAATCAATTAGAACATTCTTATAGAATATGACCAGGAACACTTGATGTTTCAAAAATGTATTTATTCTATAAAAGAAATTTTTTTTATATATATTTGATTTTCATTTAAAATTTTAAATTATAAAATTTAGAACATTAATTTTACCAAATGAACATAAATTTTAAATTCAATATCACAAATTTATCTTTGGGTGGATTTTTTAGATTTATCTAAAAGAATTGATTTTTAAGTGTAAAATAAAAAAAAGATTTTTCTAATACTTCAATTTTTATGAAATTATCACTCTAAAATAATGAATTAAAAGTTTTTAAAACTTTTTAAATATAAAATATATATTTATTAATTAAAATAAAACTTTTAAAATTAATATTTTGGATTTATTAAAACCATGTTTAATGTTTTAGAAACATAAGTAATATTTTACTCTAAAATTATTTTATTTGCGTATTTTAAAATTTATCATTCATCACATTCAGAAATTAAAACTATAAAAATAGATTTCATATTTTATATTTACTTTACCATATTATTTAATATTTTTTTTTGTTTTTTTTGGCATAATTGTATTTTTACTATGATTAAACATAATGATCATAAAAATTCTAAAACTATTATTTTCAATGAATTGTTTGATTATTATTTTTAAATTTTTATCTAATAAAATAAATTAATCCCTTATTAGAAATTAATTTAATTTAATTTTTAATAATATATATAAATAAATTATTTCTCATTCAATTGGTAAAAAAATCCAAATAGGGTTAAGAACACATAATGATAAAAGCATCATTTTTTAATAAAATAGTTTTTTCATGTATTAAATATTTTAATTTAAAATATAATTCCATCTTATATAAAAATTGAATTGGAATGAATATAGGATAATTTTTCGTTCATCAATCCTAAATTGGGTAATATGGTTTATTTTATATTTTTATTAATACATATTTTACTTAGTTAAAAACTAATTTACAAGTTAAACCCAAAAATGGTAAAACATAAATATCAAGTCATAAACAGTGTCAAACATGATTAAAAAATACGATAGATTGTGTTAAAGAGTATATCTCAAACTTTTCCCACCCCATAGGCCATTATTTTTCACATTTGGAACATTTGACCCCTGAATAGTTTCATGAAATTATTGAAACATAATTAGTATTCACAAAATTTCCATATTCTACATTTACAAAAGGGGAAACTTGTAACCCATCAATCCACGCACATTTCTTTTATTTTCATAAAAAATAAATACTATTTATCTCTATAAAAAATAAACTCTCTTGTTCAGAATCCTTTTGTCTTAATTAGTCATCCTAATCCCTTTATTTCCATGGTTTCATTTAAGAGAATGTTCAAGGATCCAAAGTGAGTATTACTTCATCCTTATCCATTTATTCATAATCAGTATCCTCCAAACCTACACTAAAAATAGTAATATGATGACCTAAAAGTAATTATTACACTAAATAATAATTATAATATTTAACAACAATTATTTATTCCATCCCAACAACTTATAAAAACAAAGGACCATCAACTATACATTGTGTGGACTACTACCTCTATGAAATAATGTTCTTCATTTTTTTCATATTGATTTTAATTATTTATAAAAAAACACTTAAAATAAGATTCAAAACCTTAAAAATATCTAAATAATATAATTATTCCTCTATAATAATATAATTATTCTTAAATAATCCACTTTTATAATTGTAATCATCTATTAATTACGGTATATTTATATTCAAGTCATTTTAGCCACCTACTTGAAAAAATCTATAAAACTCTATCATGGATGACAATAGAATCATAAATAATAATATTATTATAATTTATTAATAAAATAATGATTATTTTCTGGTTTTTTTGAAATGATATATTATATATTTAACTTATTAATAAAATATCATCTTAGGTCGCTAAAATTACTTAAATAAGTCGAAACTGATTCCATTTTAACACAATATAACTAAAAAACTAATGGATTGAGATAAGTTATTTTTAAATGAATATAATTTATCTATTCAAGTTCCATAAATGATCTTTAAATGGAGAAATATGGTGTAATAATTGTGAATAGTAGAAATATTATGAGACTTCTTCAAAACAATCAAGACAACCCACAGTTGATATTGAAAATAGATAATAAATAACTAATATAAATATATATAATAAATACAAATAAATGTTAAAAAATATTTTATATATGAATAATATAATGAAATTTGTGATTAGTATAGTTATTTTTTAAAATTATATTCTAGTGCTTTAGTGGAAGTTAAGATTTAAGGAAGGAGTTTCACTGTCTCATTTTCAAATCCATGAGAACTATAAGATATTAAACACCACAATTAAATTGTTATGTTGTATTCATTACCCCATGCCTTAAATTATAATTAATATCATTCATTTAATGATATTCTAATGTTTATTTCATGGTATCCCTCTTTTATTAATTTATTCTTATTTTACAACTACCATAATCTTTTTCCAAACTCTACATCAATAATTGAATTATAATGTATCTTCTTGAAATTATTTCTTCGAAGAGTGGATTCCCCCAACCTATGATTTTATTTCATAGAATTATTCTTTATCTCTTTTTCAAATTATGTTGTAAACTCAAATATGTTTTATTGATTAATTTCATTCTATTAAAAGTGCAATGTTTTAAACAAAAAAACTCATCTAATTTAAGGAATATATTTCCTTCATTTCTATTTTCATTATTGCCAAAAACATTTTCCTTACTTATTTTAAAACCTAATTTTTTTTAATCATATGACCAAAAGTTTTTCTATTGCCACATTTAAAAAAATAAATTTTACTATATCATTTAATGATGTTGGTTTTCAAAAAATGTATCTTGAAATATTAAAATGGTTTTACTTTCTTAATAAAAAAATGTCTTCCACAACACATTTTTTTTTGTAATAATTTATTTTATTTTCAAGGAAACAATGTTGATAGATGATTTTAAAAGAAAATATTTTTCAAAGTTTTTAACTTCACATTTTCAAAAAATATTATTTTTCAATGGGAATATAACTTCTGATTTTACAACAAATACAAACAAATTTTATAAAAACACTTTGATGATTTCACTACCATTTTCTATTTATCACAAAAATTTGTATTTCCTTTGAAAAACATTTTCAAGAATCACCCTATAAATGTTCTTATGATAAAATATTTTTTCTAATTGAATTTTGGGTATCATCTGTTCACATTATTGAGGTAAATTATAGTGATACCCCATGTCAATATTATTAAACCCATTTTTCTTTCCATTGGTTTTTAATGATTTGAATAATTATTATTTTCAAGTGGAACACATATGTATGGAAGAATTAAAATTGGGGTCCTTTGTTGTCCATAAATGAATTGGTAATTTTAATATCTTATGTTCCCAAAAGGGTTAGTGGGAGGATTTATACCAAACTAAAGGATACCTAGGAGGATTTAACCCAGTTCATAGGGTACATGGGGGTAAATATCCCAATACAAAGGGTTTATGAGAGGATTTATCTGAAGAAAAATGACACAACCTTGGATTTATCCTAAGCTAAAGGGTACATGGGAGAATTTATCCTAATACAAAGTGTACATAATAGTACTTATCACAAGATAGATGGTATGTGGGAGGATTTATATCAACTCCTAGGGTACAAAGGATCATTATCCCAAGACAAAGAAGGTACATTATTGATTATCATAAGCCAACTATATGATTAATTTCTTAATAGATAACATTAAAATATAATATCCATACTTATGTTTATGTTCCACCCTTATTTAATTATCCTATTCATAGTATTATTCTCTTTTATCTTTAATGTCTTATAATTACACACACCTTTTCCAATGTATATATATTATTAATTTGATATTACATGTCCTTTTATAAGGATTTATGAAAAACACATATTATTAAAGGACCTTAGGACATCCTTAGAGGGAAGGGGTGAATGAGGGTGTCAATATTTTCATCAAAGGTGATGGATCTTATTCTTACATTGTTAGGAGCTTGTTAAACCAGACTGATGAGATTGAGTAGTAAATAAACAATCACATGAAAGGATTCAACATAATAATTTTACATGGTTTGCCACTAAGGTCTATTCAAGGATCATATTCCAAAAGTGTGTCAGTCATACCTAAATCCACTAAAATTCACTAGATATATGTATAAAAGAGAATACATAGTAACTATGTTCTATGCACACTACCTTTATAATATTTTAAGGATATCTCTTTGGATCCCTCAGAACACTTCCATCGACACTCCCAGGATCACTGCATTAGGAGGAATACATACATGGGTTATGGACTTGTGGATCCCTTAATTTTCCTTGAATCATGCATCCCAAATGGTAAATATATGCTCTATTGAAGTCTGATATTTACCAATAAATGTAATCAACTTTTTCACACACTGTTATTTCTTGAACTATTCCTCTGCGAACTGGTCTACTTCCTCCAAGAAATTCACTACATTGTGTAGTTTGTGTGCTTCATGGATCACCTCTCCTCTATAGACCACCACAACTTTTGTGGATTGTATCTCCTTTATAAATCGCTTCTTCCTCCATAGACCAACCCTTATTCGGTGAATCATCCCTACATTGCGAATGAGTTCTCCTTCTACATACTGCCTCTCCTCCACAGACAATTTTCCTTTACAAGATATATTTTCAAGCAAAACTCCTTCCATTAAAAACAACCAAGGAACTCTTATCCTTTCACAAAATCATCCTTATGAACCTCTTCCATCACGGAGTTGTCTTCCTAGGAACCACTTCGGGCTTCACTGAATTCTTTCCATATTTATAATCCAAATACTTCTCTCTAATGAAGGTATTTGTGATCCTTATATATTAAATTAGATATAAAATCTCTATAATCCATGACACCCAAATCCATGATGTGTTACAGCCTTCACCGCATACTGTGCTTCTCCCAAGAACTATTTTGTAACTACGGTTCATATAGCATCTTTCCTTTGCGGCGGCCAATGTATTTGGAGAATGAAACAATTTTTGAATCTTCAAATCACCACTTTATTTAAAAAAATGATGATCCATCCAATTAACCTTTTTTACCTCGTAAATCTCAAGGCTTTATTAAACCATTTTCCCTACGTGGTCTTCATACCATGCTTCACGTGAACCATTTTCCCTATGCGGTCTGTGTACCACACATTGCGGTCTATATAGTGCTACTATGAGGAGATAACATTACATGTACTCTCTATGTAATCCATGAACTATGTTTCACAGTCTGAATACCATTCACTCTTATGAGGAACTTCATCCTTTTTAAAAAAACAAACTCTTAATATTGAGGCCTAAAAATTTTGTAAACACTGGGAAATAGTGCCACCATCAACACTACTGTCAGCCTGTACTGTAAGATCACTTATATTGAAAAATCCTTGATCAACCCATTATGCATTGACAACAAACACAAACCAAACTTGTAACACCCCAAGCTTCTACGGTACGCTTCTCTTTGAATAATGTGATAGCGTGTGTTGTACGCAACACCGAGTTCTAACACACCATAACCAATCAAACTAGCAGTTATGAATATTAATACCTACTTTTTGAAATTATATATATTTTATATTTCAAAATGGACTTCATTTTTGGATTCGGAATATCGAATTTAGCCTAAGATGAAATTTTGGTACTTTTCGGATAACTTTAATATTTTGATGAATAGTGAAAATTACTAAATTTTAATTAAAAACAACTTTTTTAATCAAAATAATTAATAGTGATAAATTATGAATTTGAGTGATTTTAAAGTATATATAGAATATATTTTTACCATTTAATATAATTTTGATCATTGGACATAATTTTACAATTAAACCGAACATAAACAAGTGTCAATCTTTTGATAGTTATTATCTTTTAAACACACGCTTTTTGTTTTGACAGCGGGAATTAATTTTAAATTAATTTCTGCCGCTTCTGTGTTTATAATTTAGAAAAATAGATTCCATATTTGGAATCAGGATGTCCAAATTGTGTAAATAGGTAACTTTTATTTTTAGACATTTTGAATAATTACTGCGGTAAATATTTTATTTACCATGGTTAAGGGTAAATCTGGTAAATAAGGGTTAAAAAATAATATTATAATAATACTAAATTACCCTAAAACGTGTCCTAGCCTTATTGGTTTATACATGTTCGACCATAGTCATCTTTGGGTCGATTTTGGGACCCCATGGTGCCACTTGTAGGTGATAGGGACACTTTTTTTTAATTAAGTTAAAATGAATACAAAAATGACACAAGCATATATCTTTTAGAAAAACAATTATTACATAGGGTTATATATGTTGGATTTCAGATTATAAATATTCATTATAAAGATAAAAAGATTTCCTACATAATTATATTTTATTTATATTTTTTAGACATTATATAATGTAATTTATTTATGACACAATGATGATGTAGTAATTACTATAATAGTGAAAAATTAAAATAATTGAAATTATAAATACCCAAATAAATATAATATGAAACTTTTAATGAATTAAACTAATTATATAGGATAATATGATATATTAGAATTGATTTAATTGACTTTTTTCGAAGTAATCAATCTGTTATGAGTTTCAAAAAAACAACTATTTAATAGTGTCAAAATTGACATAAAAGAGTTCTTAAAATAAATATTATATTATTAAATGATATTAAATTCCTAAAAATATAAGGTTCGGCCAAGAGACTTATATCATGATATTTTCATAATTAAGGGACCACTTTAGGGTCTCTTGGATGTATATAGTAAGTTTATTAACCATATAATATAAAAATACAAAGAGACATTGTAAAAGTGAAACTAATTAACTAAGAGTTAATACTTAAAGATAAGGTTAATATAATGACCCAAACCTGTCTAAATTATATTGGTTGAGTTTTTTTCGACCCATACCCACCTTAAAATTTAAATAATAAACTTTTGATCCATTATAAACCGAATATGAATTTATTATAAATTAATATTTCTAGCTTTTCCAAAGGTGCCCCTCACCCCTCTTATAAAAGGGCACTCCTCCTTCTCATTTCTTCACACCTTCAGAGCCTTTTGGTTCGGACAAACTCTGCCCAAATACTCTCCCAACTTCCCTCACTACAACCTAGAGGTCTTAGTTTGATCAAAAAGCCAACCTATGGAGCCCTTTTGATCAAATCAAAAGGAAGAACCCGAAGAAGAGGTAATGATTTCACCACCCTTTTCCAAGTTCATTTCTTCTTCCACTTCTTCTTTCTTTGTTGTTACCATTCTAAAATAATAACTCCAGTATCATATATATACTATGATGTTATTATAAATATGGTACAACCATATTCACTATTCTATCCACCCTTTGAATAACATGTCACCATACGTGCGTACGTACGGCTTACCGTCTCCACGTCGTGGTGTAATTGTTATTCAATATATTATTATTTGGATGGGTATAATAATGTTGTTTAACTCATGTAAATAAAAAATATAACATGTTAATGATTATATATATATGATATACCATCCATTTATATATTATTTTAATATCAAAAGAATGATATTGTCGCTCGTGCGTACATACGGACTACCGTCTCCAAGAACGCGATGAGATTCATTCTCCATCGTAACCATTAAAGTATAATTATCATTTGATGATTTAAAAATGATGTTTAAGGACTTGATATCATTCTGGATATGAATAATATACAACCTATCCTTTAAAAACTTGTCTTATGTAACAAAACATATAAAATAAAACAAGTAAGTTAACACCCAAAACAACGATAATAATAAGATATTATTATCAAATCAATATTAAAAGATCATATATGAAATCATATAATTGTATATGATTCTTTTATAATTTAATAACAATTATTTCACCATTATACAGGAGGTTAACCTACCCTAACCCAGGAAAAGTACAAGGTAAGGGTTATTTCACAATCTCTTCATTATCCGAGGTTGTTTATATGTAATAATCTACTGGGATCTCTTTATCATACACATCCATGTTTTCTTAAAAATGTATTTCAAAACATTTTTATTATTTACAATAATATGGGTTAAAGTCATTTATAACCTTTTTTTACTTTTTAAAAGAGGAATCTTTCCGTCGTTTTCAAAACAATGTCTTTTTTAACCTTTTCGATAGAATTAAGGTAAGAATGTTTTTTTTAACTTATACGGTGGGTGATGTTATTTTCCGCCATTATAAAATCTTCAAAGCTTTCCTTACAAGCTTATAATAATATTTTCAAAGAAAATGTTTTATTTTATATGGTTCTTAAATTATTTCAAAAATATAAAGAGATATTTCTCTGAAAAGAATTTTGATTTCATATATGTCAACATCCTTTGATGGATTTTAGGCTTATTTGAAATTGATTTATTATGATACAAAACTTCTATATTGTATTGAAGGTTTTGTGATATTTTTTACTGTGGATGTGCTATTTTTATACCATTCATAGTTTATGGTGAAATTATTGGCATTTCGTATGCTAGTTTTAATACGAATGTTTGTGTTATGTTTAAACCTTTTCATATGGGAATGAATTGGACTTAATATGTGTAGGGTGGAGCCCGCTATAGCTCCTCGATACATCGGTAGGTCTCATGAGACAAACTAGTGTCTTGGCACAAGTCCTTGACAAAATCTTATTTGTAGTCTTGGCACGAGGCCTTGGCTATGTGGTTATGATAGTCTGGCATTATGTATTCCAACATTATGAAAGTGGTTATTGATTTTGCATGTGATTATTTGATTAGTAGAATATCCATGTGAATAAGTAAATGGCATTATTTCATTTTACTTCTGCCATACTATGGTGAAGTTCAAGTTTTAAAGGCTTTTGTTTTAGTAATGCATTTCCTTAAATGTTTATGCTTATTTTGAATGTTCCGCTAAATTGTTATCCTTACTGGGCATTTGAGCTCACCCCTTTTCTATGTTTTATTTTTCCCAGGATGTGAAGAAGTAAGTTATGAATGACCAACGGGGATATTATGAGGGGATAATAGTGTGGAATGTGGAGACATTATGTTTTTGTAGTAGTTTTTCATTTTATGATGTAATGTAAAACTTATGAATATATCTAGTGTTTCCAAGGCTACTAAACCAATCGGTCTTTCGAGATTTGATCTTTCTTGTGATAATGCCAATGTTATGTAATAATGCACTGACTTTGGGTAACTAGGGTCGGGGCGTTACAGTTGGTATCAGAGGAAGTTTAGTACAAGCCTTAGAAGCTAGATTTAGATAAACTCTGATTAGAGCACGTAGACCTAAGATGAACTTTGAGGATTAGTATAGAAGAACTTCCTAGAATTTTGGTATTGTAGAGATTTTGTGAGTTTTCCGATCAATACATCTCTGTCTGGATACGAGTAGGTAGAGGCGGCTTTGGCACAGATGTACCTAGGGGTAAAACCCGAAAACACCTCTTTGAGCTAGACTCGAACGGGAACTGGTGCACGACAATGGGCCTTGCTGCACTCTTGGTTACGACACTCCCGGGGGATATGCTTTGGATAACTCTCATTTTCTTTACAAATGATTATGAAGGGATATGGAGTATATACTTCCTCAAAGAAAACATTCTTATGATTATGGATTATATCCATAAATAGTTCAATTTATGTTTAGTGTTTTATAAGTATGGGATTATGTATTTTGATTCATAAACTGATCTAGTTTATGCCATTGTTTAGAAATGGCGCCTAGTGGAAGAAATGGAAACCGTATCAATGCACGCACTCCATGTAGGGATTTCCCTCCGCTCAAGATAATTATAGTGGGGCTGGTGATGCAACTGGTACCGATCCGCTAATCACCATACTGGGACAACTTACTCAGGTTATGAATAATAACATTACCCGTATGGAGAACCCTGATCCACAGCGTGGAGGATCAATGTTAGATCGATTCATGAGGCAACAACCACCAATGTTCAACGGGAGTACAAATCCCTTAGTAGCTGAGCAATGTATAAATTCCCTAGAGAAAATATTTCAGGATTTGGGGAGCAGTGAAAGGGAAAAAGTTATCATGGAAGTTTACCGCCTCACTGGAGATGCTGATTAATGGTGGCCATTGATTCAAAACATGAAGGAAGATGATGAAGTATCAAATATTGAATGGAGGGAGTTCAAAGAACTATTTTTAGAAAAATACTTTCCTCGCGACCATCGAGCAGATATGGAAAGGCAATTTCTGCGTCTGAGAAAAAAGGAGGATGAGAATGTCACAAAGTATGAGGCTAACATTACAAGGTTAGCAAGGTATGCTGGAGATTATATATGTAACCCAAGAAGTAAAATTGATCGTTTCTTTGATGGGTTAAAACCATTTCTTCGTCAAGCATTAGTCTCACAATCCTTTTCGTCGTACGAAGACATTGTCTCATGTGCTATCTAGACCGAAAAAGAATTCTCTAAGTCTTATGACTTTAAAGCAAAGCAAGAAAATAAGAGACCTGCTGATCAATCTGGGAATAGAAATAAGGGGAAGAAGGGAAAGGTTGAATATCCATCTTGTGGTAAATGTGGGAAGAAACATCCTGGTACTTGCTTGAAGGGAATGGGAGTCTGTTACAAGTGTGGTGAAAAAGGCCACCAAGCTCGTGATTGCAAGGGGAAGAAGGAAGCTACCAACGTTCAGTGCTACAGTTGCAGGGAGATGGGGAATTATGCAAATGCATGTCCTAAGCGTCAGGAGAACTTGCCTCAAAAAAGGCCAAGGGATCAAGTCCAGGCTTATGCTATCACTACTGCTGAGGTAGAAGCTCTGAAAGACGTGGTGGCAGGTAATTTAATGGTTTCCTCAAGTTTAGCAAATGGATTATTTGATTCTGGATCATCGCATTGTTTCATATCTTCCTAGTTTGATAAGAAAATTAGATATTACCAATTTGATTTAATAAGGGAGTTGTCAGTTAAAACTCCTAAGGGAAGTATCGTTGCAATAATGTTTTGTGAATTAGTCCCCGTTAGAGCACATAAATGTTCTTTATCTGCTGATCTCATTGTCATACCTATGATTGAGTTTGATATAATCCTTGGTATGGACTGGCTTTTGGACTATGATGCGAAGATTTATTGTAAGAAGAAAGAGGTTACGATTCTTGATGATAATGATAAGGAACACCTTATCTTTAGAGCAGAATCATCACCACCTAATTCTTATTTAGATCCACCCTCAATAGCTCAACTAAATTCAATTATTGGGGAGGAAGAGAATGAAATAACTATGGGTGAGGAAAGGAATGTTTAAATAGAGGATGTACCTATTGTGAAAGAATTTGTAGATGTATTTCCGGAAGATTTACCTGGACATCCTCCAGAACGAGAAGTTGAGTTTTCCATTGATTTGATTCCTGGATCAAGGCCTATATCGAAGACCCCTTATAGAATGGCCACTGTAGAATTAGTTGAACTAAAGAAACAACTAGAGGAATTGAGTAATAAGGGATTTATTTTCCCTAGTGTTTCTCCATGGGGAGCCCCTATTCTTTTTGTTAAAAAGAAAGATGGATCTATGAGGTTATGTATTGACTACAAGGAGATCAATGCTATAACAATAAAGAACAAGTATCCCCTACCTCGTATTGATGATTTATTTGACCAACTGCATGGAGCTCAATACTTTTCAAAGATTGACCTTCGATCTGGATACCATCAGTTGTGTGTGAAGAAGGAAGACATTCCGAAAACAGCATTTCGAACCAGGTATGGGCATTACGAGTTTACTATAATGCCGTTTGGATTGACTAATGCACCCTCTGTATTCATGGATCTGATGAATAGAGTTTTCAAGGAGTATCTTGATGAATTTGTGGTGGTATTTATTGATGATATCTTGGTATACTCCAAAACCAACGAAGATCATGAAAATCACTTGCGCATTATCTTGAAGACTCTAAGGAGGAATGAATTATATGGGAAGTTTAGCAAGTGTGAATTCTGGCTTCAGGAGATTTCTTTTCTTGGCCATATTGTCTCTAAAGAGGGAATCTCTATTGATCCTTCTAAGACCAAGGAAATCCAAGAATGGCCAACACCTACGAGTATAACTGAGGTACATAGTTTTATTGTTTTGGCAGGTTATTATCGAGGTTTTGTCCAGAATTTTGCCCGATTGGATAACCCATTAACGAAGCTCACACGTAAAGGGGTTAAATTTGTTTGGACAAAAGAGTGTGAAGAATGTTTCGAAGAACTGAAGAGAAGATTAGTCAATGCTCCTATATTGACTCTACCATCGGGGAATGATGGGTTCGTTATTTATAGTGATGCATCAAAGAAATGACTTGGTTGTGTCCTTATGCAGAATGATAGAGTTATTGCATATGCATCACGACAGTTGAAAATTCATGAACAAAACTATCCTACTCATGATCTCGAGTTAGCAGCTGTGATCTTTGATTTGAAGATAAGGAGGCACTACCTCTATGGTGAAAAATGTGAGATTTATACTGATCACAAGAGTTTGAAGTATATTTTCTCACAAAAATAACTCAACATGAGGCAAAGGAGACGGTTTGAATTACTCAAGGATTATGATTGCACGATACACTACCACCCGGGGAAGGCAAACAAGGTGGCAGATGCTTTGAGTAGAAAAGACCATGGAGTTTTGAACAATATGAGAATTGAAAGGGATCCAATTTTCATGGATCTAGTGAATATGGACATTGGAATAACCATGGAAGGTGAAACATCAATGCTTTTTCCAATGGTTGCCAAACCATCTTTACTAGAAAGGATTAAGAGTTCTCAGACCGATGATGAAGAATTCCAAAAGAAGATTAAAGCTGTGAATGATGGGAGATTGAGAGACTTTGTGTATGAAGATGGAATTTTGAGATTCGGGAAGAGACTTTGTGTTCCCGATATACCTGATCTAAAAAGGGAATTGTTGGATGATGCTCATATTTCCAATTTCTCTATACACCCTGGGAGCATCAAAATGTATAGAGATTTGAAGGAACATTTTTGTTGGGACAACATGAAAAGGGAGATTGCTGATTTTGTGTCAAGATGTATGATTTTTCAACAAGTGAAAGCTGGAAGGCAACAGCCTGGAGGAGTCATGCAACCTCTTCCCATATCGGAGTGGAAATGGGAAAATATTACGATGGACTTTGTCATGGGGCTACCAAAGACTCCTAGAAGGAACGATGCAATATGGGTTATTGTTGATCGTCTTACCAAGTCAGCACATTTTCTTGCTATAAGAGAAGATCTACCCCTGGAAGGTCTAGAAAGACTATATATTAATGAAGTTGTGAGACTTCATGGAGTACCCCTATCGATTGTTTCTGATCGTGATCCCTGTTTTACTTTAGGATTTTGGAAAAGTCTTCAGAAATCCCTGGATACTGAACTTCATTTGAGCACTGATTACCACCCTTAGACAGACGGACAATCAGAACGGACTATTCAGACCTTATAAGACATGTTGAGATCTTGCTCACATGACTTTCAGGGTATGTGGGATCAATATTTATCACTGGTAGAATTTTCCTATAATAATAGCTTTTATTCGAGTATTCAGATGGCACCATATGAAGCGTTATACGGAAAGAGATGTCATACACCAACCTGTTGGGATGACGTTGGTGAAAGAAAACTTGTAGGCCCAGAACTGGTGGAGGAAACGGTGGAAAAGGTGAAAGTAATCCAAAATAACATCAAAGCAGATCAAAGTAGGCAGAAGAGCTATGCCGATAATCGAAGGAAGGATTTGGAATTTCAAGTCAGTGATCATGTTTTCCTGAAGGTGTCTCCATGGAAGGGAGTCATACGTTTTGGTAAGAAAGGTAAACTGAGTCCCAGGTACATCAGACCTTTCGAAATTCTAGAACAAATTGGGGTTGTGGCTTACCGATTGGCAATGCCGCCAAGTCTCTTCAAAGTTCACGATGTGGACCACGTATCTCTGTTGAGGAAATACATGCCTAACCCAACGCATGTACTCACCTATGAGGAATTAGAACTGGAACCCGATCTTTCCTATTGTGAAGAGCCCATCAGGATTCTTGATATGAGAGAACAAGTACTGAGAAACCGGACGACACGTCTGGTAAAAGTTTTGTGGAGAAACCATAAGATGGAAGAGGCAATGTGGGAACCCGAGGAACTTATGATAAAGAACCACCCGAGTCTTTTCATGTGATAAGTATTCTAGAAATTTCGAGGATGAAATTATTTGAAGGAGGGGAGAATGTAACACCCCAAGCTTCTACGGTACGCTTCTCTTTGAATAATGTGATAGCGTGTGTTGTACGCAACACCGAGTTCTAACACACCATAACCAATCAAACTAGCCGTTATGAATAGTAATACCTACATTTTGAAATTATATATATTTTATATTTCAAAATGGACTTCATTTTTGGATTCGGAATATCGAATTTAGCCTAAGATGAAATTTTGGTACTTTTCGGATAACTTTAATATTTTGATGAATAGTGAAAATTACTAAATTTTAATTAAAAACAACTTTTTCAATCAAAATAATTAATAGTGATAAATTATGAATTTAAGTTATTTTAAATTATATTTAGAATATATTTTTACCATTTAATATAATTTTGGTCATTGGACATAATTTTACAATTAAACCGAATATAAATAAGTGTCAATCTTTTGATAGTTATTATCTCTTAAAAACACGCTTTTTATTTTGACAGCGGGAATTAATTTTAAATTAATTTCTGCCACTTCTATGTTTTGAATTTAGAAAAATGGATTCCATATTTGGAATCAGGATATCCAAATTGTGTAAATATGTAACTTTTATTTTTAGACATTTTGAATAATTACTGCGGTAAATATTTTATTTACCATGGTTAAGGGTAAATCCGGTAAATAAGGGTTAAAAAATAATATTATAATAATACTAAATTACCCAAAAACGTGTCCTATCCTTATTGTTTGATACATGTTCGACCATAGTCATCTTTGGGTCGATTTTGGGACCCCATGGTGCCACTTGTAGGTGATAGGGACACTTTTTTTAATTAAGTTAAAATGAATACAAAAATGACACAAGCATATATCTTTTAGAAAAACAATTATTACATAGGGTTATATATGTTGGATTTTAGATTATAGATATTCATTAGAAATATTCAAAGATTTCATACATAATTATATTTTATTTATATTTTTTCGACATTAAATAATTTAATTTATTTATGACACAATGATGATGTAGTAATTACTATAATAGTACAAAATTAAAATAATTGATATTATAAATACCCAAATAAATATAATATGAAACTTTTAATGAATTAAACTAATTTTCTAGGATAATATTATATATTAGGATTGATTTAATTGACTTTTTTCGAAGTAATCAATCTGTTATGAGTTTCAAAAAAACAACTATTGAATAGTGTCAAAATTGACATAAAAGAGTTCTTAAAAAAAATATTATATTATTAATTGATATTAAATTCCTAAAAATCTAAGGTTCGGCAAAGAGACTTATATCATGATAGGTTCATCATAAATGGACCACTTGAGGGTCTATTGGATGTATATAGTAATTTTATTAACCATATAATATAAAAATACAAAGAGACATTGTAAAAGTGAAACTAATTAACTAAGAGTTAATACTTAAAGATAAGGTTAATATAATGACCCAAAGCTGTCTAAATTCTATTGGTTGAGTTTTTTTCGACCCATACCCACCTTAACATTTAAATAATAAACTTTGGAGCCATTATAAACCGAATATGAATTTATTATAAATTAATATTTCTAGCTTTTCCAAAGGTGCCCCTCACCCCTCTTATAAAAGGGCACTCCTCCTTCTCATTTCTTCACACCATAAAAGCCTTTTGGTTCAGCCAAACTCTTCCCAAATACTCTACCAACGTCCCTTACTACAACCTAGAGGCCTTAGTTTGATCATAAAGCCAACCTAAGGATCCATTTTGATCAAATTAAAATGAAGAACCCGAAGAAGAGGTAATGATTTCACCACCCTTTTGCAAGTTCATTTCTTCTTCCACTTCTTCTTCCATTGTTGTTACCATTCTAAAATAATAACTCTAGTATCATATATATACTGTGATGTTATTATAAATATGGTACAACCATATTAATTATTCTATCCACCCATTGAATAACATGTCACCATACGTGCGTACGTACGGCTTACCGTCTCCACGTCGTGGTGTAATTGTTATTCAATATATTATTATTTGGATGGGTATAATAATGATGTGTAACTCATGTAAATAATAAATATAACATGTTAATTATTCTGAATATATGATATACCATCCATTTATATATTATTTTAATATCAAAAGAATGATATTGTCGCTCGTGCGTACGTACGGACTACCGTCTCCACGAACACGATGAGATTCATTCTCCATCGTAACCATTAAAGTATAATTATCATTTGATGATTTAAAAATGATGTTTAAGGACTTGATATCATTCTGGATATGAATAATATACAACCTATCCTTTACAAACATGTGTTACGTAACAAAACATATAAAAGAAAACAAGTAAGTTAACACCCGAAACAACGATAACACTAAGATATTATTATCAAATCAATATTAAAAGATCATATATGATATCATATTAATGTATATGATTCTTGTATAATTTAATAACAATTATTTCACCATTATACAGGAGGTTAACCTACCCCAACCAAGGAAAAGTACAAGGTAAGGGTTATTTCACAATCTCTTCATTATCCGAGGTTGTTTATATGTAATAATCTACTGGGATCTCTTTATCATCCACATCCATGTTTTCTTAAAATTGTATTTCAGAACATTTTTATTATTTACAAGAATATGGGTAAAAGTCATTTATACCCTTTTTTGACTTTTTATAAGAGGAATCTTTCTGTCGTTTTCAAAACAAGGTCTTTTTTAACCTTTTCGACAGAATTAAGGTAAGAATGTTTTTTTTAACTTATACGGCGGGTGCGGTTATTTTCCGCTGTTATAAAATCTTCAAAGCTTTCCTTACAAGCTTATAAGAATATTTTCAAAGAAAGTGTTTTATTTTATATGGTTCTTAAATGATTTCAAAAATAGAAAGAGATATTTCTCTAAAAAGAATTTTGATTTCATCTATGTCAACATCCTTTGATGGATTTTACGCTTATTTGAAATTGATTTATTATGATACAAAACTTCTATATTGTATTGAAGGTTTTGTGATATGTTTGACTGTGGATGTTCTATTTTTATACCATTCATAGTTTGTGGTGAAATTATTGACATTTCGTATGCTAGTTTTAATACGAATGTTTGTGTTATGTTTAAACCCTTTCATATGGGAATGCATTGGACTTAATATGTGATGGGTGGAGCCCGCTATAGCACGTCGATGCATCGGTAGGTCTCATGAGACAAACTAGTGTCTTGGCATAAGGCCTTGACAAAATCTTATTTGTAGTCTTAGCACAAGGCCTTGGCTATGTGCTTATGATAGTCTGGCATTATGCATTCCAAAATTATGAAAGTGGTTATTGATTTTTCATGTGATTATTCGATTAGTAGAATATCTATGTGAATAAGTAAATGGAATTATTTCATTTTACTTTTTCCATACTATGTTGAAGTTCAAGTTTAAAAGGCTTTTGTTTTATAAATGCATTGCCTTAAATGTTTATTCTTATTTTGAATGTTCCGCTATATTGTTATCCTTACTGGGCATTTGAGCTCACCCCTTTTCTATGTTTTATTTTTCCCAGGATGTGAAGAAGTAAGTTATGAATGAACTGTAGGGATATTATGAGGGGATAATAGTGTGGACTATGGAGACATTATGTTGTTGTAGTAGTTTTTCATTTTATGATGTAATGTAAAACTTATGAATATATCTAGTGTTTCCAAGGCTACTAAACCAATCGGTCTTTCAAGATTTGATCTTTCTTTTGATCATGCCAATGTTATGTAATAATGCACCGACTCTGGGTAACTAGGGTCGGGGCGTTACAAAACTCAATTTTCATAAAATTACATCCTTGGGTCCAAAAATTATTCCATTATATTTTAATTATTCATTCCTCTTATGCTCATGATTCATTGTATTCTTATGATCTATCCTTTGATAATATATTTATCAATTATTCCCTTAAAAATAATTTAATATCACCCTTTTCTTATGTTTCCTTTAACCATCACTAGAGCATGAATGATTTTTCACTTCGGTTTTTTATACCTTTTCATGCCTGTAATTAAGAAAAGTTATTAGAGGGAACATAGTAAATAACTTTTTCATGTTAGATAACTATACCAACTTTATAAATTAATATATTTTATCGGTTTTACATGTCTATTATTTTATAACCAATGTGGAAAACAATTTTTACAATTGGTTATTGTATATAACACATGAAAAGCCAATTTTTTTAAAAAAATGCCCATTTATTCATCCTCCACAACAGCAGGATCCAAAATCAAGTGAACAGTAAAGAGGTAGTAGAAAACCAGAAAAATACACTTACAATTGAACTTTCAAATATACAATGTATATTACAAATAAGGTAAAAATCAATTAAACCTGTAAAAATATTAGCCCATTTAATTTGTAAATATATTAACTCCTCTGCACTATATGGTCATAATTCCTCAAAAATCTACAAAAAAAATTGAATTTTCAATAAAACATATGAAATATTAAGGAGTGAATTATAATGAAATATAACCTTATGAAACTCTTTAAATATACCAATTGAAATTATTTCATACATAAATATTAAAAAATTCTATCCACATTCGTTTACACCTTTTGGTTTATGATATTGTCTCAATGATATTTTAATTCGAAATAAAAATTTTAATGAATATATCAAAAATTTAGAAATTTTAAATGAAAATTCACTTTAGCTTTTACAAATTAAATCTTGGAGATCTTCTTTCTTGATGTCTATATAAAGAAATTTCATTCCCAATTCTAAAACAATATCAATAAAATAAATTTTATTCATTACAATATAAAATAGTATTAAAATAATAAAACTTAATTGTTCAATACATTATGAAAATTTTCTCTCACTTCACCATTGATAAAGCATAGCCAGTACAATGTATTCTTTCTTGGAATAAAACCCCACATCCAATGACGATTGATATAAAACAAAATTTAATGTGAGTTTTTAATATTTTAAGTTATATATAACACCTTGTGAGAAAAAAAATATTACATTCTCTTCAAGATATGAAAACATCCATTAGTGAATGATGACATTATTATAAAATCTTTCAGATATATAAATTGTTCTTTCAGTATTGGTCATTATCAAAGTTATAAGAGAAAAAAAATATGGGTATATAAATCCATATATATCTATCTTTCCAGGATCTATAGAAATTTTATATAAATACCTAATACAAAGTAGATAAATTTATAAATTTTCAATAAATTAATGGAATGGAAAAATTTTGTTAATCGGCTTACATGGAAAAAATGTGCATCATATTGATGCCCAATTTATCTCCAGATAAAATATCCATGATATCAGTTTTCAAAATCCCAATATTCATTGAACACCTACAAATTGTAGCATAAATTGTAATCTCATATAATCTAAATAAAAAATTTGAGTATGTTGAAAATATTAAAGACTAGTGAAATATGTATATGAAGTCATGACATGTTGAATTTTTTATTGTCTAAATAGTATTTCATTACCTTTAATGTATTACCGTAAAACAATTGGACAAATATAAACATATTAAAATGAGAAAACAAATTTAATTACAAAATGAAATAAAATATAATATATATACATACATCAATAGTAATATGTCAAAGTATTCTAGATGACCAAACTAAGAAATGAATGATACATTGTCCAATTGTACTCACCTCACCTATAGGAAATAGTATTTTGATGATTTATCTATAATATCTTGTAAATTTACCCTATGATGATCTATCTAAATTGGTTTATATTGAAACTTATCGCTGATATAATATATAATCCCTTATAAAACAATATGATGAGGATCATCAACATGTAACTCACAATAACTTGGAAGTTGTGGAGGAGTGGTTGTAGGGTTATGATAAGAAATAGTGGGGTCTATGAATTGTGATGTGTGGGTAGGATAAAGAGGAGTGAGATCTTATGGTGGAGGTGTAAGAGTCAGATCAATAGGCTAAAACTGTCCTTGAAAGTCTAGAAACATCATCTATACTGAAGCGTTGTTACTATCCTCCATCATCACTTGGATATCCTAAACATTGGCTTACAAATATTTTACTTTTTTATAAAAATTCTTCTTTGAACAATCTTTGGAATGTGGAAACAATTTTCTCACTGATACACCTTCTATTTATCCTTTTACAAGACCCATGTGTTAGGGATTTCCCAATGTTAAATATACTTTCTACTTTCATTAATAAATACCCCTTATGTTCTCTGCTTCTCAAGAGATTCTTATATGGAATATTAGAAAAAAAATATGTAATGAATCAAAATATATAATGAGTTGATTTAACTTCAATAATGAAATAAAATATCTTACAAACTTATCAGCTACAACACTTGACTCTTCAATAAGATATTGTTCTTTTTTTCTTATTTTTTCATTCTTCTATTTTTCATTTCTAGCAGGGGGAGGGGAAACCTCTGAAAACCCTGATGAATAATCTCTCACCTCTTGAACTTTTTCTTCAATCATTTTTTCTTCCAATAACATATACCCTCCCTGATTTAACATATGACGGTATACATTTCTGGATTGAATCTCTGGATGATATCTCATTGATTTCTATAAATTAAGAATTAATAATAAAGAAAATATTGGCATCTTTATTAATATTAAAAAACATCTAAAAAGGTAACATTACACTTACCAAAAACTCTTTTTTCCATCTACTTCCAACAAATTTATTCCATTGGATATTCATCTATAAATGGATATATATCACATGTATTCTTATGTTGTCTATTACCAAAAATGAATTATGATGTGAGGGGTGATTTAAAATCCCTTAATCACCTAGAAACTAATTATAAACATATCTTTCAAACCCCTCAAGTATCATGTATATCATATGTCATCTGATAAGAAGTTTAGAAACAAATATTATTATAAAAAATTCAAGATAATTAAAATAATAACAAATAAGCTTACCAAAATGGTCTCCTACAATTTTGATAATTTCCCTTTTTTAACACTTTTAAAATCACCAATCAAAATAATGGATTTGATTTTAGCATGTACTGATATAAAAGACTTGAATTTATTTAAATTTGGACCTCTTGAAATATCATTATCAACAAATTCTATTGGTATTCTTTGTTACTGGCTATGGGAAACAGATAATTTTGGTAAATTTTTTGTACCAAAATTACCAACCCTCAAACTCTTTTTCCCTTGTCGAAGTATATTTCTCATGTAAAGAAGGATGAGGAGGATCATTAATAGAAGAATGTGTATGTTACTACCTAGAGGTATGAGTATGATCATCTCTAGAAATATGTGGTGGATAAGTGGGCTGATCTTTTATTTTCCTATAAATATAAGAAACATCAATTAGTACAAAAATATATAAATCCAATAATTACATACAAATGTAAATAAAAAATTAACAATTATCAAACCAAAAGTAATGTAGAGTAAACATAACACATTTTTATTCATATTTTTTATAGTGAAGTAAAATTATAACAATATTAATGAAAGATGAAATGATATAAATGATAGAAAACTTCACAATATTAATGACAGGTGAAATGATATCATAAAAATTCACCAACTTAAAAAATCAATTTTACAACAAAAAGAACATGTTTATAATATAATATTATAAAATATTTTTTCTATTTAAAATGTTAAATTTAAAAGAATTGGTTTTCAAAAAAATTAATTAATAGATAAATTATGTAAGGGTAAACATGGAAAACTATAAAAACTAAACAAATATAAACAAAAAATTGAACTTATTAGTTATAATACATGTTTTAATAAAAAAATATAATTAGAATATCTAACTTATGAAAATTAAAAAACTAAACCCTAATTAAACATATTTTACCTATAATATTATAAATGTACTAAATATTGTTTTCCCAAATTCAATAATCATGATCCTTCTATATGGCACAAACCATGTCTATGACAGGATCATTAGTATAATTTTTTAATTGTTCCATGGGAGTAGGGATCTCACATAAATTAGGATCTTCTTCAAGTTTTTCATCACCAACATACTATTTTTTTACTTTTAAAACAATGGAACATTGCATATCAAATTGATCAAGAATATATAAAAAACATTCATGTGTTTCCATGATAAAAATTTTCATTTTTTTATTCCAATTTATTCATATTAACTAGGTTCATTCCAAATTCATCATGTTAAACAATGTTGTTACCAATAAACCATTTACACTTAAAGACTATAAATTAAAATTTAATGTAATAAAACTCCCATATTTATTCAATGACTCCATAATATGTATTTTATTTGGCTATTGGGTTTTTTCTTTAGAACATGAAAAATTCATTGCTTCTGCTAACACTAACACACTACTATTTTGAATTGCACTTCTATTGTCCGGATCTTTCATATGAAATGTATATCTATTAATGTCATACTCGGACCATGTTATAAAATTTAAATATAGACCTCCCACTAACCATCTCAATGTTTTTGATGTATATGGTTTTCCAAGGTTGTCCTCCTTAAACCATGGGAAAAAATGTGATCATTCAAAATCCATATATCTTTTTTTATTTAGAAAACATTGTTTCAACTCATTAATATGAGATTTCATATATAGTTGAGCATAATATATGTTATTTAATATGTATAAAGGTTCCTTCTATATATATTCACCTGTCAATAATTTTACTTTCAATCCATGAATCCCATTTCTCCCATAATTAACTCATTCATGGAGAGATGTATGAATTTTCCACATGAGAAAAATAGCTTGTACAAAACTCTATAACCTCCAAAGAAATATACTTCTCAACAATGGATGATTTTGGTCGATAAGGATTCTTAACCTAACCATTAAATATATTCATATGTATTTCAAAAAGATACATCTAATGTAGATATAAAGGTCTATAAATTTTTATTTCTCATAGAAAATGAACCATTAAATGCACTATGATATCAAAAAAAGATTTGGGAAACTACATTTATAATTGATAAATTATAGAAAACACTTCATTATCCAAAGTTTTCAATGAATTTGAACCAATCACCTTATTAAAAATTGAATTATAAAAATAACAAACCTTTATGATATTTATTCAGACATGGTTGGGAAATATTCCATACAATGTAACCGGTAGGAGTTATTGCGTCATGACTTGAAAGTCATGAGATTTCATACCTATCAACTTAAAATCCTTACAAGACACAAATTTTTTTACATTTCAAGAATAACCATGTAGAACTTTGATATCATTAAGATATTATAAAAAAACTAATTTTCTCCCTCTTTCATAAGGTATGACAAGCCAGGTGTATGAATGTTCACTTTACATCGGGAGTATGAGCCAACCCTAAATGTATTTCCATTGGGAGTAAATCCATTCTTGTATTCAACCCATATTTAGTGTTTCCTTTAATATCTAATAATGTTCCAATCAAACATTCACAGATATTATTCTCTATATGCATGACATTAATGTTATGTTTCACATCATGATATCTCCAATATGGTAACACAAAAAATATTTATTGTTTCTTCCAATTATTTCCATCATTACCAGATTTATGTGTCTTTCTAAATGTCACATCGATGTTTTTCACCCTCCCAAAATACTGATTAGTGGATAATGTTTTTGGAGAAATATAAAATTCATTTGAACCACTGAAATCCTTTTTTAATCTTCTATAAGAGTGATCAATAATCAAAAACATTATATGAACCATGTCTACTATTTTTCTACCATGATGAAGTTGATAATATGAAGTATATTGTTCACAAATTGGACAATATTTAAACCCCTTAATATAGTATCCAGATAAATTTCCATATGTTTGGAAGTCATTTATAGTGAACATAGTCATTACAGGTAGTTGAAAATATTCCATTTTATAAGAATCAAACACCCTTATACCTTTCTCTCATAAAAATTTCAAATCATAGATTAATGGTGACAAGAAAACTTCAATATCATTTCTGGGATGTTTTTGTCCACAAAAAAGTAAACTCAACATAACATATTTTTTTCTTTATTCAAAATTCAAGAGATAAGTTATAAATTAGCAATAAAATAGTCCAAGAACTATGTGTGCTACTAAAGCTTAGATATGGATCCATTCCACCAACACAAAGACCAAGTATGAGAGTTCTAACTTCATTTACAAATGTAGGAAGCTTGTGATCAATTTTATTCTACTATGGACAATAAATTGGATGATGAATTTTTCTATCATATATCTGCTAATTTGAATGAAATCTTAACCTTTTTGCATCATTTTAATTATCAAATAAATGTTTCAAATGGGGAATTATAAGAAGTTACCAAAATTCCTTGGAATGGTTTATTGTAACTTATAAATAAACCTATGATTTTTCTTTCAAGTTATACTGTGATGTCCCACATTTAGGAGAGTTTGATAGAAATTCACATTATTTCTTATATGACACACAATCATTCGGGCAGACATGTGTTTTATTGTACCCCAATCCCATCGGGCGTAATAATTTCATGGTCTTATAATGTGTTTCTATAAGATCATTTCCTTTATAAATAATTTCTTTGAATAATTATATCAGCTTTATAAAACTCTTGTCACTGCATCCATGTTTCTCCTTCAGGTTAATCAATCTTAACACGATAGATAAAACTGTATATTCTGTAAAACCTAAATATAATTTCTTTTCTGGATCACTATATAAACTCTCAATTATCGGTTGTTTCTCAATTTCTTCTACTTTATTATTGTGAATCATTTTATCAAATTGATCGGATTTATCATCTTGTAAATTACCATCATCAATTGATCTAAAAGTTTTCCCATTTTCACCATGTTAAATATAAGGGTTGTAACTCAAATTAAAAAATTGAAAAAATAAATGATATTTGATCTCTCTTCTTTCAAAATTATTCAAATTTAAACATTTTAGGCATGGAGAGAAAAACATCTTTTTTCGAACATTTTGTTTAGAAAATTTCAAAAAAAACATTGACACCTTCCTCATATTAACCACCTATTTCAGGTGTATTAACCCAACATATATTCATTATTTTCTGTAAAAATTATCAAAAATAAATATAAAAAACAAATGGAGTTATTTATAAAATATTTTTATTAGAAATTACATCAAAAAATATAGAAAATCAACAATGGAAACATTAGAAGGAAAATAAAAAAAATTATGAGAAAATACATTCATGCGGAAGGAATTACAAAATAGTTTCATTTCAAAAATTTATCAAGTAAAAATAAATGAATATAAACTCATAAAATTATTATAAAATGTATAATTATATCTATAATACAATATCAATAAATAAATATAATGAAAACAGCTAATTTATTGTTGATTATCTATAAATATAAAAAAATTATATTCTATTTTGTAATTGAAAATATATTCAAATCTTAAATTGAGTCTTGGTTTAAAAAAATCACATTAAACCTTGATTCTTTAATGTCCCATAATTATATTTAAATTTTTTCATATTTAAATGGAATTTTTATGAGAAAAATCTCTGAGACGGAACTTAATTCCGAGACTCTAAATGACTGAAACTGGATTTGGAACTTTTTTTAAAGTTTATTAATTAAACGTGTGAGTGGGTTTTTCAATCTTTTGAACTAGTGCACGGATCGAAAATATGAAGGCACCATTGAACTCAAAAAATAGGGATTCGCCTAAAAATTATTTAACTTTGACCGGCACAAGTTAACAGAAAAAGTTATTTTTCTATATTTTTTAAGAAACATTTAAATAAAATAAACTGGATTTATTTTATTTTATTTTTTGAATTCGAAATCTTTACAACATAAAGGATTTCCACCCAAGCATAACTGAAACATTGTTTCATTAATGAAACAGCGTAATGACATAGATTCTCATCTGTAAGAGAAAGGTGATTAACACCCCTTAACGGTTTGATAATGATCAATCATTCACGAGTTAGAGAGGAAATCTCTAAGCCTTTGGAGGATCACCTCCGACAAACAACAAATGATGACCAATGATCGCCAATGATGACGGATCAACAAATCAATGAACATGATTCATATCAAACATGGATGAATTGACAAATAGGATTCAGATCAAACGTGGATGAATGATAAAAATTAGGATACGTTCTTATTCAGTGAAAGAACTGAATTGAGGTAGCGGTTGTTATTTTAATTTATCTTTTAGGTGGCTATTTATTGGGTTTGACTATGGGGGATTATTTTTTGTCTCTATCCCTCTAACAGGAGCGGATTAAAGTTATAACAAACAATGGCTGAATATCGTTCTTTTATTTTTTTTACCTTATGGACCTTCTCTCCTTACCCCCACGCTTGGACATGGCACGATGTTGATGCAACAACGATGGTGGTGGTTGGACCAAAGTAGCGTGTGAGACACCATCAATCGAGCATTTTCCAGCGGAAGGGATTGCAACAAAGATTTGATTCCCAGGAAGTGAAGAGGATGACCCGATGGTTATGGAACACCCTATGGATTAAAGAAAGATCAATTGGATCATATCTGGTGGTCCATGGAAAAGGTGGTTGGCACATCGGTAGTGATACGCGGCGGCAGCCATGTCCCAAATGATGGGGTGGTGGGTCGCGGAGGAGGTGATGGTGACAGCTTCATGAAAGTCACGTCATGAATTGGATTCATAGAAAAACCATGAGTCTTTTTGGATAAACTAGTCCCCATGAGCGGACCAGTTGACCTAGGTGGCGGCACCAACTAGCTATCATAGTGCACAACGGACGCGACACAGCCACATCTGGTTGGGAGGAGTCGTCCCACTCAAAGGCAGGTTGGGTTGCTACTGGTGTTTCGCGCCCACCCTGGTGTGTCGGACTGGACATGCGGCCTTGTGGGTGGGACTCGCTGCCCAGTGGGCCGGACCCACGGTTCAGTAGGGCAGGTCAGACCTGGGTCGGGTCGGGTCTGTCTGACTGGGCCGGCCGGAACCGAGACCCAACTGGCCCCTATTTCTCTAAAATGGTTGTAACTTCTAAACAGAGCGGTTGTTTGAAAAAACGTCTATGGATTTGGGACCCTAGGGATGCGATGGTCCTTTTAACATTATCTAAGTGAGTTTTTGAGAAAGTTAGAGGATGGTATATTTAGTTTCAAGACTAGTCTATCCCGGTATGAGCAGACTTTGTGAAGAATCTGGGTGATTCATATGATGATATTTTAGGACGGTTAATCTCTTGATGAATCATGGTGTGGGTACTCCTTATCCCTCTGCTTTGGAAGATATGTGACTCCCTGCATTTTGGGTTCAAGTTCATTTTCCTTTGAGTGGTTTCCTCTGACTTTGTTACTTCCTTGTAGTATTAGGGTGTGGGTTCTCAGAGGAGTTCATAAAGGAAGAGTCATTACTCCCCTTCTGTGCCAAGGAGTGGGTCCTCTATCCTTGTATTTGGTAATCCTATATAGGACTAGGGTGCGGGTCCTCAATATCTAATGTTTATATAGTCGGTACTCACCTATTGGGCAGGGAGCGGGTCATCTATTGTAGGATTTAGTACTCTCTTGTCGTTCTAGGGTGTGGGTCCTCCTTATGTGGTGTTACAGAAAAGATGGTACTCCCCTGCCTTTATAGGGTGAGGGTCCTCTAGCCTAAGGTCAGTACTCCCCTAATGTACTAGGGTGAGAGTCCCCCATAGGAAACAAACTGACAGAGTTGGTACTCCCCTATCGGGCCAAGGAGCATGTCCTCTAGTTCGTGGTCTGTACTCCCCTAATATAATAGGGTGAGGGTCCCCCTTATAAAATAAATTGAAAAGTTTAGTACCCCCCACCCTATATTACCAGGGTGTGGGTCCTCTAGTCACTAAGTGGTACTCCCCTACCAGGTAGGGTGTGGGTCCTAAATATACAAATTTTTACTCCCCAACTGATTCGAGTTGCGGGCCCTTTATGAGTATTACTTCCCTGGTGGAACCAGGGCATAGGTCCTCACTTACAAAGTCATACTCCCCCATATTTGAATAGTGATGGGGAGCAGGTCCTTCATAGAAGTTAGGGCTCCCTCAACTAAAAGACATGGTAATGAGAAAGGTCCCCTCCACTTGATGTGATTGATACCTAGATAGGAGGTAGTTATACCTTGATGGACTAAGGCACGGGATTCTATTTATAGAAGATACTAAGGTCTCATAGGTTATTCTGGAGAATTTCTCCCTTAACTAATCACAGTAATGAGGAGCTGGCCTCTTCACTTGGGTTTCCTTAGTCTTTTATCAAGCATAAGTTTTTGATCACTTAACCACCAGTGTCAAGCACTAGAGTGGAACCTAATAGAATGTTCCCAATGGAACACGTTCTCTCAGACTTAACATTCATAATTTTAGGATTGTAATAGATGGAGTGTATCTCTCAGATGGTTTTTATCAGGAATGGTTGATTTTGTAGAGTGTGATCTTCTGGTTTGTGTGTTATGGCTTGATCCCTCGATGAAAATCTTGATGATGGTTGTGTGGTTGGGACCACATGTTTTCTTAATGGCTGAATGAGTATATTTTGATGTTCATGGTATATGTATGGGCATATACATGAGTAGATATGACAATGCATTTCTTTGGGGTTTTTCTCTTATGCATCACCTTTGTGGTTTTGGGTTCCCCTTCTGAGTACCATTTTACTCACCCCGACATGGGATTTTCCCACACGTTTCACGTCTTGTGCAGACAATCTACTCTTTGATGGAGTCCAAGGAGGACTGTAACCTGGTGTTGTTCTATGAGATCAGATAAACAGTGTGTAATTATACAGCATCAAAAAGTTACCCTTCACCTACCCTTCAGGTATGCTTCTCGATGGATGAGCTTCAAGGACATGGAGTTTTACTTTTGTTCTTTTTTTCTTTTGGTGGTCTTGTATACTGGCCTGGGGTTCCACCCTATAGTTTACTTTCCAATGTACTCTAGTTCTTTTTTACTTAGCAGATTTCATACATGGTTTTCTAGGATTTTACTTCCTAGTACCTTTGACTGGGAGTTGTGTGCGTGTGTACAGGTACTTGGAAAATGCCTCCCATTTTCAATATATTGCTCTTGGCACTAGTCACAAGCCCCTGGTCTTTGGGAGACTGGCTTAGGGTAGTCACGGCATGGGCCCTGGGGTATGGGTCGTGACAAAGTGGTATCATATGTGGTCAGTTCTACCTCAAATAGAAAGGGTCTATTGTTTTTGGTTTGGGGCAATATTGTTAAGTGTTTTGTGTTATTAGTTCAGACCGGTGACTTTAGTGTTGGTGCAGCGGTTGATGTATCCATACAACAGGAGTCTAGACACCTATTTTTTCAACTTGGTACATGGAAACACTGGTTATGGGGAAATAAAGGGTACATGAATCATATAGAAATGTTTGTGATTTCCATGTCCTTTTGAGTCATCTCTCTATGTATACTCTTTAAACATGGTTCATATTGATATATTTTAGGATTCCACTATGATGAAATCCAGATAGTATTCTACAGCATGATCATATTGATGATCTTCCATAAGCAGAGGCTTCAGTGCAGGGAAATGAATCTGTGGTGTTACCTATGGGTGCCTCCCCAGAGATGTGACCACCTGTTGATCAGTAGTTTCTACCAGCACTACTAGTGGAGGATGTGCATAGTCTGAGTGTGCTATACGATTTCTAGAGTCATAGACCTCCCAGGTTCTGAGGAAAGACAGATCCTTAGGTAGTTGAGGATTGTCTTGAGGCGGTTCTGAGATTCTTTCACTTAGTGAGGACACTACCTGACTAGATGGTAGTCCTATCCTCAAACCTTCTATAGGGATCAGTAGGATTATGGTGGATCTTTTTTATCCAGACTCATGATGAGGAAACCCTCACCTAGATTTACTTTGAGAACCTATTTAGGGAGCAGTTTTTTCTAGTGACTTTATGCTCTGTGTGTATATAGTAGATGCTTCACGTACAGAAGGGAATCATGATGATAGAAGAGTACTCGAAGAGATTCACGGATCTTTCTTGATTCTTTACAGATGTGATGTGGGGCCCTTAATCTAGGGCTTAGACCTTCGATCAGGGACTATGATGGGAGATCAGGGTATTGGTGATACCCCTTAGCATTCTGACGTATGTTAAGGTGTTGTAGTAAGCCCTAGAGGTTGAGAGATACTTAGAGGAGGAGCAGATGGATGTGTCCTATAGTAGAGGTAATGAGGTTGAGGTGTCTGTTGGATCTATCATACAATAGGTGACATGATCATAGTGTAAGAGGCATACCCATACCTGAATACAAACATGTGGGTTTGTGGTGAAGGAGTAGCACCAAGGAGAAGACCAGCTGCAGGAGAGGTAGTGTTATGCTTGCAACGGTCAAGGGCATGTCACTAAGGATTTTCTGACCCACCATGATGGTGAGAGTGAGTCAGCAGATGATCCTCCTTGGTAGAGATAGAATTTGGAACAAGGAGTTCTATAAAATGAAGGGCAAGGAAGAGGAGATGGACAAGAAGCATGAGGTGGAATGCAGTTTGCATCTTTTCCACCACCACCCCTAGGTGGTCCATGCTAGGCTCAGGGAGCTGGGGGACATGGGCAATGACAGATGCATGCGATCTTGGCATATGACAAAGAAAATCTTGGAGAAATTCAAGTTAAAATCTATGTCTTCTCTTTTTCCTTAATTATTATATAAACACAGGTGCTAGTCATCCTACTTTTTTCATGAATTCTATTTTAGACATCGAGGTTCTGATTAGACCATGGACATGACCCTCATGCTTAGAGACTCCTACTAGAGGAGAAATTTTGATCACACAATGGTGTCGATAGTGTAACCCGACTCTTGGAAGTAATATTTACATTTGGGATATCTTAGTCTTGGTGTTGAGGCCTTATGATGTCATTCGGGGTATGCACTACTACCATTCATACTTTTATTGATGATATTTGGTAAATTATGTGGTGTTTCTATGATGGTAAAGAAGGGTTTTACCTAGCGTTGAAAGGGAATCCTAGGTAGAAAATGGTGGACTCTCTCAAAGAGTCATGTTTTGGATTGGTTCATGGTGTCAGAGTTAGACCCCATGATGTTTTTGCAATATGAAATGGTTTTTACCATCCATACTCAGCTGATATTCCACTAGTGAGTATGGTAGTGTTCCTTTTTTCGTAATTTTTGTGGTTTCTAGAGGTTATATATAGGGGGAAAGTAAGTCCCAATGTTCGCTCATGGGAATCCCTATTTCATTCGTAAATACCCCTGCATTTTTAGCATCAACCTTAAATGCATAACTTTTGTGGGGGATTTAGCACAGTGTATCCAGGGGTGGATGTGAACTATGGGTTTCTTTTTTATCTATGTCAAGTTGGAGTGGAGGTGAGCCACTAAACCCTATGACTGTAAATGGATCTAAGTGCCTAGTTCTTTTCCCACTTTTCAAAACTAAAGAGACACATGCTATTTGTTTCATGATACTTACCTAGTAGAAGCTTGACATAAAAGTGGTTGATCTTGGTGGTTCCTCAAGGTGTGTGCTTATAAGCAATGAAGAGACCCTTGATGAACTTATTTTTATTCCCTTGAGTTTAGGATTTTTCTTTTCAGGGAAGAAAATCCTTAAGGTGGGGAGAATTTAATGTCCCAAAATTCCATGGAAAACTTTTTCAAATTTAAATGGGATTTTTATGAGACCAGGCTCTGAGACGACATGTAATTTTGAGACCTAGAGTGGCCGAAATTTATTTTCTGACTTTTTAAAATTTTATTAATTAAACGTGGGATTTCCCTTTTCTATATTTTCAATCAGTGCTCAGATTCAAAATTCAAAGGCACCATTGAACTCAGAATGGTGGGATTTTCCTATAACGGACTTAGCTTTGACCAGCATAGGTTGACCGAAAAAGTTATTTTTTTGGGATTTTTTAAGAAAAATTTAAATAAAATAAATTGGATTTATTTTTATTTTATTTTTGAAATTGAAATTGTTGCAGCATAACGGATTTCCACTCGAGCATAACCAAAACTCTATTTCGTTAATGAAACAGCGTAACGATGATGCATTGCATTTGTAAGAGAAAGGTGATTAACATCCCTTGATGGTTTGACAACGATCAATCTTTGATGAGGGAGAGAGGAAATCTGTGAGCCTCTATATGATCTCCATCGACAAATGAAAAATGAAAAACAAAAAAACAATGATCGCCAACAATAACAGAATAATGAATTGATGAACAGGATTAGGATCAAATGTCGATGAATCAACAAATGATATTCAAATCAAAAATGGAAGAACAACGACAACGTGGAGACGTTCTTCATTAGTGAAAGAACTGAATCAAGTTCGGGGTTTTCATTTGAATTTATATTTCCCTGTTATTGGTTTTAAATGACAATCGTTGATCAACCCATAAACAAGTTGACTCATAGATCATCATTCCTATGGGGGGGGGGTATTTATTGGGTTTTACTCTAAGATATTGATTTGTGTTTTGATCCCTCAAAAAAGAATGGATTAAAGCCATAAAAAATGGTTAAAGACCATTATTTGTTTTGTTTTCTCTTGTGGCCCTTCTCTCCTAACCCATGCATATGGACATGGAACAAAGTTAGTGTGACGATGATGGTGGCGGTTGGAAAAAAGTGGCATGTAAGACACCATCAATCAAACTCTTTCGAGAGAAAGAGATCATAATAGATATTTGAGCCCCAGGAGGTGAAGAGAGGGACCCGAGGGTTCCGGAACACCCTCCGGATTGAAGAAAGGACCATCAGAGTGCATCTTGTGGTCTGTGGAAAAGGCTGCTGGTGCACTGGCATCGGCGGTGGTAGCGGTAGTGGATGCATTCCAGATGATGAGGCAGTATGCCACAGTGGTGCGTAGTGGAGGGGGAAAAAACGGTAGCCACGCAATTTCTGTGTGAAGGAGCTTTAGCCAAATCCATGGTGTGACCTAGAATCATGTTGTGGGTCTCTTCGCATTAACTAGTCCACATGAGCAGGCCGGTTGACCTAGGTGGCGGCGCCAGCTGATTTTGTTTGGTTCACAATAGATGCGGCATAGCTGTGTCCAGTACAGAGAAGTCTTCCCACTCAAAAGCAGGCTAGGTTGCTTCTATAGGGCCCCGCCCAGCCAGGTGGGTCGGCCTAGACACGTGGCCCAACAGGCCTCAGATAGGCCCATTGATCAGGGTCGGATCGGGGTTGGTTCGGGTTGGTCTGACCGAGTCAGATAGAACACGAACCCATTTGGCCCCCGTTTCTCTATAAAGTTCATAAATTCTAAATGGATCATCCATTTGATGAGCCGTATGTGTCATTGGGACTCTTGGGACAAGATGGTTCTTTTGAGATACACTAAGTGAGCTTTTGATAAAGTTAGAGAATGGAGTATTTGGTTTGCCGATTTGGATCTCCCAGTACGAGTAGACTTTTGGATGAATTTGTGTGATTCTTATTATGAGGTGTTAGGATAGTTAATCCCTTGATGACTCATGGTGTAGGTAATCCTAATACCTATACGTTGATAGAGAAGAGACTCCCCAAGTTTTGGGTGTGGGTTTGTTTTCCTTTGAGTGGTTTCCTCCAACAGTGTTACTCCCCTATAGAATTAGGGTGTGGGTTCTCAGAGATGTTTTTAAAGGAAGAGTTGGTACTCTCCTACTGTGTCAGGGATCAGGTACTATATCCTTAGATTCGGTACTCTCTTATTGTGTCAGGGATCAGGTACTTTATCCTTAGAGTCGGTACTCCCCTATAAGACTAGGGAATAGGTCCTCCATATCTAACACATATTAATTCAGTACACCCCTACTGAGTAGGGAGCGGGTCCTCTATTGTAGGAGTTAGTACTCCCCTGCCATTTGAAGGTGTGGGTCCTCCTTACGCAGTGCTACGGAAAAGTCAGTACTCCCCTATCATGTCAGGGAGTGGGTCCTCTAGCCTAGGGTTAGTACTCCCCTAATGTACTAGGGTGTGGGTCCCACGTAGAGAACAAACTGACAGAGTCGGTATTCCCATACCATGCCAAGGAGAGGTTCCTCTATCCTGGGGTCGATACTCTCCAAACGTACTAGGGTGTAGGTCCCCCATAGTGAACAAACTGATAGAGTCAGTACTCCCTTATATTACCAAGGTGCTGGTCCACTAGTCACTGAGTGGTACTCCGTTACCGTGTAGGTTGTGGGTCATCAATATATGAATTTGTACTCCCCTTCTGATTCAAGTTTTGGGTCCTTCATGAGTAGTACTCCCTTAGTGGAACCCGGGCGCATGTCCTCACTTAGGAAGTCGTACTCCTCGTCTTCGAGTAGCGATGAGGATCAGGGCCTTAATAGGAGTTGGAGCTCCCTCAACTATAGGAGATAGTTACAAGGAGTGGGACCATCCACTTGATGTGATTGATACCTATATAGAAGTTAGTTCTCCCTCTATGGACTGAGGCACGGGCCACACCTTACAGTAGAGACTAAGGTATCGCAGGTTAGTCTGGAGTAGTGCTCCATCAACTAAGTGCAGGGATGAGGAGCGGGCCTCTTCACTTTGGTTTCCTCAGTCTTGCATCGGGTGCAATGCTATTATGACTAGACCTCTAGTGATGGGTACAAGAGAGGGATTTATTTGAATGTCCCTGATGAAGCATGTTTTGTAAGACATACCATTCAGAATAGTAAGATTGTACCCGATAGAGAGAATCCCTCGGACAGGCACTATCAAGGATGGTTGAGTTCGTGGAGTTTGATCTCATGGTTTGTGTGTTATGACTTTATCCCTCTATGAAAATCCTAAATCTTGATATGTGGTTGGGACCACATGTTTTCTTTGTGGCTGAACGAGTATATCTAAATGTTCATGGTATATGTATGGGCATATACCCAAGTAGAGCTAACTGTGAATTTATTTGTGATTTTTCTCTTGTGCTTTACCTTTGTGGTTTTGGGGTCCTCTACTGAGTATCATTTTACTCACCCTTGCACAGGATTTGCCTTTACATGTCATGTCTTGTGTAGATGACAGAAGCTTTGAAAGAGTCCAGGGTGGGTCGGGACCTATTGGTTTTTAGTGGTATCATATAGACGAGGTGTACTTCTATAACTTTAGGCCACTACCCTTCACCTATGCTCCAGGTAGGATTCCTAAAGGATTAACTTCAGGGAATTGTAGTTTTACTTTTGTTCTATTTTTCTTTTAGTGGGATTGTATACTAGCTCGGGGTGCCACCCTATACTTTACTTTCCATTGTACTCTGGTTGTGTTTTACTTAGTGGATTACATGCATGGTTTTCTTGGATTTTACTTTCTAGTAACTTTGGTTGGGAGTTGTGTGCATGTGTATAGGTACTTGTAAAATTCCTCTGATTTTTAGGATAATGCCTTCAGTGCTAGTCGCCATCCCCTAGCCTTTGGGAGGCGGACTTGGGGTAGTCGCGGCATGGGCCATGGGGAACGAGTCGTGACAGCTTCATGGGAATTCATTTGGTATATATTATTCCCCAACTGGGTACTCGGTTGTCATGCTACTTTAAAAAGTAAACCCATCACCCATTTAACCCTTTTATAATTCCCTAGAGTACCATTAAGACACATAACCATGCATAAAAACACCACCTAAAGATGCTCATAGTCACAAAATTCTCATATGAGTCCCATTTATTAAATCACCCTCACTTCTATACAAGAAATTCAATCTCACTAAATTGATTAACCTATAATGACTCGCCCCATAATAAACTCCACACCATAGGTATTCTCATCAATAAGAAGCATATATGATCATCCCCTTACTCTTGATAATCTATTAGAAATGGTTTTCACTATTAATTACCAATTTCAAACTCACAACTAGTTTTTAACAAAAACTCACATTCTATTCTATAATATACACATGTTATATCTTAAAGAAAACATCCATTAGAAAAACCATTACAAAACTGATCTTGTGATGTAAAATTACATTAATAATATTTTTTCAACTCTCCCTTGTGACAAATTTATCAGAACTGAAACAAACACATTTTGATCTAAACATATAACTAATTTAAAACCCAACTCATTGATCTAAATAACAATGTAGAAACATACAAGATCCACCTATCTTATCTCCTGAATAATACTCCTTAGCATGAAATATTCTATAAAATGAAATTATATTAATCCAAAAAAGGAAAAAATATATTAAATGAGAACAACTAATTCATACTAGAAATAAAATCAAGAACAACTAATTAACACATTATAAAAGATATTCAAACCTTTTGGTGATCTATTTGGAGATGATTGGATCTAGAATCAAATGTGAATGATGAAGCTAAAAAACCTGAGTGTATGAAGATGGTAATGCAAGAATGATGTCCACTAGATTAAACAATCATTAGTTAGAGATTCCAATCCAAAGAACAGTTGAAAATAGAGAAACAAAGATGTGTGAGGCTTACTTTAGATCTATCTTTGATTCATAACACAAGTCCAATAAAACTTAAGGCTTCCTTAAGATTATAATGTGAGATTGGACCACCAAATTGAAGAAATGAGAGATTTAGGTTTAGGGTGAGAGTGAAATGATACATGTGTCATGATAATATAATATTATGTAATGAACCCTCTGTCGATTCATAAATTTTTAAAATATTTTTTATGTTGGTTATATTATAACCAATGTGAAAAATACTGTATTTTCACATCAACTAAAATACAATTGATGTAAAAAACAATATTTTTTGTCAGTTCTATAATTTAACCAACATTAAATAGTGGTGAATATCTATTTTTCCCCTCAATTTTATGAAAAATAACATGAAATATTCCTTTCCCATGTTGGTTAATGAAAAACAAACATAAAAATTTAATATTCCCAGATTTTCACATTAGTTCTATGTAACTGATGTAAAAACTGTGATGTTATAAACAGTATTTTTACTAGTGCATGTTATAAATATAAATATAAATTTTGGGAAATATTAAAGGGGATTTTTGAGAAATTCATTTATAGAGAAATTTTTACATGTGTTCTAAAATAAAACACGTATATACATATCTTCCAAAGACACTAAACCAAAAGGTTCTCTAAATTATTTGATATTGTTTTGAGATGTAATAAAAATATGAATTTTTTATGAGTGTTTCTTAGGTAATATCACTTGATAACAAAGAAATTTTTTAAAATTATCTATTTTAAGAACAAGTTTGGGTAGTTTATTTTTTGGGCGCTTCATCAATTATACTTCAATGTTGAGCTCATCAAACATCCCCTAAAATTTTTCAAAATTGTTTATTTTTAAGCATCATTTTTCTTATTGAGTGTGTTAAAAAAATAATGTTTGAAGGATGTTAGGAAATTTTTAGGAGGTAAATAGTTATTACCCAAAGTATTTAATTTGGAACATCATTTTATTTCTCTCTTGAAATAGCATTCCTTCAGTAATATTTTGGGAGTATGTCTTTCAATTTTCAATGCCTTTAAAAAAATTTATTTGAATTAATCTCATATTATAGGAATTCAAATGTGATATAAAATAGAAACTTGGATCCATATTTAACTCTTTATTCTTTATTATATTTCTATTTTATGTGTCATTTATTTCATGTTTCTAATTATTCAATATTCCTCATCCAATAGTGTGTCTAATAATATTTAGTTACTAATTATGTCTGTCTATTAACCTAGATATAGAGAGTAGTTTGTAAGTTCTAGTGGAATGAAAATTAAATTATGTTTATTTATTTTAAAAAAAATTAATTTGAATCATTTTTATAATACAATAAACCATAATTTCACTAAAAATGTTTAATTTTAATAGTGAGTTCAATTCATGAACTTAAGAAATTCTATGGTGGGAAATATTTTCAAAAATGTAATCTTTATAGAAATACTATTTTTTGATATTGTGGCATCATTTCATAAATTGAATTTATGAAATTAATTTCTTAAGGAAAATAAATGTATTAAGTGTGGGCGAATTTTATGTGGTTTTATTTCAGTACATGTTTACCAAATCATTTTCAAAAATTAAATTTATTTTTTGTAAAAATGATATATTGAATAGATAAATTTTGTGTTTTGATAATATTATGGTGAGAAATATAATTCTTTGAGTATTTTATGAAAATTTTGGATTTTATGTTCTTTAATTCTAAATTGTTCTTGGTTATGTTTTCAGACATTTTTTCAACAAATTCACTTAATTATTTTTATTTTTCTTTTAACTAAAATTTTACTCTTTGTGTTTTATTGAAATTATAATTTATGTTGAAATAAATTATTAACTAAAATTATTGAAATTTATTTTAATTCATAATATTTAATTTCATTGGTTTAATCAATTTTGAATTTAAATTTATATTTTGAATTTATTTTTATTTCAATGCTATTGGAATTTATTTACAAAATCATGCACATTATTAAAAAAAGTCTGGGTTCCTCATGAAGTGAAATGGATATGAAATTAACTTAGTAGTTCATAATACATATAGTGAAATGTATACATAAGAGAATTTGAAATTTTATAACCAAGGTCACAAAATAAACATATCTAATTTCCCTATATAGCCAAATTAAATTTTCAATGGTCATATGCCCACATATAGGGACGAGCGAATACTGGGTCAGTCAACATTAACATATTCTCAAGTATGTAAAATTTTGAACTTGATAGAGTGAAAAAGGGAAACTATAATTCAATACTTTGAATAAAAAACTGTTAACTAAGCCCAATATTAATATATTTGATAAATATTATCCCAATCTATATCTGAAACTGGTTGAAGATGACAACCAATTAAGGATTTATGGGGTTTTTTCACAAATTAGATAGTGAGCTATGTGTAGGGAGATGTTAAGCAAGATAAAATGAATGGAATTAATTTTAAATAAATATTAATTACTAAATGTGGAATCATAGGAAAATCATCACATTTTTTTGAGTCTTCGAATCCACTAAATCTGAGTGAAATTGGTTATACATAAAGAGGATTCTATGGAAGTCTAGACTAAGCTCCTACTAATGCTTGAATATTGATGATTACTGAATGTTTCTATTAAAGTGGTGATTGAAGTCTACTGGATGAATTATGATGGTGTTACTATGGGAGTTCATATGGAGTGTTCGAATACAATGATTCCTCTATGAACTAATATTATTGAAACTCAAGTATGTCATAGTTCCCTAATGATAGGATGATATAAAAATTGTGCTATTAATGATCAAAATATTATGTATTTATGTTTATGTGATCAAGTACAGGAAAACAATTCACACAATAGTCTCTGTATATAGGTTTAAAGAAGGTGGAGACCTCAGTGTCTCTGTATGGTATGGTTTGGAAGGGTTAAGTATAAGTGAACCATGTTCTCAATCAAACTTATATGAGGAACTAAAGTTTCAAGCAATATTATGGGACCATTGATGACTTGAATGAATCTATTTTGGTTTTTTAAAACCATTTGTTCTTGAATGAGATGACCAAACCACACTCCATTCTTAAAACTAGTTCTCCTGAACATTATTTTTGGATAAAAATACATGAGAGAGCATGATATTGTGTTGGAATGCATAGAAAGATATATTTTTATGAAGTTGTCGAGGATAAATGTCCAAGACATTGAATAACATATTTAAAATATATAGGATGCACTCTGGAATTTATTGTATTACAAAAGGTGGTTAATTTTTCTAGGTGTTTGTGATCTCGAAATAATAATCAAGCACGTGTATTTTAATAGTCTAAAAATTTAAATGAAACTGGATAACTCTATTTTAAAAATGATAACTATATATCAATTTATAAGGATAATGTGTTGTATTATACTGGTCATATATATGAAAATAAAAGAGGTGGACCAGGAAATAACTTAGAGATAGCTCCCGAGCATAGGGAAAAATTCATTGGGGGAGAACGTACTAAACCTCGAAATTGGATAAAATCATATATTGATTAAGGAGGGATAGACATCAACTCGAAATAGAATATCCTTCTTCTCTTGTGATATTTTTATTATTCTATTTCATTATTTTTAAATCCTATGTTTTCTACTTTTATGTGATCATACGTTGTATTAAGTATCTTATGGGAAATGGATTTTTTGTTTTGTTAATAAATTATTGTTATTGAATTCATTCATTCATTCCTACTATCAATTCTTCGGGTATTCATCTATTATCATCAAAATATTGATTTTTGATTTATTTATCAATCGATAAAAATCTAAATCAAGAATTTTTGAGATTATTATATATAACAATAAATAAATGTATTGAGATGTTAGAACAAGTAAAATGTACATTAACAGATGAAATGATAGTTTTTTTGTGAATGGATCACTTGTTTATAGGTCTTTTTTCATATATTTTTAAAGAAAATTATTATTTCATCATTCTTCTCCAATTGGATTTCCCTTGTAATATTTTTATATTTTATTTACCCATTAACATTGCTTAGTTCAAATACAATTAACACCTTTTTCATGTTTTTTCATCATTTTTATTTCACTCGTGCTTTTATATCTATTTCCCCATTGTTTTAGTAGGATTGATTTTAATAAATCTCATAGGCCAACTCACCCTCTTCTATTAAGTTTGACCTTAATCACCACTACAATTTTGAGAGTAAGTGTTTATAAATTTTTTATTTTGAAATTTCAAATGGAAATCCATCAACAAGAATTTGTAAAATTTTTGTATGAAGGATCTCTAAGGGTTATGATTTTGGATATGTCAATTCAAAATCCAATTTTGGAAATTTTATGTTAATTTGGTCTTGAAACAATTAATCCCAAGAAAGAAAATATATCAAGAAATAATAATAATAACAACAATGTGAAAATATTTCCAGACATTCATGGTAGCTTGACTGACCATCTAACCTACCTTACGGTCAATCATGAATATCATGGTAGATTGACTTATTTAAGGACTAATCCAATAGAATCTAGAATATTCATGACATCTTGATCTATAATATGACTAGAATTCATAGCTCCTTGAGACTTATGGTTACTTGTGACCTTTTTAACTAAAATACTTTTGATTTTATCAAAAAAATGAATTATCAATAAAGAAAAATTAATCATTCCTAATTCATGTCTGAAATAAAAAAAATCTCTATTTATTCAAATTTATTCTGAATATATCAGGGATTTGTTTCTCAGTACCTATGAATTCAAAATTAATATCTCATTTTTTGAAAATTATCTCTTAAAAATTGATGTCTTATGTCAGTATATTTTTTCATAAAGTGTGCTAAAAAATTCATAGAGAATTAATATCACTTCTACTGTTAAAAAAATATATGGAAATGTAAAAATTGATATACATAGTCCATTAATGTGTATTTAATCTATAGAAACTATGCACAACAACTTCCTATAGCTATGTACTCAACTATAGTAGTATAAAATATAATTGAATTTTTTTTTATACTACACCATGACACTAGAAAAGTTTCCAAAAAATTGACATGTTCTAGAGGTTATTTTTTATCTTAATTACATCACACACATTCATTATTAGAATAAAAAACAATTTCAAATGCAAATCCTATTGAGTAAACCAAGTGAAAAGTAGTTGTATTATAGAGGTATTTTGAAATTCTTTTAACGATATTTTATTTTGGTTCCCTGAGATTTTCATGAAAACATGAACATGTACACACACTAAACATAATATCAAGGTAACTTGCAGTTAATTATAGTAAAATACCAATCATACCTATGTAAAAATTTTTAGTTAATAGGTTTCATAGCTTCATCCAAGTATAGATTATAGGTATTGTGCATTGGGGAATCCCTGTCATTAGTTTAATCAAAATGAAATCATTTTAAAAAGATATGTTGGGTATTTAAATTGAATTAAAAAAATTATTTTTTTTTTGAAAAATCAGAATATCAATAACTAATTTTAATTCACCCATTAAACTCATTTCCAATTTATTTTTCATAATTAACATATATTTTGAATGTATTTTGAATGTATTTTTAAAAATATAGTAGGATTATTTATACTTTTTTAAAATCAATTTGAAATCAATAATGAAGTTAAATCATCATAACAATATCAATGGTGATGTTTAAAACCATAAGGAACTTTTTAATGTTTAAAAACACGACATAGTCAATCCTAATTTTAGAATACATGGGGTTATTCAACAAAATAATCATCAATAACATATGCATTAAGGAATTAAATGTTAATATCTATTTATATAGTTTGAAATTTATATGAGTTACATATTCTAGTATTATTATAATGGATTCATATACCAGTTAAATGGATTATTCACAATCAATACCATCCTTTTGACTATAAATGTTTTCAAAAAATCAATATTTATATCTAAATATTATAACATATTCATAAACCTTACTTTCATACGCCAATTTAGTTCCAATATATATTTAGTATTTGGGTATCTCAACCAATTCCCATATTTTTTATTTCAAATTTATTCCATTCTTCTTAAATAATTATCACCCAGTGTTTATTAATAATTATAATAGAAAAGTTCTTAAATTCTAGTTTATTAATGAAGAATTTATGCTCAAACCTATTTCTAAGAGTGTATAATATTTTATATCATTTATATATATCAACTAATACAATATATAATGGATGATACTTTTGGGTATGATGGTTATATGAAGGGAAGTGATTAGTTATTCTATGTATTATTCTTCGTTAGGGGTATCAAATTAGTCTTAGCTGGGAGATTTAGCAGGTTAATCAGGGGCACGATTAGAGTTTTTAGATTTATTACTAATATTTATATTTTACATGTCTTCTTCAAGGTCTCATAATGAAATTCTAGTTTTATGTGGATCTATCTCATCAAAAGTGGCTTGAAAAAATTATTCCACAATATTTGATCTTTTATTAAAAACTCTATGTGCCTTTATAGAGTTTGAATAAAAAATAAATATTCTTTCATTTCTCTATAGTAAAATCCTCTCTAGATTATATTTTTTATTAAAAATATAATCCTTAAAGAAAATAACATTAAAGTAATTAACATTCGTTTTTTTTAATTTTCATAATTCCTAGGGAGTATTAATTAAAATAGGTCTTATAATAACCCTATTAATTACACAACATAATGAATTACTGTATTATTCTCATAAATAAATGGGTAAATAAATTTCACTAATCTTGGTTATAGAAATTTCTTTGGGAGTTCTTTTTCTCCTTTGAAAAACCCCATTTTTTGATTTTTTTGATGTCTAGATAAATAAAGACTATACCCATGTTAGGAATATAAGTATTCAAAGTATTTATTATAGAATTAATATACATGATCACTTTTCAAGGTATTTATAGTAATAAAACTATAGTTCTCTATATATTTTTTATACCTATAAAAATAAGAAGAAGATTCACTCTTGTGATATAATAAAGATAACCATATGAATATTGAATAGTTATCAACAATAATATAAGAATAATTATTTCTAGATATACTAGAAACTCTAGAAGGTCCAAATAATTCTATGTGAACCAATTTAAGGGTTTATAGGTAGACAACTATTTCTTGGAAATGAATTTTTCATTGCTTTCCCTTTAAACAGGGATGCAGACAATATCATTTGTGAATTAATGTTTTGGAAGATCCTTAACGTATCCTTTAATAAAAATATTTATAAGTGAGTTTATATTTCATTGATTTAGTCTCATATTCTAAAAAATATATTATATATGAAAGGAACTTAAGTATAAATCCTATTGGGAAATCACATATTCTAAATTTATAACATAAACATTATAATTTATCAAATAAAAAAATAATTCATGTTTTCGATCATAAATATTATATTAATTATTTAAAATTTAACATGATAACCATAATCACATAAATAATAAATAATCCAAAAAAATTATTTTAAACCGTCAATAAATAAAACTTTTTAAATGAGGACATTTTCTAAGTTATAAATTTTTCCAAGAACAAGTATTTCTCCATTTTTAGTGTCACTAAAAGTGACATGTCCACCATCCACATTTACCATATTTTTAAGGATTTAGTAGTCTATATTAATATATATGGAACATAAACTATCCAAATACTATATAATTTTACTAGATATAAGCAATAAATTTTCTTAAACAATCAACCAAGAAATGATTTTGGTACCCAAAATTTCTTAGGTCTAGAAAAGTTTGAAAACAAAGATTTAGATATCTATATTTTTTTATAGTATTACCAACAGTAGAATTAAAATATATATATATATATATATTACATATTATATACAATATAATGATAATTATTTCTATAACCATGATATCCTTTAGTCTTTTAAATTGAGCTCTTCTTTTCGGAACTAGTAAAAAAATAATTCTTAAAAAAATTCATTTACTGTCCAGACTACTTTCTTATACCATTTATGAATTTAGGTGTCTATTGACATCAAAACATAATATCCAATATATTAATTCCCTTATATATTTCCCTAAATCATTATTTAGTGGTTAATTTCTGATTATAAACCCATATTATCCTATAATAGTTCGGTATTGTTTTCTTTTTGAATAGAAAGATCCCCTCTATCATTAGTGAATAAAGCATGAAATTTATTTATATTCTTGTATGTTTTAAATTTCATTAATAGTTTCTTAATTCATATAATAGTATTAAAATAAAAATTCATTATAAATCATATATTTATCTTCTAATTTGTTTAAAGGTAATGTATAAGTAGAAGTTGTCACCTCAAATGTTGTTTCCATGAAATAGATATTATTTTTTTCACATAAATTATCCATACACCATTATGGATCATTGGATTTGTCATTTAAATAAATCTATGTTTATATAATTTCAATCATTGTTTTCTTTTATCTATAAATATATTCCTTTTTATACTTCATCTTCATATAGTAATCCTTGATTTTTACTTTTCATTTACACTCATAATAGGTAATTTCTTCAGATAAGTTTTCCTTTTTCAAGTTTTTTTATTTGTCATCTTTTCCTTTTTTGTTTCATTTTCTATGAAATGGTATTTCTTCTTATACAACTTTTTGAATCTTATAACTAGGTGATCTATATCCTTATTACTTTCATAGTTGGATTCAAAACCACTTGAATCATCTTTGATCCCTTCCATTAACTTAGACTCATATATCTTTAATACAACAGTTTTCTTTTTTTTTTACTTAACATTTTCATTTAATTATTTATATTTTTATTCATACATAAATTTTTTAATAATTATATCCTTGATTTATAGCATAAGGTTTTCACATGATTCTTTAATGGAGACTATTGTACTTATCCATCTTTAAAGTAAACATCTCATCACTCTTATCACTTTATTCATATCATGTATAGGATGTACAAGTGAAATAATTATAACAATGATGTCATTTAACATTAAATAATTTTAAAAATACTTTCATTGGGTTACATCATAAAGGAATCATATTTCATAATATAAGTTTTCATGCACATTTCCTTAAAATTTTATTTTCTTTCATGAGAAACACTAAGAGCATCCCAATTTTTACAAGTAATGACAAATATAGATATGTTGTTAAATTCCTAATTACCTAGTGAATAGAATACATAATTCAAAACTTTTTTATTGTACTCATATAAAGATTTATTTTTGTCACTCTATTATTTTCTAAAAAATTAAATTTTTTCATATATATCATCAATTTTACCCCATATATAAAATCCCATGTGTTCAAAATATATATAAATTTTTTATTTTCCTTTGATCATATTTTGACCATTAAACAAGAATATTTTATTATAATATCTTGGTTTTTATCATGAGTCATATATTTTTTAAATTTTGATTTAAACCATTATTTTTATCCTTTTGAAAGTGACTACGTGTTTAAGAAAGTGCTTGTGAGTGTCCGGGGCCTATTTGGATCCTAGATCTTCAGTTTTTAAAGAAATAGTGTGGCACACAAGGTTAGAATATGGTTATTAGTACCCCTAAATCTCTATTATGTATCCCAAAATAGGAGGATAATGGTTTAGAAAACATGAAATAGAGGCCTCAAAAATATGAAAATATTGTAGGTAATTTTTAGAGCTAAAAGGCATGGTTAGAATATGGTTTTTATAACTATGAACCTAACCATGAAAGGGATGTACTATATGAAAAGTTTTGGTGCATGTTTTGTCAAACAATGTGGCCAAACTGTATGCCCCATAAAAATAAGATAATTTATATTTTTTCTCTTCCTTATTTAAAGAATTATATCTCATTTCTTCTCCTATCTATTCATAACAACCCTCCGATTTTATCTCCTTCATGTTTACCCTATAGTCTTTGATCCATATCCCTCATATAAAGTATGATTTGACCATAATTTATCACATTGGATATCTAATGGTATGTCTCTCATTCATCTTTATTCTTTTCCTTTTTTATGTCAAAACATGGGATGTTAAATCTATACAGGATAATATACCCAATTTTGAGGGTTTTTGTCTATTTATCTAATTGATTATGTTCTAGAACATATTAAAGGATGATAATGGAAAATGAGTCTACTACCTATCTAAGGTAGATAACCTATTCCTTTTTCCAAAAAGTCGTGATGTTTATATTATGTGTTGTTTTTTCATGTATCGGACCCTCCATGCAATGCCATTTTAATGTGATGTTGATTTAATAAAAAAAATTTACCTTGAATGGGTTTTCCTTTCACCCTAATTATCATTATAAGAGGGTAGATACCTCAATTTGAACTACCCCTAATAGTGTGTTTCTTTAAATCCCATTTTTATGATTTTCCATGAAATGAAAATAAACCACGTTTTGAGGTGTGTTTTTTTGCCTATATAAATGAAATGGTTTAGTTGAATTAAATGTAACGTTTTATTTGGGTTAAATGAATGAAGTGATACTTTGATAGACCATCTATTCTTAGTCTCTAAAAATTAAGCCACCCTCTAAGCTGGTTTCACTTACCCTTACATATTTATAAAGGAAGTGGATACTTGTTGTAAATATAATGTGAATGGAAAGACCATGTCACCTAGACCTTGTGTAATTATGAAGCATAATAATGGTTATTAATACTATTATAGGATCTTGAATAATTATTAAATACTATTTAATTATGGTCATTATCCTTGAATTTTAATGGTGATGCATTCACTGATAAATACATAGAATCTCGTTCTTATTTTCCTTAGATGAGATCATGGTACGCCATTGATTCGTTTGCCGTATCTTCCAATAGAATGACCAAACTTATATTCTATCATTTTCTCTGATCATGAAGGCCCCAGAATAGCACTAAGGGTTAATCTATATTTCAAAAGTATTAAATAAATTTAATTCCTTGGATGATTTTATTTGGATTCGGATTGATATCACAGAACATCTTGCTTACTACCTTAGGATACATTTGTGTCTTTCACTAAGGCTAACTAGGACACTCTAATAGTGATCATGTAGCATTTTCCCCCTATGTTGAACTATCTATGGTATAGTAATATTGACATTTCTAGTTTATAAAACATAAATTCCATGGTAACTTTGTAGCTTCAAATGAAAATCATTAAATATAGATTCCATGGTTAAAAATCTTGAGTCCAAACCTTATTAATAGAAATCTGAAATTTTAAGTGCTCAGATAAATTATATCTTAGATTGAAGTAGGAAATGTCGGTTATGTGTCCCACGAGGAACCCTAACAAATGTGGTTTATTTATTTACTAATTTACATTGATTATTACCTACAAACTACTCATTTTTATTTCATAGACTAGATAACACTATAGACCATTGGTTGTGGCATATTGAGTTTTACTCATACCCTTTTTGGTATATCAATTGGTTCCTAGATAGACCTTATGGATATAGTTAGTGAAAAGGGAATGTACCATGCTATGGATACTTGATCTTATGTATTAGGATGGAGTAGGAGATTATAGAACTGAGCTTGCGCTCACGATGATATAGGAGATAACTTTTGGGGTCTTTTTATTTTTTTTATGGCATTCACTAATGTATACTTACTGCCTATTTTCTATACACCACATTTTTTATATAATGTGAACAAGACATTATTTTTTATATGAAATTAGATACTATTTCTGTTAGTTTATTTTTCTAGATGATTACTTCTGCTATTGTATTATTTGGATTCTACTGATTTATCTATTATCGCTTTTGTGTGTCACTATGATCATTAGGATTTAGTCTCCCTATTGTACCATTATAGACCCATGGTTCTTTTCAATAGCCTTTGGCATACATGGAGGAAATAATGAAGTCATTTGGCAAACCAAATTAGGTTATTTATTAGTGAACTCATTTTGGGATGTCTCAATGTGGTATTATAGAATATTTTCATTTGTATAACTATAGTGTCTTGGTAGACAAGATATAGAGAATGTGTCAAAATTTAGTAATAATCTTGTGACTTGGATTAGATAACCCACGTATTGGGAAAATTTAAATTTCATGGGATATGACTTATTTTTTAGATTTTTTCTATTATATTAGTATTAATTTAACCATTGGGTGATTCACATGAGTTGTAATGTTTATTATCATTGTGAATTTTCCTTTACCCTTGTCCTGATAAGGAAAGAATGTATTGACTCGTCCATAATTATAGGCACCTAATGATATTGGCCATGTATGTTCTTTTCCATATTTATTTTAATGAAATAATTTCCTACTACATATAGTTTTTTCCCTTGATAATGAAATCTCAATGTTGACTAATATTTCTTATAAGGAAAAAAAGAAATAATTGGTTAATAAAATTTCTCCCTCATCCAAAATTGTGTTTTCCCATATAGCTTGACGTTGGAACCTTAATTAACCCATTATCACATGATTTAGAAACATAACCATGGTAATAAAAGTAGAAATTTTGGTTTATTTCAATTTTATAAATTACAATTATAATTTGTAAAGCCTATACATATATAAATTGGGAATGGCGATTCATCTAATTAAATCATTTTATATAGATTTTTTCATTTTGGGATTGGATATAATAGGTCTGGTTGTAGTTACATGACATGGAAATTATAAAATATAATGATTTGACATTATAATTTTATAATTTTATCTCATCTAATTAATTAATGATACATACATATATATATATATACGACTGCTACATTTTAATTCTTAAATGAAGTGGTTTTTCTTAAATGGGGATTCAAATTTCTACTTAAAGGGTTTTTTCCACTACAAATTTCATTTGAAACTCTATATAATAGAACCTCTGACATGAAACATAGAACGTTATTTTGAAATAACCTAAATATTTGGTTGTTAGGAGTATATCTTGGGGTCTATAACAATCTTCTACAACTCCTAATCCTGGATTTAGGAGTAATCAGTGGGGTGTGAATCTTGTATAGGAATTATTATACATGTCCTATTATTTTATTTATGATATATTATGTTATTGAATATTACATTAAGGAATGTTTTTTACTATTTTATAAACACACCACCATGAATACCTTGAGTCATGCACTAGGAGGTTAGTGAAGACAATGCTTTAGAGGTGGTGGGACCTAAGACTTTAGTAGTACATCCTGTGGTGACACTTATGACACCTCATGTTATTCCTAATATTGGTTTTGATTATCAATTTAGAAATTGGTTTTTATAAATAGTGTGGCCAATATCAAGAGATCCATTACCTATTTCTACTATACAAAAATTTACTGGGGATTTCTAGAAGCATCACCCACCTACTTTCTTAGAGTATAGTGGTCCACAGGCCATTGAGTCATGGATAGAGTCCATGTTATCAATCTTTTACGATATGAATACAACTCTTAAAAGGAGGTAAATATTTTATCATATATTCTTATATAATAGTCCAAGATATGGTGGGATATTTTGGTCCAGTATAAACAACATCAAGTTATGGTTTTGAGAGATTCCTAGATATCCTTTTATGATCAATTCTTTTCTAAGATATTGAGTGATAAATGAGCCAAGTATTTTATGCACTAGAAATAAGTATTTTTATTAGTTAGGATTTATCCACTTGTTTTAGGGAACTTAAGTGTTTCATTCCTACTCACATTAGGGAATATCTATCAAGAGATTGACATTTTTAGTTTGGGCTTGCATTTCCATCAGATCACAGGTGAACATGTTTCATTTGATGGACTTAACTAAAATAAGGAACCAAGACCTCATCATTGATCATAACCGTAGAGAAGATAAAGGTGTGAGGAATTTTTTTTAGTTCCCTGATAGGGAAGTAATTCATCTTGAAATATGAAGTGTAATTTTGAGAATTATTCCTAAGGTATCAAAAAACAAAGTGTGTGACAAGGTCACCACAAGATCTGTCACCAATATAGTAGGTCAGGACATATGTAGCCTCTTGATTATAAGACCATGTAAAGTGTCACACTTGTAGAAATATGGGTCATATTCAATGATTTTACAACCATTAGTGTCTTGTGGGAGGCGGTCCTCACCAACTCCAGGTTATGGAGTGGATTTAGCAGCTCCACGTTAGGAAGGGAGCTCGAGCACTATCAGCCGACTAGTTTTATGAGGTATTCATATTGGAGGGATCTTAACACCAGTTTTATAATGCCTTCATAATGGTCTTTCCTAGGGTATTCTGGTGGTATATTAGGGTGAATGATCAGGCCATATATATGCAGTTCATCCAAAAACCTAGGATAAGAATATTGAAACATATATGGTTTTAGGTAAAACATTTGTATCCTCTACTTTAGTTTCTGATTTATTCGATATAGGCTCTTCCCACTCCTTTATATTTTATGAAATTTGTGGAAATTATTATGCTAGAAATTCAATATTTTTGTGGTGTGATAAAACTTGACACTCCATTGGGGATCCAATCATAAATTTTATGACAGTGCATGGAGTTCCCCCTTCAATAAGAAACTATAATTTCTCATGGAACCTCTTCATCCTCAAGATGATAGTTTTTGATGTCATTAATGGGATGGACTGGTCAGTTCTATATCATTATCATGTTGTTTGTAATCACCATAGGGTATCCTTTACATCATCTGGGGGTGGTATTTATATACACAAAATAAAATGGTATGACTAGTTGATTTGAGATAAACTTGAGTGTCATGGGTTGGGAGGAGTGATGGCCCAGATTTCTATTATTTATCTGGATGACCAGGAAACATATATGTAGATTTTTTCTCTTATAGTGGAATATTTTAGGGATATATTCCCTGGTGATTTTCCTAGACTACCTTTTAAGAGAGAGGTGGAGTTTACCATTGATATAATGTCAGGAGAAGCACTAGTATCAATTCCTCCATACGTGATGGATACTATTGAGATGCAATAAATCTGTAAGTCGATGGAATGTTTGGGATCCAAAGGGTTTATATGATCGAGTACTTCACTAGGGGGTTCATCTATTTTTTCTTCAAGAATATTGATGGGACCCTCAGTCTTTTCATGGATTATTGTAAATTAAACAAGTATACAGTTACAAACTGGTATCCACTACCTCATACATATTACATCTTTGACCAAATAAGGGGAGAGAGGACCTTCTTGATGATTTAATTGAGGTTAGGCTACCATCAGATAAGTGTTAGACATTCAAATATACCATATACAATAATACATAGAAGATATGGATTGTATCGATATTTTGTTATGTTGTTTGGTCTCACAAACACGTTGGTAGTTTTAATGTCCATGATGAATTGAGTTTTCCACCAATGACTGGATTCTTTCATAGTTGTTTTTGTGGATGAAATATTATTGTACTCACATACTCAACACAATCATGCCAAACACCCTGATATCATATTTAGTAATCTAATAGAGCATAGGTTTTTTTCCAAGATAAAAAAAATCTCTTTTGGATTGATGAAGTTCACATCTTAGGTCTCATCATATCATAATCAAGTGTATATTTCAACCCATAAAAGGTGAGATTCATGGTTTTACCTAATTTTACATGAACCTAGAAGAGGCTATACACTTTATTATGTTGTATTAGGTATTAGTTTGATAGTCCCTATCATGAATATAGATGGATTTATATAATACGATTATTTCCTATAGATAGCTTCCAAGTGTAATTTCCCAATTCATGGCCATGAACTAGCAGTAGTTGTACATGCCTTATATTTTTGGAGGCACTACTTATTGGGAGAGTGGTTCATTTTATACACAGATTATAAAATAGTTCAATACATATTCAATAAGTGTGACATGAATATCAGACAATGAAGATAGTTTGAATACCTATAGTATTTTTATTTTGATCTTTCTTATACACATAAGAAGGAAAATTCAGTAGTTTATTCTCTAAGCCGAAAGACTCAAAAATAGGTGGTTAAGGATTCCATTAGTGAATGCAGTTGGCGACCTTGTTTCTCAAGATTCATTTGTTGATGATGGGCCATATTGGGTATCTTTTACTCACTTATTTATTAGTGACCTCTTAACTTCTCAAATAAGTAAAAATGAGACATATTTCTAATCCTGAGGTCTTAGTCTTATGTAAAATCATTTCAAGTAATTACATAATTCCCATTCGGCTCATTGGTGGTGAATAGATCATGTGTATAGATGGATGCATCTAGGTTACTATTGATGTAGAGTGGAGTTTATGTGAGAGTCTCAAACATCTTATTGGTAAGTACATCTCATTATTACTAAGATTTACATTGAATTATGAAAATAGTATTGGTGTTCAGGATAAAAAGGGTGATAATAGGTTTTTTACTCAGTATTCCACCTATCGATAGGTGAGGGTGGAACACCAGTGACCAGTTGTACTTTTACAACCATTACTCACTCCCAAGTGGAAATAGTATAACATAACCAGGGATTTCATCATAGTTTTTAAAAAATCCCCTAGAGGTAGTGACCTAGTATGGGTGATTGTTTATAGACTGGAAAAGTTATCTTACTTCCTACCTAATTAGGTGACCCTTACAGTGGAAGAGGTTGGAAGGCTATATTTTATGGAGATCATACACCTTTATAGAGTTCCATTGTACATTTTCTTAGATAGATATGATCTTTCTAAATATAGGTTCAAGAAGGGGTTTCATAGGGATCTTAGTTAACAGGTTCTTCTGAGCATAGCCTACCACCCTCGGGCAGATGGTATGTTTGAGTGTACAATATATGTTTTAGAGGACATGTTTTGAGTGTGTGTCCTTATTTTTTGAGAATATTGGGAGAAAAATATATCTATTATTGGATTTTCTCATAATAATAGATTTTACGAGACTATATAAATGGATCCTTATGATGCATTATATGGTATATCATGCTGTTAAACATTTTTATTTTTAGAGAAAGGAGAGGAAATGAAACTCGAACCTTGTCTCGTTTAAGAAACATCGTAGTAGATACATCTTATTAGGAAGAAGATGTATATATCTCACTCTATGAATAATTCTTATTCAAATAACCATTGATGACCCTTAGATTTTGAGTTTGAGGATCAAGTTTTCATGCATGTTTCACCTAGACTCGGGCATAAATACATTTATAGGTAGGGAAAGTTATCACCTGGATTATTTAGACCTTTTGAGGTTCTTTAGAGGGTTATTCCATTGGAATATCATATAGAAATCCCTCTAATATATAGGTCTATATACGAATTCATTCACATCTCTTAGTTACAAAATTATCATTCAATATTTTCCCATGTTCTTCAGCCTGATGAGGTTGATTTAGATGTTGATTCTTCATTTGAAGAGCATCTTATACATATCATTTATCATATCATAAAGGATCTACGTGGAAGGTTAGTCCCTCTAGAATTGGTTCTATATTATCATGACCATGGATATGAAGATACCTAAGAGAAAGTGAATAACTTATATTCCTAGTGGGTAGATTTATTCTCATGTGATGATTATCAACTCTCATATGGGATACATAGGGATAATTTATTTTATGGATGGGATGTTGTAAGATCCTATATTGTCTCATGAGGTATGGGTCCTTTAAATATCAAATTTGACCATTATTTTTTATCTATATAAAAATGCCTAAGAGTTTAAGGAATGGTTTGGAGGAATATAGGGATTTTTGGTATCCTAGATCTCTAGTTTTTAGAGAAACATTCTATGAAGAAAGGTTGGGGTATGGTTAGTAGTAATTGTGTGGATCAACCATGTGGCCTAGAAGATGAGGAACATGGTTTGAAAAAACATGCAAGGTGTGCTTCATGAAAGTGAAAAATGGTGTATGTTATATAGATGAAATTCATGATTAGAATAGGGTTTGTCTAACCATGTGTCAAACCCTTTTAGGGGGTGTCCCATGTAGTAATTGGTGGGGCACGATTGGTAGATGGTTTATCCAACCATGTTTTTAACCAATATTCACCTTATAAAGTGGTAAATTTTAATTTTTCCACTACCTTATTTAAAGTTTAATAACTTATTTTTTCTCTTCTCTATGCTTATAATCCCTCCCATTCAAGATCCTCCATTATCCTCCACTGGGATTTTATTTATATCCTTTATATAATTTCTAATTGGACCAACATTCATCATGATGGATAGCTAATGGTAAGTCTCTCATTCCTCACTCTTCTTTTCTTTATTTATCTTTTTTTACAGAATTTTAACTTCAACATCGATAATATTCCTTATTTTCTAGGTAATTGTATATTTATCCTATTTATTTCATTCTAGCCCAAGTTAAATATTGATAATAAATGAGTATTATACTACCCATATTAGGTAGGTGGTCTACCCATTTTTCCTAAAAGTATTCATTTTTATATTATATGTAGTTGTTCTACATGATGGACCTTTTGTGTAAAGCCCTTAAATGGTGAGATTGATTTAATAAAAAGTCATAAAATGAAATCACTCATACCTATACACTAATTTTAATTATCATTGGTCTTATACCTTAATGAAATCCACCACTAAGGGTGTGCTTCTTTATATCCCATTTTTCTACTATACCATGAAATAAAATTAAACCACCTATTCTAGGGAGTTGTTTTTGGACTTGATAAATGAAATGGTTTAGTTTAATTAAATTAAATGGATTATTTGGATTAAATAAATAAATTGATACTTTTCTAGGACCTATAATACTAGGATTTGATTATTTAACTACCATCTTAGGTGGGATATCTTTCCCTTTCATATTTATAAATGAAGTGGATAATTGTTTTAAATAAATGTTGAATGGAAAGGACATACCACATAGAATTTTGTAATTATGAAGCTTACTAATGGATATTACTATGATTATAGATTCTTGAATAATTTTTATATCATGATTCATTATAGTCACAAGCCATGGATTTTAAGGGTCAAGCATGCCATAATTAATACTCAGAATAAAATTGTAGTTTTACATGGATGAGGTCATGGGATGAAACTAATTAATTGATGCATATACCAAGTGAAAGTCCACACTTGGATTTATTCTTTTTCAATGATCATGAATTCTTTGGATTCGAACCAATTGTTCACCTATGTTTCCAAAAATTACTTCTATAGAATGACTGCTTGATTATCCTTAGATTCATCTCGATATTATGAACCACCTTGGTTACTACATTGGGTGCCTTTAAATTATGGAACTGAGGCTACCCAAGACATTCTCATAGGGCTCAGGTAATATTTTTCCCCTATGGTGAACATTTAAGGGTACTCCCCCATGGACGTTTCCAGATTATAAAACATAAATACCATGTTAAAAAGGAAAATTCATATGAATATCACTACTCATGGATACATTGGTTATATGAATTGGGTCATAACTTTATGAACATAAACCTAAAATGTTATGTTTGAAGATATATTTTGGCTTAGGTCAAAGAAGGTAGTGTCAAACTTGTATATAATGAGGAAATTAGACTGATGTGGTTTATTTATTTATTTATTTTCATTTATTAGTACCTCCACACTACTTATTATATATAAATAGACTAGATAGCTCTAGACAACATTAGTTATAACCTAATAATTTTTACTCAAACCCTATTCAGGGTAATTATTGGTAACTAGACATACGTTATAAATATAGGTTGGGATAATGGAAAGCACTATGCTATGAAAAGTTAATCTTTTATTCTATAATAGATTATGGTAGGAGAGAACTGATCCTCGACTCATGATGTTATGGGAAATATCTTTTGGGTTCTTTTTTATTTTTTTTATAGCATGTAATCTTATATCCCTGACATATATTTTCCATAATCCTTATTTTATATAGAATACATACATGAAATCAGTTTTTTACATGACACTGGATATTATTTATGTTAGTTAATTTTGTCTTTATGTTCACATGCGTTGTTGTATTATCTTACTTCCACTGATTTATTTTTTATCTATATTTCATGTCACATTTATCATGAAGTTATTGTCTCTATACTATACAATTATATATCCTCAATTCTATTAAACCACCTCTATTATAAACAAAAGTGGAATTGAGACCATGTGTATTACCTGGTTAGGTTACATAATTGTGAACCCTATCTGGGATGTCACAGCAATTAATATCATGACCTTTGGGTATATAATCCATAATAACATAACAATAAATACTCCTAAATTAAGATATTTCCCTTTGGACATGATCATGTAAACAAGTAAATTTTGATAATAATTAAGTTAAAATAGATATCCAAAAATAAAATATCTCTAATCAAAAATATTGGACCTAGTGAAATACTCAAGAGGGATTAAATTCAGCTTCCAATGTATAAAAATTTAAAATTTAAGAAAATTAAATTTAAAAACTCATTGAAAATGAAAATGTTTAAATAATCATTTGAGAGAATTTAAAATAATAAATAAAACAACAAATATAAATCACATAGTGGTATTTTAAAATTTAGAGGTTTGGTTTCAAGTTGGAACCAAAACCTCTTTACTTGGAATTAGGCCATTGAAAAACACATTTATTAAAAGAAATAATATTTTCTAATAATATTATTGGATTAAAAATATAAAAAATCTGTTACAATATAAAATAATAATCTTTAACTATTATTCATACCAAAACCTATGTAAATAAAAATATGAGAAAGGGTATATGAGTACTCTACATTACAAATCTGGATATGTGCTAATAGACATACAGAAAACAAAATCACATATCAAATATAAAGATAAATAGACGAATTTAAGATTCTATTGAATGGGTGATGAATATTAATATTTTGTTTTGTTTGGATGGTCAGTAAGGTTCTTCTCCTTGAATGGTTTTTTGATGATTTTGGGAGTGAGAGTTGTATCAAGTCAGGCTTCCTTCTCAATTTTTACAATATCTCATAGAAAATAGAGTGTTTTGGAGTCAAAAATGTAAAATATATTATTAATTTCTCTTTAGTTATATTTATATATTAGGTGGTATAGTATTTTAAGAATACTCTTCTCTACATATTTGTTTCCATATAATAATCTCAGATCGCCTTGGACTAACTAATCATAACTTCTTTGAAACTAATATAAATTTCCAAAATATAGTCATTAGAATTATCTACTTTGATAGAGATGTTAAAAACTCACTATTAATTATATATGGTAGATTCACCCATATGTAAATTAGATTTACTATTATGTATACAGGATTTACCATTATTCAGATAAACATTACCCATACACAGATAAAAAAACTGATCAAAATGGCCTTGCGGTCTATCAAATAGTTATATCCAACTGGAACTTCTTTATGTTGTTGATTCATCATGTGATCAGTTGTCTCAAATGTAAGGTATCTTGGAATCAACATGTAATTGATCCAAAATGTTCCCAAATTCTCATCTATGTTTGATTGATTTTATTTATTTAGTGGGTCTATCACTTCATTATTTTGGGAATTCTAAAATTGATCCATACTGATACACTTAAGTTGCATGTGGGATGATTATTATAACCATAAATATCATTATATATCATGATATAAACCTTAAAAAGGCAATGAAATATAAGAATGTACCCTTATATAAGTCTAGTAACTTTAGATGAACTTCATGTTGTTATACTTCTTTTGGAATGAACCTTACATAGATCTATCATACGGTCTCTTATCTGCAATGTGTGGTCATTATAACACTTAGATGAATTTATTTATGGTGAATCATTTGTTTTCATGTGTTATATTTTCCATGGCCACTAGGCATCAACAGTTGATTGTGGACTTTGAGAATTTAGCTTTGTATTCTCTTTATTGTACATGTGGTTTCTTTTCTATAATGTGTGGTCGATATTATAAAATGCATGATCGATCAAATACATTGTAAATTTTCTCCAAAAAACATATTTCTACCACAAAATTCATAAATTATTATAATTATAGTAAACATGATTGGGGATTGATAAGACAAGTAATTTTCAGACTTATCCAACAATTATTTATATGATATATAGATTTTTTAAATTGTTTACATTATATAAATTGGACTAAAAAATGTTTATCATCCATAAAATTTCAAATATGATAAAATTAAAATTACATATAATATATTATATTAATAGTTCATAATATATAACATAATTTATTTATATCAATAATATGGAATGCCCATAATGATAAAATAAAATAAAATTTTATAGTTAATACATTATTTATGAATTATTCTCAAATGGATATCTAATATTTATATGTTTGAAATGTCTATTTTTTTTAAATTTTATTCTATATTTAATTTATAGTTATAAATTTTTTATATTTTAAATATTTGTAAGATCTATATTAAGATGTTAAAAAACTTATTATAATGTGTTATGACTTTCATTACATGAAAAAAACGTCAATATTATATTTAGTTTTCATACACTTTGACCATAATTTTTCATTAATGTTGTTATAATAGATTAATATATAACATATAGTTTATACACAATAGGTTCTAGGGATATAATTAGTTATATTATATATTTAGTAATGTCTCCATGGGGAGAGGGACTTGGGGTTATACATCTAACTATTATGGTGGCTTGTGGTTTGATTTAGAATAGTGGGGGTTGGATATATGTCGCTTTGATCAAACTCATGTAGTGATTTTAAATATGATATAATTATAATCCTTTAAATTATGTTTTCATTCATATTATATGTAACACCTTGAATTAATTTTTTTTCAAGATAATTCTATGTTTGATAGTGTGTGAAATGGTAAGATCCCAGCCTTTCTGAGAGATGTCTCATGCCACTTTATAGGTATTTTTTTACCTTTTTTTGAGTATATATTGTTTGGGTTTTTTTCCTTGTGGATTTTTTGGGTGAAATTGGAAAATTTTGGAAGAATAGGTGAATTTCATGGGTGGAACATGTTTTCCCCAAACCATTTGCACATCCCAGCAAATCGTGAGAGCTCAAGCATAGGGGATTTTCACATCTTGTATATGGTTTTTCAAACCATGCACCCTATTATGAGTAATCGTGAAAAACCCATAGGTGAGGTGCACAGATATGGTGGACGGTTAGGGGAAACTATGTGCCCCATATAGTAAATTGTATATAGGGACTTTTAAACCCCTAAAAGTTAGATTAAAAATACCCAAATCCCCATAATTCACCCAAAATTGACCCTAACTCAGACATAAAAGATTTATCCCATTTTTTGAGGATCCCAAATGGATTACAAGGATTTATAATCTCTATTTTTGGTGAATAAAATATCTATTTATGGTTCTACACCTCTCAAGGTATGTGTTTTCTCCTTGATTAAATATCTTTCTCTCTCTCCCGATCCTCTCTTCGGATAAAAAATGATTTTTTATCCATTTTTTGGTAAGGGTTTAGATATATTTTTAATATTTCTTTGTTATTTTGATTGTGGATCTAATTTTTTAATCTAGATCTCATTCTTCATCATGTACTTGATCATTTAACTTATATTGTGGATTTTTTTTGTCGAGCGTTTGTCAACAATCTTGAGGTGGGTGGTCTATTATTCAAATCTCAAATTCATGATTTTAATTATGTATACATAATTATAGAATTTCAATTTTCTGTCTAGAAATATAATTTATTAAATTAAATTAATTAACTTGGAAATATAATTAATTAAGTGATTGTAGAATTGGTTGATTAATGGGGTTAAGGAAGCAGTCAATTATTGGGTTTGTATAATTTTTCAATTGTGGAATTTGGATTAATTAATGGGAGAATTAATTAATGTGATATTGGGATTGTGGAATTGAAAAAATTAATTGGGGAATTAATTAATGGGATATTATTATTGTGTAATTGATTGAACATTGAGATTTTTTAATTGGTCAATAAATGTGATTATGGATTAATTGATAATGAGAATTATGATAGTTGTTTTAATATAATGGGTTAATGGGTTAAATTATTTAAATGTTTCAAGGTGGTTTAATAGTGAATTGTTAATATAATTACATGGGATTAAATTGAATGACCTTGTTGTTTGTGATGAATTTTAATGACATATTATTATGAAATGATGGTAAAAGTATTAATATTTATTAATCTTGATTATTGTGATATATAAGTAATTTTGATATATGTGATATATGTGTGTAAGATATGTACTGAATCTTGGAAATCCTATAGTGATAAATGAGTGTGGTACAAAGACTACTACTTCAAAATCCCACTTTTATAATATGTGAAAAACAAGGTTTGGGATAGGGATTGATGCTATAAATACCCATATGAGATAGAATGTATGGGATAGGGACTGAGCCTTTAAATACCCATGTGATATTGAGGTGTGGGATAGGGAATGAGGCTCGAAATACCCACAGGGTGTTCGAAATGAAGTTTTAAACCCATGATTTGGCATTGGAATATGGTTACAATTGTCCATAATATGTTTTGAGATGAAATTATAAATGATGACCATCGTATTGTGATATTGTTCAAACTCAGACATGGGATGAAGCATTTATTAAGGGTTTGGGTGTCCTCGAGTACCTAGAGGTTTATGTGGTTAAATAAAGAACCACAAAATTTGATAAATATTTACTTTATGCATTGTAATTTATTATTTATACAATTGTATACACTTTCATTTATTAGATATTATTTTATAATTTTTTTGGGTAGACTAATGAGTTGTACTCACACCCTACTCAAGTTGCCTAATCGATACCCAAATAGACATTATGTTTGCAGGATAGGATAATGGAAAAAGTACAATGTTAGATGGATGGGTTGGGATAGAGCATGGATGAGGGAACTAGACCTAGTGTCAGAACCCTCTTGGGAGTTGTCAGAGTCTTTATTTATTTTGGGTTCTTCATATTGACACTTGACACGTACTTGGAATGACATCTCTATAGTTTTGGTTTGGATGTTGTATTATTGTTTTAGTCATCATGTGATATTGATATTTTTTTACTATGGTTATATATTTTAGTTATTATTTATTTATTTTTTTTGTTTTACTGCTTTGATAAATAAGGTATAGTCTCTGAATGATCAATATTTGACCATCATCTTTATTCGGTAGACTCTGACATGCAGCAAGGCGTGCCTGAGGTCATGTGACCAACCCACTCAGGGAATTGGTGTGTGGCACCTGAGTTAGGATGTTATAAAATGGTATAAAAATAGGTTTTTTTATTTTATTTTATTTTTTCTCACTATTTCAGAAAGGTAGAAATGATAAATGAATGATTTTAAAATTGTTTAAGATCTCATGCATGGGATTAGATAACACATGTATGAGGGTAAAATCCATGAAATCAAGGTGGGATTGTTGTTATTAATATGTGTTGTTATGGTTGAATGTTATTTCACCTCAAGGGATTCACTTGTTGTGTGTTGTGATTTTTTTTTAATATTTATTATATTTGAATCATTTCCCAATATGGCATGAGAGTTGAGGATACATGCATCATACTAGTAACTTAGGATTATTATGTGACATGAATAATTTTTAGGCACACATAAGAAAATGGGTTTTGGGTATGTTTTTGAAAATGAAGTGTTTTTTCTTACTTGTATAATTTATATGAAAAATGATCCTCATATGAGATTAAAAATTTTAAATGATGAAACATGTGGATAAATATGTTTTTAATGATAAAATTGAATAATAAGGATGAGTTTCGCCTTATTAACCATGAAATATATGTATAATGGTTAAGAGAAGTGATATTGCCTCGATTTTTATGATGTGGTGGAAAAGGGGGAATGAATTGTTATAGATTTGTGTGAATACCTATTTTTAACTATGTTAATGTTATGGAATGTGTCCTAAGATATGTTTTTTGCATTGCGGAGATATTTATCCATGATAATGTTTGCTGATAGGAAGATGGGAAGATTTTGAGGGAAATGATCCTCTAGTAGTGGAACCTAAGGCACCGATAGTTTTGGGTGATGGATCCAGGGTGATGTTCTGTGAGAACTTTTCTTTCTTCATGAAGTTTATGGAGAGATACCCAAAGTGGGTTTTGAAGAGTATGTCTGATCGGACATGGGAGTTTCGGTTATAGAACCATCTGAATTTCACCAGAGAGGGTGGACCTGAGGCAGAAGAGTTCTGGATTGAGTCTATCCAAACTATACTTGAACATTTGGATACGCTTGCTGAGAGTAGGTTATAGTTGGATGATTATATGCTAGGAGGATCAGTGAAGTGTTGGTGGGATGTTTAGGCTCAGACTAGACAGGCATAGGTTAGAGTATAGAATGAGTTTTTGGATAATTTCTAAGAGAATTTTTATCCATAGACACTGATCCATGAGATAGTAGTTTAGTTCATGTGGTTGACTTAGGTGAGGATGTCTATGATGATATATGATAGTCACTTTACTGACTTGAGGCACTTTTATCCTACATTGGAAGGGGATGAGACAGATATGGTAAGATGTTTTCAGAATGGGCTAAAATGTGAGATTAAGTCTAAGGTTAATATATTTTTGTAAAATAATATTTTAGAAGAAGTGGATCGGGCTCTCATGTCTGATGGGAACCTGAAGGATTCTCCCATTGTAAGATAGTTGGTTTCTATTGGGATATCAGAAGATACATCTTCCTAGGGTAGGAAAAGTCGTTATAATAACGATGGATAGAGCAGTGGAATGTATAGTGACCAAGGGGAAGGATCAGTTACATAAGACCTTACCTGAGTGATCTTTCATCAGTTAAGTAGGTTATCTCACCTTCATAGTCATTTTCCCTAACCATCAGTAGAGTAAAAATATTATAGAAAGATGGTACATCTATAGATGTTCTGTAGGAACCCATGATAGATGGGTGGTGATGGAGTATCTAGGAATAACTAGAGTGTGGTAAGGAGTTCTTATACATTGTATCAGTATAGAAGTTAGAGTTCTATTATCTTTTGTGGTAAAGGCAGTGGACACAGAGCTTCTGGGAAAGATTACCCATATAAGTAGAGTGGTGTTTCTCAGGGGACTCAGAATACATCACAAGGAAGAGGGGTGGGACAGTTTCATTCCATTCAGCCTACATTGGTGGATATCAGGGTTAGATTATTGATGGTTAGAGGTAATATTATTATAGATTCAATGCTTATTAGTTTCTTATGATTAACTTTGAATCCTTACCTTATCTCAAGGTCTATAGATATAAGTGTTCCCAAAACTTATCCTAAAATTCTTTCCATACCATACAATCATACTGCTATGTATGAACTAGAATATCCCACCAGTGCATCACCAGTCCCCACCATATATAGGCTTCCAAATTTACTTTCTTCTTAGGAGGAGAATCCAAGTGATCCAAATCGTCTATATGGACTCTATGGATAACTCTGCTACCTCAAGTCCACACTCTCTAGAAAACGTTAGAGGGTGGTGCAATATAAACTCTTTGGTTTGATCAAACATACTTCCCACTAACCTCCTTGGGTCTCATTCCATCATTTATATAAAATTATAAAATTTCTCACAGAACTACTCATCTCCTCTGTTACACTGAACCATTGGGATTTCTTCCCCCACATCAAAAGGATCATTCTCATCGATATCTACTTATCACCAAACTATCACCCATTTTCATGGTGGAATTTTTCTATACAAACACACTTCTCAAAACACTTAATATAAAACATCTATAGTTTTCATAGAAGAAGTCTCTCTACTAACCATACACAACTCATCTTACACACTATTACAATGAATGTAACTGAATCCCTATCACTAACCCTATCCATCCCTACCATGGGTCATAGTCAACATGGGGTTGACTAACTCACGCACCCACAATTCTTTTCATTAAGCACCCATTTTATCATTTTCACACTCATAATATAAATCTACCTCTTCAGGCACCACTCTATCCTTCTGCCTCATCATAGTAAGATTTAAAACCATTTATGACCCTTCATTAAGAACTATTTATTTAACCATTATTCACATTTCCTTCCATTTATCCATTCTCATCATCTTTATTAGACATCAATTCCCTCAAATTTTCAAATAAAATGAAATGAATTTTTTCCCTTATGTCTCAGACATATTCTATGTGTATGCCTGCCATGATTCATGTCACTTATTTACCTAGGTGTGGAAAATGATGAATGAATGCACAACATTGTGTCATTTTCTCTAGGAGAAAAATATCAAAAAAAATCACATCACATAATAAGTGCATCACACAATGGTGAAATATCATTTGACCATAAAAAAAGACAATAAGAACAACAATCCAACCCTAGGCACTTGCATTTTCCCCCATACATGGGTTATATACTCCCACAAATGACCTCATTTCCAAGACCCAAAACATACTAATCTTTTTTATACCATCCCAAAATAATAATACCATATAAAATAACCCCCTATAAAACTTCTTTGTAACATCCCCAGCATAGAATTCCCTAAACTGGTGCCCCAATCTAGGTCTATATGTGACCTCAGGTGAACCTCCTCATATTCGAGAGGATGATGACTGGTAGTGAGGGACTAAATGAACACATGGGGAGACTATAACCTCTTTGTTAGTGTAAAACACAACAAATAAAAAATAAATAAAGGAAACAATACACAATAAACAACACACATGAATTAACAAACATTTCCAAAAACTGGGGACAAGCCCACAACCATAAAATAAATATGTTGTGTCATGTCATACAGTATTGTCAAGTGATAGAAAAAACAAAATAAAATTAAATAGATAAATACCCAAAATGGGTATATACAATGAGTCTGGTTCCCTCATCTAGTTACATCCCATGCCCAATCAACCAACTAGTGCAGGGCCCTTACCATTATCCTGACTTGCAACAATAAAGTTTGCTCGGGTACCTAATGGAATCTTGATTATGGTGTGAGTACAACTTAGAATTCCACCTCAATGGTTTGAATAAAATATCTATTCTAAAAATATATTATATGTATGTACTATAAATGAAAATATAAATAAAATTAAGTTGGGTTTCATTAGTTAACAAATTTCACTTAAACCATTTTCATTATTTATTTCATGGGTTAATATTTTCATTAATTTCACTCCATCCTGTTCTGGTAAAAAACAATGCACAATGGAATACATCATGTTCCTTATCGCACTAGGGTAAACATTTCACAATAATTACATCACACTTACCTTGGATGATTGGTCCTAGTATCCCCATCAAATGTATCCATTGGGAGAATAGATCCCCATCCCTCTCCCTAACTCGTGCATTAAAGGGTGGGGTTTAGAACCTCAGTCTAACCCGACCTATGGGAATAGATCCTCAAGTGGAATACCCCACAACTAACAATCCATGTTCACAATATTCATTATCCATTTACTATATATATCATATCACAAAACCATACATATTCAATACCCATTACCTTCACATTTCATGTCCATTCATCATATAAAGCAACATCAAGCCTTAACACATTAGTGTATTTACCATTTACATTTCATATCTCATTCATTATAATTCCCTTTTTCATACCTTATCCCCTTTTGTAATATTCTAAAATTCTCCTAAATTATCCCATTTAACAAATTTCAATTAAAACCTCATAAGTAATTTGACACATTCACTTAATTCCATTTTACCCTTTTTCACATTCTGTCAAACAATCCCTTATTACCTTTCCCCACTAAAAACTACAACATTTAATGACCTATTTATTTCAATACAACATATAAATATGTTCATCATGGATTCTAATTCCTGTAAATTCAATTATTGGTCTAACATTATGATTTTCCATGTTCAGGAATGCTAGCACACACCATGGGTTTCTCTAAACTGGTATAATCACCCTCAATGCATCTTGTAGTGATATGGAGGGGTTTGATTCATCATTTACCCAACAATATTACCAAATATTACTAAATTAATCAGTTTAACAATAAGAATACACCATATCACAACTGCATACACATAAACCAAGCATCAATACTATGGGATATAACTTTTATACCACTGACCTCGATTCAGAAGACAAATGCACACTCAAACTTATCTTTTGATTCGGATCCAAACACACCTTGAAGCCCTAACCTAATATCCACTGAAAAAATAGGTTTTAGGGATTGGGAAGAAGAAAAAAACCATAGTCCCTAATTGGGAAAAGATAAAAATAGGGTCATTATACTTAACCGGAGCTTCGATCTTCACCCAACAACACTCCAAATGGATCAAAATGAAGGATATTGATCCTTGGGAAGATTTGGTCACTTTGGTTCATCACTGTGGATTTTGGGAGAAGAATGGGAAAAAATAGGTTGAAACACATAAAATCCTATAGTGGGGGAATGGAAAAAATACATTTTTAATGGGGTGAAGAGTTTAGCTGCACAGTTTTCAAAACCATGCACCAACCGTGAACCACCCTCTATATAAGAGGGGTCCAAGTCAAATGGTTACCTAGGGAGCCCACACGGTTTGATAAAACATGTTAAAACCATATGAAATGTTTCTATCTAAAACTAAATGGTTTTTCTTTCCCTCTGGAATGGTTTCTTCCAAACCGTTCACCCTTCCTCTATGAAAACATGGTTAGGGCACATAGTTACTCTTAACCATGTTTCAAACGTGCAACATGTACTGGATGTCAATTTTTCCCCTTCCTCTCATGTCTCTACCCCATGTAACACTCTCAACCCTCCTCATACACCTGGTAAACACTTCATTAACCAAAATTAGGGTATTTAAACCAATATTAAAACAAGGACGCACCTCACCTGAAGTTTAGGGTCATAAAGTCATTGAAACATAAGGGTATGCTCATGATGGATTAATTTTTATATAAAATAGAATTATTCAGGAACCTAATGGGATTTTTTAAACTCAAAATATATTTTGTATGAGTTATTAGTATTATATAAAATTATTATTTTATTTTGACAGTCATGGGATATCAAATTTTTACTTTACAAGTGTTATAAATATAAAAAAATTCAAAATCAAGGTATTAATTTATAATCCACAGATTTTTTATTTTAGTAATGAATTAAATAGTTTCTATATAAAAGGAATAAATATAAATTAACATATCAAGATCATATGATTCAAAATAAATTATGTGTATCTTCAACTTATTTATCTTATGTGATAAGAGAATTTGTTCATTAAAAAAACTATTTGGTACAAAATGATATGATTAATTATATATTATTTTTTATGATTCATATGATTTTATAAGTTGTTTTGAAAATGATACAACTATAAAAATGATTTACCTGGGATAGGGTTTTTATCCATATATTTTTTAAATATATGGGAAGATGTTTTCCCACCAATAAGTAGTATATTTTGGTAAATAGCCTTTCTTTATAAGGATAAATGTTCCAAACGCAAAGAACATAACATGTGATATGGAAATGATAGTTTCTTTTTTAAATATTCCTAAGAATAAAATAAGACATATTTATTTAAAAATTACTTTTTGTTCTATAGAATGATATTATGAATAAAATATGGTTTCTAATATGTTAGTGGGAGTATTTTTTAACATAGAGAAAATCAGAGATAAAAAATAAAAAATTATACCAGTCTATAATTTTAGTGACTGTTAATTAAACATCTTATAGAGTTTAGGATGTGTTATAGTAATGAGAAATGTAAATTTCACATTTGAATACCTTGAGAAATTGGATATTCATATTTCTCTAAAGTATTGGGTAGGTAAGAATATAAAGTGAATTTTACTTTTTCCTAAAAGAGTGTAAGATCTGTTGGTGAGTAATAATATAAGTAGTTTCATTATTTTTTAAGGAAACATTATTGATAAAAATGTTACAAGTATGGTTGTGTTAAATATAAAATGAGTTATATATAGATAATAGAAGTTTATATCATAATTTTTATATTGTAAATTTAAAGATTTTTTAATATGTTCAAATAATTTAATATTAGGAATATGATTCATAAATCTCACCATTATTCAAACTTTAATTGTACACTAATGTTACTCACTAAAGTATTTAGTAGGAGGGTTTTATTAGTTATTCATATAAATAATTGATTGGAATAACATATATATATTATGAGTTTAAAAATATATTAATGTTTAGAATATTTAAGTATGATCTAGTAGTTTATAATATATGATTAGATTGACAAGTTCTTATGTGTTAATTCAACTAGAGGTTTAGGTTTCATTTGTTTTCAATACATGTTTATATATAATAATTATAGAACATTAATTCATGTTCATGAAAATTATAAATAATATAGGTGTAGAACTATCTATTATATCTTTCTTAGATTTAGAAAGAAGGATATTGAAAAAAATATTGAACAGTCATGGCGGAAGATGTAAATAAAATCAATTGAAATATACAGAAACCATTCAATGGATATTAACAGTCATAGATACTAAAATAAGTCATGAATTTTAGTTTTGTTATTTCATTGAGTTAATTTGGGGTGATTTATATGTATTTTATATGAATTTAATAAGCTCTCAACTTATATGAAAAGTTTTCTAATTTAGAGTTATAGTTGGAAATTAGCTATGTATTACTTCATAAATATTTTTTTAAAATTGTATAAGGATAAATAAAATGTTCACAAGGATCCTTTAGACACATTATTAGAAAGTTAAAAATTACATGGAGACTTCATGAGGTTCATACATGAGTTTTTAAGGATTATCCATTACTTCATAAGTGTCATTGTAGTGTTTATAATATTTATTTAGACTGTGTGAGGATGATTCCATGAGTTTATATAGATGGTTCTATTATTTTATAAGAGTCACTATTACATCATAAGGATAAAATTATGATAACATAAGATTAATTCCATAAGGATTATTTTTATATTTCAAGTATCATTAAGTAAGATTCAATTTAATCTTATGATACTTCATATCAAATGGGAATATGGAAAATGAATGAAATAATTGGTAGATTCGGTAAAGATGAATCACTTTGAAAATTATGATATTTTTAAGTAATATTAAATTATATGTTTCAATGAAAAATTTTCTTTAGATATTATAAACCCAAAACTAATCTAAATTATATCGATTCTATCTGAAATACTAAATATCTACACTCTAAATATATATTCAATATTGTAATGGAAAATATCATGATAGTGTAGAAGGTATTTAAATTCCCATGGATTTTGTGGAAGTGTTAAAGGATGAAATATTACAATATTTAAGAATATTTAAAATAAAATATTGATTGGGATTAAATAATAACATAGTGTGGAATTTATAGTAATTTTAAATTTAAATATATGAAATTATTATTCATCTTAAATATAGATATTTTTTATGTAATTTTTAAGGCCTCCAAAATTAATATAGGTTTCCATTAATTATTATGAAAATATTAACCAATTTATATAGTTAATATAAAATAAAAATGAAGAATATAATTAGGTTTAATAATTAATAAGTGAAGCAGATACACTGATGTATTTAATGAATTTTGAATTGAATCATCCAAGACATTTTATAATCATTTTAAGGATTGTAAATATGGAATAATATCAACATTATTTTATCATATGTGATCGATCATGAATTCTTTAGAAATATTTCTTCAAAAGTTAATTATTAATTTTGTTGATAAAAAATTTTAACTGGTTGAATCCATCGGCTATAATGAGTTCAAGGACATACCCTTTCCTTAGTTATTCTTGATAATAAAAGGAGAGCTATTTGTATTAGATAATAACCATAACGCACTAAGTATGTGTATAAATTTAAAGGATTTGAACCTCATCATAAAATGATTTATATGTATTTTTTTACTACCACTTTGATTATCATGAGAGAATATCATTAAATAAGTATGATGTTTTAAGGGATTTTTAAAATCTATAAAAATATATTCACCCACAGTGTTTATCATCCTTCATGGGATTCTAAAAATTTATTTTAAATACAATATAAATTTTGGTTTATCTCTCAACCATATTATATGCATCAATATAACTCAGATAAAAAAATTATTCCAACATTCTCTGGGAAATTATATCATATTGGAAAAGAGAGAATGGTACCCTACCATATCTCTCTTGGGATTTATGCACTCAATTATATCCAGTGTGATTTTTTAGTTCCAAATGATCCCTCGACTTGGTATATAGTTAAATAGAAATATATTGAAAACAACGGAAAATCTAAGATAGTTTTATTTTATTCTTTATTTGGGAAAGAGGTGAAAAAATTAATCAATTATAGAAATTACAATACTATTTTTAAGAATTATCGCAAAATATATAAATGAAATAAAAATATAAAAGAAGCCAAATTATATATCATAATACAATAGTTTTAAGGAATTAAATAATGGTAAGATAAAAAATTTGAAAAATTCTTTACTATGGTTAATATTTTTATAATCACTATTAAATGGTTTAGAGAAACTATTAATTAGTATACTATGGTAAAGTAGATGATGAGAATATCACTAGAAAGAATTTATTCCAATATCTTGTCACTTGAATATTGAGATCTAGATAACTTTCCATTTGGTAAATTCCAAAGAACAATAATCAATAATGACATAATATAGATAGGATCTCTTAAAAGGGACAAAATTAAAAGTAAATTGCTTTCAAACCATTTAAAAACATTAAAATTTAATAGGATATAGATAGCTTGGATTAATATTAATTTATGGAATTTGTTTTTTGAATAACTCTTTCTAATTTAAAAAACATCCCAATTGGGAAAGGTGAGTATTGAGGTAAAATTAATTTGAAATTCATTCATTATGTAAAGGTTTTCCATTTCTCTATAAATTTTACCATGAAAATTAGTGTAGAAAATGAATATGATAAAGCTACTAGAATAGAAACAGATAAGTGGTACACTTAAAAGAAAATTCAGTCAAAGGTAAATAAAAAAATTTCACCCAAATTTTTCAAAGGTATATTTGTTTAGTTTAATATATATTATTAATGGTTAATTAAGTTGTGATCATGGTGAATATCCTATAGATTCCTCTCAATGGGTGATCATATAATAAAAGAATGGATAGGTGGACTCATTAGACGATGAATCATAAATAAATAATAATTATGCTAAAAAATAAGTATAAATTTCAATATAATATAGAATAAGAATATAAATTAAAATTTTCTAGAAATAAATAAGAATTTTGTGAGAAGAACAAACTTAGATAAAATATATTACAAACAAAAAAAATCAAATACATATTGAAAAATAAAATATTATAAAATAAATTAAAAGACTAAATCATATGATTAGTAAGAAAAGAAATATCATTGAATATATAAATGCAATAATCATTTTTGGGGGCAACTATGTCAATAGGTTAATGTAAAATATAACTAAAATTAAAATAACTAAAATATAATGTAATTTGTAACTAGAATTAAGAAATTAAATAAAATAATAAATTCTTAAAAAAATACACAAGTAATGATGTTATTTAGATTGTTTTATGTATTGAAGAAAATGTTTTTTTGTTCAATCTCAAAAGAAAAAAAATTATATAAGAATCAAGTGGAAGTTAGAAAACAAAATTAATCATAAAAACAAATTAAAAGAAAAATTCATCTCAAATTTAGAAAGATCGTGTGTAGGAAATAAGTTATATTAAACTCAAGTTTATTTGAAATAATTCCATAAAGGATCCTAGTGATGATATTATTTTATAATATCAATAAGGGTATGGATATCATCTCAATCAGTAGTAACATTTCTATAAAAGGTGGAGGTTTTAGGGATACTGTTAGTTTTGTGGTGTGTTTGTCCATAAGACCCAAAACTATTTGTATAATATGATTCTACCAAGACTAAGAATTAAGTAGTAATCAATGGGGATACAGGAACCATATATGGGAAATCAATATAATCATCACTAGCATGATAGTTAAGTTGAGGAGAGAAATAATTCTGGATTCTTTCGTGAGGTATTTGGAAGTGTGACCAAGAAAGGAACAAATCATATGTCTATTTTTAATTTATTCTAGATAATTTGAATATATTTCATAGGTTTAAAAAAGATCATAATTAAATTCATATTATTAAATAGTAAAATGAGTTTTGTGTGGCCTTTAAATCTTGTAAATCTAAAAAATATATAACAGATAGTGTTTATTCACCTCATATGATATTTGATCTGAAAACCCAAAACAATTATTAGAGAAATATAGATTATATGTTGTTCCATTTTGGAAATGGAATATTTATAAATATTAAAGGATTTAAAACACCCAATGTTGAAAAAATAAATAGCATTAGTTCATACAATGTTTTTTTTTATATGATTAAAGAATATTCTACTAAATGTATCAAAATCATGTGACTATAGAAATATATTTAACTTCAAGAATAATGGTTGCATAGTAAGCATATTGAATCATGGTGTTGTTTTAATATAATATTTGAGAAAAACATAGAATTTATTTGAAGTTGGGGAAGAAAATATAGACTATTATTTGTTCCACCATGTAAAAACTAATCTATGAAACATAGTACTAGAACATCATGGATAAAATAACATAAGAAATCATTTTAAGTGGTTATAATTAATATCTCAATATTAAAATTTGATACAACCAAATTTTTTAAAACATTATAGAAAGGGAAAAAATGGGGAACAATAATCACAAAATATGTGATATTAAAACTTCAAGATGTTTGGAGTAGATCCAATATGATGTTTTCTAATCAATGATATGAGATTCAAGAAAGTGGATAAAATACTTCAAAATATTTATAAATTTCTTTTTAATAATGAAAATTATCATTTTTATATCACAAAAATTATAGGCCTTGTAGAGATTCAAATTTTTTAAAAGAAATATAGAGAAATAAAAATATATATCATTAAAGAGATTGAAATTAGATAATAGTAGTTAGTATCTCAATAGATAGTCCACCACATATCTTGATTAACATGGAATAAGTAATTAGTTCAATGCTTAGTGTACTCCCTAATAGAATATAGGGGATTAGAGGAAGAATAAGAGACTTATTGATATGTCTGGAACTCTGATAGAAAATCATGACACCACAAGGTTATACTGGTAATATGTTAATATAAATGATGGAATAATTTAGACTAATCATCTCATAAGGATAAACTCGTATATAAATACCTATGATATTTGGTTAAAAATAAAGAAAAAATTTAAACATTTTAGAATGTTTGAGAGTCCATACTTGATAAAAATAAGGATATAAATGGAAAAATTTTGATGGAAAATTCTATAATAAAATCACCCTTGGTTATACAAAACAAATGGGAGTTCATATAGGTGTTACAATAATAAATTTGAAATAATTATTGAGTGTGTTGATGTATTAGTCTTCAAAAACGAATAAGTAATCATTTATGATATCATTTTAGATGATTTGAATTCCTCTTTAAGTTATGAACCTATTATATGAATAACTCAAAGTAGATAGATTCAAACAAAAGTTATAGATACTATATATTATAGTGATGATTAAGAAAATTATAAGTTTAATGGAGAAAATTAGAGACTATGGAAACATGTTTTTGTTTAATAAAGTATTAAATTCCATAAATAAGGAGTTAAGATAAGAATAAAGAATATTACAACCATCCATGATAGTATGTTTTTAAAAATAAAACCACAAATAGTTGATGTATCATTTTAGTATAAGGAGTGGGTTTAGGATAAGAATGATGAACTAGAAAAAATTGAAACAAAAATATAACATGGGAGTCAATACCCATGGATAAAATTTTCATTAGGGATTAATGAGTTTTTAGGAATAATATGGATGAGAAAGGTGAGGTTTTTAGTGATCATTCAGGTGTGGTATGTAATTTTTATTCACAAATTAAATAGTTATAATTTGATAAAACATTTTCCCTAGTCTCCATACTTTAATATACCAAGATATTTTTAGATATTCTAGCTAAGAGTTGAATTAATAATTTTTAAATAGATGTTAAATAAAATTTAATGAATGGTGAACTTAATTAATAAGTGCAAATGGAACATCTGAAGTATTTTATACTAGACTCAAATGGATTCATGATTTGAAAGCTGATAAAGGATCTCTATGAATTGAAAATATCCTAATATATTGGTACTTTAAGTTTTATGAATATGTAAGAAGCATGAAATTAATGAAATGGTAGGTTTATAATAATTTATTTATAAGGAATACAAATACAGAATCACTTTTTGTGATTATGTATGTTTATGACATTATTTTGTCTAGTAATGTGAAAATATTCTCTGAGGAATTCTTAAAGAAAAAAAATAAATAATTGAAATTTCAATGCTTTGATAAATGAAATATTTATGGGTGTTTTAGATTAACCAAGCATGTGATTGTATTTTTATCTCAAAATAAAAAAATAAAATGAGATCTTGAAGAAGTTTGATATTAAAAAATATAGATGAGAGTACAAACCAATTAATGTGGTTAAAAAATAACCATAGTTTATGAAGGTAATATAGTTAGTGGGAAGAAATTAAAATGTTTAATTCATTGTCCCATTTACTTAACAAAATCAAGACATAATTTGTTTATTTTGTTAATATTTAAATCAAATATCAGTCTAATCCAAAATAATCACATATTTTGGTAGAAAATAGGATTCTGATATACATATAAAATAAATCCAATTATGGTTTTATGTGAAAGAAGATAGTTTATCTAGGTCTGAAAGGGATTATAGATTCTAGCTAGGATGGTGATATTGATGGCAGAAAATACACATCTAGTGGAGTGTTTTTCATTAATAGAATCTGTGTTTTAAAGAATTTAAAAAAAAATCATTTTTTCCAAAATATAAACTGAGAATTAACATTTGTTTTCATAATATGTATGTATAAAAATGATATGGATGAAGATGCAACACATGGACATAAATATTAAACCTAAAAATATCAAAAAAATTATTACAACACTCTGGGTATAAACACATTGATTAAAAATATCATTTATTAAATAAAAATTTAGTTAAAGGAATAATATAATTGGAATATATTACATATAATAAATAGATTATTGATATCCTCACTAAGCTATACACAACTCATTCTCTTGTGAAACAGAGGTTGTAAATGGGAGTTTAATCCACTTCTCATCACTAAGTTATGATAAAATTTAGTTTCCTCCTCTAATTTATTATGTTTCAATATTTTTATAAAACGAAGATTCAATATATAGGGGAAGAGAAAAAATATCCAAATTTATGATATATTTTACTTTATTTTTTGAGTGAATCCAAAAAAAATTGATTGTGATATTTACTCTGTGTTTTTCTAAGTCCCCATAATTGGGATTTTGATAATGATTTTCATAAGGAATAAATTTTTTTTTAATGTTAATGACTCTTCTTTTCTACACCAAGATCACTCAACTATACTTAGAGTTGAATAAACAATGATACTTTACATTGAGGTGATTTATTTTAACTCTTTTAGTAATTCATTTGTTTATCATCATTAAGTGGGATTATAGATGGATAGTATTGAAAACAAATCCAAAGAGTATATTTTCAAACCAATTTGAGTATAGAGTTGTATTTTTTGTTAGCACAAGTTTCTATTAGATTATTAGAGAAATTTAATTCATGTAAATGATAGGTTATGAAAATATGTTTGGAGTGCTTTATACTATAACTTTTTCAGATGTAGTAGGATGTATGTTGTAAATATATTGAAGTGTTTTGGATAAAGAAGTAAAAAATGTGGTTTAAAATATAAATAATACACCAAAATTTTATTCATAATTAAATATATTGAAATAAATAATTAATATCTAGTGGATGATGTTTTTGAGCTGATTTAGAGTGATTAATAAGGTATGATGTAGAATTGAAGAAGATCTGAATAGATATGGAAATTTTTAGAATGTCGAGTTATATTTAGAAATTGGATAAGTATTACTTTATTATAATGTTTTACATACTACATAAGGATGAGTTTAAAGTTTATATGCATGAATGGATATTTTGTATATGTATAGAAACAAAATATTGGTCATAAAGTAGTTCATAAGGATTATCCATAACTACATAAGACTCATTTTTGAGTTCATAAGAGTCATAAAGAATATATTAGGATGATTTTATGGGTTTATAATAATGATTTTATCATTACATATGAGTAATTTTAACATCATATTGATGACTTCTTACAATCATAAGAGTGATTTTGTACGAATAATTTCATTATTGTAAGAAATAATTTTCGTAATATTCATTTCATTCCTATGATGTATCATATAAAAGGTAAATGGAGGAATGATAAAATTTATATTTTCTTTTATATGATACATTTTAAGGTTATCAATAGTTAGATTCTTGTATAAAATATATTATATGTTCATTAGGTTCAAGATGTTTTTTTTAATTTGATATGAAATGACCAATCAAGATCTATGTAATCACTGATAGGGTACGGTTGAATTGGTGATATTCTCATTTTTTGTTTTATTAAATATAAAACTAAAATTTTCACTTATTAGATAGATATGACTCTATTATAAAATAAAAAATCAAGTATAATCCCAAGAAAATAGTAATTTACTAGGTTCACTACTCAATAAGAGTATATTCCTTGGAATTGATTGGAAATAATTCAATCCCATGCAGCTCACTAGAAAATAATATTTTGGGTTATTAAAGTAAGAAATTAAAATCCTTTCACTTACATAGAACTATATTCAATCAATAGTGGATGGGCTCATCACATAGATATATGGTATTAAAATTTAATTTAATAACTATAAGATACTTCATAAATAAGTTTTAATATTTTTTGAATGTTCTTCTTAAAAGTTTTACACTCTTACTCTTCTTGTAATCTATTCATTACTTTATTCAACAATAGTTATCAATAAAATCATCCTAAATATGTATAGGAAACTATATTTCTTATATTTTCTCTATCCAATATACATGGTCTGATGAAACTTAGTCTGGTACCTTGTTCATACAGCCAACTACATCGAGACAATCACCTTTGTTTGATTGAATTTATCTTTGTATTATTATTATTATCACTTATTAACATCACGCGTATAATACCCATTTATAGGAAGTCTATATGTGGGATTTTTTAGAATAATTCCGCTTCAATTTTTTTGTCTGATTGACTCCCCACTTTGGTATCACTTTTCTCATTCACCAACAATAAACTCTAAAACTCACCACAACTTCACCCCTTTATATAGGTGTAATTTCTCTATGAATTAATGATCAAACATATAAATAAAACTCAAATATCCCAATCAATAATTTTATATTCTTATAATAAACTTATTTCCATTGACCACATTCAAATATCCTACCCAAAATTATTCATCAAAATTCCTTATAACTCAGTGAAAATTATCATATTCTTCTGTGATTTTTGTAATGTTGAATGATTATCTTTGGAACCTAAAATTTAATATCATTATTAAGATTTCATAAATCTATTTTATCCTTATGTATGATATGAATCTGAAGGAATCATTCAACTAATGAAACTCTGACTAGTTCTCCTTTACAACATTGTTAGAACCTCTTCGATGTCTTGTTCTATAAAATTTAACCATCAAATGTCTTTCATAAAAAATATTAAAATATTGCCTTTATTGAGAAACCTATGATTAATGTACCTTATATATTTATCTCTATATGATCTCATAAAAATCATGTTTTTGTCTAATGACTTAGAGAAATATTCTCAATCATTCTAAGAGTTCTTCACTTCGCATATTAAACCTTTTACAAGGCCATCTAAAAGACTTCATGTAAAATCAAAAAATCATTTTTATGATCACATTGCAAAAGGTCTGTATGCTTAACTTGATCCATTGAAATTTATTTTTCATATTTGATGATATTATATTTAACCTTATATCAAAATAATGTAATTACATAGTATAATAATTAAAAAATATCATATGAATTTGTAAAATTCAATCTAATGTTAATCGTCTGATGACATTTCATGGAGTCAATTATTACTTAATTCTTCAAATTTTCTCAGATTGATTGAATTTAAAAATGACTTCCTAGTGAAACTTCACATTGATAATACATCACATCATCGTAAACTTTGAAAATTTAAATTTTAAAATTTTTAATATAATTTTTTTATTTTTTACAACCAGACTATTGACCAGTAATAGCAGTCAGATATACTCTGTACAACCTCATAGCATGATCTTTATAGTGTCTCACCACAAACTCCCCTTTATACTTAATCGTGTATCATGAAATAATTAAATTATCATGATTTTAGGAACATAGGAAGAGAAAATAATTATCTTAGTTTCATCATCAAACATTTTTTTAATGTTACTTGTGAGAAAACAAGCATAAACATTTTATGAAAAACTTTGGTCAATCACATTATTGTAGTAGAATCCATCTAATGAAATCTATCTAGTGGGTTTTTTCTGATACGATCAAGCAAATAATCCTTTTTTCATTAACATTGAGTTAGTTTATAATAATTTAATGTGATTTATATTGGTAAACAAAAGGAAACACTTTGAGTAACTCATCTTCCTTCAGCTTCCTTCTTCCATCATTTTCTTCTTAAAATATTTCCAGTCTTCTTGATCCAAACAATCACTTCCATTAGATTTTTTTATCAACCAAGGAACATAAATAAATTAAAACTTGAAGCTAACAAAATATATTAATTATATCTTAATTATAATCCTACTTGAGAAAACTCGGTTTATGAAACAAGAATCAATAAAAAAATAGCATGGTGTCTATAAGTAGTGATTTAAGTAAATTTCCTTACACATTTTAAGAAACATTTCATAAAAACATTCCATATTTTTTCTTCCACATTGAAATTTTACCATAAAAATAACTTCAACATACAAGATAAAATTTTCCTACATCCACATTAACAATTTTATAAATAGTTCACACAATTTGAAATCATATCATTCCCCTTTTTTAATTCCACCAAAATATATACTCTTCCTTAAAAGCATTAAGCACATACTAATGGATAGATTCATGTTATAAATTTTCTCTCCATTTGAGAACTATATCGATAGAAAAGATGAAATATGGAATAGATAATTAAATCCCTTATCCTTTAAGAGATATAAAGGTTGTACACCCATGATCAACCTCAGTTTATAAAATGTTTTCTTCGGTAAGGGTTTAGTGAAGATTTGATCAACTTTTTCAATTATATGATCAAACATGAACATTATTTCATTTCCTTATAAATGATATTTGGTAAACTGATATTTAATTTCAATGTTCTTGGATTGATATTATTTCAGTTTATTCTTATAGATATTTATAACACTTTTATTATCAAAACCCAGTTGAATGGGAAACCACACACCAACTAATAGATCTTCCAACTATGTATTTATTCACATAATTTCTATTGAATCTTGAGTGGTAGTTATATACATATATTCTTTTGTGGTGAGAGTTACTGAATTTTACTTCATTGTATTCTAAATCACAAATATTTCTTCCAAGAAGAAAACATTAATATATTTGTATCTCATATCATTTAAACAACCTACCCAATCAGTATCTGTTTAACCAAATGGATCATTTGTTCCTGTATTGTTATATTTTAACCCAAAATCAGTTTTTACTTTAATATATCTGATAATTAGTTTGCCTTACATAATATGATATTAATTTGGATCATTTTGAAACCTTTAACACAAAGTAAAAAAATATACAATATTTAGACTAAAACCCATTATATATAACAAGCTTCCAACCATGTTTTTAAACACTTTAAGATTAGCCTCTTTTTTCTTTATAATTTTAGAACATTGATCCCTATAAAATATATGTAGAAAATTTCCATGAATATTAAATTAAAAACTTATTTATAAGTTCCTTAGAATTATTCTCTTCAGATATAAAAATTTATTTCTTCATTTGGTACATTTTTAATTCAAAAAATTATTTCATTTATCCAAGCATGGGAATTTCAAAAAAAATCATTCATATCCTTATCAAACCTTTCAAAAAACATTATCATTCAATAATAATATTATATCATCAATATAAACAATCACATTGAGATAAATACATACTTTTCAAGATATCCTCTAAACATTCCATTTATATATTGAGCACTGCTATCAGTTTGAATATTCATTACAGAATAATGAAATTATTTTTCTGTACTTATCCTAAGAATCTTAAACATTTTTAGGGAATTTGATTTATGTTTTAAAAACATATTACATGTGATATTATTAATTTCATCAATAAAATAAATAAAGTGCTTATCTTTGTTTTTTAATTAATTTCTCATGTGCCTGCAAATATATAAAAATATCTTTTCCAAGGGATTAATTAAATGTATCTTAAATTTATTATGTTATGGGTTTATAAAATTTACATTATAGAATATGTAACAACACCAATATATTATTATTTTAATGTTATCAATATTAAGAAAACATTATATATTTTCATCTTACACATATTCTTTTGACAAATATGCCCCAGCCTCTTATACTAAAGTTGATTTTATTATATCATGCTAAGATAGCATGAACTATGTGCACCGCCAACATGGTACAAGTTTAACTTAGTTGATTTAAATTTTGTAATAAAATTCTCATATTCATTTAATTTAAAAACAAACCAATTCTGAAAAAAAAAACTTTATTAACTTTATCATAAATTTGTGAAACACTCAAAAAATTGTCTTTTAACCCATAAAACACAAGGTTATTTTAGATTTTAATATATCTCACTCAATGATGGAAAGTAAAAAACCTTTAATTTTGAGTTAATTAAAATTTTAAAACACCATTTTTCCTTATATAAAATATTTCACATTATTCAACAACTTAAAAAATCAAGTCATATGTGAAAAAACTTTCAATCAAATATCCTAGGTCATTCTCCTTTTGTATTTTTTATAGTATTTTTATCAACTAATGATTTTTTCATACCCTTTAATTAATTCTCATATGACCTTTAATATTTTTCATATAAATATTTTTGTTTCTATAAAATCACAATACATTCTTCAGAAATATTTCTAAGATGATCACATATTTCACAAAAATTCCCCAAATGCTTTAAAATATTTTAAAAATCCAAAATGACTTTCTAAAGTTTTTTTATTGAGTGGGTTACCCTCCCCCCTTAAAATATACCTCTAATTTCACCTAGATTTATTATAGAATTTATGAATAAACGAAAACACCTTTATCATATTTCCAATCCCTCCATTGTATAACAAATATCTATAGAAATCATAATACCCTCTATAACTTTTTGTTCAGAATTATATACATGATTTCCATAATCATTCCTACCATAAACCTTGGTACTTTATTGTAAACCAAAGTTTTGGTAACCTCCCAAAATATTATTTTTTATCTTATATTTCATATCATCCTTAGCAGAATCTTCAGTTATAATAGTTTTTGTTTTAGACTTTGAAACCATAAAATTTTTAGAATTTTCAACTCTTCTTGTTTTAGATACATACATGATCTTCTTAACTTTATTTTTCTTATAAATATCTTCAACCATATTATTAAGCTTTATGTATTTTTTTATTTCTAATTTCTAATCTTCTTACAATTTTCACAAACATATGTAATAGATTTTGGGAATTTTTGAATCTCTTCTTCAACTTTCCTCGTTGTTTCTTGAATAGGTTCAAATTGTTACCCTTTCACATTTGTCTTTTCTTTAAGATTAATGTGGAGGATATTATCTTCACCATGTGAATTATTTAAAATAGAAATCTATCTTATAAACATGGATTTTTCTTCACATAAATATTATTTATTTTTTTACCAAAATATTTTGTTTCTTCAAATTTGTATTCTCTTTTTCAAGTTTAAAACTTTTTAAAATACATTTTTTCAAATACATATTAATAATTAACTCCAACTGAGCCTTTTTTTATTTTTATTATTATTAGGATATATTAATTTCATTGTTAGTGAATTTTTCATTATTCACTTTTTAAATAAGTAGTTTCTATGTAGCATCATCACTATAGTTTTTATATTTGTATTCACTTAAAACATCTAAATCATACATTGGAAAAAAAATCTCTTATTATATTTAGATAAATTAATAACATTCACACTTTTATGGTTCTTAGATTTATATACATTCTTTTTTATATATATTATTATCCTTGTATCCTTTTCATCACTATATTTATATTTATTTAGTCTTGGAAAATTTTCATAAAAATTTCTAATAGATCTACAGGAAAATAACATTAAAGGTGACTTCCCTTTTTAGTTTTTGTGCCTCTTTTAACAATTTTAGAAAACAATGAGATAAATTTATCAAATTTTTTACTAACCTCATATTCAGTGTCAGATTCACTATCTTCATCTCCAACTATAACTTTCTTAGATTTTCTTTTTTTAGAGACCACGAATGTTATTTCTCGTCATCTTTATCCTTCTTTACAACGGTATTTTCTATTACAATTTGCTAAGTCATTAGAATACTCTATAGTTAATCAAATGAATGTGTTTCAAGGTCTCTATCTTTTATGGATGATACTTTGGCATCAAATTGTTTAGTAAGAGTTAAAAATATATTTTAAATAATGGGTGAATTATCCAAATTCTCACCAAGACATCTTATGGTGGTAACAATGTAATTCACCTTTGTAATGAAGTCACTAACAGATTTATTATCACCCATATAAAAAAACCTTATACTTCAATATTTAAATTTGTAACTTTTATTTCTTAAATTTTATATTTACTTCATAGAAATTCTTCCACTTATCCTAGATGAATTTACCCATTCAAATGTCATTAACCCTAAGAAACTCAATTTTAAAGGGTGATAAAACTATGGAATTTTTGGCCCATCCATCATTCTCCAAACTATTCTTATCGGTATTTATTAAGTAAATATCCTCAACATAATGTGGGAAACATTATTTATTATCCTCAAAAACATCATAACTAGTAGAAATAATATATGTTGAAAATATATCTTTTTAGATATGATAGTTTTTTCCATAGAAAATAGGAATCCACTTATTTTTAACAAAGTTCTAAAAATCCATTGAAATTTTTATTTTATTCCAACTTCATTAAAGATTCAATAAAGTTAACATCCCTTTGATATTAATTGAATGGAATAATTAGGATCTGTGTGGTCACTAAGAGGGGGAAGTGGTGAATCAATGATATTAAATTTTATATATTCTTACTTAATAAATAACCTTTTCCTCCGATTAGTGAGATATTTCCCTACTGAAAAACATTCTGAAAATAAAAATCATTAGAATAGAGGAATTTACAAGTTTAGTATATTATAATTAAAGATGAGGCACATAAATAAAATTCAAATATCCCATAAAAAAATTCCCCCACTCAAAAACTTCCTTCTATTGACTTCATTTAAACCTCTTAAAAATTATGATCCTTCTTTTAGACCTGGAGTCAATATTATTCAACAAATATTCTTGTGAATATTTGATAATCCTCATCCTTCACCATGATTTTTTGATTTTTTAATGATCAGCTTTTCATCATCACATTTAATATCTTTATGAATATTTATTAAATCCTTTTAATCGTTTTGTATTTTATAACTCCACAAGAATATTCCAACTGATGAAACTCTAATCAGTGTTCCTATACAGCTTCGTAAGAACCTATTGGAAGAGTTTTTTAGACACTTAATTCATCTTATGACCTACATCATAAACCATTGATCATTTCATTCACTTGGAAACCTCTGATTTATGAACCTCATATGGTTACCTCTATCTAATCACATAAAATGTAGCTTTCTAACTTATGACATAGATACATCTACTTATTCATTCTGAGAGTTCACCACTTCACATATTAAAAATTATATATGTTAGTTTGATATTATTCATATAAGAGAAAACAAATATTTTTTCTTGATGACAATAAAAATGGTCCATCTGGTTTACTCAATTCAATAAGATTTAGTTTTCTCATATAATGATCATCTACACAACTTCTATCAAAAGAATATAAAATCATGGTCAAAACTTTTAACAATTTTATATGAATTCAAAAAATTCCAAATAATGATATCTATCATATAAAATTTCATTGATTGCACTATTCTCTAATTCATCAAATGTTATCAGATCGATGTATGTTAAATTTTCTGTTTGATGAAACATTATACTTCCAAAAAATCATCACATAAAAATCTTTGAATATGGAAATGTGAAGATTTATTTTATAAGTTTTTTACCTTTCATAGTCATACATTTCATGGGTAATAGCAGTCTGGTATACTACGTACAACCTTTTATCATGATCTTTGTATATTCACAGCAAAAAATCACCTTTATACTAAATATCGAGTAATGATATCATTAATTACTTATGACTTTAAAAACATAATAATAGGAAATAATCTTCTTAGTTTCATCATCAAATATTTTATCGGATGGTACATGGGAATAAAATTGGATAACATTCTATGAAAAACTATGGCTGATCACACTAGACCAGTAGAGTACATTCAATGAACTCAAACTAGATGACTCCATCTGATACACTCAAGCTGATAAACCTCATCTGATAATTTTCAAGGAAATAGTAACACATTTGTTTGATTTATATTGGACAACAAAATTAAAAACATTGATAAAACCATCTTACTTCAGCTTTCTTCTTCCTACATATTCTTCTTAATTCATCTCCAAACTTATTTTTCCCAACAGTATGACCACTAGTTATACCATAAAGAGTGTCATATAATAAGTATCTAGTATAATTATGTTGAATGAATAATATTAGATTTCCCACTACCAACATTTGGTGATATAACTAGCATAATATCCTTCATATGTTAATACTTATTATGTATGAAATTGTGTATTAGTTAATTAGGGGTAATTTGTGTATGTTTTTTATCATGTCATCAATTTGATCTTAACAAAGATGTGATTTTTCCTATTTTATGACAAGTATGAAATAAAGTATCTTAATTAATATATATTGTAAGTGTTTGTTTTTACTTATATAGAACATATGTTGTTCTTATCTATTCATATGAGGGTCAAGTGTTGTTCTCTTCCTTAAACATGAATAACATGTGACTTATTCATTGAATGTGTCAGATGATACTCAGAATTTAGAGAAAATTTCAGTTAGATATATAAGATTTACATAAACTATGTTCCATGGTCCCTTGAGGTTTCAAAAAAAATCTATTATATGAGAATTATTTATATCATGAGATATGGCTGGTGAGCATGGTGTATAGATTCATGTGTTTGATAGATATCAATCTAGATACCCTTATATCTTGAGTAATAATGATGGTTTTTATAGGGTTATAATTCCTTATATATACGGATCTAGTGATTCATATTGGATCTAAATTATATAAAGTATCATGTGGTAATACTTTGTGGTTGACTAAATAGGGTTTGATTTTGACTCAGAGGGCTCTCTAAAAGTGTATAATATTTACTAAAATAGTTTTTTATTGGGTATTCAAAAGGTATTAAATTTTATTTAATTAATGTTGAATTTAACCATATATTTTTATATGTTTTTGGAAGATATCAAAAATAGTTATATATATATATTTATGATTTATCATATAAGATATGATATGAGGTGTAATGTCACAAAGTCTTATAATATTCAATGAAATTGGGTGATTGAAGGATATATAGGACCTACATCTATATCGATGAGATACATTATGGTTATAGAGATTATGAAAGCATGAAATGTGATTTCCGTTAAACTACATAAAAATATCATTTGGTATGACAAGAATTATTTCATAAGGTCTTATTATATAGATTCCTTGAAATACAATGTCAATCATGTAGTATGATAGTATAAATCAAATGTTATAACATGAAATGATATTTCATTCCTTTCCTATGATGCTACACCATTATTCATATTGTATGACTAAGTGGTGTTGTATGGATTATAAATCATTCCTACGATATTAGTGGTTATTGAATTCTCGATCAATCATCAATAAATAGATATCATTAAAAAATCATTAAATGAAATATAATGGGAATTGGTTCTTTAATATAAACATTAAATTCATGTTGTAGTATCCATTAACTCATATTTTATAATGCATGAGTTAATAATAAAGAGCACTGAGGAGTATCCTTGGGAGATTTTAAAGGTATGCTATCATTGGTTAGAAATAATATGGACCACCACTTTAGCTTAGATAAGACTCTCTTTACCTTTACACACTTTCTTATGCTTCCTTAGAAATATGGGAGTCTAGCACATCATGGCGGATGGATAATTAAACACGTGTGAAATGTGATCCATGCAGAAATAATTTTAATATGTTTTAGAAGATTTTCAATGAATTATATGGTTTTATAGATGTTATTCCTTCTATTATTTCATGTTTTCGTATTTACAAAAATGTTTGATCTTTATATTTCTTTCTATTCACATCCTTTGGTTAAATAAGATTTGTTTAATCCACTAGAAAATCCATCAGGAAGAAGATATGATATCCTATAAGAGGTTATGATAAAATCATTGTATATGATTTAACCTAATCTCATAGTGTTATAAAATTCATGAAATTCCCAATGATGCTACATGTGATACATTAGAAAAAGTTAAAGAACACATTCTAATAGTCAATAAAAATTATGAAACAAAAAAAATAAGTGTTAGAGAGAGAAATGTCTATATGTGTTGGGATAATCTAGTAAAGTCCCATAATATCATATTTTTTAATTATTAGGGAAAGATAATTAAATAAATATTATTTATTGTTGATCTATATCTTGTATGAGTCTAAAAAGTTTCCAAAGTATTTAGGAAAACTTATTTCTCATTGCCATTATTCTATATAAACCTTCAATTATTAATTTTATTAAAGATAAGGACGAACTCTATTTTATTCTAGATTCATTGAATCAGGCCAACCAATAATTTTTCAATCATAATGACAGCATCAGAGTGAGCCTATATTAAGAAAGAGTTACTTCACCACTAATACAGCCTTAGACGTTGAAGATGATAAGATGGTTTCTAGTATAAATAAGAAAGAAATTTTTAATAACGATAAAATTGTAATCTATTTCCAAAGATAATGATAATACTTTACAAGACATTTTAATCCATTTATAATATATGTTGATCATTTTCTATCAAAGTGATACTAAATTATTAATTAGGATTTATTAACCCTCAAAAAGGGGTGAACATTGAAAAATTCTTGTTTAGTTTTTTATTGATTTATTTTTAATATATTGGTGAGTTTATGGAAGGAAATTAATAGAGAAATTAATACAGTAATAGGTGAAAGTATTTAATATAATTAAGATCTCATAAAAAGGTAAAAATTGTAAGATTAATATTAAAAAAATCCCCATTAGTTTTGATCACATAGATTTGGGAATCACACCTATAAAATTCTTTATTGATCACTCTGTTCAATATTAAAACATTATTTTTAATAATATATATATTGAATATTCTTTGAATTATCATTACAAAAACAACTTAACCACTTAAATCGATAACAATTAATAAAAAAATTAATAAAAATTTCCCAATTTTGTGTAAAAACATTATATATATCTCAATACTTAGGTATTGAAAATTTTCATTATTATCAAAATATCATTTGATCAATTACTGTTTTTCCAAATCCATTGTGCTAGTGAGGTTTCATCAAATATTTACAAATCTAGTATTTTTAATTTTATTTTACTTTTAATTAGTGGACTTAAACCATGATTTATCATTCATTGTATCAATAATTTTTTTCTCACCAATTGAGGAAAAAAATTCCTCTCAATATTCATTATTTTTTTATTTTGTATAAGTATTACAAGATTATTTGATTCATCTGATTTTGGACACATTTTCTACTTTTGAATTTAATTAGATGATTGATTTATATAAACTCTTTTTCCTTTATTTTTATTATTCATATTTAGAATCCTGATCATGATTACTACAAAGAGATTTAAAAAATTGGAATTCATTATATTCTTTATCTTCAAGAATTTATTTTATCTAAGAATATTTTAAAATTGTTGTTGATTTTTCATCAACCACAATAACATAACTACTCTTAATTATATAATGGATATATTTTTTGAATCATTTATAAGTTTTCAACTTGGTAGAATAGCCATGAAATGTATATTTGTATATTATATCTCTATATTTTTCTTTATTTCGTCCAGTATCCCTTATAAATAAATTTTTCAAAAACTCTAAAATATTTTAGAATATTTTTTCCTCCATAACACATCATATATTGTTAAAAATTTGTACATGAATAAATTAAGTCCCTAATTTGTGCATAAAATACCAATTATATTTCATCCTTCTAGTAGTGCATAAATATGGAACTTCTAACGTGTAAATTATTTGGATTGTTTTAAGAATATATATTTTTCATTCAATAAATTTATTTTTAAAAAATATTTCTCTTAGAAGATACTTAATGTTTGATGCTGATTTTTTTCAATAAATTTTCAACTTAAATTGATGTAAATTTTATATTAATTTCATATCATATATTATTTACCATCTCTTTATTATTTTCAATTAATTACTAATACCACATAATATATTCCATCACGTAAGTATTCAAGTACAAAAGTATAATGAACATAAAATAATGAAATATTTAATGAATAATATATAATACCATTAAAATGTTATCACCCTTATTATTCATGATACAATAGGAATATAAGTGAATCGGATCAATAAACTTTATAGCTATTATATAATTAGGTTTGTGGGGATTTCAAAAAATGTTTATTTAATATATGCATCAAAAGTATCCTCATAAAATATATTCAAAAGGGATATTTCATTTTGTTCATTGAATATAACAACATTATCTATAAATTTGTTAATGGATATAGCCCATGTTCATATTCCATAAATGTTTGTTATTCTATGATTAAAAAACATGCATTCTCCCTATTATTTACAAAATAATAGTTTTATCACTGATTATGAACACTCAATGATTAAATGAAAATTATATTACAAAATCAAAAAACTGACTCCTATTCTATATAAGTTTATAAGGTTTATCTATGAAATATAATTTTATGTTGTCAAACTATTTTTCAGGGGTATCCATCTTTTTGATCTCATTGAATCTTAAAATATTTTTCATTTCAAATTAAAATCATTACAATCTCATGATAATTTAATTTTTTAACAAGATCACATTACTCGTACTATATGATAATATATTATAAAGGAGGTATTATTCTTTTTTCATTTAATGACACTTTAAGAATATTTTTCTTCTCATTTTCCCTCTCTTTCTATAATAAGAGAACAATTTGATATAGTATATAATTATTATTAATTTCTTTATTAAATGCATGTTCAACCTCATTTTCATCTACCTCTTTTAATCCAAAAAATTAATTTATGAATTGAAGTTCATCCGTATAACTTATTTTAATATTAAATGTATAATGTACATCAATTTATTTAACCCTCTAAAATAAGTAAATAAATCATTATTTACTATAAATAAAACAATAAAAATAATATACATGGAAATGTTTTATACATTTTTGTTTATAATATATAATTTTCCTCATTTTTCTAATTTTTTTATTTCCACCACTTCACCAACAAAATATTTTATATATTATTTGATATTGTTAATCATATAAACTAAATAGTTACGATATTTAGAATTAATCAATAAGAAACCCTTTTAAGATTTTATATCTTTCTATAGCATATCTCCCATACTTTTTTAAAAGTTATAATATATTTATAATATATTTTATTTCAATAAATCACTTCACTTAATCAATGGTTCATATTGAATTCACTATTCCAGTGGGTACCCAAGTTTATTTATTTTAGTATCCAATTCCACTCTTGTCTATATAAAACTATTCATTATCAAACTCTCATATGATGGTTTTGTTTAATCCCATTATTTTCCATTATCCAACACACCTATATAATTTCAAAACATAAAATTTTATCATACTTCCTAGATTCTAATTCAGTATCAAAATTCTTGTTTAATGCAACCATTCCTACATCATGAGATTCAATCACATTTCATCTTTTTAATGATAACCTTAATATAATCAATCATTCATGACTCTTATTCAATTTTTTTTAAAATTTTACTACTTCACATAAGCTTTACTGATGAACTACTTTTACTTTGAATATTTATTGAAGTTTTCATATTTAAATATAATGTTCCTCAAAATATTGACTATATTCCCTTATAATTATTTTTTTCATTTCTATGTTTATTTCATTAAAAATTATGATACCCAAGTGATCCTTCAAACTAAATATTCACATAAAAAACACATTTTATTATCATAATGGTCACATTTTTATGATTGATTAATCATGTAATATAATATATCTTCTAAAAAAATTAAATTTTTTTCTTATTCCATATAAGATTATTAAATATCACAATTCTCCTTAATCACTTAAATTATTCCTTGGAAATTTTTTTATTTTTATTTTCAAACCCAAATTTGTGGAACTTTTTCAGAAAAAAAATCATTTTTCCCATGATGAATCAATATCATAATCTTTTTATTTTTATCCACTTGAATACCAAATATAAATGTGAGAGAAATTTCTATTTTTAAAAGAAAAATTTGATTATTTACCATGAAATATTACATTTTATGCCTAAATTTACTTTTGATCATTATAAATAATTCATCACAAATATATTTTTAATTTAATTCATTAAGTTTCATATCATCCATTTCAATAAGATATGTATCATTAGATGAATATTTAGATATATATTTTTCTTTAACTCTCATATATTATGGCCAAAAAATAATTTTAAATCCATAAAGTTAAAATTGACTTGATTCATTTTTTAAAATATTTTAAAATTTTTCATTCATGTTTAGTTAAGATTATTTTTACAATTTTAAAATCCACATATTTTATCTAAGACCAAACACAGAATTAGTAAAATCAATGATTTTATAAAATAATTTAACAACTTATTCCTATAGATACAAATAAAAGTCCTCAATATTATTTCACTAATTATAACATTTTTTCACCATTATAGTAGTGTCTCGTATATATATATATTTTATCATTTATATCATTAAAAATAAAAAAATATAAAACCCTTATGGGATCCTTGTTTAAGACATCTCTTGATAAAATGGTTTGATCTATTTTATTTAATTTCAACAATTTCATGTTATATTCATTCAATGTTAGATTTTTTGGATCAATTAATTTATTTACATGTATTTTCATTGAGGAAATTTTTTTTAATATTGATGGACAAGCCCCCTTTATAAAACATAAAAAATTAACCCTTGTTTAAAAGTGGGAAAAGAGGGAACCCATTATAATAAAGGGAAAATATTTTAAAAAAATAAACAACGTTTATAGTGATCCTACAAGTCCAGAGAAAATAAAGCATTAAACCAAGAACTAGAAAAAACCTCATTTCCCCCCTCGCCAGACAATGTAATTGTGAGAGTAGACAAAAAGATGTGATACCCCTCAACCAAGAAGTTTCATCATGCTATATTAGTACAAAATGGTAGAGAACCTATCCAAACAACACAAATGTGTAGAGGAGATCCGAATAAAGGTTCCAGAATAGCCTTTCCTCATTCAATCCACCCACCCAACAAATCATGTGAAGAAATCACAGCGATTTCAACCTAATTCGGCAAAAAATCAGTCTGAAAACACTGAGAAATAGTCACATAAAGGTTCATATACATCCATTTTAATGATAATTGTTAGATTATGATGAGTTTCACTAAACCCATACCTCTTTCAAGGCCACTGGAATAGAAGCACCTCAAAAATAATACACTATCATTCAAATGAAACAATAAATAAACTAGTGAACTAAAATAAATCTACAACCCAATCAGAAAATAGAACCAAGAAACAAAAAATATATATTTGGACCACAAAAATAAATGATAAGCATAGACCACTTCTAATCAAAGGATCACCAGTAGCAATTCTTGTAACCAACACCACCTTTGATCAACTGTCACTCAATCCACAACCCCCGGCCAAAGATAGAAGGTCAATCACCATCCTAGAAAAAACTAGTAACCAACAAAATCTGTTATCACTATCCCACCTCAACCATCCACACTAACCACCACCATCATCCGCCAATCTCACCACTTTCACATAAAAAATAAGATCTATCACCGGGCCACCATTCAACACCACTCGATAGAAGTAAATTCATTATGCAAAGCCACTTATAAGTGACACTAAAGCCACATGCATCTTATATTAACACCCTTCACCCACCCACCCACACCAATGACATGGAGGCACTCAGATATAGAAATAAAACATATCTTTATACCGAATGAATTGATTGAAAACCTTGAAAGCACTGACAACCATCGATGTAAGAAGAGAAGAGTGGTTAGGCGAGGACACACAATAATATAAAAGTGAAACCCAAAGATGGTCGTGAGAAAAACATGCTGAAATTTGATATGGGATAATTTATCAATGAAACTTTTGAATAGTTATCACACTTGATCTGATGAAGTTTCATAGAATGAATCCACCACAAAAACTCTGTAATGAATCTAGTTGAAGGAAGAGTATGATCAACGATGAGGATGTACTTTAAAAACACCTAGGAAATGGAATCGCTTCCCCTAGAGTGTGGATACATAACATTTAGAAAAAATACATATTGAATGATTATTAATTTTAATTTATTTCACACATCCATATTGTATAATTCAATCCGGTAACACCCCATGAACTTGTATTTCATGTAATGGTATTTTCTATGTTTTATTGTTATCTTTTACTCGAAAAAAACTTATATCTTATAGAAAAATAATAATAGGATTATACGAAATAAGCACATGAAATGGATGCAAGGAGTTTTTAAAATAAGAACACTGTATTGGATATAATAAAAAGAGATTAAGAGGGAAATCAAATTAACCAAATATACCTATTAAAAACCCTATCAGAATTACAAGAAGATAACTTAAAACAAAGAGAACACCAAGAAGATAATAAGGGTCCCTAGTATCCATCATAATGAACATAAGAATGGACGAAGCCACTGAGGACACACTAAGCACCAAAGGTATAATGTGAACCATTTCCTTCAATCAACTTATGTTTTAGGACACCCAAAGTCTTGGATTTATAGGGCACTAATGTGACTGTTGCCTTGAAAACCAGGGAACTCTAATGGAAATAAATATAGTTGTTGGCCTCGTTGATCAATTAAGTGAAAACTTATAAGAATATTCTATTCCATAATTTAATTAAGTTATAAATTGGAAAAAAAATTATAAAACTAAACCTAACCATCAACTTTAAAAGGGCATAGAGGAATGTTTTGAATTATACATTAATAGTTTGGTAATGTAAGAAGAAATTCAAAACATGTTGAAATTAACTCATGGGTGTTGTAAATATTTCCTTTCAATGTCTTAAGATATGTTTAAATATTTTTTAATTTAATTATTTGTTTTTTTAAATCAAATTAAGTTTAAACCACTACAACGCTAATGTACGAATTATCATGTAATTTGTATCTCTTTATGTTTAAGATAGTGTCTATAAACAACCTTATAAAACACTCAAGAGAGAGAGTTTAAGTTGTATTCATTAACCTAAAAATGTTTAATAGAAACTATGTATAAAAATAAGAATCTCTATATATTGTAATGTTTCCCTTTAAGCCTTTTGTTAGTTAGATTTTATATAAAAAAAATTTGGCCGCTAGGGCCAGCCCTTTATTGGTTGGGCCAAGGGAGGCGGCTCACTCAAGGTGGCTAAGCCTAGTCCTCAGTCCAAGCCAGGGCCATCCCGAGATCAGGAAAAGGCCACTCGAGGAATGCACAGGAGCAAGCATGCATAGGTCTCTCAGAAGTGCATTTGTGCGCACAGCATGGGCGCAAGGCCGCATGAGGAGGGGTAGGTTTAGGAATACAGGGAAGGCGGAGGGCCATTTGTAAGGCCTCCTGTGTGTGTGTGTTGTGTTATTACCAGCATTTTAAGAGGCCTAATCTTATAAGGGAGGCAAAATTGGCTTCTTGTTTTGATGTGGGAACCAAATTTTCAGGCGAAATGAGATCCTGGCCATCGGATCGCATCCCGCGCGATCTGAGCCGCTGATCTCGATCTCACGTCCAGATTTGATCAATCATGGCATATCACCAAGTTTATGTGAGCCATTCGATCAGGCTCAGATTAAATTTGAGTCGTCCACCCCTTTTATTTTCTATGGACTCATCATGGGCCTCAATCTCTAGGACGAACTGATCCTGGCCATCGAAAATATCTCCCAGACTTCCTCTGTGGTGTTGTCTTCATCTCAATGGCGTTGTCTTCTTCTCCACAGCATGACCTTAAATAGTAGCCATACACTCTATTTTATAGTTGTTTTCTTCACTCATATAGCCACCAGACCCTCCACGCCCACAGTTTCCACAGAAGTCCCTTTCCCCGATATTTTTATAAGGCAAGTGGCCTCGGATCCCTTTGCCACATGTCTTAAAAATACATATTCAACGTATAGGTTTGGTTATATAAAATCATTTGAAGCATATGAAGAACCTATCGGTTCTTTGCACTCAGCCTCCAACGGATCTCATCAAAGTACTCTCCAGTGTCTCCCAAGCACCACCTTCTCTTCATCCTCAAGCAAAATTAAGTGTTTAGTTTTGTCTTGCTTTCGGTTCTAAACTAGATAAAGATATGTATATACATATATACATGTGAAGGAAAAAACTCATATCTAGTCACTTATGTTCATATAAATGAGGATATATATAAGGTTTTTAGGGGATTTATTTGTCTTGGTTGATTGTTGTTAAGTTGTAAGAATATTTATACTTATACTCTTGTAAAAAAAGTATATATATATCACCCTGTGGGTTGAGGTTAATTCTTCCCTTAATTAAGTGTTGTGGGATCTTGAGTTATAGAGTATTAATAAACTATAAGCATGAACATCCTATGAAAATGAATTTATTTTGTTTCTTTTTCATTAAACATATATAATTTTATATTCACATACATATGTATATAGGAAAATATATTAATGTAATATACACCACCATCGGTTTAGAATAAACGTCATATTTCTAGGATAAAGATTTTACAAGGTTGAGTTAATGAAAAGCCAAAATTCACAGAGTCATTTGATACTTGATTATGAATGTTCATAAATATGTAGATATGGTATAACCATTATTTTTAGTACATGTATACACAAGGGCTAATTTGTCCACATTACAGTATAAAAATATGTCTTATTTTGTGTACATGAGATTAGAATTACTTAATTTAGAATTATATTTTTCATTGTACACTTAGTGTATAAGCATACATACTTAAATAATTAAATCTAAATCTATTTTATGATATTAAAGATAATATATAATCTTTAAATAAAGTAACAGTGTAACATGTGCATACTTAATCTATCCATACATAAGGATATATGTAAGCCAACTTGGATTCCCATTTTATTATGTTTCTTTTTAAAAGGAAATTTCTGAGTATAAATGTTTTCAGCTTGACTAATCACTGCTATTATGCATGCCCCATTGAATGAAGGTTTTACACCAGATGAAACCCTAAATCATGGTTTTCCAAATTTTTTCTTTTAATATTCTTATTTCATGAGTATAGATATTGAAAGCTTTTAGCTTCAAAAGCATGTGTTCTAGTTAGCCTTTACTCTTGATGTTAAATGATAATGTCTAAGGTTGTGTGTTGTAATTATAAGCTTTGATGTGTAATGTTTGGGTTTAATGTGAGTTTGGTACCCCATATGAAGGGTTAGGTTTCTCCTTTATTTATTATGTTAAAGTTAACCTCATCACTTAATTATGTGTCTTATTGAATAATATAATTCTAGACTTTGTCATTTTATGTGACCAAGTTAGTACTTCTTTTATGTTTTCCATCACAAGTACCTTTATCCTAAGTACCAATTAATGGATTGACCACACAATTCATTTTTTTGTGCCAAACTCACTACACATGCTTTAAAAGTGTATGATTGTAATATTAAACTTATTCTGAATTTATAGATTTAATTGTTCAAGGTGGTGTGGGACACCTTGGATAAAATGAAAGAGGAATTAAATAACCAAGTAATTTGTATACTTGGTTTGATATGTGATATGTAATTTAATAAATCAAAGTGGATTGTGCACTTATATTTAGTGGTATGAGGAATTCATTAGACCTAGTATGTTCTGGGGTGGGGACTGGTAAATGTAAGCCCTCCGGGTTGAGGTCCAGTTATAGCAGACCCTCTGGGTTGGTGTCTGGTTATAGAGGCACTACGGGTTAGAGTCCGGTTACAGAGGCTCTTTGGGTAGGGGTCTGGTTAAAATTAGCCCCTGGGTCTTGGCACGAGGCCTTGACACGGTCCGGCATATACACTTCCCTCGTTATGACTATGTAATTTAATTAACTGGGATAATATTCAACTAGTAAAATGTTGGTTAAAAGAGATTATGGATTTTTTTTTGAGGCCTTAAATCATTATACGTCTTGGCCAAGACCTTGACTATATGTTTCAGAATATCCTGTATATTTATGGCATGACACATTTTCAACACTCAGTGATTTTAGTATTCAGTGTATGAAATTGAAGTTATTATTTTATACGTAACTCTTATTATTCATTACTCTTAGATGTTAAATTTTTGCTTAGATAATCTCATGATAGACATGTTTAGAATTTCTTTAATTTAGCATGCCTCTATTTGAATGGTGTGTCCTTATAATTCTGATATCATGTTTTAATTGAGAACCTTCATGATGTGAACATGTGATATAGATTTTATTTAAGAATAATGTTTTGTAAAATGGATTAAAGAATGTTTTCAAAAGTTTTAAAGGTTATTTTAAAACCCCTTACTGAGCATTAGTATGCTCACCCTATATTTTAAATGAAAATTTTTCAGGTATCAGTCATGTCTTCAATGAAGTTTCAGAATGCAGCTGGTTTCCCAGAACGTGAACCTCACGATCCTCTGTTTCATGGGGCATTATGTGATATTGTAAATGAATATGATTTAATAATTATGGTTATGGTACATCATGTCTCATGGGCACCGGCTCCGGGTACTCGCGGGATGGGTCCTTACAGTTGGTATCATAGGATAGGTTCGGACAATTTTGGAAAACCAGGTAATAAAAATATATATATATATATAGCTATGACTGAACCTTACTAAGTGATTTTATTATAACATTCATATGGAAGATGAAAATGTTCATACCAATATACTATCACTCACTAATGAGGCCCTAGATACCATTGTGTCTTTAGCTATCCGAGATAATTTTCTTAACTATACTCATATCTGCATGATGTGCGAACACCTGTAAGATGTATCAAACTCACCTCGGGTGCTTCAACTATACCAAGGGTTAGGATTTGATTACCTTCTTATGATGATGACCCAATTCCCCTCCTATTTATGTTGGGGAAGGTACCATGAGGGACTTCTTTGTGTGTTCACAGCAAGCGAGGACTTCGGTTGTATGGCCCTCGACACTTTTCAAGAAGATGTTACTATCAGTGTCCTCCGAGCGGCCTAACCCTATCAAATCTTGAACTATGGCTCTTGGGGCCAATTGTTGGACTTCGGAATGGTACAAGATGATTCCACCTGACTTTCTTGTAGGAAAAAAGTGTATTTTGACATCTCAAAACTTCATACCCCTCATGATACACTCATGAGACGTCATAGGTGCCCCGGTGATATTAACCCTGAATGCTCATCCTGTGTTTGGTTTGAAGAGATAGGGAGTTTTTCTTCTCTGTGTGGAGTTCGTGTAGTATGTCAATAGGGGAACTCGGGCACTGATGTTTAGTAAAAAACTTATGTTTTATTGAGATATTATCTTTCTCATTACTATCTTTACTTTATCTGAACTTTCAAAGTGAATTCTCATGAATATGTTTTCATATGGTTAGATGAACAGATATCTCATCTCTACCCGATGAGATATTGGAGTATATCTTAATCAGAACTTGCGATGTGGACTATCCTTCTTTCCTCAACTTGTGAGGATCATGTCAACACATGTTTGTCTTGTCTAATAGCCCTGATATCCTTCGTTCTTGTCAAGATAATGACCATGTCTTCCACTCCATCTCCATTACCCAACTCCCCTGTTATAGGCAAAGAGGGAGATAATTCGAGGGTCTTTTTCAGTGTTTCACTCTGGCATAGAATTTTTCTGCCAGATCATGTTTCCTAGTGGATGCCCAAGATGGGAACCTCAGAGCATCCATTATGTTCCAGATCCTAAACTTTAGTCTATTTAACTGCATCGTTCCAATCAAATATCTAGAGCAAGATGTATTTCGGCAGGGCGTCAGAGAATATGTCCATTCGGACATCTCTGAACTTTGTACCACTCAAGCCTCCTTATGGAAGCCTGAGTGTAGAATGCATGATCCGGAGTTCAAAACGTACTGCTCGAGGTGTATATGGGCCAGAGAAGCAGAGGAACTGAATACCAACCTGGGTATTCCATTGACCAAGCCGAATCTTCTGTTTTGGTGATGATAATTGTCTGGGAATTTCTTTTCCAGTTTGAAATTAGAATTTCGAGGACGCAATTCTTTGTAAGGGGAATAATGTAACACCCCAATAACTTGTGTTTCATTTAATGGTAATTTCTATGTTTTATTTTTATCTTTTACCCAAACAAAACTTAGCACTTATAGAAAAATAATAATAGGATGCAATGGAATAAGAACACGAAATGGACACAAGGAGTTTTTCAAATAAGAATACAATAGTGGCTACAATAAACTGAGATTAAGAGGTAAATCAAACTAACCAAATATACTTATTAAAACCCATATTAGAATTATTGGGAGATAACTTAAAACAACGAGAACACCAAGAATATAATAAGGGTCCTTAGTATCCATCATAACGAACATAAGAATGGTTGAAGCCATCGTGGCCACACTAAGCACCAAAGGTATAACACAAACCATTTCCTTCATTCAACTTGAGTTTTAGGACACCCAAAATATTGGATTTATAGGGCACTAATGTGACTATTGCCTTAGGAACAATGGAATTCTAACAGCTATAAATATAGTTGTTGGCCTCATTGGTCAATTAAGTGAAAACTTATAACAATATTCTAGTCTATCATGTAATTAAGTAATAAATTGGAAAAAATTTATAAAACTAAACCTAACCATGATCTTTAAAAGTAAATAGAGGAATGTTTTGAATTATACATTAATAGTTTGGTAATGTAATAAGAAATTCAAAACATTATGCAATTACCTCAAGGATGTTTTAAATATTTCCTTTCAGTGACTTAAGCTATTTTTAAATATTTGTTAATTGAATTATATGTTTTTTTAAATCAAATTATGTTTAAACCACTACAGCACTAATGTAATAATTATCATGCAATTTGTAACTCTTTATGTTTAAGATAGTGTTTATAAACAGCCTTATAAAACACTTAAGAGAGAGATTTTAATTTGTAGTAATTAACCTTAAAAATTTAATAGAATCCATGTATAAAAAGAAGAATCTCTATATAGTGTAATGTTTCCCTTTAAGCCTTTTGTTGGTTATATTTTATATAAACAAATTTGCCCGCTAGGGCCATCCCTTTATTGGTCGAGCCAAGGGAGTCGGCTCACTCAAGGTGGATGAGCCTAGTCCTCAGCCCAAGCCTGGGTCAGTCTGAGATAGGGCATAGGTCGCTCAAGGAGCGCATAGGAGAAATCATGCATAGGTCACTCGGGAGTGCATGTGTGCACGTAGCGCGGGTGCAGGGATGCGTGAGGAGGGGTAGGCTGAGGCCTCCGGGGATGGAGGAGGCCCTTGTGTAAGGCCTCCTATGTGTGTGTTGTGTTATTACCAGCATTACGGGAAGACGAGACATATAAGTGAGGTGAAATCAGCTACCCGTTTCGATGTGGGAACCAAATTTTCAGGTGAAATGAGATCATAGTCGTCGAATCTCATCGCGTGATCTGATCCACTGATCTCAATCCCACGTCCGGCTTTCAGCAATCATGGCATATCACCGCGTTTATTTGATCCGTTCGATCAGGCTCGGATTAAATCCGAGCCAAACACCCCTTTTATTTTCCACAGATGCATCATGGTCCTCAATCTCTAGGACGAACTGATATTGGCCATTGAAAATCTCTCCCAGACTTCCTCTGTGGTGTTGTCTTCTTCTCGGCGGCACTGTCTTCTTCTCCACAGTGTGCCCTGAAATAGTAGCCATACAACCTATTTTATCACCATTTTCTTCACTCCTATATCCACTGGACCATCACACCCACGGTTTCCACAGAAGTCCCTTTCCCCCGGTATTTTTATAAGGCAAGTGTACTCGGATCCCTTTGCCACTTGTATTAAAAATCCATATGCAATGTAGAGGTTTGGTTATATAAAATCATCTAAAGTTTCTAAATAACCTCTCGGTTATTTGCACTTAGCCTCCAACGAATATCATCAAATTCCTCTCTAGTGTCTCCCGAGAACCACCTACTCTTCCTCCTCAATAGAAAGTAAGGGTTTAATTTTGTCTTGATTTCGGTTCTAAACTGGATAAAGATATGTATATACATATATACCTGTGAAGGAAAAATATCATATCCAATCACTTATGTTCATATAAATAAGGATATATATAAGGTTTGTAGGGGATTTATTTGTCTTGGTTTCTTATTGTTAAGTTGTAAGAATATGTATACTTATACTTCTATAAAATAATTATATATATATCATCCTGTGGGTTGAGGTTAATTCTTCCCTTAATTAATTGTTATGAGATCTTGAGTTATAGAGTATTAATAAACCATAAGCATGAACATCCCATGCAAATGAAATTATTTTGTTTCTTTTGCCTTAAACGTATATAAGGTTATATACACATATGTATGTATATATGAAAATATATAAATGTAATATACACCACCCTCAGTTTAGAATAAACATCATATGTCTGGGATAAAAATGTTCCAAGGTTGATTTAATGAAAATCCAAAATGCATGGAGTCATTTGATACTTGATTATGAATGTTCTTAAATATCTAGCTATAGTATAACCATAATTTTTAGTACATGTATACATGATGGTTAATTTTTCCACATTACGGTATAAAAATATGTCTTATTATGTGTACATGATATGAGAATTACTTAATTCAGAATTATAGTTTCCATTGACACTTAGGGTATAACCGGACATACTTACGTAATTCAATCTAAATCTATTTTATGATATTAAAGATAATATATAATCTTTAAATAAAGTAAGGGTGAAACATGTGAATACTTAATAGATCCATACATAAGGATATATGTATACTAACTTGGATTCCCATTTTATTATGTTTCTTTTTAATGTAAATTACTGAGTATAAATGTTTCCGGCTTGACTAATCACTATTATTATGCACGCCCCGTTGAATGAATGTTTTACCCCACATGAAACCATAAATCATGGTTTTCCAAATGTTTCCTTTTAATATACTTATTTCATGAGTATAGATATTGAAATCTTGTAACTTCACAAGCATGTGTTCTAATTACCCTTTACTCTTGATGTTAAATGGTAATGTTTTAGGTTGTGTGTTCAACTTATAATCTTTGATGTGTAATGTTTGGTGTTAATGTGAGTTTGGTACCCCATATGAAGGGTTAGGTTTTTCCTTTATTTATTATGTTAAATTTCACCACATCACTTAATTATGTGTGTTATTGAATAATATAAATCTAGACTTTTTCATTATATATGACCATGTTAGTACTTCTTTTATGTTTTCCGTCACAAGTACCATTATCCGAAGTACCAATTAATGGCTTAACCACACAACTCATTTGTTTTTTTTTCAAACTCACTACACATGAATTAAAATTGGATGATTGTAATATTAAACTTATTCTGAATTTATAGATTTAATTGTTCAAGTTGGTGTGGTACATCTTGGATAAAATGAAAGAGGAATTAAATAACCAAGTAAGTTGTATACTTGGTTTGATATGTGATATGTAATTTAATAAATCAAAGTGGATTGTGCACTTCAATTTAAAGGTATGTGGAATTCATTGGACCTAGTATGTTCCGGTGTGGGGACCGGTAATAGTAAGCCCTCTGGGTTGAGGTCCGGTTATAGTGTACCCTCTGGGTTGGTGTTCGGTTACAGAGGCACTCTGGGTTAGAGTCCAATTATAGAGGCACTCCGGGTTGGGGTCCGGTTACAGTTAGCCCCTAGGTCTTGGAACGAGGCCTTAAAATGGTCTGTCATATTCTTTTCCCTCATTATGACTATGTAATTTAATTAATTGGGAAAATATTCAACTATTAAAATGTTGGTTAAAAGAGCTTATGGATTTTCGGCCGAGGCCTTAAATCATTAGATGTCTTGGCCAAGACCTTGACTATATGTTTCAAAATATCCTCTATATTTATGGCATGACACACGTTCAGCACTCAGTGATTTTAGTATTCAGTGTATGAAATTGAAGTTATTATTTTATGTGTAACTCTGATTATTCATTACTCTTAGATGTTAAATTTGTGCTTACATAATCTTATGACATACATGTTTAGAATTTCTTTTATTCAGCATACCTCAATTTGAATTTTGTATCCTTATAATTCTGATATCATGTTTTAATTGAGCACCTTAATGATGTGAACATGTGATATAGATTTTATTTAAGAAGAATATTTTTTGAAATGATTTAAATAATGTTTCCAAAGTTTTAAAGGTTATTTTAAAACTCCTTATTGGGCATTAGTATGCTCACCCTATGTTTTAAATGAAAATTTTTCTGGTATCGGTCATGTCTTCAATGAAGATTCAGAATGCATCTGGTTTCCAAGAACCTAAACCTCATGATCCCCTATAGCGTTGTACATGATGTGATATTGTAAATGAATGTGATGTAAAAATTATGGTTATGGTATATCATGTCTCATTGGAACCGGCTCCGGGCACTCGGGGGCTGGGTCCTTACAAATCCTTTAAATATGGGAAATTCTTTCTCAAGAACAATGTTCACAATGAATAGATAATTTATAAATTGATCTATTTAATTGAAATATTTTCTAAGATTTAACCTTCCCACTATGATATCAGTTGATGAAACTATGGCCCCATGTATGATTCCCATATCTATATAAGAGGTTAATTAGGGGTCAGAAAAATTCATAAGAAATTTCTTCATAGATATTATCCCTATATTAAAATGGAAACATAATATTTTAAGAATTTCTAATAAATAATTTAAAACAAATAATTAAATCAAAAAATAACTATATAAATATATTTATTTCACCATACAATGTGATTTATTAATAACAAGAATCTCAATCCTAAAAAGAAACCGATGTTCAAGAATCACTAATGAAACTGATAAAAACTAAAGTTATTTTTGGTATGATTCATTAAAAAGACCTTGAATTACCACTTTTAATAAAAAAAATTCAACTAATACATAACATATCCACCATTTCCCAAGGTAGTTCTAATATTATCTATATTTTTCTTGAATTACCTTCATGACAGTATTATATTTCTAATGGTCATAATTCCCTAAACTACCTATCATAGATAATTTTATGTCAACATATTATTTTGTTATCAATTTAATGCAATAAAGTAACCTATTATACATCAAAAATAGTTCATAGGGACCAAAAATAATATTTAATCATAACCATAATAGAAATATGGAATAAATAATCTATAAATATGACATAATTGATTGAAATAAAATAATAATCCCCATGGGTTAACCACCAATTCAACACATGGTTTATAACACCTCCATTAAGCCCTATATAGGATAACCAATCCATTATATTGTGTTCCTGGCCATTGAATTGTGTCCCAATCAGAACTATCATAGAATCCTTGTGATATAATGATAAATGTAAAAAAAATTATAAAATAGTCCTCATGATCTAAACCTATTTGGGAAATAACAATGAGAGAATCAATAATATCCAAAATCATAAGGAAATTAATTATAATTGTGTAACATGATCTCTATTTTATAATAAGAGAAGTAATAAAAATATAAATGATACTCTCTAGGCTAATAGTTAGAAATCATGGTCACATCATTGCATAGGTTTACTAAGACATCACAATAATAATAACATAGTGGGAATACTCATAGGGATATTGTTCATAGTATCCTAATCATGTTATAATTGAGTGTTAACAAAACATTTCAGAATTAAAAAATTATAACCCTTACATATATAAAAATACAATTATTTAACTCAGGTCATATATTAGTCCTATGTAAACAACTAAATAAAATATTAATAATCAATATGCTCATTAGTGTTCTATTATAAGCAATCTATCTGACTAATGTCTCGACCTTTATATCCCTTATAATAATAAGAATGTAAAATATATAAATTTATATTAAATAAGATAAATAAATCCAAATTGATAAACATCATTAATACAAAGAAAATTAAAATTACATCGCAACATTTTTCATTCCTAACAAAAAAATATAAGCATATATAAAAATATAAACAATCATTTTCTATCATAAATAATTGAAATTGAAATCAAAATATGAATAATAAAAAGTATATAGCTAATTTCATCACAATTATATATTTATAATGTTTTTTATTATTAAAAATAACTCATATTAAAATTTTATAAACCCAGTGCATCATTAAAAAAATTATTTCTCCACATGTGAAATGTCCCAAAATTCTCCATTAGTTTCTCATCTCAATTTTATTCAAATCATGATTCAATAGATATTCCCATGGATATATGTGCATGTTTCTCAAATTGTACTTAAATGAAAATAAAATACCCAATAAAAACTTGAAAATTTTGATTCCATAAACCAAAAATTATGTTTGAATGATCCTCAATAATTATTTTTCATGATAATTGCACAATTGGACAATTGTAAAAAATGGAATAATAATATCCATATATTTTAAAAAATATAACTCTTTAATTTTATAAAATATTGATTTTTATTATCTTATTTTATCTATAATTCATCATAAATTTAAAATGGAATGTAATTCTTATGAGATATGAGGAATATTTCAGGATATTAGGAGTAAGAGAAATAGATGAGGGGGTTTATTAATCAATTTATATAAATAGGAAGAGACTTTGGAGGTTTTAAATATGTTATATTTCAATTTTACTAAAGTTTTATTATACAAAAAAATTCCTAATCCCATTAGAGTACATATATATTACACCACAAGGCATTAAAATAGATTTATTTTGGAATAAATTTAATTTTTTCAATTGCTCATAATGTGCGCAACACCGAGTTTAAACAAAAAAAATTAGTCATACTTTGTGTGCATAATTTGAATTAATGTTTACCACAATAATAAAATTTATAAGAAACAATAAACATAATTTTTGAAATTTTTGTAACAAAATTAGATTAGTGTGATTTTTTGTATTTTCTAAGAATTTTCATTTTTTGATGAATAGTGAAAAATACATGATTTTAATTGAAAACTTCCTTTTTTAAATAATTTATATTATTAAACTATATTTATAATTAGTTTAAAACTTAAATTAGTTCAATTTTATATCATTTAATACCATTTATTCCATTGTAATCATTTTTATATTGAATTTTTATATATGAAAATCTTTGAAAAAAATTCAACATTTTCACTTTAAAACCCAGATTTCTTATCGCGTCTTTGAGATTAATTTTATATTTAATTCAGCAAATTTTTTGAGTTAAATTTATCCAAATGGATATAATATTTTTAATTATAATAATTTATATTATATAATATGGTCAACTTAATTTTTCATCCTAATGATTAGTGAATTAAGTTGAAATTAATTATTGTGATTAACGTAAAAATGAGTTCATCGGGGGTTAAAATTAATAGACAAGTGGTAAAATGACCTAACAACTTTCCTAAAACCCATTTTATATCTATATTTAGACTATTATCACCTTAGGATCTATTTTTATGTGTTATTGGGATAATATTCCATGATAGTGACCTATATAATTAGTTAAGTAACAAAAACAACAAAAAGGGAACCATCCTTGACTTTAATATCTATAAAGATTCATGATTGAGAAAAAACATTATAGGGTTAGTTATAAATATTATTTTTTAAATATAAATGATTTTTTATGATGATAATTTATTTTATTTGATAATTAAAAAGAATAAATGATACTAAAAATATTAAAACAATTGTAAATTGAATGAATTATTGAGTTCCATTAATTTTATAGATGAGTAGATCATGTTACACTGGTGTAAACCTAATATATTTTAATTCCAATATTTTATTGATATTTTTTAATTCAAATTAAATGAGTAATGCCAAAATTGGAATTAATGTTATTTTAAAATAAATTGTATTTTATTAAATGATTTAAAATTACAAAAATTCCTATCTTCTGCAAAAAAAATATAAATATAAATAAATATAATCTATGTTCTATTAATGGGCCAATTTATCTTTAATAATTACTATATTAACCACAAAATTACAGAAAATTTTGTTAGTACAATTAAGGTTAAAATGTTGTTTTTGTAATTTATATATGTTTGTATTAAAAAAATTCTACACACACATATTATTTTATTCCAGTCTAAGTTGAATCAGGGGATGAGACTAAATGAGCTATCAACTATAGGCCTAAGTTAGGTGGTTTTGGGCCTTCCACTAAAATTCGAGGAGTTTATATATGTCGGGGTTCCACACACCCAATTTCCGGGCATCGCCTTAAATGAATCTTAATCCTTGAATTGAATGGTTAGGCATGGCCTATTAAATTACAGAGACTTTACATGAATGCTATAGGTTGTGGACCTTTATTTAGAGACACCTATTGGGTGTGTTGATAATGTAGATGGACCACCATGGTTGGCCTTGAAACATGGAGGCATGTGAGGTGTGCCTTCACCTTGACATGAGTTTTAAATGGTTGAATTGAATTTTTATTTAAATTAATGAATTAAATCATAAGTTGTTATGTAAATTGAATTTTATATCAGTTGTAAATGAAATGATTAAAGGAAAGGAATGGGTGACCAAGACCCTAGTCTCTATCCTTGAGTTTCTTGTTTAAGCTTGAGATGATCTTTTTAATGAATTTCCCAAGTGATGTGAATAGAGTTTATGCCATGTAATAGGTTTTTAATCATGGTAATATTATTGTAATTTTTTTCTCATCTGAGTATTTGTAAGCCAAGCCTTATGAGCTTGACCAATACCTTGAGTCATGTTTTGAGGTAAGGTCTAGGTTTGATGTTCTTGGTTTTGACCATGGCATGTTAAATGAAATTGGATGGATGATATTATTGCATTAATACAAATCGGGACTTTAACAGCACTAAAAAAAAGAATTTATAAAGTCCCTAGTGATAAAGGGTATAATTTTTTTCATCCCCCCCCCATTAGTAGTTCTCCTATCCCTTTATCAATGATTTAGATAATCCAAACCCCTTCCTCTAGTGATCACATTTAACAATGCAAAAAAAATGTTGATAAAGTCCCTGCTGATAAAGGGTATAACTTTTTTTATCCCCCCCCCTTTGGTGCTTCTCCCACCCCTTTATCAGTATTTTAGATAATCCCACCCCCAACATGTGCCCTTACCTTCAGCTAGTTTTGAACATGAGACCTCTATACAGTTTTAATTTACATTTTATGATATATCTATATATTTAATTGTATTTAATTGTATTTTTTTATCCATATATTTATATATTTATATATTTATATTTATATATATATAGTTATATATTTTTCAAAAATATTAAATATTTACTTACATATATTTTATAAAATGGATATTAAATCTAAAAAACCTTAAAAATCCTAAAAATGTTATGAAACTTTGAGAACCCTAAAACCCCTAAAAACCATAAAATGACCATAACTTATAATACGAGTGTAACACCCCGAGATTTTATGAAAAATATTATTTTAATTTCATTAATGTCTTGTGTTGTATTCTACACCAAGATTACCTTGCGCTATACGCAACACCGTATTAGCTTGCAGTATACGCAACACTATTCATGGATCGTGTTACACACAATTTTGATAATAGTTATTCTACACAACATTGAGTATATATATATATATATATTCAATGTATAAATGAAATATGGTTGTATTCTGTTATACGAAACAACGAAGGATTCTTTCACAACACGCAACCCTGACTTGGCATGCATTACACGCAATCGCAACCTTCCTCGATAGCGTGTGTTGTACGCAATACTGGGTTTTAATAAACAATGATATATTATTATAATATTGTCATGAACGAGCCGTTATGAATACTATTAACTAAATTTTGAATTTTATAACATTATTATTCATCTTACACATTTTCTAGAACATGGTATAAGAACAAAATAAATTTTTCAGGTAAAATAAGTATTTTTCAAAAAATGCAGTTTTGTCGCCTTTTGATGGAGCACCCACTTTAAATATTGTTTTTGACATGTTTATAAGTTCAATTTGACAAAATAAAATTCTTCTTTTGAATCAGGATATAAAAATTTACATTAGATAAAGTTTTGATATTTTTCCGATAACTTTCATATTTTAATGAATAGTAAAAACACGCTATATTTTAATTAAAAACAACTTTTTTCATCGTAATATCTTATGTGGTTAAATTATAATATTGAATGGTTTTAAAGTATAAATAGAATATATTTTTACCATTTAATATAATGTATGTCATTAGCATTTATTTTACCTTGAATTCGTAGGTTAAATCAATTCAATCTTTTGCAATGTTTTAAAGAAAACCCTGTTTGTATTCGACAACGGGATTAATTTTAATTTAATTTCTTCAACTTATGTGTATTGAATTTTAAAAATTGGATTCCATATTTGGAATCAGTGGGTCCAAATTATGTTAATAGGCTACTTTTTATTTTTGGGAATTATGAATAGTAACTACGGTAAATTTTATTTACCATAGTTAAAGGTAAATCGGGTAATTAAGGGTAAATATAATATTATAAAATTACCCTAACACATGCCAAAATTCTATTTCATGGATAAAAGTAAACCAATATCAACTAAGGGTCGGATTAGATTCATTTTATGGACTTTTGACCATGAAAATAATTTAATTATTATTAAAACCAAAGAAAGTGACAACATGTCACTTTCTTAAATCTTATAAGTATAATAATTTTAACTTAGTGATAAACATCATAAAACTTCTAAAATGAATAGTATACAGAAATATAACAAAATTATCTACATCATGAGAATTTATTTAGAAATTTTTGGGATTAAATAGTTATCATTAATTGTGACACAATAGTGATGCGGAAATTATTTATCTAGTGAAAAATCAAGAATATAGTTTTTATTAAACTAATAGTGACCCTAAAAGGCACAAAAACCTGACCAAAACTTATTTTTCATGTAAATGGAAACTAAAATCATCCTATGGTTGAATATTTGACCATTTGGAGTCTTATACAAGCAAATATGACACTTATATTATTTTATTTTAAATGATGCCAAAGTTGTCACCTTCATAATTTAATAAATATAACAATTTACATATTGTGATTTTAAGAAGATAAATTAGAGTAAAAGTATTATTGTGAAAGTTAATATATTTATCTTCATCATAGTATTTTATTTTAAATTGTTATGAAACAAATAAGTATATTAAATAATTATACAAAAATGATGTAGTAATTATTTTATTAAGAGATAAACCAAATAAATGGTTTTAAAAATTATAAAATAAATATTATATGAACTATTTAATGTGATCCACTGATTTTATAGATACATATGACCTTTTATTAATATATTAAATCTTTTATTTTGAACATAACTTCTGTATATATTTTATTTAAATTCAAATAAATGAATAGTGTCAAAATTGACACTATTGTTATTTTATAAAAATAACATATTATAGAATTGTTTAAAAATCACAAAAATATTTAAAAATTACAAATTTAAATTTATATGGTCTATAATGATATAAAGTAAACAATTATGTAAAATTCGCAACAAATAAGTAATTATTTGTTATAATTTAAAATTTATAATTTTATAACCACAAATAAACTTAAATAGATTAAATAAGGATAAATCAAAATGATAAGGTCTAAAATAAGATCCAAACATGTCTAAATTTGATTGGTTGATGAGATTAAATCCCTATCTCATCTAATCTTCGAATATGAGTCATTTTTGGAGGTTTTTAAGTGGGGTTAGATTTATAATAAATTAATATTTTTAAGAATTCCAAAGGTGCCCCTCTCCTCCCTTATAAAAGGGCACCTCCTCCCTATCTTCCTCGCACAAATTTGAGCCTTCAAGCTCGTCCAAACCCTGCCAAATTCTCTTCTCCACTTCCCTAGAAACATCCTAGAGGTTCTGGTCTTCCTCAAAGTCCAATTTTAGTGCCCTAAGAGGAGCTCTCAAGGAGGCGCTTCAAAGAAGAGGTAATTATCGTTACCAATTCTTTCATCTTTATTTCTTCTTCCACTTCTTCTTCTTAGGTCTTTCATTATGAAGTAGTAACATCAGTATCACTCATATACTGATATGTTATTATAAGTATGAAACAACCCTATTTCACCATCTATACATCCTACGGAAAAAGAAATCCCCGCACGTGTGTACGTACGGAATACCGTCTCCACGTCGTGGTGTAATCTATTTTCCACCACCACCTTACATGGATGGGTATAATGGTGTAAAGAATAACTATACATAGTTATTATAACATCATAATGATTCTGATATATTTTATAATCCACTCCAATTCAATTCAATATTTATGGAAATGATATCATCGCACGTGCGTACGTACGGACTACCGTCTCCACGACATGATGAGATTCATTCTCCATGTTAACCATTTAAGAATGATTATAAAGTATATATAAGAAATAATAATGAAATATATGACATTATAAATCTACTGGATTTATGTATATATATATATATATGTCATCTACTTACTTCCATTCAAGACAATAAGGAAAGGAAAACAGCGTTCATGCGTACGTATGGACTACCGTCTCCATGAACGTTGTTTTTCATTTCATTTATCTATCTATTATATATATATATATATATACTGAATATATATGATATATAAATCATATTTTATATTCTGTAAGTAAGTAAATCATGATATAAGTAATAATAATGTCAAGAACAACAAGTCAAAACACCTACAATAAATGAAACGATTTTACCCAAAACGCTTCTTTAACATGGAATTTACAAAAGAACGGGTAATATAAAGTCATAAGTGAACCATATATGATATCATAACAATTAATATGATTCTGTAATAAGTCAATGACATTATTTAAATCATTATACAGGAGGTTCGGACACATACGAAGCAAATCGGACCTAAGGTAAGGGAAATTATCACAATCTCATTTTTATTCGAGATTGTTTATACTTTGGAATTTACTGGGGTGTATTTTATCATCCACATCCATGTTTCCTAAATATGTAATATTATTTCCATCCAACTACAATTTTTTAAATCCAATTTTACCCTTCGGTGAGTTTTTAGTAAAAAATATGAAAGGAATCTTTTGACGTTTTTCGTATGAGGTGCTTTTTGACTTTTCCGACAAAAGTACGAAGAATGTTTTTTTTAACTTATACGGCATGAATGGATTTTTAAAACATTATTTACATGAATCTTCCTTTAAAAGTTTTCAAGATTATTTTTAATCAACTTCTTTTAGTTTATAATTGTATGACATATTAAGAAAGGAAAAGTGTTTTTGAATAAGAAAGGATATTTTCCTCAAGAATTCATTTCAAGTGTTTTATCAAAATTATTTTCCATCTAAGATAATATAGGGTTCTGTTTTTATCCCTATTATTATATTGATTTGATTATGTTGTGATGGAATTATTTTTATGAATTCCTTTAACTTATATGAATTGTTTTATGATGTCATGTTGTTTAAGAATCCCATTTTTATTACATGGGTTATGAAATGATGTATGGTTTATGATTTTGTGGCACACATAAGAATGGTATCATTATGAGATGGGTGGGACCTATATCTCCCTCCAATGCATTGGGTAAAGATTTTATATCTCATGAGATAGACATGGCTGGAATGGTAGGTTATATCGGTTCAGTGAAACAGGACTGAAACGAGGGTTACTCGATTCAGAAAGGGACTTTGTCCACTAAGATAGTCTTGGCAATGAGTCTTGACTAACAAGAAACGATTCTATATGATTATGTGTGTATGCCACAAAGTTTCGTGTTTAAGATTATGATTATTGTGATTACATTTCACTGCCATGATTTATCCCATGTTATGAAATTATGATCTCTTTTGCAGGTTAAGATTTCCAAAAGTTATGTGCTTGTGTATACGATGAGATTTATATTTCTTTTGTTTACCCTTACTGAGCATTTGAGCTCACCCTTTTATGTTTTATTTTCCCCAGGATATAAAGAAATGTTTTAGGTAAAAAAAAGGGAAGATCTTTATGGGAGATATTGGAGATCTTTCACCATGATTAGAAGATTACGTTCTGAGTTTCCAAAGACACTAAACTATTATGATCCTTGTGTGTGTGTTTTTGTAATGTACTAAGTATTCCGCAGATGTAATGTAATGTCCATGTACGTCAAGCTTCGGGTCTCTACATTTGGTATCAGAGGAAAAGTTTAGTCAACCTTTGGAAACTAGGATGCGAAAAAGTTAGTGAGATCCCAAGAGATATTTCTAAGGCATGTCTAGGGATGTCCCTAAGGATAAGTATACGTATAGGATATAGTCCTAGAACTATGGTAACGATCTTAGAATTTAACCTAAGATGTTAGATATTGAGGGTGCTCCCCCTTTACTATGTTTTTTTCCCTAGCATGATTTTTTTTCCTCTCACACTATTCTTTTTGGGTTTTAGAAAATAGCTGGAAACAAGATGATTCACGATAATGGAGGATATGATGGACAATGGAATGAAATTCTTCATGAGAAACCAAATGAAATGTGATTTGGAGGTCCGAACATCATTATTATGCCGAATCAGCAATCTCATAATATGATCAATAAAGTTAAATTTGGTAAGATTCCTGACTCGGCTAATAAGAGAAAGATGGAGTTTCATGATGATCATAGAGGAAAGAAAGTTCAATTTCCCCTATGTAAATAATGTGGGAAGAGGCATCAAAGAGAATGTTTCAAAGGAACTGGAAGATGCTTTGGGTGTGGAAAAGAAGGACACAAAGCCAGTAAGTGCAAAGGAAAAGGTTCAGTTAACACCAGGGATGAGGATAATGGTATTGCTACGACGTCAACAATGGTTAAATGTTTTAAATGTGGAATGTATGAGCATTATGCAAACCAATTCCCTAAGGGAAGGTCTCATGAAGAGAATCAGTATGGTCGTATGGGTAGTATTTATGTTGATGATGATGAAGAGACTACAAATGATATGTGAGATGAAAGAATTGTTGAAGCTCGGTCAATGGTTTAAGAAGGTAGTGGAATGATTACATGTTTATCAAGTGTAATGTTGTATAAAGAATCTCATGGTACTATGGAATAAAGAGACATCTAAGGATTGTTACATTGTTGTTTTTCCTTGAGTTTTGAAAGTGTGTGATTAATGCTACCAGTATCCATGAAAGGTTATTCAGATATTTTTGGAATGAAGATGATATGCGCATAATGAAGGGATAAAGAGAAAATTAAATGTTTGATAGTATTAATGAGCTCATGACTGATATAAGGAGAATGTTATGTAATGGATTGAGTATATAGAATTTTGGGATTTTGGTATGTGGAAAGTGTTAACTTTTGACAGCCTTCATGTTTTCACTAAGGTTTAATGGGTATTCATTTTTCAAGAGAATACATGATTAAGGTATTCACATGATTGGAATGTGACCAACAAGATATATGGGGGATAAATGATGGAATTCACATGCTTGGTTGACGACATTTCAAGTTATCGTTTTCATTATACTAAGAGCTTGGACCGAAGTATTTTAGATAAGCCTAAATATTGGAATGGATTATGTTAACCATAAGTTAGTATTTTTTAAGGATAGAACTTTTTTTGATATTATTTATGCGATGTTATAGTAATGTAGTTTTAGAAAAAGGACAACATGTAGGATGGGCGACAGCTCATCGCGTCGGACAAGGCCGTGGGAATCGAACCCACAACCGAAGTGCAACTGGACTTTATCGCCTACCACTGGCCTACAGGAAGTCCCTATTTACTAGAAACTAGTTTTATTTTATTAAGCGGTATTATATATGAAGTATAAGTTCATTTTAGGAACCATATATGATTAATCTCACTATAGAATGACTTATGTATTTTTAATAACTTTTGCTAACCTTTTGTTTGAGACAGATGGAATGACCCGTCATTCTATCACATGATCTGCTAACACTTCACGAATAACCAATTCAACTTCATTTACTTAAGAGATGAAGTGGAAATTATTCAAGGCACGAACAACAGTGAGATTGTACCAAAATAAAGTAAGTATCTATTCTAATTCAAATTCTTCAACTTTAGGGAAACGATCTTGAAAACCAAAAATGTGGTCCCAATGCTCTTATATCTGATTAATCAGATGGTACCTTAGATCGTCACAAATTTATGTATTTGTGATTGTTGGCTTTTCCATAGCCATGTTCTCTACCACTCTCCATCAGAACATGACGGTTAGATTTCTCTTCCATGTTCATATTTTCACCTATGTTCTCCTATGTGGATACCCAGTGATTAATTAACTTGGGTAACCATTACATTTTATACTTTAGTTTTTAAATATATGTTTTGGTATTCTTTTTTACGATGTGGGTTTCTATCAAAGAAACTTTCAAATAGTAAACCATTTATAACCCCGGCGAATTTCGAGGGAGAAATTCATTTTAAGGGGGGTAGAATGTAACACCCCGAGATTTTATGAAAAATATTATTTTAATTTCATTAATGTCTTGTGTTGTATTCTACACCAAGATTACCTTGGACTATACGCAACACCGTATTAGCTTGCAGTATACGCAACACTATTCTTGGATCGTGTTACACACAATTTTGATAATAGTTATTCTACACAACATTGAGTATATATATATATATATATATATATATTCAATGTATAAATGAAATATGGTTGTATTCTGTTATACGAAACAACAAAGGATTCGTTCACAACACGCAACCCTGACTTGGCTTGCATTACACGCAATCGCAACCTTCCTCGATAGCGTGTGTTGTACGCAATACTGGGTTTTAATAAACAATGATATATTATTATAATATTGTAATGAACTAGACGTTATGAATAGTATTAACTAAATTTTGAATTTTATAACATTATTATTCATCTTACACATTTTCTAGAACATGGTATAAGAACAAAATAAATTTTTCAGGTAAAATATGTATTTTTCAAAAAATGCAGTTTTGCCGCCTTTTGATGGCGCACCCACTTTAAATCTTGATTTTGACATGTTTATAAGTTCAATTTGACAAAATAAAATTCTTATTTTGAATCGAGATATAAAAATTTACATTAGATAAAGTTTTGATATTTTTCCGATAACTTTCATATTTTAATGAATAGTAAAAACACGCTATATTTTAATTAAAAACAACTTTTTTCATCGTAATATCTTATGTGGTTAAATTATAATATTGAATGGTTTTAAAGTATAAATAGAATATATTTTTACCATTTAATATAATGTATGTCATTAGCATTGATTTTACCTTGAATTCGTAGGTTAAATCAATTCAATCTTTTCCAATGTTTTAAAGAAAAACCTATTTTTATTCGACAACGGGATTAATTTTAATTTAATTTCTGCAACTTATGTGTATAGAATTTTAAAAATTGGATTCAATATTTGGAATCAGTGGGTCCAAATTATGTTAATAGGCTACTTTTTATTTTTGGGAATTATGAATAGTAACTACGGTAAATTTTATTTACCATAGTTAAAGGTAAATCGGGTAATTAATGGTAAATATAATATTATAAAATTACCCTAACACATGCCAAAATTCTATTTTCTGGCTAAACGTAAACCCATATCAACTAAGGGTCGGATTAGATTCATTTTATGGACTTTTGACCATGAAAATAATTTAATTATTATTAAAACCAAAGAAAGTGACAACATGTCACTTTCTTAAATATTATAAGTATAATAATTTTAACTTAGTGATAAACATCATAAAACTTCGAACATGAATAGTATCCAGAAAGCTAAAAAAATTATCTACATCATGAGAATTTATTTAGAATTTTTTGGGATTAAATAGTTATCATTAATTGTGACACAATAGTGATGCAGAAATTATTTATCTATTGAAAAATCAAGAATATAGTTTTTATTAAACTAATAGTGACCCTAAAAGGCACAAAACCCTGACCAAAACTTATTGGTCATGTAAATGGAAACTAAAATCATCCAATGGTCTAATATTTGACCATTTGGAGTCTTATAAAAGCAAATATGACACTTATATTATTTTATGTTAAATGATTCCAAAGTTGTCACCTTCATAATTTAATAAATATAACAATTTAAATATTGTGCTTTTAAGAAGCTAAATTCGAGTAAAAGTATTATTGTGAAAGTTAATATATTTATCTTCATCATAGAATTTTATTTTAAATTTTTATGCAACAAATAAGTATATTAAATAATTATACAAAAATGATGTAGTAATTATTTTATTAAGAGATAAACCAAATAACTTGTTTTAAAAATTATAAAATAAATATTATATAAACTATTTAATGTGATCCACTTATTTTATAGATACATATGACCTTTTATTAATATATTAAATATTTTATTTTGAACATATCTTCTGTATATATTTTATTTAAATTCAAATAAATGAATAGTGTCAAAATTGACACTATTGTTATTTTATAAAAATAACATATTATAAAATTGTTTAAAAATCACAAAAATATTTAAAAATTATAAATTTAAATTTATATGGTCTATAATGTTATAAAGTAAACAATTATGGAAAATTCACAACAAATAAGTAATTATTTGTTATAATTTAAAATTTATAATTTTATTACCACAAATAAACTTAAATAGATTAAATAAGGATAAATCAAAATGATAAGGTCTAAAATAAGATCCAAACATGTCTAAATTTGATTTTTTAATGATATTAAAACCCTATCTCATCTAATATTCGAATATGAGTCATTTTTGGAGGTTTTTAAGTGGGGTTAGATTTATTATAAATTAATATTTTTAAGAATTCCAAAGGTTCCCCTCTCCTCCCTTATAAAAGGGCACCTCCTCCCTCTCTTCCTCACACAACATTGAGCCTTCAAGCTCGGCCAAACCCTGCAAAATTCTCTTCTCCACTTCCCTAGAAACATCCTAGAGGTTCTGGTCTTCCTCAAAGACCAATTTTAGTTCCCTAAGAGGAGGTCTCAAAGAGGCGCTTCAAAGAAGAGGTAATTACCGTTACCAATTCTTTCATCTTTATTTCTTCTTCCACTTCTTCTTATTAGGTTGTTTCATTATGAAGTAATAACATCAGTATCACTCATATACTGATATGTTATTATAAGTATGAAACAACCCTATTTCACCATCTATCCACCCTACAGAAAAAGAAATCACCGCGCGTGCGTACGTACGGAATACCGTCTCCACGCCGTGGTGTAATCTATTTTCCACCACCACCTTACATGGATGGGTATAATGGTGTAAAGAATAACTATAAATAGTTATTATAACATCATAATGATTCTGATATATTTTATAATCCAATCCAATTAAATTCAATATTTATGGAAATGATATCATCGCTCGTGCGTACATACGGACTACCGTCTCCACGACGCGATAAGATTCATTCTCCATGTTAACCATTTAAGAATGATTATAAAGTATATATAAGAAATAATAATGAAATATATGACATTATAAATCTACTGGATTTATGTATATATATATATATATATATGTCATCTACTTACTTCCATTCAAGACAATAAGGAAAGGAAAACAGCGTTCATGCGTACGTACGGACTACCGTCTCCATGAACGGTGTTTTTCATTTCATTTATCTATCTATTATATATATATATATACTGAATATATATTATATATAAATTATATTTTATATTCTGGAAGTAATTAAATCATGATATAAGTAATAATAATGTCAAGAACAACAAGTCAAAGCACCTACGATAAATGAAACGATTTTACCCAAAACGCTTCTTTAACATGGAATTTACAAAAGAACGGGTAATATAAAGTCATAAGTGAACCATATATGATATCATAACAATGAATATGATTCTGTAATAAGTCAATGACATTATTTAAATCATTATACAGGAGGTTCGGACACATACGAAGCAAATCGGACCTAAGGTAAGGGAAATTATCAAAATCTCATTTTTATCCGAGATTGTTTATACTTTGGCATTTACTGGGGTGTATTTTATCATCCACATCCATGTTTCCTCAATATGTAATATTATTTCCATCCAACTACAATTTTTTAAATCCAATTTTACCCTTCGGTGAGTTTTTAGTAAAAAATATGAAAGGAATCTTTTGACGTTTTTCGTACGAGGTGCTTTTTGACTTTTCCGACAAAAGTACGAAGAATGTTTTTTTAACTTATACGGCATGAATGGATTTTTAAAACATTATTTCCAAGAATATTACTTTAAAAGTTTTCAAGATTATTTTTAATCAACTTCTTTTAGTTTATAATTGTATGACATATTAAGAAAGGAAAAGTGTTTTTGAAGAAGAAAGGATATTTTCCTCAAGAATTCATTTCAAGTGTTTTATCAAAATTATTTTCCATCTAAGATAATATAGGGTTCTGTTTTTATCCCTATTATTACATTGATTTGACTATGTTGTGATGGAATTATTTTTATGAATTCCTTTATCTTATATGAATTGTTTTATGATGTCATGTTGTTTAAGAATCCCATTTTTATTACATGGGTTATGAAATGATGTATGGTTTATGATTTTGTGGCACGCATAAGAATGGTATCATTATGAGATGGGTGGGACCTATATCTCCTTCTAATGCATTGGGTAAAGATTTTATATCTCATGAGATAGACATGGCTGGAATGGTAGGTTATACTGGTTCAGTGAAACAGGACTGAAACGAGGGTTACTCGATTCAGAAAGGGACTTTGTCCACTAAGATAGTCTTGGCAATGAGTCTTGACTAACAAGAAATGATTATCTATGATTATGTGTGTATGACACAAAGTTTCATGTTTTAATATTATGATTATTGTGATTACATTTCACTGCCATGATTTATCCCATGTTATGAAATTATGATCTCTTTTGCAGGTTAAGATTTCCAAAAGTTATGTGCTTGTGTATACGATGAGATTTATATTTCTTTTGTTTACCCTTACTGAGCATTTGAGCTCACCCTTTTTTGTTTTATTTTCCCCAGGATATAAAGAAAGGTTTTAGTTAAAAAAAGGGAAGATATTTATGGGAGATATTGGAGATCTTTCACCATGATTAGAAGATTACGTTCCGAGTTTCCAAAGACACTAAACTATTACGATCCTTGTGTGTGTGTTTTTGTAATGTACTAAGTATTCCGCAAATGTAATGTAATGTCCATGTACGTCAGGCTTCGGGTCTCTACAACGAGAATATATTTTAGCTTTAAATCTAGTGAAATTTAATCTCATGAAACTATATTTGATATTATATGTGTTAAAGTCCATACAGATACCTAGATCTAAAGTTATTGTCATTTGAATTTTAAGAAATTGGGGTCGGTGATAAAAAACTCAATTATAGAGGTTTTATGGACCTTTATAGAGATAAAAAACTAGAAAAATATCATAGACCTTAGTTTGGGAACCTTTATAAAATATATATCATCATAGGCTTAAATTTGATATGTGGTATAGCCCAAACAGATACCTGGATCAAAAGTTATGGTCCTTTGAAGTTCGAGTTCAATTTCTAACTTATTTGAAACTGTAATATATTTCATTCCTTTGATTATCACATGATTTAAATATCATGTGGTTTTATATCATTTCATAATCATCGATTTTATTGGTTTTTGAGATTAAATGGACTCCCAGATCGAATTTAATGATCTTTTCAGGGTTTTTAGGGGTTTTAGGGGTTTTAAGGGTTTATCACATTCGACGGCCTTTCAAACGACCATAACTTCTGAACCAGGTTTCTGTTTTGACCCTAACGCATATAAAATCAAATCTTGTGATTAGATATATTCCTCACTAGTCCACATGAACCCTCTATCACCTATATTTTGTCCAAAAACTTCCCATAAGTCCTCTAAACGGGAATAACTTCTACTGCGGGTGCCCGTTATTGAAATATATTTTTTTAAAATATACCCTTTATAAGATCATTTTTAAAATTATTGATAAATTACCATTTTATTAGTGCATTTTGACTAGTGATGATAAATTCAGTGACTTTATCAACACTTTTTTATGAGAACTGATAAAGGGACCCCTTTAATAGTGCTTTTTAGCGTTGTTCTAGACTCCCTTTAACAGTGCTTTTCAAGTGTTAGGAAAGGGAGTTTTTAACAGTTCTTTTAGCGAGCACTGTTAGAACCCTAGCACTATATAATACTAGTTTTTTAGTAGTTTTTATTAATTATTAGTAGTACTTGGGAGATACATGGATTCAAATAAGGAATTTCATGGATGGCCTCATTTGGTGTTGACTTCGCTTATGCCCGAGTGATACTTGGACTCCCTTGTGGACTGCCAATAATGAAATATGAGGATTTAATATTATATGCAGAGTGATATATGGATTAATATGGTAATTTCATGTATATAATCAAAGGTAATATGATCATTATTCCATGGGTGATACTTGGGCTCCCATAGTGGATGGCCAAGGACAGACTTGAATGGAAGGGATGTTATACCACACCTAGAGTGATATTTGGGTTCTTAAGAACCACCATGGATTGGTTTGTTGGGTATTGGTTTATATTATACCTAGATTAATACTTGTATTGAAACTTAGTAATGATAAGTGTGTGCTTAGGTTCAAAATTGATTAAAGAATGAAATGAGTTATATAGTGCATCTTCTAATCCAAAGAATAAGCATGGATTCAGTCTTTCTTTATACTTTATGTATAGCATGTTTAGGCATCCTTGATCATGTTATCATGGGGGGAACTAGGACATATACCAGGTATCAAGAATTAATATTTAATTTATTTCTAATTAGTCAATGATCTTGATTATAATTGACACATTCCTAACTATTAAATTAAATACTTCTTGCTTAAATGGAATTGATTAAATTAATTGGTTATAAAATATGAATCAAGAACTGTACGATGTTTAATTTTTTAGTACTTACTTTACTTTTTGTATTTTTCCTGCTTACTATTGTTATATATATATTCACTCACTAGATGGTATAGACCTTGGGTGGTTGCCTACTGGGATTATGTCTCACACCGTGTTTCGTCCTCCTTGGGTACCTGAACAGATTATATGATTGCAGGTGTTTATAAGGGTAAGCACCCTGCTACAAGTTTTTTATTGCTTTATGAGAGAAAAGGATCATGGGACCGATCTGAGGCTCACGATGCTAGTGGAAATATTTTGGCCCTTTGTACTTTTGTTCCATGTGATTTTATACCTTCTATGTATACATGATTTAACTTCTTTATTAGAGAAATATGACATGTATCATCATTTTGTATATGAGATTACTTCTGTAATTGCTTATATATTTGTCTTCTATTGGTTACATTTTTTCGGTTATCATATTACTTCTGTTAATTATATGTTATTAATATTTCATTATGTTAAAATTTGGTAATGAGGGAATATTCTCTCCATAAACACACCTTGGCCCTCATTGCTAGTCAGTAGCCTCTAGCCTTTGTAGAGATAAACTTGATGCCATGTGTCCAACCAGTCTCGGGGCATTTTTGAGTGGTGTTCAGGTTTGGGATGTTGCAAAGTGGTATTAGAGGATTTCTTTTTTTGGTTTGTTTTATTATTTGGTGATAATAGAAAGGGATAGGAATTTAAATAAGTTTGGTAATGATTTTTTCCAAGTATTAGCTACCCTACGTATAGGAAATGTCCAAATTTCCTCGAATTGAATTTCTATTTTTTGGATTTTGAATATTATAGTTGATTTGATTCCATCGTTGGGTGATGAAATTGATTTATTTTTTTATTATTGATATGATTATGGGTTCTATAGTGGTGAAACCCAATGAGATGAGGTTATTTCATCTCATGCATCATATAGGCACTTGTTAGAAATCACAATCCCTGCATTATTCAATGCCATTTAGGATAAATTACTTGTTTTATACTATTTTGATAGGTTTACTGATAGTTATACCTTATATTTTGATATGTATTATAGAATGTGTTATGGTGTGAATTAAGTGGATGTAATACTTTGGTTCCTAAGGTGTATAGTTCCTTATGGATTAGAATTTGGTGAACCATTTGATTTAACCTATTTAAAGTGAATGTGAATTAAAATTAGAATGAATTCAAATGAAAATGAATATGTGTGCTCAAATAAAAAATGTGAATTTAAATGAACTTGGAAACTGAAATTGGTTAATGTAGATAACTTGAACCATATATGACCTTATTAATGAGTATTAGGTAGTATCTCTTGCTTGTATATGATTTGAATGTCACCCATACCTAACTCATGGAGCAGGTGGATGGGTGTGTTCTTATATAGGATGGTGTGCACCTATCCTATTTTTTGTATCTATTCTTTTGAAATGTGAACATTGATAATGTTCTTGAACTAAGGAAAGTTCTTGGAATTTTTAAAGGAGTGAATCTATGACATCATCCAGGCATACTTCAAGAGGGTGGCGATGACCATACTCTGAAGGTGGTAGGCCATTGGCTACTGGTTGATCCTCCAATGGTGATAGTTATGGAACCAGTAGTTGTATTGGACACAAGTGTTGAGGCACGGTTTTGGGAGGGGTTGTTGTGATTCATGAATATTGTTCATAGAGCACCAAGACCTTCCCCAACTATAAAAGAGTTTATTTTTTACTTCCAAAAGTAGAATTCACCTTCATTTTTAGGGGATGGAGAACCACATGCTATAGAGTCATGGATAAAGTCAATTCTATCTATCATATCCCATCTAGAGATGCCTTCCAAGAGTAGGGTAAAGAAATATATGTATATACTATGTGATTCCACCAAGATATGGTGGGATGTTATTACTCAAACAGATCATCATTGGTATATGGAATAGATGAATTTTTATATGGCCTTCTATGGATACTTTTATCCCAATACATTGAGGGTTGATAGAGACTGAGAGTTTTTACACCTGGAGCAGGGCGCATTATTAGTTATGGATTATGTGGCACATTTTACTGAGATCCAGTGTTTCACGCCTATTTTCATAGATGATGAGTTATCTAAATCCAAGAGTTTCAAGGCTGGTCTCAGGTACAACATCTGACCAAAAGTCAATGTCTTTTGGATGACTACCATTTCTGGAATAGTGAATCAAGTGCATATCATAGAGCATAAACTAAGAGAGGATGAAGGTGAGATATAGGGAGGTTCGGTTTCTCAATCAGATACGACATCAAATGTTAGTAGGAAGCATCATATAAAGTTTCCAAGTGGTGATATTATTAGTAAAACCACATACTCAGGTAGTCATCTGAGGTGGTACCAGTGTGGTAGGTCCGGACATATAAGGCCACAATGTCTGAGGGACCCAGTCAAGTACCGATCATGTGGAATGAGGGGCCATCTTTAATGCTTATATAGAATGTTCCCACCAGAATAAAGTGATATAGTGTATGCACCGACTCCACATTTAGAAGTGGGGTTTATAGATTCTCATCATGAAGGGAGATGGAGTACAACTGACTAATAAGGCCTAGGTTATGGTTGTGGGCGTGTTCATGGTAGTAAAACCCAAGTTTTATAGAGATAGTAGGGTGGATATGATCATGGTAGCCAAATAGAATCACAGTTTCATGGTACATACCAAGAATGTGTATTAAAACATACCCTTGGGGAGTGGGATTCCAAAATTTCTACTAGATTCTTCAATTTTTTATAAAGTAGCTTTACATAGTTTTATATCGACGTTTGTTGTGGAGAGACTTGGGCTCAGTTTTTATAATTTTGAAGGTTCTATGACACTTGACACTCTATTGTGGATTATGTTGGAGTATGTACATTAGTGTAGGGAGTTTTCCCTTGAAAGGGGTGGGTGTCACTTCACATGGTACATATTTTTCCTTGAGATGATAGAATTTTATATCATTCTCAGGGTGGACTGGTTGGTTCCCTTTCATGATTTCATTGATTTATATCACTACAGGGTGACATTTACATCACCATAGGAAATAGAGTTTATTCACATGGGTGAATGGGATGTTCTGGAGGGTCGAGATGGACCTGAGCATCGTGGGCTAAGCGGCATGACAGCCCAGATTATGAGTTTATATCTGGATGATTAGGTAACATGTCAGACATATTTCCCTCTGTTAGTTGATTATTTCAAGGATATTTTCTAGGAAAAATTTTCAGTATAACATACAATGAGATAGGTAGAGTTATCTATCAATATAGTTCAAATAACTATACTGATATCCATTCCTCATTATAGGATGGTTACTATTTACATGTAAGAGCTCAATATGCAGCTAGAGGATTTAGAGGCAAAGGGTTCCATATGACCCAGGACTTCTTTGAGGGGTTTACTGGACCTTTTGTGAAAAAGGCATATGTTACCCTCAAGATATGTTTGGATTACCATAAGCATATGAAATTTAAGAATCAATATCCACTACCATGGATATATGGTCTCTTATAATAGCTCTGAGGGGCTTGGGTCTTCTCAAAGATTGATTTGAGATTCGATTATCATCAGTTGTGTGTTATACCATCGGATATACCTCAGACAACTTTTCATAGAAGGTATGGTCTCTATGAGTATTTGGTTGTGTCATTCAATCTCATGAACATGCCAGAAAACTTAATGGAACTAATGTATTGAGTGTTCCATCCTTATCTGGATTTGTTTGTGATGGTTTTTGTGGATGATTTCTTGGTGTATTCTCAAAACCAACATGTCCATGCCAAACATCTTGAGATAATTTTGAACATACTGAGATAGAATCAATTATATGATAAGCTAACAAATTACCACTTCTGGATGGATTAGATTCACTTCCTAGGTTACATTATCTCAAATACAAGAGTATCAGTCAACCAATAGAAGGTGAGAGCTGTTGTTTCCTAGGAGAATACCAAGAATATCTTTAAGGTGAGAAGTTTCTTGGGGCTAGCTGGTTACTAAAGGTGTTTCATAAAGGACTTATCAATGATTAGAATCTCCACTTATGTGATTTATTAATAAGTTTGTGTGGTTTTTATAGTAATATTCCTATGATACGGCCTTTCAGGAGCTGAAATAAAGACTGACTTCTGTGCTGATGTGGATTTTTCTATAGCTAGGCAAGAGTTACATTGTGTACTACAAATCATATGATATCGGGATTAGAGAATTTCTTATGTAGGATGGTTGAGTAAGGGTGTATGGGTATCAGCATTTGAGGAAACATGAAACTAATTACTCAATGAAAGATATTGAGTTAGTTACAGTTGTTCAAACATTTCATTGTTGGATACATTACTTACTTGGAGAGAATTTTGTAGTGTACACAGACCACAAATTTTACAAGTATATATTTAAAAAATGTGATATGGATATGAGATATATAAGGTTGGTTGAGTACCCATAGTATTTTTATTTAGATCTTTCCAACATGCTTGGTAAAGGAAATGTAGTGGTCGATACACTGATCATGAGGACTGCGATATAGGAAGTTTATCAGGCAAGTAAATAGTGGAAGCTTATGTATTTGTTCTCTAAGATGCACTTAGAGGTGCATGAAAGTCAGGGTTATAATTATCTATCATCCTTATCTATTACCTCTAACCTACTGAATAGAGTGAGGATGAGGTATCTATAAGATTTTTAGAGCCTAGTCCTACAGGAGAGTATGGCAGGTGAGTACCCTCCTCCTCGTTGGACCATAGGTGAGGATGAAATTATTTGAGTACATGGCCGCTTATGGTTTTCAATAGAGATATGTGAGGATCTGATGCGAGACTATCATGCATAAACTTGGGTATTGCATCCTGGAATCACCAATATGTATCGAGATTTACATTGACAGTTTTGGTGTCTAGGTATGAAAAAAGATGTAGCTAGTTTTTTCAGGAGGTGTTCTTATAAGGCCCCAGCCTTAAACATTACTTAATCTTGAGTTATTTCAAGAATACACATTGAGTATCTTTTCTGGTTTAGATTTTTAGAGAATTAGATCATAAATCAGGCATTACATTACACTTTTAGACAAGGTGGTTACATCAAAGACAATATTCACTTTTCACATTAAAGGAAACATATTTAAAATAAAACATGGATTATTTCATGACACTTCCTCGACACTATCATCACATCATGTACTTTTCCCTTGACCTATGAAAAACATTTCAAAAACTTGGGATGAGCATAAAAAGCTCAGTAAAGGATATAAAAATACAGAATGAAAACATTAGTCCATGTATACATAAGAATCAAGGAAATCATACTTTACTCATAAAACATAAGCACTTTAACATACGTCATGAAATCATAAGATCCATGAATAAATCATAGAAATCATAAGACATAAAGGTAACTTGAGGCATTCATAACATTCTTACGTAGGGAGTAACCCTCATGGTTACGTTTGGAATACCCATCACAGTATATTCCCTAAATATCTTCGGAGAAACCTTAGCATTTAACCCCTTTGTGTTACCCAATGCATTGGAGAGCTATCTCGGGCTCACCCACCGTTAGTTTATCATGGAACCACCCGTCTTCATAAGTAATTCCCAAGAACCATAACATAATTATATCACATAAAACATGCATAAAGAAAACATAACATTTCCACATTTCAATCACAAGATATCAAAAACACATTGATATAATCATAGCATTATCAAAACCATTTTCAATACCAAAATAAAAGAAAATTAAAACAGGGTATTTATTTTTCATTTAAAAAAAGTTATGGCTTGTAGAGGAAGCTGAAACTCAAATAATGGTCATGGCGGCGGAGAAGTCATTGTCGCCGCATACGTAAGAAAAAACATTCATTTTGTCATTTAGTAAAATGCTTCATATAAAAATATTCATTTTGAATAAAAGTAAAATTCAAAGGGGTTTATACACCATATAAAATAAATTTGTGTATAAAACAAAATATGCCTCAATGAAAGGAGACTGAGATGTAGTCCCTTACCTCGTGTCCGACTTGACTTGATCATTTTTTAATCTCTTGAATAATCAACTAGAGTTAATTTATATTTGCTTAAGAACATTTTTCAAGTTAATTATTCCTTTTATATCACTTATTACCATGTTATGAAAATTATGTAATTATTTAAGTTAATAACGGTCATTTTGTCGATCTTTGGTACTTGAGTCAAAAATAAACTTCTTATAATTACAAGTTGTTCATGTGGTAAAATATCCATTATATCCAGAATTATATTCATGATGTAGATATCATACATATCATATATATCTAGTATATACATGCATTTATAATATTACATAACATTTAGAGGTAAGAGATGAAATTCATCGTTCATGGAGACGGTAAGTCGTACGTACACATGGATGCTACTTTCATTTCTTTTTTGTATTTAATGGAATGAAATAATAATTATATAAAGGTATATTATAATTCCATTGTGATATCATATTTAATACCATTAACTCCATCCTTTATACGTCCCACATATGGCATTAACAAATCAAATCACTTTGAGGGGACGGTAGTCCGCACTTCCTAAAATGAAATTATTGCGTTTACCCATAATGGAAACCATAAAGGTATGACAAAAATGAAAAATACAGAAGCATAAGGAAAACATAAAGATAATATATATCATATATTAATATAGTTACATCTTAATGGTCACCATGAAAGGTGTTAAAAGAAGATTGAACAATCATCATTTCGTGAGGCAGAAATTCGCCATCCACAGAAACAGTATGTTCTTTAACCATTAGACAGAGGTGTTTGTAAGTGTAAATAAAATATTTATCATAAAAACATCCTAGTATATTTAATATACTGTTTTTGTTACAAAATAAAGGAATAAAAAGAGTTTAGGGGGTTGGAGAAGTAAAATAAAACAAAATAACATAAGAGAAGACGTTACCTTTAAATTAGGTAACTCCCCTTGGTTTAAACCAAAAGGGTTTATTGAAGAGATTTATACCTATTTTAAGGCTTATATGATGAATATAGGTATGTGTAGAGATAAAATTAGCAGAGTTTGGTCGATCCAATGGCTTGAGAGGTGTGGGTAAGGGGGTAGAGGTGGGGGCCTTTTATAAGAGGGAGGAGGGGTACTCTTGGAAAGTCTTGAATGTTACTTTATTATAAAATTATTTTCAGATTTTAAAGGTCCCAAAATGATATATTTAGACGATAAGGTGATAAGGGTTCGAAATATATCCATACAATTGGTTTTTTACAAGTGTAAGTCTTATATTTTACATTATCTTTTCATTTTATTTAAATCGTTCATTAATAAGGTAATCACTACATCATCATGGTGTCATAAATAAATTTATTTATTTGATGGATAACAATTATAAAAAAAATACCATGATGTAGGAAATTTTTTTATCTTTCCAATGACTATTTATAGTCTAAGAGATAATTTATTTAAACAAAACTAAAATTGTTTTACTTAGGTGTTACATACTTTTGTTATAGTTTCCTTTCTTTAAAAATAAAATGATAAAATGTCACTATCACACAAAAGTGATTACATGGGGTCCCTAAGTTGTCACAAGGCATCCCATGTTTGGTCATGACACAAACAATAGAATTAGGACTCATGTTGGGGTAATTTTATATTATTATGATATTATTTTATTACCCTTAACTACTCGATTACTAATTAATCACAATAATTAAAGATAATTACCGTCGTTTCTATTCATAATGTCCCAAAACAAAAGAGTCTTAATTATATAATTCGGACCTTTTGATTCCAAATATGGAATAAATTTTACCCAATTCCAAACATAGCAATTGTAGTAATTAATTTAAAAATAATTCTCATTCTCAAAACAAATAGCGGGTTTTTTAGAAACAATATCTATCAAAAGTTTGACACTTTTTTATGCCCAATTTCAAAATGAAATTAATTACAATGACTAGAATTCGATTAAATGTTAATAATATATTCTAAATAAACTTTAAAACCAATTAAAAGGACAATATATCTATATAATTATATTATATGAAAAAGTAGTTTTGAAGTGAAATGTAGTATTTTTCTCTATTTATTAAAAAAATGAACATTGTCAGAAAAATACCAAAAATTTATCCAAAGTAAATTTCAATGTACCAATACTAAAGAATAAGATTATTTTGATAAATATAGCTTATAAAATTTTCAAAAGTTTGATTTAAATAAATTTTTCCATCAAAAGGTGGTAAAACGATCTTTTAAAAAATATTAGAGTATCATATGCTTAAGATTGGATTTATTTTCATTTTAAGCCTCTAAAACACTATCTAATTCATAAATAGACATAGATATGAAAATCCATAATTATTTAATTACTTGGGATGTTACATCCTTCCCCACTTTAGAAAATTGTGTCACCATAATTTATTTACTTATCAAATAAGTGGGGGTATTTATCCCTCAATGAATTTTCAGATTCCCATGTTGCCTCTTCAATCATGTGGTTTTTCTACAAAACCTTTACTTGATGAATCACCTTATTCTGCAATACTTGATCCTTGTGGCCATGAATATATACCGGTTGTTCCTCATAAGATAGATTCTCTTCCAACTGAACTACCTCTGGAATCAAAACATGAGATGGATCTGGCATGTACTTCCTTAACATTGAAACATGAAAAACATTATGTACCTGAGATAAACTAGGAGGTAAATCCACTTGGTATGCAACTGATCCAACTCTCTCCATAATTTCATATGGTCTAATAAACCTTGGACTCAGATCTCATTTATTACCAAATCGCATCACACTCTTCTATGGTGAAACATTGAGGAAGACATGATAACCTACCTCAAAATATAGATCCTTCCTCCTATTGTCCACATAACTTTTCTGCCTACTCTAAGCTATTCTCAATTGTTTCTGTATTAGCTGAACTTTTTCTACCAACTCTTCTACCAATTCTGGTCCCATAAACTTCCTTTCACATACTTTATACCAAAAATCTAAAGTTCAACACCGCTTCCCATATAATGCCTCAAATGGTTCCATCTGTATACTGGAATGAAAACTGTTATTATAAGAAAACTCAACCAATGAAAGATGTTGGTCCCAACTTCCCTGATAATCCATCAAACAAGCATGTATCATATCTTCCAATATCTTAATTTTTCATTCTGACTACCCATATGATTAAAGATGAAAAGTTGTACTAAAATTTAATTCAGTACCCAACGACTTCTGAAGGCCTTTCCAAAATATAGAAATAAACCTGGGATAATGGCTAGATACAATGGATAGGAGAACTCCATGTAACCTGAATATCTCTTCAAGATACAAATAAGAAAGTTGATCTAAGGAAAAAGTATCTTTTATAGCAAAGAAATGAGCATATTTAGTCAAGCGATCAACAATAACCCAGATTGCATTATTACCTCGAGGTGTCTTTGTAAATTCCACAACGAAGTTTGTGGATATATTCTCTCATTTCCACTCTGGCACTGGTAAAGGCTGAAGCATCCCTTTTGGTAACTACTGCTCTGCTTTAACCTATTGACAAGTCAAACACTTCACAGTTAAATCAGCAATATCTCTTTTCATTCCATCCCACCAGTAATACTCCCAAAGATCTCTATACATCTTAGTACTGCCAGGATGAACTGAAAATAGAGAACTATGAGCTTCACATAACAACTCTCTCTTCAACTGTGAATCACAGGGTACACACAATCTCTTCCCAAATATCAATACACAATCATTATCAGTGTTGAATTTAGGTAACATACTCTTCTGAACCAGCTCTACCTTTTTCTGCAACTCAGTGTCTTGCTTCTGTGCTAGCTTAATTCTATCTGATAGAAAATATTTCACTGATACCTGAAATAAAATAGAAGAGAATCCTGCACCAACAACTTCTATGCCAAATTTCATCAAATCCTTAACCAAAGGATCACATTCCAAACGTAACATGGTTAATAAAGCATTACTTTTTCAACTCAAAGCATCAACCACTTTATTTGCTTTTCCCAGATGGTAATGAATTGTACAATCATAATCCTTGATTAATTCTAGCCATCTCCTATGTATCTTGTTCAATTATTTCTGAGTGAATATATACTTTAAACTTTTGTGATTGGCATATATTTCACACTTTACTCCATACAAATGATTCCTTCAAATTTTTAAAGCAAAAACAACAGCAGCTAATTCCAAATCATGTGTAGGGTAATTTATCTCATGAGTTTTCAACTGACGTGAAGCATAAGAAATTACCTGATCATTCTGCATTATGAATCAACCAAGTCCTTTCAATTAAGCATCACTGTAGATAACAAACTCACCATTCCTGGAAGGTATTTCCAAAACTGGATCATTCACCAATCATCTTTTCAATTCTGGAAAACAATCATCACATTCTTTTGTCCAGATAAACTTAACACCTTTTCGAGTTAACATAGTCATTGGACAAGATAACCATGAAAAATGTTTAACAATCCTTCGGCAATATCCTTCCAAACCAAGAAAACTACGAATCTCAGTTACATTTGTGGGTCTTGGCCATTCTTCAATAACCTTTGTTTTTGTAGGATCAATAGTTATTCCATCTTTAGAAACAATGTGACCAAGGAAAGAAATTTATTGCAACCCAAACTCACACTTTCTAAATTCCCCATACAATTTCTTTTCTTTTAAGGTTTTCAAAATAACCCTTAAATGACATTCATGTTCCTCTTTACTTTTAGAAAACACCAAAATATCATCAATGAAAACAACCACAAACTTATCCAAGAACTCATGGCAGTTATATTCATAAGGTCCATAAATACAGTAGGTGCATTGGTTATCCCAAAAGGCATAACTACAAATTCATGATGTCCATATCTTGTATGAAACACGGTCTTCAGAATATCTGCTTCCTTTACCTTCAACTGATGATACCCCAATCTCATGTCAATATTTGAAAAATACTGAGCTCCCTAGAGCTGATCAAATTAATCATCGATATGAGGCAAAGGATATTTGTTCTTAAAAGTGATGTTATTCAAGTCTCAATAATCAATGCAAAGTCACATTGAACCATATTTATTTTTAAAAAATAAGACAGAAGTATCCCATGGTGATGTGCTAGTTCAAATGAAACCTTTCTCTAATAAATCTTGCAATTTCGTCTTTAACTCTAAAAGTTTAATTTGAGCCATTCAATCAGGGGGTTTTGAAATTGGATTTGCATCAGGAACTAAGTCAACAGTAAATTCAACTTCCCGATCTAGTATTATTCCAGGAAACTCATCAGGAAAAACATCAGGATACTCATTTACCACTAGCACATCATTAATCTGAACGGTTCCTTTTTTTCAACAATATGTGCAAGGTAACATTCATTTCCATCTTTTCCAAGTTTCTCAGCCTCTTGATATGTTATAAATAGTAAGGGTTAATTCTTGTACACAAAATTAAAGTCTTTCTAAAAAGAAACTTCTTTATCTCTACAATCAATCTTAGCATGGTAAAAAGAGATCCAATCCATACCTAGGATAATATCAAACTCTAATAGAGGTAAAACAATAAGGTTTTAAAGTAGGTTCTTTCCATGGATAAGGATAGGAAGATTCTTATAAATTATTTGTTCCTCAATATTCCCCCTAGGTGTTTTTACCACAAGTTTAGGAGTCATTTCTTGAGATGGAATTCCCAATTTACTAGAAAATTTTTCAAAGATGAAAGAATGTGTAGACCTTGAGTCAAACAACACATTGGAATTATCTGAAAAAACAAAAAATGTACCTGATGCCACTTCATTTAATGTACCAACATCTCCTGAAGTAGTTGAAAAGGATTTCACCACACCTTTCTGCTTTTATTTTGACTACTTCCCATCATTCGAGCTCTTTGTCTAACACTCGTTTGCATAATAACTAATCTCATTGCACTTGAAACATTTCACTAACTGTAAATCAAATTTGGACTTACCATCACTCTAATCTTTTCTAGTGAAATCACGAGCCTTATGTCCCATCATAACACATCGGTATCACTTTCCATAATTTAAAATACATTCCCCAACATGCGTTTTACCACATTTATCACAAACTAAAAACATAGTTTTCTTACTATCAGACCTTTTTGAAGGATTCTTCCCCTATTCCTACCACCTCGGTCTCTTCTTCTATTGGTTGTTATAGAACACTTAATCATCGGCAAACTCCATTTCCACATTCTTAGCACATCAAACAAACTTTTCATAACTTTTTAACTCACGAGAAGCTAATTCCCTTCAATATTTTTGCTTTAATCCTGAGTAAAAATGATTGATTTTACTATCAAGGTCTTTGATAAAATTTGGAGCATACCTTGCCAATCGAGTGAACTTTTCTTCATTTGCATCCACTAAGTCATCCTCTGGCCTCAATTACAAGAATTTTTTTTCCATCCTAAGTCAAATAGCCTTAGGAAAATATTTCTCAACAAAAATACCTTCGAATTCATCCCAGTCAAGAGCATTAATCTCATCAGTGTCCCTGGTATTTTTAACCATTAGCCACCACTGATCTGCTTCACCTTCCAAACAGTAAACAGCAAGACAAACCTTTTGATTGTCTAAACACCCCATGATATCGAAAATCTTCTCCAGTGCTTTAATCCACCCTTCAGCTAGCACAGGGTCAGATGATCCTCTGAATGATGGGAGATGTTGCCTCATGAAATGTTTCACCACTAAAATGTTCCTATGCGGTTGATCTGGTTGATCTCGTTCATGGATACCACCACTATTTATTTCTTGAGTCAACTGTGCCATTACTGCAAAAAAATTGTTCAGTTCCAATTCCGACCATCTCAGGATGCTGATTTGGAAGGTCATTTCATTTTGTATTCCTTCCTAGCACTGCTTCCCTATTCCCTTTGCGGAAATCCATTTTGAACAAACATGTCTTAGATGAAGCAACATGGTAATCTTCAAATGCTATATCATTTCAATTTGACCCTAAAAAAATATTTTTGGATAATCATTTAATAGAATTCTAACTCCTAAAGTTATCTAAACCAACCTCTGATACCAACTATAAGGACCCAGCCTTAAACATTACTTAATATTGAGTGATTTCAAGAATACACATTGAGGATCTTTTCAGGTTCAGAGTTTTAGAGAATTAGATCATAAATCATGCATTACATTACACTTTTAAACAAGGTGGTTACATCAAAGACAATATTCACTTTTCTAATTAAAGGAAAAATATTTAAAACAAAACATGGATTATTTCTTGACACTTCCTCGACACTATAATCACATCAAGTACTTTTCCATTGACCTGTGAAAAACATTTCAAAAACTTGGGATGATCATAAAAATATCGGTAAGGGATATAAAATTACGGAATGAAAATATTAGTCCATTTATACATAAGAATCAATGAAATCATACTTTACTCATAAAACATAAGCATTTTAACATACCTCATGAAATCATAAGATTCATGAATAACTCATAGAAATTATAAGACATAAAGGTAACTTGAGGCATTCATAACATTCTTATGTAGGGAGTAACCCTCATGGTTACGTTTGGAATACCCATCAGAGTATATTCCCTAAATCTCTTCGGATAAAACTTAGAGTTTAACCCCTTCACGTTACCCAATGCATTGGAGAGATATCTCAGGCTCACCCACCCTTATTTTATCACGGAACTACCCATCTTCATAAACAATTCCCAAGAACCATAACATAATCGTATCACATATAACATGCATAAAGAAAACATAACATTTCCATATTTAAATCACAAGATATAAAAAACACATTGATAAAATAAAATAATTATCAAAACCATTTTCAATACCAAAATAAAAGAAAATTAAAACATGGTTTTTATTTTTCATTTAAAAAAATTTATGGCTTGTAGAGGAAGCCGAAACTCAAATAATGGTCACGACGGTGGAGAAGTCGTTGTTTCCACATACGTAAGACAAAACATTTCTTTTGTCATTTAGTAAAACGCTTCATATAAAAAGATTACTTTTGAATAAAAGTAAAATTCAAAGGGATTTATACACAGTATAAAAGAAATTTGTGTATAAAACAAAATATGCCTCAATGAAAGGATATTGATACGAAGTCCCTTACCTCTTGTCTAACTTGACTCAATCATTCTTTAATCTCCTGAATAATAAACTAGAGTTAATTTATACTTGATTAATAACCTTTTTCAAGTTAATTATTCCTTTTAAATCACTTATTACCATGTTATGAACATTATTTAATTATTTAAGTTAATAATGGTCATTTTGTCGATCTTTGGTACTTGAGTCAAAAATAAACTTCTTATAATAACAAGTTGTTCATGTGGTAAAATATCCATTATATCCAGAATTTTATTCATGATGTAGATATCATACATATCATATATATCCAGTATATATGTGCAATTATAATATTACATAACATTTAGAGGTATGAGATGAAATGCACCGTTCATAGAGACGGTAAGTCATACGTATGCATAAACGCTACTTTCATTTCTTTTTTGTATTTAATGGAATGAAATCATAATGATATAAAGGTATATTATAATTCCAGTATGATATCATGTGTAATACCATTAACTCCATCCTTTATACGTCTGATATATGGTATTAAACAATCAAATCACTTTGAGGGGGCGGTAGTCCGCTCTTCTTAAAATGAAATTATCGCGTTTACCCATAATGGAAACCATAAAGGTATGCCATAAATGAAAAATACAGAAGCATAAGGAAAAAATAAACATAATATATATCATATATAAATATAGTGACATCTTAATGGACACCATGAAGGGTGTTAAAAGAATATTGAACAATCATCATTTCATGAGGTAAAAATTCGCCATCCACAGAAACAGTATGTTCTTTAACCATTAAACAGAGGTGTCTGTAAGTGTAAATTAAATAATTCTCATAACAACATACAAGTATATTTAAGATACTGGTTTTATTACAAAATAAAGGAATAAAGATATTTTATGTGGTAGGAGAAGCAAAATAAAACAAAAGAACATAAGAGAAAACGTTACCTTTAAATTGGGTAACTCCCCTTGGTTTGGACCAAAAGGGTTTCTTAAAGAGATTTCTGCCTAAGGTAAGGCTTCCATGATGAATATAAAGATTTTAGAGATAAAATGAGTAGATTTTGGTCAAGCAAATGGCTTGAGAGTTGTGGGTAAGGGGGTATAGTTGGGGGCCTTTTATAAGAGGGAGGAGGGGCACTCTTGGAAAGTCTTGAAATGTTACTTTTTTATAAAATGATTTTAGGATTTTAAAGGTCCCACAATGATATATTTCTTGGATAAGGTGATGAGGGTTATAAATATATCCATCCAATAAGTTTTTTACAAGTGTAAGTCTTAGATTTTACATTAAATTTTCATTTTATTTAAATCGTTCATTAATGAGGTAATCACTACATCATCATGGTGTCATAAATAAATTTATATATTTAATGTCTAACAATTGTAAAAAAAATACCATTATGTAGGAAATATTTTTACCTTTCCAATGAATATTTATAGTCTAGGAGATCATTTATTTAGACAAAATTAAAATTGTTTTACTTAGGTGTTACATACTTTTGTTATATTTTCCTTTCTTTAAAAATAAAATGTTAAAATTTTACTATCACACAAAAGTGATTCCATGGGGTCCCTAAGTTGGAACAAGGCATCCCATGGTCGGAATTGAAACAAACAATAGCATTAGGACATATTTTGGGGTCATTTTATATTATTATGTTATTATTTTATTACCCTTAACTACCCGATTAGTAATTAATCACGATAATTAAAGATAATTACCGACGTTACTATTCATAATGTCCAAAAACAAAAGAGTATTAATTAAATATTTTGGACCTTCTGATTCCAAATATGGAATCCATTTTACCAAATTCTAAACACATAAATTGCATAAATTAATTGAAAAATAATTCCCGTTGTCAAAACAAATAGCGGGTTTTTTAGAAACAATATCTATCTAAAGTTTGACACTTGTTTATACCCAATCCCAAAGTGAAATTAATTACAATGACCAAAATTGGATTAAATGGTAAAAATATATTCTATTTAAACTTTAAAACAAATTAAAATGACAATATATCTATATAATTAAGTTAGATGAAAAATTAGTTTTGAAGTAAAATGCAGTATTTTACTCTATTCATTAAAAAATGAACATTGTCAGAAAAATTCCAAAAATTTATCCAAAGTAACTTTCAATGTCCCAATCCTAAAGAATAACTTTATTTTGACAAATAGAGATTATAAAATTGTCAACAGTTTTATTTAAAAAAGGTTTACCATCAAAAGGTGGTAAAACGGTCTTTTAAAAAAATATTAGAGTATTCTATGCTTAAGATTAGATTTATTCTCATTTTAAGCCTCTAAAACACTATATAATTAATAAATATACCTAGATATGAAAATCCATAATTTTTTACTTACTTGGGATGTTACATTTCTACTTTTCAGTAGGTGAAGGCTGAACACCAGCGACCAATCAGGCTTTTACAGAAGTTACCCATCCATGAGTGGAAGTGTGTTGAAATCACAATGGATTTCATGATAGGTTTACCGAGGTCTCCTTGAGGTAATAATGTTTTATGTGTTTTTTACTTTCTCAGGAAGGTTTCACATTTCCTTCAAATAAAGAAAACTTTCAGTGTTGATGATCTTGGTAGGTTGTCCATCTATGAGATAGCATGACTTCACAGTGTCCTGGGCACTATCATTTCAAATAGGGATTCCTAGTTTAATTCACTTTTTGGAAAGTTCTATATAGGGTTTTGGGTAAAAAGGAGATTAAGATCATGGAATACCACCCCCAGACCAATTTTAATTTAGAGCGCATGATTCGGGTTCTTGAGGACATGTGGTAAGCATGCATCCTATATTTTAGGGGCTCTTGGGAGAGGCATATACCCCTCATTTAATTCAACTAAAACAATAGAATTTGGTATACTATACATATGTATCCTTATGAGGATTTATATATTTGGCCATTTTTTATCACCCCTGTATTGGTTAGAGGCAGGAGAGGCAGCTATTCTTGGACCTCATCTTGTACAAGAGACCACATAGCAGGTGTAGTTGATTTGAAAGTAGATGGATAATGAACCGTATCTTCATAAATCATAAAATTATTTCCATATATGACCTCTAGAGTTTGAGTTTATGGATTGGGTTTTCTTGCATGTTTCACTGAGATGGGAAATAGTAGAATCAGAAGACAGGGTAAGCTTTCACTGTAGTATGTTAGGTCGTTTGAGATTCTGGAGAGAGTTGGGCTAGTAGCCTATTGGTTATAGTTACCACATAGATAATAGGATATGCATGATTTCTTCCATGTTTCTCAATTTTAACATTTTTATTCATACTCGTGCCATTCTATTTAGCCTGGTAATGTTGAGCTTTGGGTAGATGCATCCTTTAAAGAGCTTCATATTTGTATTCTGGATCATAGAAAGAAGGTTATTCAAGGTCGATTTGTCCCTGTAATATGGGTGCCATGGTAGTATTGTCTATTTTAGGATGATACATGGGAGTGATAGGCTGATGAACAATCACATTGGTCTCAGTTTTCCTCGGACCATTCTTCACCACCCTTTGGAAGGAAACATGGGGATGAATTACTTTAAGGGGGAAGTTCGTAAGAACTCAGTTCTTATTTGAGGTACAGATCCTTTATATTCTATCAATTAATAGTATAAATGTTTAAATATGGCCTAATATGAATTCCATTTGAGTTCATAGAGGTAATTTTGGATTTTGGGGCTGTTTTGGAGGCTGAAACCCAATTTTTGTGGTGAAATGGCATGGCGCATAGTTAGTGAAAACTATGTGAGTTGGGGCGCACAGATGTGCAACCAAGTCTACAATTTTAAAAGTTGTTTTTTGCATGTTTTCTGAATTTTTAGTCAAATTATTCAATTTAACCATGTGTTTGTTTCTTCCCCACATCAAAATATGCACGGTTGGCGCACAGTTTGTCAAATCGGGCACCTAAACCATGCAACCCATATATTTTGGGGAAAAATGACCATTTTGCCCATAAATTTCTTTTAAACCTAAGTTTCTATTTATTTATTCATACACACGACAATATCTCCCCATTTTTTAGATACCATGGTGATTATTATAAGAATTGAACTTCCTACTCTATCTAGTGTCCGATTTAAGATTTTTCAGTCTCGTTGCATCTGTATCGGTGAGTTCTCAATTTCTTTTTAGTTGTTATTAATTCTTCTGGATATCGGATGAACTATTTAGGTGAAACCTAATTTACCCTATTATTAGGTTCAACATCTATTATTTTATTTTCTTCTTATCTAAGTCAAATCAGGGGCTGAGACTGGATAATCTATCAACTACAGAACTATGGTTGGTGGTCTCATGCCTTTCACTAAAAGTTGTGGTGTTTGTATATGTCAGGGTGCCACACACCCAATTTTCATAAATCAACTTAAATGAATTTTTATCCTTGAATTGAATGTTTTTTCATGTCTTATTCAATTAAATAGATTTTTAATGAATGTTATAGGTTGTGGACCTTGATTTAAAGACACACCTAGGGTGTGTTGGTAATATTGATGGATCACCATGGGTGGTCTTGAAACTTGGATAACATTGAGGTGTGACTTAACCATGACATGGGTTTCAAGTGGTTGGATTTAATTTTTATTTAAATTGATAAATAAAATTGTATGTTTTGTGTAAATTGAATTGGGATATCAATTATAAATGAAATGATTAAAGGAATGGGATGGGTGACCAAGACCCTAGGCTCTTTCCTTGAGTTTATTATTTAAGCTTGAGATTGTATTTTTAATGAATTCCCCATGTGATATGAATAGATTTTATTCCATGTAATAGGTTTTTTAAGCATGATAATATTTTTATAATTTTTTTCCATGAGCGTATTTGGAACCAAGCCTTATGATCTTGGCCAATACCTTGAGTCACCCTTGATGTGAGGTCTAGGTTCGATGTTCTTGGTTTTAACCATGGAATGTTAAATTAAATTGGATGAATGGTATTTTTGATTAATTATGAGTATAAATTGGGTGATACATGGATTCAAATGTCAAATTCCATGGAAAAAGATGTTTGGGGTTTTCATTTCTTATGCCCAAATGATACTTGGTTTCCCTTGTGGACTACCAAGGATGAACACTAAGGCTTGAATATTATATACTGAGTGATATATGGATTAATATGAGAATTACATGGATGGAATCAAAGGTAATATGATCATTATTCCATGGGTGATACATGTTCTCCCTTAGTGGACCACCAAGGATGCACTTGAATGGTAAGGATGTTATACCACACCTATAGAAATACCTAGGTTCTTGAGGATTTCCATGGATGGGCTTGTAGGGTGTTAGTTTATATTATACCTGGAGTGAGACTTGTATTCCATCTTATTAATTCTATGTATGGGTGTAGGATATGAATTGATTAAATAATTAAATGAGTTATATAGAACATCTTCCAATCCAAATCATAAGATGGGATTCAGTCTTGATTTATACATTATGAATAGCCTATTTAGGAATCCTTGATCATGTTATCATGGGGGACGCTGAGCTACACATTGGGTCTCAAGACTTAATATATAAGTGATTTTGAATTAGTAAATGATCTTAGTTATAATTGATAAAGGTCTTACTATTAAATCAGATACTTCTGGCTTAAGTGGAATTTATTAAATGAATTGGTTATAAAATGGGAACCTAGACTTATAGGATGTTTAATTTTGAGTACTTTACTTGTTATATTTATCCTACACACTATTTTTATACATATATATTAACTAACTAGATGTCATGGACCTTGGTTGGTTGCCTACTGGGATTGTGTCTCACACCCTATTTGATCCACCTTGGGTACCCAAACAGACATATGATTATAGGTATTGATAATGGAAATTTCCCTACTATAGGTTCTTGATTTCTACATGGGAGAGGGGAGCATGGGATTGAGTTGAGGCTCCTGATGCCAGTGTACATATTTTTTCCTTTTTATACTTTTGTTCCATGTGTTGTAAACCTTCTTTGTGTACATGTTTTGGCTGCTTTATTAGATACATATGACATGTATCATCATTTTTTATATGATATTAATTCTGTAATTATTTATATATCAATCTTTTAATATTCACTTCTTGTCTAGTTATTATAATGCTTCCTCTACTTGTATTTCATTAATATTCTGATGTGATACACTCTTGTAATGTGGTCATAGTCTCACCACAGACACACTTAGGCCCTCACTTGTCATGACCCATCCACGGGGCCCATGTCGTGACTACCCCAAGCCCGCCTTCCATAGGCCAGGGGCTGGAGACTAGCACCAAAGGTGTAAATCCAAATAAAAAGGGAAGGCATTGCCTTTATGAAATGGAACCACACACAAACAGAGTACAAGAAGAAGCTACACTAATTAAATCGGTATAACAAACGTGCTGAAAGTACGAGGGGCTGGAAATACTAGCCCAAAAGAAAGATACTTATACAACTAAAAGTAAAGTATAACTCAAAGGACAATAGCTGAAAGGTGACAAGAAGCTCCTGGATCGTCCTCTAGGTTCCTACCTAAAGGGTAGGTACATATATCCTCCTCAGCACTCCACGTCTGTCCGTCTCCTCTAGGTACCGACTCGTCGTGAGATCCACCTCCGGGTACCGACTCGTCTTGAGATCCACCTCCGAGTACCGACTCGTCGTAAGATCCACCTCCGAGTACCGAATCATCTTGAGATCCACCTTTGGGTACCGTCCAGCTCTACAAGCCTCAACCACGATCAGCTTTGTCCGTCGTCTATATCCAACACAACGTAGTGCGGGAGAAGCCCATGCATGGGTCAGTATACGATACTCAGTAGGGACCTCGAGACCCCCGAAGGTCTCCCGGAATCCACGAAGGATAAACCACAAAGAAAAGATACAATCACGAAGTATCATCCAACACTACTTAGGTATATGCCCATACATATACCTAAGTCATCAAATCCATTTCGGCTCCAACATCCGAGCCTAAGTTCGATCACGTCCTCACAGGATAGTACAACCCAATCCACATAGGAAAGCTAGTCAATCATATCAAAGGTAATGATTGAAAGTCGAGACTCAGCTCACACAGGTATACTTCTTCATAAGGTGATAGAGATGATCAGATGTAGCCACTGATTCATCTAAGCTTGGACCCACGTAGGATACTAAACCAGCTAAGATGTCGGACCCACGTATGATACAAGTCCAGCTACTCTGTCGAACCCACGTAGGATACTTCAACAGAGGTCAAATACTGCCAGACCCACATAGGATACAAGAAAATTAATACTTCCAGACCCACATAGGATACAATAATAGTAGTCATCACTGCCGAACCCATAGAGGATTTCAGTACGGTCTTCATCGTTGCCGAACCCACGGAGGATTTCAGTGTAGTCGTCGTCGATGCCGAACCCACGGAGGATTTTTAGTGCATTCTCCATCGTCATCGAACCCACGGAGGATTCCAGTACAAAAGTCTTCATCGTCGAACCCACAGAGGATTCCAGTACGGTTATCGTCACAGCCAGCTCTAGGGTTCCCGCACACAGCATGCTCATTTTCCGGGAGGGTCTGCTCCACGATCCAAGTGGTTTGATACATCAACTAACACATAGTCCAGAGTTTATTTATCCCAAAGTTCTGTCTCATCGATAGGAACTCAACTCGACAGACGGCGCGTCAATCGGACGCCTGGTCTGAGAGTTATTAGCCTTTTCGTCCTAGGGGCCCAGTTGGTTTCGTGTACGAACCAACCAGACCATATCTCAACTGTACCCCAAACTCACATAGGGTATACTCATAGGTACCATTTCTCAATGTGATCACCAATGCCGCTGACGGTTTGTCAAACAGACTTCCGGTCTGAAAGTTAACGGCTTTTCCATTCCAAGGGCCTGGTTGGATTTCCGGTACAATACAACCCGTCCATACTCCAACTGCATTCAAACCTCGATCGCAGTTATCCAAAAGGTCTTTCTCACTAAGAGGAATCCAATAAAGTCAATGGCACGTCAATCGGACGTCCAGAGCTCATGTTATAGGCATTTCCGCTCTGAGGGCCCAGTTGGTCTCGTGTTCGAACCAACTCGGACATACCCAAAGTTCTCCTAAATCTTGATTGTAATATGCTAAAACGATCGCCTCGATCCAAGGATCCCATAGCAACTGACGGTCCATCGATCGGAGGTCCGTAGCCCAAGTTATGGTCGTTTGAATGAAACTGCCTGAGAATAGGGGGTTCGGGCCCGGCACGACCCGGTCCCCCCCCTGGGTCGGCCCGAACCAGGTTCGGGTCCAGCCTGGCCCTGCCAACGTGGTCCGGCCCGGCCCGGTGTGGGGGTCCGGCCCAGCACAGGTGGCCCAGCCCGGCACGGGCGGTCCGGCCTGGCGCGACCTGTCCGGCTGGTGTGGCCAGTTAGCCCAGCGCGGGCGCGGCCTGCGTGGCTAGTGAGGAGCAGGGGGTTAAAACCCCCTGGTTGAACAAACCGGCATGGCATAAGCCACGCCGCCCAATCCGGAACGGCTTCAGACATTCCACTTCTGCCTCAACCGCCACGTCTCAGCCGCGGCGGTTTGCTCCGGCGGCGCGCCGTCGCCGCCTTCTACGGACCACCGGACGCGCTTCGGTGGTCCCTTTCGCCTGTCGTCTTCACCAGTGGTCCTCCCTGGACCTGATCTTCACTGTGACGGATTTCAAAAATCGTTGTGATCTCGTATCACCATCGTCATCAATCCGCTCACCAACAAAAAGCTGCGGAGGGTTGTCGGGCCGTGTTTGTTTGGCCCGCGCCCTCCACGTTTGGTGTCATCCATTGAAAATCATTTTAACACAAAATCTTAATCATTGAAAAGGGTGTAATTTATTCAAAATAAATTATACAAACACCCTGCAATTAAATACCCACGCACGAGGGTATAATTCACATAAACACTATATACGAAAACCCCCTACCTCAACAACTGTGACGGAGGTCGGCGTCGCGGTAGAACGGCGTCGTGGAAGAACGGTATCGATTCCATCGATGTCAGAGGAAGAAGAACATTTTCGTTGGTTTCGGTCTCCATGGTCAGCGTCTTCTCCCTTGACGCAGAGGGAGAGAAGAGTAGTTGGTCGTTCTTCATTGAGAGAGAATGTTCTTCTTCATTGGAGGAAAACTCTCCCTCCCCTCCTCCTCCTTATCTCTCTACCAAGGAATTAAGCCCCCAAAAAATAATAGATTTTTCTCTATATTATTTTTATGGCACAAAACCCAAGATTCATCCCTTATAAAATTGACAACACATGGATTAAATGTGGAGAGATGAATTCAAAAAGATTTGAATTAAAAGAATGAATTAATTCACTTCATTGATGGTGGAGTGTTCGCAAACATATTAAAACATTGAATTCCAAGAGTTCAAGGTGGTTTCAAGGGAGTTTAAACGGGGTAGTGTTCGTGTGGGCCCCTCAAAAATTATCCTCCCTTTGTAGATATAAACCACCAAGTAAAAAAAATAATGTCACACACTATTTTATTTAATTTATAAAAGAAAACCCAAAAGTTAACTTCTGATCTTGACCAAACGCAATTGCGGTGAAGGTCTTATTAAGAAAATATCGGTGCTGTGAGTTCATCGGTGCCCTCAAATTTCAATTCCAAGTTCCGGTTCAAAAGGGAGAAAAACTCGCTCATTCGTTCACTAAACTTACCTGAGCTAAACTTCGGGAAATTATTTCGGGCACACCGGGCCTTAGAATCTAGATCCGTTTGAAGCCGCAGTCTCATAAAATTCCAAATAAATTAAGGAAAAAAAATCTTGAAATTTCTGGGTCTTTACATTACTCCCACCTTAGGGCTTTACGTCCCTGTAAAGCTATAACACAAACCTGGGAAACAAAAGTGGTACTAAGCACGCAACTGAGCCTTCCACTAAAATGTGCTCTCCAAGAGGTTCCCGTGCTGCCAGTGAAAGTGCACCTGAGGAATCAACCATCTACGTAGGACCTACTCCTGTCGATCCTCGTTCTCCACTAGAACCTCTGTGAAAGTCACCCCGCCATCGACATCCAACTCCCTGTGGTCGATGATGTGTGAAGGGTCAAGCACGTATCTCCTTAGCTGAGATATGTGGATGACATCATGCACCTGGTGCAACTGAGGTAGAAAGGTCAAGTGGTAAACCACCTCGCCAACCCTGCTGAGGACCTAGAAAGGTCCGTTGAACCTCAGAGATATCTCTCCACCTCGGCCACATCTCCGTAAACCTTGTCGAGGTGAGACCCGTATAAGAACGTGGTCTCCATCCTTGAACTCTAGAGGCCTCTATTACCTTATTAGAACTAAAACTCAAAACTCATACAGCCACGAGGGTAAGGTTGTCCGACCCAATAGTGGTCGGGTACACCCTCCTAAGCATGAGTTAAACTATGCTGCCTGGGGTTTCCTTTTCTCCGAACAAGGAAAAATAATCCCGACATCTGCCTAATACCATAAATTTGTGTATGAACTGTGATTGCCCAGTCCATACTCAAACTAACATCGTAAGGCCTCGACACTGTCACCAAGATGTTCCAACCGAAACTCTCACCTCAAAAGTCATATCACATCATCGGCGTAAGTGTGATTATCGAGTCTCCTCCCAAAGGTATCTCCAAGAATGAGGGTCAAGTCAATGGCTTAAACGGAAACTCTAGGTATGGGACAAGATTCGTGGAAGGTAGGAATGATTGGTACCTATGTATATTAATACGGAAGCTAGTAGTACACACAGACCATACCTCCAATCATTCTTAGAGCCCTTGGGTCACACTCCTTGACTGTATACAGCTATTCTCTTCCCCTGCCCTCCTGCTCCCTGAGCCTGGCGGGGACTTCAAAGGCGGGTGATTGTAACATGTCGAAATGTACACCACCTCATGTTTCTCTCCTTTCTCTACTTCCACATTTTCTGCTCTGTAGATGCATATTTCCTTAACATTTCCTCTTCTTGAAACATTCACACACCCAAGTCTCTGAGACTGGCGGCAGTTCGTATCTTTCCACTGCTAACATTCACTGGCTATAACCGATCAACCAAAGAACATTCAACCACAAAGGTTATCTCTAGTACCCTAACATAAGTAGGAATGCATATAAGAAAGAGTTCTTACTCAGATATCCTTAAACACACCTCGCTCAGAGGTCCAAGCTCTATAGCACTGATCAAATCATATTCATCGAGTACCTGGAATGATCGGTATGCCTTGATGAATACTCAGCTACCGACATGTCGTTCTGTCATAGCTGTATAAGCTCTAGAAAACTATCTAACACCTCCTCAAGACAGTCCTCAGCTGCCTGTGAGTCAGGCTTGCCTCGGAACTTGAGGTATATCTGGTGCTAAAACATAGGTAAGGCACTAAGCCTATAAGTATCCTCTACCGTTACTGTCGGTAGTGTTTTCTGACCAAAAGGTAGTGATATAGCTGGAACACTACCTAATGGTACTATCTTAGGCATAGGTCCACGTACCGAAGCCCCGTAATATACGGACCAACCTCGTGGTCACTCATTGGGAAACTCCAGTAGCTAAGTCCACCATCCACCCAACTGGTGCCTCAACTAGGTGGAAAACTCTAACAATCACCTCTTTCTTGTCCACTTCTTCCTGGGAATCTGACTCACCTCGTAACCACGGAGGCCTCTACAGCTAGAACTCGTGCAACACACTCTGTCAGCATGCATCATCCACTAGTACGGTTGGTGGAATCTGCTGCCTAACAGGTGGTGGTTCTGCTGGTACACCACCCAAAGGTGCCAACCTAGCAAGGGGGCCCTACACCGAAGCCTCGTCGCTCGGTGGGCCATCATCGTGCACTATCTCAGAACTCCAACAGACTGTCTGCGTGGAGACGTCCTGAACAGATGTGACATGGTCAATGATTTATACCTGGTGAGCTGACCTAGTTTGAGTTGACTTTAAAACTCTTGGAAACACACATGCAATCAGTTTTTTCGTGCACAATGTTAGAAATCAGTAGTTAGGGTCCTGGTGTACGGATACGCCGGTCGCCACACCATCACTAGACTCCCTAGACAGATAACCACACTAAATACCCCTAACACTATTTCTTCACATAGAATAAAGATCAGAGTCCTAAGTTCTGCAGTAGAACCGACTCCTCCGATACCAATTTTTCACGACCCGTCCTCGGGGCCCGTGCCGTGACTACCCCAAGCCCGACTTCCATAGGCCAGGGGCTGGAGACTAGCACCAAAGGCCTAAATCCCAATAAAAAGGGAAGTCATTGCCTTTATGAAATGGAAGAACACACAAACAGAGTACAAGTAGAAGCTACACTAAGTAAAGCAGTATAACAAACGTGCTGAAAGTACGAGGGGCCGGTAATAAAAACCCAAAAGAAAGATACTGCTACAACTGAAAGTAAAGCACAACTCAAAGGACAATAGCTGAAAGCTGAAAAGAAGCTCCTAGATCGTCCTCCGGGTTCCTACCTGAAGGGTAGGTACAGATGTCCTCCTCAGCACTCCATGTCTGTCAGTCTCCTCTGGGTACCGACTCGTCGTGAGATCCACCTCTGGGTACCGACTCGTTGTGAGATCCACCTCTGGGTACCGACTCGTCGTGAGATCCACCTCTGGGTACCCACTCGTCGTGAGATCCACCTCCGGGTACCGACTCATCATGAGATCCACCTCTGGGTACCGTCCAGCTCTACAAGACTCAACCACGATTAGCGATGTCCGTCGTCTGCATCCAACACAACGTAGTGCAGGCGAAGCCCGTGCAGTGGTGAGTATACGATACTCAGTAGGGACCCCAAGACCCCCGAAGGTCTCCCTGAATCCATGAAGGATAAACCACAAAGAAAAGATACAATTATGAAGTATCATCCAACACTACTTAGGTATATTCCCATACATATACATAAGTCCTCAAATCTAGTTCGGCTCCAACATCCGATCCCAAGTTCAATCACGTCCACATAGGATAGTACAACCCAATCCACATAGGAAATCAAGTCACTCATATCGAAGGTAGTGATTGAATGTCAAGAATCAGCTCACACAGGTATACTTCTTCGTAAGGTGATAGAGATGATCAGATGTAGCCACTGATTCATCTAAGTTGGGACCCACGTAGGATACTAAACCAGCTAAGCTGTCATACCCACGTAGGATACAAGTCCAGCTACTCTGTTGAAACCACGTAGGATACTACAACAGAGGTCAAATACTGCTGGACCCACGTAGGATACAAGAACAGTAATACTTCTAGACCCATGTAGGATATAAGAACAGTAGTCATCGTCGTCAAACCCACGGAGGATTTCAGTACGATCTTCATCGCTATCGAACCCATGGAGGTTTTTAGTGCAGTCGTCATCGCTGCTGAACCCATGGAGGATTTCAGTGAATTCGTCATCATCATCGATCCCGCGGAGGATTCCAGTACGAAAGTCTTCACCATCGAACCCATAGAGGATTCCAGTACGGTTGTCCTCACAGCTAGCTCTAGGGTTCCCGCACACAGCACGCTCATTTTCCAGGATCTTCCGCTCCACGATCCAAGGGTTTTGATGCATCAATTAACATGTAGTCCAGAGTTTATGTATCCCAAAGTCCGTCTCGTCGATAGGAACTCAACTCGACAGACGGCGCGTCAATCGGACACCCAGTCTGAGAGTTATTAGCCTTTTCGTCCCAGGGGCCTGGTTGGTTTTTTGTACGAACCAACCTGACCACGTCTCAATTGTACCCCTAACTCACATACTGTATACTCATAGGTACCGTTACTCACCATGATCACCAACGCCACTGACGGTTCGTCAAACGGACATCTGGTCTGAAAGTTAATGGCTTTTCCGTTCTAGGGGCCCGGTTGGATTTCGGGTACAATCCAACCCGGCCATACACCAACTGCATCCAAACCTCGAGCGTATTAAGACAAAAGGTCTGTCTCACTAAGAGGAATCCAACAAAGTTGACGACACGTCAATCGGACGTCCGGAGCTCAAGTTATAGGTGTTTCCGCTTCGAGGGCCCGGTTGGTCTCGTGTTCGAACCAACCCGGCCGTACCCAAAGTTCTCCGAAACCTTGAGTTTAATACACCTAAACAACAGTCTCGATCCATGGATCCCATTGCAACTGAAGGTGCGTCGATCGGAGGTACGTAGCCCAAGTTACGGGCGTTTGAACGAAACTGCCCGAGAATAGGGGGTTCGGGCCCGGCCCGACCCCCCCTCCCCCCCCCCCCCCCCGGGTCGGTCCGAACTGGGTCGACCCGACCCGAGTCCGGGTCCGGCCCGACGCGGGGGTCCAGCCCAGTGTGGGCGGCCCGGCCCGGCATGGGCGGTGCGGCTGGCGCGGCCTGTTTGCCCGGCGCGGGCGTGGCCCGCGTGGCCAGCGATGAACGGGGGGTTACAACCCCCCAGTTGAACGAACCAGTGTGGCATAAGCCACGCCGCCCAATCCAGAATGGCTTCGAACGTTCTGGTTCTTCCTCCACCACCACAGCTCATCTGTGGTGGTTTGCTACGGTGGCGCACCGCCACCACCTTCTACGGACCACCGGACGCGCTTCGGTGGTCCGTTTTGCCTGCCGCCTTCGCCAGCGGTCCTCCCGGGACCCGATCTACACTGCGACGGCTTTCAAACGTCGTTACGATCCTGTCTCACCATCATCGTCAATCGGCGCACCAACAAAAATCTTTGGAGAGTTGTTGGGTCGTGCTTGTTCGGCCCGCGCCCTCCGCGTTAGGAGTTATCCATTGAAAATCATTTTAGCACAAGCTCTTAACCATTGACCAGGGTATAATTTATTCAAAATAAATTATACAAACACCCTGAAATTAAATAACCACGCATGAGGGTATAATTCACATAAACACTATATACGAAACCCCCTACCTTAACAATATTGATGGAGGTCGGCGTCGCGGTAGAATAGTGTCGCGGAAGAACAGTATTGATTCTGTCGATGTCGGAGTAAGAAGAACATTGTCGTTGGTGTGGGTCTCCATGGTCGGCGTCTTCTCCCTTGACGCGGAGGGAGAGAAGAGTATATGTTCGTTCTTCATTGAGAGAGAACGTTCTTCTTCGTTGGAGGAAAACTCTCCCTCCCCTCCTTCTCCTCCTTAGCTCTCCACTAAGGAATTAAGCCCCCCAAAAATAATAGAGTTTGCTCTCAATTATTTTTATGGCACAAAACCCAAGAGTCATCCCTCATAAAAGTGACAACACATGGATAAAATGTGGAGAGATGAATTCAAAAAGATTTTAATTAAAATAATGAATTAATTCACTTAATTGATGGTGGAGTGTTGGCAAACATATTAAAACATGGAATTCCAATAGTTCAAGGGGGTTTTAAGGGAGTTTAAAAGGGGTAGTGTTCATGTGGGACCCTCAAACATTATCCTCCCTTTGGAGATATAAATCACCAAGTAAATAAAATAATGTCACACACTATTTTATTTAATTTATAAAAGAAAACCCAAAAGTTAACTTCTGCTCTCGACCAAACGCAATTGCGGTGAAGGTCTTCTTAAGCGAATATCAGCGCCGCAAGTTCATTGGTGCCCTCAGATTTCAATTCCAAGTTTCGGTTCAAAAGATAGAAAAACTCGCTCATTCATTCACTGAAAGTACCCGATCTAAACTTCGGGAAATTATTCCAGGCACACCGGGCCTCAGAATCAGGTGTCGTCTGAAGCCGCAGTCTCGTAAAATTCCAAAGAAATTAAGAAAACAAATTCCTTGAAATTTCTGGGTGTTTACATCATTGCTAGTCGGCCGCCTCTCATGTTTGGGAAGATGTGTTATAGGCCATGTTTTCAACCGATATTGGGGCACTTTTGAGTGGAATCTGGGTTTGGGATGATATAGTAGACCTCCCAATAGTGAATACTTTTGGGTATTTATAAGAATTACACTCCTCTTCAATTATAAAGGAACTCACTCCCCCTCACTTATTCACATTGTAAAACCACTTTGGTTCAACCAAACCCTACAAAAATAACTTCCCCACATATCTTACCACATTATATAATCCTTATTATTGGTATAAATCCATCCTAGGAAGGTATCGGTACAAACATAAGGAGTATACTTGAAGAATATGTAATGTTCTTTGATGAGCGTCTTTATTTTATTTCTTTCTCTGCCCCTTATATTTTTATTATACCATGAGGATATAATAACCATAGTATCTTAGATATACTAGGATGATTTTATAATTATTTTTTGATCTAAAACCATCTCCATTTCCATCAAATGGGTTATAAAATCATTATTCGTGTGTACAACGCACTAACGCCTTGCGAACCAATGTCGTTCATTTTTCCATTACCACCTCTCGAGGTTGGATATAATGATAGATATAAAGTATACATATGATATTGAAAATTTTATTATACTTAGGGATTCATTGTATAAAATATAAATTATTATTTTCCATTTTTTAGGAGACATGATAACATCGCTCATGTGTACGGTGGACTACCACCTCACGAAGCGATGTGATTCGTCTTTCACTAATGATTCACATAAACGGCGGTAAGAATAAAATTAATGATTATATGTGATATAAATGAAATAATTATGACATATATATCATATTTATAATTCTTTATACATAATATATATCATTTTATGTCCTTCCTTTTCTCTCATGTAAAGATGATAACATCATTCATGTACGTGTGGACTACCTCCTTCAGGAAGTTATGTGACTCCCTTTTCATCACCACACCACATGGATGATATTATAGGTATATAATATGTACTATATTATATTATTATAATTATATAAGGATAATATATTACTTAAATTCTTTCTCTAAATATCATTGGAAAATGGAAACGTTACTCATGCGTATGTATGGTCTACTATCTCCATGATCGTAACATACGTAATTTTTCCTATACATAATTCATAGTTAGTTATAAAAGTATAATTTATGTATAAATATTATAATTATGTCATTATTATTACTATTTTGATGATGAAACTATATAATATGAGCAATAACTGAATCTTTCATGACAAACACGAATGATAAAACAAGGCAATTAACACCAAAAACCATGAAAAAATTAAAATATTATTAAATAATGAGTGATAAGATGTTATAAAAGGGTAATATTTGATATTATAAATATTAATTAGGATATATAATAAATTAATAACATGTTCAAAACCACTATAAATGTTTTTAAATCATGTTCACAAAAAAGGAAGTGTGAGTTAAGGGATTTTGTCTCGATTTATACTCTATTGAAACTTATTTGTTATTATGAATCAATTCACTCTTATGGAGGTATATAATGACCCTTTGACATGTGATATCATGATAAATTCATCATATTTTAATTATCTCATCAAAGGGTATTTTACTTGAAAACCACCAAGTGGTAAAAGTTATTGTGCAATCTCACTTTGTTTTTTTATTGTTAACTTTCTCATGAAATAATCAATTTCTTGTGATCAATTTTCATTGGAAATTTAATTTATCTTAGATTCTAATTTTATTTATGTTGTGAATATTATTATTTCCTAAATATTATACCATTTTTCCATATGGTGTTCAATGTTATTTGATTAACTGGGGAAATATTGATAAATCCATATCATTTACTCAATACAAATATATAATGATAAGGAAAATCTTTTATGAATTAAATATATTATTTTATATATGATTAATTCTTTAGATATGTTTGACATGGGTTAGTGATCGTTTATAGAAATCCTATTGATGCATATGTAGTCTTATTAGACGAATCAGATGGCCAAATCAGATGTGTTTTTACCCAGTATGTTTTAAAAAATATTGTGAAAGGTATTTATGGCAAATATATCATGTACCTATGAAACATGGATTCCAATAATTAGGTATTTTATATATTAATAATTTAGTAATTATTATCCACAATATCTTCACAATGATATTATCTTTGGATGCATTTATTTCTAAGATTATTATTTAAATGGAATGTTTTTTCAGTTATTTATCTTACCATAATGATTATTCATTAATGATACATGAAATATTACACTATACTTAACCCTTACTGAGCCTTTTATCTCACCCTTATTTTTTTATTTCCCCAAACTATTAATAATAGATCATTTAATGAGTTTTCAAGGATGCAGTTTACTAGATTTTGTTATGTTTTATGATTTATTTTCTATTCCCAATGTAAAATGGGTATCATGTATGTACCTAGTTTTAAAAAACTACTAAAATGGTTAATCCTTTGGGATTTGACTCAATTTATATATGAAAATTTAATAAAATAGACATTGGATCCAGGTTAAGGGGGTTGGGGACATTATAGTTGGTATCAGATCAAGTTTAGTTGAACCCTTGGGGACTAGATTTAAGAAAACATAGAATAAGGATCAAAACACTATAGTGGAATTTGAGGATAAGTATATAATAACATCCTAATGTTTTGTTAAGGAATATATTATGAGGTTTTACTTACAAAACATCACTATCTAGATACTAAAGGTGGAAATGGTTCTGGTACAGATGTGCCTAGGGGAAATAACACCAAAAAAATGTCGACATTGAATCAATAAACACCTAGTATATGAAAATGGATCTTACTATATACCTGGTTTGACAATCCTAGGGGATATTCATATGACAATACACATTTTACTTAAAAACCATTACGATGTATTTGAAAATAAGGATATCCCCAATGAAATTGAGTGTATAATTATAAGAATAGAAATTCATAAATTTTAAATTTTATGTTAAGTGTTACACCATATTTTTAATTATAAATTATTATTTAAAATTCATATTTGTATGAGCTAATCTAGTACATGTCCTTTTTTATAAATTTTAACTGGAATGAATAATGGTATCAATACATGTGGCCAATGTAGAGACTATCATATTAAGTAATACAATAAATATGGAATTAGAACAGGTAAAGTAATAGATATATTAGGTAATATTAATAATGTTATGTAAAATAACCTTTCTCAGATGGAGAAACCTATACCAAAATGAGATTATCTTATTTTGTATCGCTTTATAGGACAGATTCCCCCATCATTTAGTGGGAATACTAATAAAATGGTAGCTAAGAAATGTATTAAGTCTATGGAGGAGATGTTTATGATATTAGGATGTGGGGAAAAGGAAAAGGTTACACTTGGAGTGTATTGTCTAAAAGGTGATTTTGATCAATGTTGGTCGTTGATCCATAATACTAATGGAGAAGGGGAACTATAACTCGTGGAATGGAAATATTTTCAAAAGATGTTATTTAAAAAAAATTCCCCTCATGAGAAAAAAACTGAGATGAAGAGATATTTCATTAGCTTAATAAAAAAGGAATAAGAGAGTATTTTAGAGTACGAATCTACCTTTACAAGGTTAGATAGGTATGTTTTAGATTACATACACAACACATAGTGAAATATTGACCACTTCTTTGAAGGTATTAAGACAAATATCTCATGGGTTCTTATCTCCCAAAATATTTAATCATATGATGAAATTGTTTTATTTTCTATCAAGACATAGAAATAATTCTATAAGTATTATGGCCTCTTATTAAAGTGAGATAAGAAGAGAATGGAATAGCATAAGATAGATAAATGGAATAAGGATAAGAATTATTTTCCAACATGTGATAACTGTGGAAATAATCACCTTGGTAAATCTTTAAAGAGATTGGTAGTTTGTTATAAGTGTAGAGAAAAGTTTCACCATAAAAAATAATGAAAATAGAAGAAATAAAACAAAATTACTCTGTGTTTCAAATACAATTATATGGGGAACTACACAAATGAATTCCCCAAGCATCAAGGAAATATACCAGATAAGAGGCCAAGGGGAGAAGGCTAAGCCTATGTTATTGATACAAACAAAGTGGAATGGTTACTGTTATTATGTAAGTGGATCCAATAAATACATTGTAAAATTATTTTATTAATGATATTCCCATCATAAGAATTATGAAATATATAGGGATTTTATTATTGTGTTATTTCATTACATATTTATGTTAAATGGTGTCGATGACCAAGAAAAATGATTTAGTCATAAGTTGAAATTATTGGAAAAAACATGATTGAGAACTTATAATATGTTCCTAATGTTGAGATAAATATTTTGGGATAAAGATATAATTGATACGTAGAAAGTAAATTAGATTTGGAACTTATTAATGATTTTTTAACAAAGTTATGGAGTTTAAATAATTTTTTTGATATAACGAATATATCTAATAATAAGTGTTTAATTTATGTATTGAAGAAGCATGCATGTTTTAAATAAGTTTTTATAGTAATTCAAGTTATTGCCATGTTTTAAGAAAATTCATGATGAAGGTATTCACATGTTTGGTATATGACAATTAGGAGATACTTCATGTTGTTTGAAGATTAGTGATAAGTTTTTTTGGAAATTAAATAACCTCATTTATAATGTTTTGGAGCATAATAATTGGTGGATTAAAATGTTTAACGATTTTTTGAAATTTTTTAATATCAAATTTGTATGATGTTTTAAAGGTAAATGTACTACTACATCATATAAATATTTATGCATATTAGATGACCTATGCTAACTATTTTTTCATAATAATAACTAAAGATTGAAAGAATGAAATATAATTATCTTATGGATATTATGATCCATTAAAAGTAAATTTTAGTGCTTCAAGAATAAAAAATCATTTTTGGATATTCATTTATTGGAGTAAGGGATGAATTCAAAAACAACCAGAGGATGAAATTACACTTATGAAATAGAAACGTATCGAGAAATTATATTTACTTGTATTATTTTACTCTAAAATCATTCCTCAGTATTAGGAAAAATGTTCTTGGAATAAAATTTTATCTTATTACCATCATTTCTAATGATTTAAATGACCTTTTTCACACCTATTTTGTATATAGTGTTTTGGTCATTAACCTTCTCTAGATCACCCACTTTCTTGTGATTAGTGTTCTATATCACTATATATTAGTATTTTGGTGTTAGTTTTATCTTCCATGTCTTTGTTTTCACTTCCAAACTATTTTATCCTACTCAGAAACCTTGTTATGTTATTATTCAAGATGACCACTGGACTTCCCTTTCTCTCTTTTTAAGAGGATATTTTATCAACTCTTTTTACAATTTCAGTTTTCAACAAAATAATTTCCAAATATATAACCCTTAATTACTGAGATCAAGTTTAAATTATGAGTAAACAAATTATTTAAGGTGGGTAAAATGTAACACCCCAATACTTTACAATATATTTATTTTAGAATAAATTTAATCTTTTCAATATCTTGTAATGCTTGCAATACCAGGTTTAATTAAAATATGGTTTAGTCACACTTTTTGAACTTAATTTAGAATTAATTTTTACAACTTCTGGAAAAATTTTATAAAACAATATACTTAATTTTTGAAATTGGGATATCAAAATTATGTAAGTTTTAATTTTTGATATTTTTCTGAGAGGTTTTATTTTTCTGCGAATAGTGACAAATACTGGATTTTAATTGAAAAATGTATTTTCATTTAAATAATTTATAATGTTAAATTATATTTTTAATTAATTTTAAAGTAAAATTATTAAAATTTTATATCTATTAATCTAATTTATTTCATTGGAATAATTTTATTATTGAAATTTGATATAAAACATTTCAAAATTTTGATCATTTTTACATTAAAACATCACGTTCTCATCGCATCTCTGGGATTAATTTTAAATTAAATTCTTCTAAATATGTGATTTGGATTTGTCCAAATTAATTAAATATTTGGATCCATAGAAATTTATATTATATAATAATGTTAACTTAATATTTGACCAAAATTATTAGTGAATAAAGTTAAAATTAATTACAATGATTAAGGTAAAAAAGATTTTATTTGGGGGGTTAAACTTAAAAGATAAGGGGTAAAATGACCTAAAAACTTGTCCAACGCTCATTTGATGGCCATATTTAGACATGTATAACCTTATGGTATATTTTAATGAGTTATTTGGATACTATTCCATGAATGTGGCCTATATAATAAGTTTTGTAAATAAAAAGACAAAAGAGAAATTGTCCTTCCCATTAATATCTATAAATATTTGGGATAGGGAAAAAATGACATAATTTCAGTTAAACAGATTATTTTAAAATATAAATGAGTTTTTTATCAATATAATTAATTTTAATTCTTTTTGAGTTGAAATAATTACTTTAAATTCTTAAGAAACACTAATAGGAGAATTATTTAGTTGATAATTAAATAAAATAAATGATACTAAGAATATTAAAAGTGATGTAAATTGAATGAATTATTTAATTATACTAATTTTTATATGATTATATAATTTAACTAGTTTGAACAAGATATATTTGAATTCCATCATTTTATTGATATTTTTAAATTCAAATTATATGAATAATGTCAAAATTGATAATAATATTATTTTATAATAAATGATATTTTATTAAATGGTTTAAAAAAATAAAAATAATATATTTTTGAAAATGATTTATAAATTTTATGTCAATTATGCTCTATTAATGGAACATTTTTTATTTTATAATTACTATATTGACCCAAAAATAGAATAAAAACTCTATTAGCACGGTTAAGGATAAAACAGTGTTTTTACGCATTACATGCGTTTTTATTAAAACTAAGTCTACACACACATAGTATTTTCATTTAATAAATAGAATTTAATATTTATAATAATTAGGTATAAATTATATAATAAATATCATTGATTTTATTATTAAAAGATAAACTACCTATGTTAATAAAAAGATACAATTTACCATGGTAAAAACTAAAAGGGTTAAATTGAGTAAACATAATGTCTAAGGAATAATATGATAAAAATATATTTATTTACTTTTGTTTGAGGTTTTTATGAACCAATTAAACAATACACAACATTATTTATCTATTTTGAGGCACATTTGGTAAGGGAGACCTCCCAATAAATAATACTTTTGGGTATTTACAAGAATGTCACTCCTCCTCAATTATAAAAGGGAACTCACTCCCCTCACATATTCACACATAAATCCACTTTGTTTTAGAAAATACCATAACAAAAAACGTCCAAAAATAAATTCCCTAATATTAAATTACTTATTTGTTTATATAAATACAATCTATGAAGGAATTATTGAAAACCTAAGGATGATACCCAAAGAAGCAATAATGCTATTTAGGGAGCATATTTATTTTATTTCTTTCTATAACTCATTCAATTTTTATTAAACCATGATGATATAATAACCTTAGTATCTTACATATAATTTTATATCTTTATAATAAGTTCATGACTTAAAACCATCTCTTCTTCCATGAAATGGGTAACTAAATCCTCATTCATGTGTACGGAGGACTACCGCCTAGCAAACTGATGTTGTTTGTTTTTCCATTACTAACTCTCAAGTTTGGGTATGATGATGTATATAAGCTATATATATGATATTTATAACATAATTATACCTATATATTCATTATATATTATATAAATTTTTACTTTACATTCTATAAGAGACATGACAACGTCACTCATGTGTATGGTGGACTACTGCCTCGCAAAGCGATGTGGTTAGCCTTTCACTAACGCTTCACATGGAAGGGGATAAGGAAAAATTTAAGGATTATATGTGATATAAATGAAATATTTATTATATTAATGAAATATATATCATTATTTAATGATAATATATATCATTTTCTTTCTTACTTATTCACTTATGTAAAGATGATAATGTCATTTGTGTACGTGTGGACTACCGCCTTCACGAAGCGATGTCACTTTCTTTTCATCATCACACAACATGGATGATGTATATAAATATATAATATGGTATATTTGATATTATTATCATTATTTAAATATTATATATTACTTACCTTATTTCCATAATGATCATTGGAAAATGGAAATGTAACTCATGTGTATGTACGGTCTATCATCTCTATGATCGTAACGTACATTATTTTTTATAAACTCATTCATCATTGCCTTTAAAAGTATAATTTATATATAAATATAACAATTATTTAATTATTATTATTCTATAGATGATAAAACTATATAATATTTGGAAGAACTGTATCTTTCATGACAAACATGAATGAGAAAATAAGGCAATTAACACCCAAAACCATGAAAATTAAAAAAAACGGGTGATTATATGTTATAAAAGGACCATATATGATATTATAAATAGTAATATAGTTATATTATAAATTAATAATGTTTTCAAATTCATTATACAGTAGGTTAAATCATGTTAATCCAAAAGGAAGCATGAGATATGGGATTTCATCTCAATTTTCATTCCATTGAGTTTTATATTTTATTATGCAACTATTCACTTTTATATGGTGTATATACTTACCCTTAGATATGTAAAATCATGATTAATTCATACTCTATGGTATATTAAGTTCTACATTTAATTATCTCATCCAAGTGGATTTGACGTGAAAACTACCAAGTAGTAAAAGTTATTGTGCAATATCACTTTATTTTGTGATTATTAACTTTATCATGAAACAATCATGTTATTATGATCATTTTTAATTGGAAATTACATTTATATTAGATATACATATTCTTATGTTATGAATATTATTATTTCTTGAACCATATACCATTTTTATATACAGTTTTCACTTTTAATGTTATTTGATTAACTGAGAAAATATTGATAAAAAGATATCTTTTTCTCGATATAAATACTTGATGATAAGGAATTTATATTATAAATTAAATTTATTATTTGATATATGATGAATGATTTTTATAGTTATGACCTGGGTTGGGGACTTATTATAGAAATCCCCTTGATTAATTAGTAGTAAAATGAGCAAATCATTTGCCTAAATAAGATGGATTTTTACCCAGTATGTTTTAAATCATCTTACAAAAGGTCTTGAAGGTAAAGTTATCATGTACCTAGGAAACATGGTGTCCAATAATTAACAATTTTGTGCAATAATAAGTCAGTTATTATTATCCATTATATTTTCACAATTATATTATCTCTAGATGCATTTCATTCTCAGATTATTTTTTAAATGGACTGTGTGTCCAGTTATTTATCTTTCAATATTGATTATTATATAATGATTCATGAAATGTTCCATTATAATTAACCCTTACTAAGAATTTGAGCTCCCCCTTATTTTGTTACCTTTACCCATACTATTAAGAAGAGAACATTGATTTAGTATACAAGAATTCAGTTTATTATCTTCTATTATGTATTATGTTATATTTTATATTCTCGAAGTAAAATGGTCACCATGTATGTATCTAGTTTTCCAAAACTACTAAACTGATCGGTACGTCAGGATTAGACCCATTTTTTCAGTGATAATGTAATAAAACAGGCACCTTCTATGGGTTACTCAAGTCAAGGATGTTACATTAATGCACCTCTACTATATTTTCAGTGGACACCAACCTTTACAAGGATATTTTCCAACCATAATAGAAGTAAATGGTCTTCCATTGGATACAAAAACTAACCATTCATTACCCAAAATTTATAGTTTATCTCCCCATATATACTAATTCAAACATAAAATTTACTTCTTAATAAACATTACTTCTTACATTTAATATAATTATGTTAACCAGGGTTTTAAAAATATATTTGATATTATAGAAAGGTACCAATTCCTATTGAATATAATAATAATTTAATCATGATTATTATAATTATCAGATTTCCAGAGGTGGAAAGATGTATATTTATAGTTCAAGTGGGTTTTATCAAACATAAAATAGGATTTTATAATTGGTTATATGAGTATTGAATAATTTTATTTCAAATCATTGATTACTATCCTTGATGATATAATGAATTCTGATTTTATTTTTTTATTCTATTTATTTTAAAGAATATTACATTCCCATAAAATAGATTAGAATCCAGAGTCGTGCTCAAGTGGTAAGCACTATATCATAATGCACTAAATATCGAAGTTCAAATCAGGTTGGGGGAATATGTATGATGTTACTATGGTATTATTATAGAAATATTGTAGTAATTACCATATTTTTACTATAGTAGCTGAACTATTCAACTAAATTGGGATTTTGAGCCATAGAATTTGGCTTATGAGCCTTAGGGATTTCAATCCATCAATAGCATTCAAGATATAGATTCTTTAGGTAACCAATTGGCCATTGGGCCACAAGGCCTTCAATTCAACATTAATACTTTGGGCTATAAGGACTCTAATATATCAAGTAACTTTAGTCCAATGGGCCTATGATCCATGGACCCAGTTATGTCTGACTTACTAGATCAACCCTAAGATAATACATCAAAGAATTAGTAGTAACAATGCTGATTAAACCAAACACATATTTATATTAGGGAGCTGTATAATATACTATCGACCCATGTTAAAATTCTAATTGTGTTTAAAGTCATTAAAAACATTTAATCGGGATCTTGATGCAAACATGAAGAGGTAAGGGGTTGGGTCTCTTCTAGTATATTCTGGTAAAATAAAGATATAAGGGCTCTATACATAAGGTCCTATGAGTGATGTAATTCAGGAATTTATGCCTCTAGAAAATTAATTTATCTAAGGGTTCCCTCTAAACCTAGTTAAAAAATATGGATTATCTAGAAATAATAAATATATAAATATATCTATAGAAAAGATTAGTAATTTCTATTTTCTATTGAGTTGTTCTATTTGTAAATATTTATGTACACACTATTTTTTTAGATGTAGGTAATGTGTTTGATATTTGTGTATTATTTCCTCTTAATAAAATTAATAATCTTTACTAGGTTTTTAAAATTAATTAATAAAATATGATTTTATTTTCTTATAGATCAATCTTATTCTACAATACATTAATGTGATAATGTTTTATTTGAAAATATAAACTGCAACATATTTTCAAATATATTTATATTTTAAATTTCATTATTTTTTAATTAAACAATATTATATCAATGAAAATATATTTATAATTTTTATTTTATATATTCTATCTAGAAAACATAATAAAATTATCATAATTTTTCAATTAAAAAGCATACTAATTAAACAAACTAAAAAAATAAGTTGTCTTATCTTAGCCTCTCTCTAGAAAAAAATAAATCTCAAAAGCATTGAGATTATAATTATAGATGGGAGATAATTCCTAAAATATTGTTATGGGGGAGAAAAGGGTGGATTTATTGATCAATTTATATGAGTAAGTAGTTCCTTGTTCAGTTTTAAATATATATTCTTTCAATTTAATTCAAATATTATCATTAAAAAATTTTTGAATAATCCACTCTAAGTTCCTTGTATACCTTTACTGAGTAATTAGAATTCAATGACCATTATGAGGATATTATCCTATCCACTGGTAAATAAATATATCTTCAATATATACTTAGATGGCCTAATATTATCAAAATAATCTTCATTTCCATCACCTTAGATTCAAATTCAATCCTAAAATTTACTTTATAATAAACTACCAAACCTCCAATAAACATAAGTATGAAAACCTAAGTTTTAAAAAAAATGACACACCATAATGTAATATATCACCATAGAAACTCCTAATCATTTGATCAATGATTCTCATTATTGGTGATTATCATATAGAGTCATGATATTCAAGGGTAGTGCACATGGTTTTTATCAAACATATAAGAAGAATTTATCGAGTGTTATATATGTATCATAAATATTTTTAGTTTATTTAATTTATCCTAGGTGAACTCATGGATTATATATATATATGTAACATGATTTAGGGTATATCATATTCCCAAGTAACGCATTAATAATTTCAATTTTTGGTTACTTCATTATAATTATAAATATTTATGTATAATTTTTTTTTTGAAATATGTATCGTCGTATATATATAATTAATCATTCCAATGGGAAAATTATAACATTTTTAAGCTTTTAAATTTCTTTTATAAGACATTATTTTAATTTTTTTATGATTAATCTTCCCTAGAAATACATTTTTTGAAACCTTTGATTTCTGTAACAATTTTTACTAAAACATAAATATAAAATTTATTTATTAATTGATTTTTTCATTTAAAAAAATATATATTAATGAATAACTATGTAAAATATATATTTAATAAATATTATATTGAAAATATTATTAAAATTTTAAAATATTTTGAAATTATAAATTTACTATTCAATATAGAATTGGGATTACTTTTTAAATTTTCACATGAAAACTATTTACATTATCATATTCAAAAAGATTATTCTTTTCACTTAAAAATATTTTTACATCTAAAATATTGAATCTATTTAAATTTATATTTTTCTCAATAATTATAATTTCAAATCTATTTAAATTGTAAATGTGCACATTTCAATATAATGCATTGGAAAAAACCCATTTCATATTGAAATTAATGTGTTTAAATTCCAGACATTATCTATAAATCTGTTTATTTCAAAAATTACAACATAAGTATATTTTATTTTTAAAATTATCTTATAATTGTAAAAAATTTACTTTATAAACCTAAAATAGATAAACTTATCTTTTGAAATGTAAAAATTTTAAATGAAAAATATTTTACTTTGTAATTCACCAGTATACAGTGTAAATTTCCAATATTCATTGTAAATTTGGTGTTTATTTTTTACATTTATATATAAACAATTTTATTATGATTATTTCCTTTAAAATGGATTTATAAAATATATTTACTTTATTTCATTTTTAAAATTAGTATAAAATATTTTGGATTTTTAAATATTAAATTTTTTGATCTTTTAACTTTTTAAATGTATATTACATATGGGTTAAATTATATGTTATCCTTAGGATTCTCATTCTGAGTGGAAGAATACTTATGACTCTAATTATGTGAATTATATATCATATTATGATATGTAGACCTGATTTTTGGTGGATGAGAGAAATTTTTCTTGTTTAACCTCATTCATCACTCTTTTGTACTTTTTTTTTAATAAATGGTCAGAAGCTCCACTTCTAGTTGGACTTGTTTCGTATATGTTAACATTGTAATATTGTTGTGAAAAATATTTTAGTTTGTAAATTTATATATCAAATTTAATTACGTAGAAATTTTTTTAAATTGTTTCATTTAGAAAATATATATAATTTTTTGAAATTTTGAACTACAAAAAATTGAATCTATTAACATTATAAATTGATAATGCTATTATAATATCAAAAATATTTTTTTACTAAATTTTATCAATAAATCATTTCTATTTTTAAAAAAATAGTTACTTATTGAATTTGTTACTTATCATGTAGATTTATTATAAAATATATTTTTTTAATGTTATCTTTAATAATTAACTATAATTTTATTATTTTTAAAAAAAATTATTGTATAAATTAAATTTATTTTTTAATCATAAAATAATTATATCCTTTCACTTTATAATTATCATTACCTATGAAATAATAAAAAAATTTACTTAAGAAAATATCTCTAGAAATCAATTTATATAGTAAAATTTATGTCTTCATTATATATTTAATGTTTACTTTGTAAATTCATTTTTTTTAATTTCATTAACCTTGTAAATTTTCTTAAAAGCATTTTCATAAAAAAATTATTTTTTTATCTTGTAAAAATAGTATAATTTTTTCAACATTTTATTAATAAAATATATGATTATTTGTTTATTGAAAATTAATGTTACCTTGAGAATATTTAATTTATTTTCCTTTTATATTTCCACTAAAAATTATCATACATTGTAAATTTACTACTTAATTTTTAAATTTCTTTTCTACTTTTTAAATTTTATATGTAAATCGATTTATTTTTTAAATAAACACTGGATAATTTTATGGAATTTCTATAATTATTTAATTTGGAAATAAGGTTTAAACTTTTTTGTATTTTTAGATATTAAATATTTGGAACATTTCCCTTTTTAAATTAATATTACTTAATAAATATAAAAAAATATTGTTTAATATTCATTCTTGCATTATAAATTCTAAGATTACTTTTTAAATCTCATAAAAATATTTTTTTTAAATTTACTTTTAAAATATATAAACATTTTCACATTATAAAATTCATCTAGAATCAAGTTTACTTTAAATTTTCCTCAATAAATTTCTTTTCCATAGAAATCTAAAATGCATTTAAATAGTTATATTATAAATATTGACTCTTATTACTTTTCAATTCCCATTATAGGTGATATATTTAAATATGTTTAATTTTTAATTTTCTATTTAATTGAATTTACTTTTTAAATTCCTTTTTAAGACTAATTTTAATTTTTAATTGCATTCTAAGCTTCTTTCTTATAAAATTTGTTTTAAATATAAAGATAAAAATATTTATTTCCTATATAAATTAACATTCTTTATTTTCTAAACATACAATAGATTATAAAATATTATTTAATTTTTTTATTATAAATTCATGATATTTCTATTAAGCTTGAAAATTTTGTTATTTTTATATATATTTTATTTCACCACATAATTTACTCATAAAATTTCCATTATAATAGTTTCATAAAAAAATTACATGTATCTTTTATAAAATTTATAAAAAAATCATTTTATATGAAATTGATATAAAAAAATTATTTCAAATTCCCATAGATGTTATCAAACTCATGTGGGTGATGTAATATCATAATATAGTTAAGTATTCTTGAGTATTAATTAATTATTTAAAATATTTAAGGATATTTCATGATGAATAAATAGTCATCATAAGAGTACACAATGAAAATTTTCTTTTTTTTAAATGGTTTGACATTCTTATGGAATTATGAGTAAATTATTATTATAATGTATATATACAAATTCATATACTTATAAATATACATATATATATATACATATACATATACCTACACATATATATATACATATATATATATATACATACACATATATGAGTGTGGTTGTGTGTCTATTTATGTTTTTATTTGTTGTAAGTGACAATAATGAAACATTAAGGCTCCTTAGATTGGGTAGGATAAATATTCAAATAAATTTTCATGTATAAAATTATTTTATGGAATTTTGAATAGTTCAATTCATGTTAAAATCATATTGAGTCAATTATTTACATCAATTTCATTCACCCTTAAATGATTCACATAAGTGTGGAGGATGTTGGTAATGAATCATATATCAATCTCCTTATTATATGGTGTCTAAAATAATTAGAATGATGATAACAATAACATAGTAATTATTCCATGTATTTTTTTGAATTTTTATGCATATTTTTTAATTATAGAAACATGTGTTTCATAGGGTGTATGTTTTAATAATTTATTAATTTAATCGTATAAATTACCAAAATTTGTGTATTGTAATTCAGGAGTAGTTGAAGGGTTCATTACAAAAATTTAATCAAATTTTTTGGTAGTAATGTTATTATTGGAATATTTATACATCAATTTTATTTATATAAAACATGAATGATATAAGACTTTATTTTAGTTGTTTTCAAGTTGGATAGTTATTTATATTAATTCATATATCTCACTCATTTGACTATTGGTAGAACAAGGATAGAATTTATATAATAGAACATATTATATTTTATTGGAATCATAAAGCATCCCTATTACAAATTTTTAATTATTAAAGGTAATAAAATAATTCATTAAATTAGTTATTGATAATTAAATTTTTATTTCAATTTTAAGTCTTAGTGAGATAATATTTTTCTAGATGAAATATGTCAAGGGGAATAGATTGGAGATTATTTTTATAAATAATACAATATAATTAATTATGTTGTTAATGAGGTATAATAAATATTTCTATATAAATTCTAGCCAAAACATCAATTGAGGATTTCTAAGAATATTAAATTTCAATATTGAAATGAATAAATTTTTTGTTGCATCCTGGGTGATGAAGAGTGTTAGTATTTTGTGGGAGGTAGAAATAAATTTAATTTTTTCTCTATAAGTCAATTAAAAATTTTTGTAATGCTCCAAATTCTTGTGGGAGACAACAAGGATATGTTTTTAAAGGTGTTCACTAAAGGTACCATGGCATAGTTGTGGTCAATATATTTTAGTGGCCTATATATAAATCTGAAACAAATTGATAGTCACCATTTCATGGTGTTATACATGAGATATTCACATTATATGATAATACATAAAACATACACCTTCCCTCACTCTAAAATCTATCATACTTAAATATTAATAATATGATGATGAATTTGAGTATTTTGAACATCGTTCGTGATTTTTTAAAATTTAAAAAATAATTATGATAATTTTACTAATATTTTCAAGTGTTGAAACCTATGGAATGTTTTTGAAACATTATAATTAATATTTTACAAAAATATATGGTTCTCGGTGTCTTATATAAATCAGTTCAACCTTTATAAAAGTGAATATATTAAATTTTGTAAGACTCTTTTTATAATCCACTGAAATTAGTTGATTATTTATCTCTCATTTCTCTCTAGTCTTTAAACAGAAGGTTCTATAATATTTTCAATTAATAAATATTCTTCTCATGCATTAAGAGTTCATGCAACCCAAGGATACCCTGAAGGAAAGTGTCTTTTTCTTACTTCCTTTTAATCTCAATCAATCTCATGAATCTTGGAAAAGGATTGATTATAAAGGTGTTAGGCACACCATTCTATCTAAATTATTTTATTAAATATAATACTTATATAATATCTCTTTTTTTATTATTTGGATAAATGTGTTTCCATGAAATTTAAATATGTGTTATACCAACCAAATATTGATAGAAATCACATTTATTGGTGATAACATTAAGAGGAAAAAATGTGTCATTTTACCATAGAATAAGAAAATGTATAATGTGGAATGGGAGAATCTATCCTTGAGGGGTTATAGATATATGTTAACAAAATGAACATATTATATGATTAAATATGATCATATCTCATAAAGAGATATATAATGATGTATGTATATTAATTTGAATGATATATATAAGTTTTCTATGATAAGGGTCATTATTACATATAATAAGGGTTATTACATCATTTTATAAGGTTTATCAAATAATATGATAAGGGTTATCATAGTATGGGTTATCATAATAAGTGTGTTTTCATGTGACATGATATTAATTATCACATGTCACTTCCACCTTCTTTATTCCACCAGAAGCTATCATAGCTTTGGTTTAACATCATTAGAATATTTTTATTAAAATTGTATCACATCATTGATATTTTAAATGTGATACATTTATGTTTTGTTTGAAAATGAATAATGAAATTATTTTTTAGAATGGTTTATAATGTATAGGGCATTTTCAAAATTCTTTATTTTTTCATTCCTTGGATTTTAAAGGTCCTTATATATAGGGAATCATTTTTAGTGGAAAATTTTATTTATTTAGTGTTATTTTAAACTAAATATTCATAATAAAAAATTATTTTGACTTAATTTCTTCTTAAATAAAAGTTTATATCATAAAATGTAGTTTTGAGATATTCATACAAATAGATTAATTATTCATTTAATATATAGATACCTATGGATTCAGGAATCATTTCATTTTTATTAAGATATATTTCTTAGGAACATATAAAATTACTATAGTAACTAACACTAGAAGGAATTTTCTTTATGTTATATACTTTTCTTTTAAATTTATCCTGAAAAGATCTTATGAAATTGAGTTTTCTCATTTATTATATTGATTATAGGTATGGTTATGCCATTAAAACCCAACTAATGGAATCATTCCAACTTCATTAAATTTAAAATAAAAAAATTAAAGGTCTAGAATTATGAAGAATATGCATATCAAAGGTAGTGATTATTATTATCATTATCTATAATATAAAAAAGTTTGATGTAACCAAGTGTTAGATACATATCATGGTATAATACATAGTCGTACAACATATCAAAATTCATGAAATATTTAGTATAAATGCTTCAAAAATATAGTATCATAATGCTTTAGTAATATAGTATTTTTTTTAGTTAATGTTATGGTTAAAAATATTGGTTTTTAGAATAACACAATAATTTATATAAAGGAGATATTTCCAAAAACCATTATGCATGTGATGCATTTTAGAAATTTCATATTAAATTATATGAGTATATCCTAAGGTATGTAGCTAGATATCATTAAAATGTATTTATCTAAACATAGGGGATGATTTGGATATATCTTAATACACTACTATAGAAGATCATATGTTGTGGTATGAAAATATCATAAATAATTGAATCATTATTTATGATTCATGTGGATTATTTTGATTATTTATGTTATTTAGTCATTAAATGTTAGTGATTAGATTTATTTATCACATAATATATCATTAAAAATTTAATAAGATAAAATTCATGGGAGTATTAACATGCATTCATATGATGAATGATTGAATGTGTGAAGAATTTTCTCATAAGTTATATAACACATGAGTTAATGCTTGGTCACTGAGCTACATCCCCAATAGCTATAAATGGAAGTGATCACCATGAGATGGTCATTGGTCAACCCTTCCTATGCCTCATTTGATTCTCCTTGAAGGTATCCCTCATTCTCTCTTCACCTTGGGAGGCACTAATATGCCATGAGAATAGATGAATATCTTAACCATTAAAAGGGTGCCTAATGTTATCTCATGGATACATCATGGAGAAGATAGTATGATTTATGCCTTCAAGAGATCATCCTCATACATGTTAATAAAGACATTGTCTATTGAGATCAATAGTTAAAGGTATACATGTGTTCTTTATTTTTTTAATAATTGTTTTAGATTCATACACGGTAGATCTTGGGAATGGTATTTATAATTAATTTCACTACTTTTATTAAGTGTTGATCGATATTTAAGAACCCATCATTGGTATAAAATACAAGAAATGTTGATTTATTCTAAGAAACATGTGGAAAAATGATAAATATGAATATCGTGTGACTGAAGTATTACCCATTGTTAAATACAACAACAACAAATATTTTGTGGCAAGCCATACAATATGGGATATCATAGGCCATGATATAAAATTTGAACTATATCTTCTTTTATAATGTATGATATCAAAAGAAATGATATTGGTTTTCAATAAAGGTTGAAATTACATTATATGATTATTTAATTTGTGTAATGGTTGGGCCATATAATATGAGATATCAGAGGTAGTGACTCATCACAATCCTTTATTTTTTGCGTTTATCATAGCATACCACATGAGATATTATACAGGATTAATATGTTGTACCACATTTAAAATAGAGCATCATGTTGTCAAAATGATATAAATTTTGGTCATAGATATGAATTCTCAAGTATTAAAGGGGTACCACAACCAAAGATTATCTGTCATAAAATATGATAGACAAAAAAATGAGCCCCATAATATGATATATAAGACATCATATAATATGATATCAAGTAAAAATTAATTTTTATATTTTTTAAATAATATTTGAATTGTATAAATTATAAAATGTTTATAAAATATGAAAATTTTAATATATGATTTCTATTTATTTTATAAAAAAAATATAAATTAGATGATTATAAATTTTCAAAAATTAACTTTTAAATGTTTATAACACTATTAATAAATAAATATATATAATATTAAATTTTAATATTAAATACCTTCAAAATTATATGAAATGAATTAAAAAATTTATATAAATGTTTTATATGGAAATTATTAGGGTAATTTATTTAGTGTTTATAAATTATATAATAAGGGAAAACATAAAAGAGTATATATTTAAATTATGAATGGTCCATTATTATTAAATTTAATTGTACGAATTAAAATTTTTTATTTGAGATGTTATTTAAACAATATAAAAATTATTTTTTGAGTATTGATATGATCAATGTTTAAATAATATAAAATATATGTTATTTAGATAATATAAATTGTTTAGATAATAGAATTTGAATAAATATGTATATAACTCATTTATCATCACATATTTAAGTGATATTTCAAATATTTAATAACATGAAATATTTTTTATTATAAATAAATATAAAATGTTTATATTTTTTTATGGATTTCCTTAATGAGTGGCTAAATTATAAAATGTTTATAATTAAAATTATTTATGAATTATTCATAAATATTTATCTCATGTTTAAATATTTTAATTATTCTCATCATTTTTTATGTATATAATTATTATATTATGGATTAATGTATGATTTAGTTTAAATAGTTAATTTTATTAATTTATTCATAACCTTTTTTATATTAACTTTATTAAATTTCATGTAAAAGTGCATCATTGGTGTGATATACTCATGTTTTAATACTAAATATAATTTTTGAGAATTATTTAAAGTAGTCTAATTAAGTTAGTTTAATATTTTAATTATAAATCTCAGTCTGCTTATAAAAGTTTCATAGTTCTTGTTTTTTAGGATTCCTTATTCAATTTCCAACATATCATTATAAGGAATCATTGTCCAATTATTCCATTTGAAGGGTCACATGGACCACCAAAATGGCCCATAGAATCTATGAAGAAAATGGACTAGCCATTAAGATTGAATTACTAGGCTCAATAAATAATTCTAAAATATTTTATTCTCCATAAAAATTCATGGGATAATACCATTCATATTTTTTAAAAATTTCAAGGCCCAACTCCACTAATAAGGGGCCAAAATGGTGTATTTAAGTCCAACCCACCATTCTGTCAAGGAATTAAAATAATCACACCAATATTGAAATTTATCCTGATAGGGAAATCCATTCGATCTTATATTTTTCAATGTGAAATTGGATATATATTTGGAAGACTTTTTTGAATAAAGTTTTTGTATTTTAGGGCATATTCTTATTCAAAAATGCATTCACATTTTTTCCCTGAAATATTCTGGATTGAAATGGACAGATTAACATTTTCTAATAAAACATCCATAAGTTTAGATTCTTAAGTATAATGGCCACAAAAGTTTTATAGTAGACATAAAACATGTATATCTATAAATTTTATGAAGAAGATATTTCATGATTCTTCTTTAAGAATGTTCAAATATTCTATCCAAGTGGAGGGGATTATTTGGAATGCAAACAGTCCACCTCTTTGGGCTATAAATACATCCTCATCTCATATTTTCAAGGGTTTGGAATTTAAGAAGAGTGGAGCATAAATTGGCACAAAAAAATAATTTCCAAAGGATTGGGATGACCTACCGTACTCAATTTGTTACTTGAGACACCCTTCTTTCTCTCTTTGTTTTCATGTTCTTTTCTGTTCTTCTTATTTTTAATTATGTAAGTTTGTTTCCTTTTCAATTGAATTTCAATACATGTTTATTATTATTAATATAATATTCTCATCCACCTTCTGTTAAATAATATTAATGGTCTTAAAATAGTTTAAATATAGTTGAATCCCCTTCCCTTATTTTTCCTTCTCATTTAATCAAAAGTATGTATTTAATTCTCTTCACTGTTTGTGTTTTTGTTCGATGCACAAATCTTTTATTATCCCTTTCTTTTTTATTCTCTTATTTTTTTAAGGTTGGGGCCAAAGCCCCAATTTATTATTAAAATCAATAACCTCTTTAAACTAGGTAGAGGGAGACCTATTACATAGCCTGAAGGCCCAAGGCCAAGTGGCCTGAATATAAGGCTTGAAAGCCCATTTTTTGGGCCCAAAGGACCCCTCGGTGAATAGTACTATTATAGTAGCTGCACTACAATAGTACCTGCTACAGTATAGTCACCGCAACAGTACCTGCTACAGTCCCTCTGCCGCTACAGTGTCGCCACTGCTATAGTACCTCCATATGGGTGAGTTATAATTGGGTATGTTAAGTGATTGATATATTTTTCTTGATGAATGTTCTTTAAATTAACATTGTGTATATTAAACATAAAATTACATGGATTAATGACATATTTTGCTTAATGTGTGGATTTCATCAATTATTGAAACCATAAATACAATACCATAAACATGTAATGATTTATATTATAACCCTAAGTTAAGTTTTGTTTTGTATTAAATCCTTAACACTTGGGAATTACAATCAACATCATCTTGTGAAGTGGGTGTTAAATTAATGAAATATAAAGAAAATCTTAAGGATATCGCAAGATTAACTCCCTAATAATGAACTCACCCCAATATTTATCAAATTGTTAAATCAAACACCAACCATTAATAAATTCATTTAAGCTCTTAAAAACCCCTCCAATCCAAATACAATCAACTAAAAACAATCAACTATTAAAAAGTATCATCACCGAGGATTTGACCCGAGTGCTTATATACACATTAACAGAGCACCGGAACCTTGAATGGTCAATAGGAGACAATAGGCCACACTTAAAATGGAACCATTGTTGAGGATGGTTCATTAAGTAGTAATTAGTTTTTTTATTGTAAAAAAACAAATAAAATTTAAAAAAAATTAAAAAAATGAAAAAAAAACACAAAGAAAAACCCGCCTTCTCATAAAAATCATAAATGAAAAGAAACACAAAGAAAAACCCATATTCCTCATCCTTCCAAATTTTATCTAAATTCCTCGTAGCCTCTCAAACAATCCATCGGATTTTTTTTACCCTGAAATAGAGCTAAATCTTCTCCAACTTAGGAGGAACATTAAGGATAATCAAATAATTCAAGAACCAGCCCTTGTATAACCAATTGAATTAGATATGGCTAATCCGAAGGAAAAAAACTTAAATAACATGCTTCACCTGATATGAATTTCCAACCCCGTGGTATTCAATATTCAAACATAGAGGCTGACTTCAAACTCAAATCGAGTTTGATTCATCTTCTTCCTCATTTCCATAGGCTAGCTGGTGAGGATCAACAACTTCATCTTAATGAGTTCCAAGTGGTGTGCTTAACCATGAATCCTAAAGGGTTTTATGTGGAAAAAATTAAACCATGATAATTCCACTTCTCCCTAGATAACACTTCCATGTCATGTCTCTACTACCTCCATCCTGGTTCTATAACCACATGGAATGACATGAAGCGACTTTTCTTAGAAAAATTCTTTCCTGCTTCTCGTACTACTTCAATATAAAAGGAAATAAGTGGTATCTAAAAACTCCCAAATGATTCACTCTATAAATACTGGGAGAGGTTCAAAATTCTTTTTAAAACCTTCCCACACCACAAAATAGCTGACCAAATCTTGATCCAATACTTATATAAGGGGTTATCGGCTATGGAGAGAACTCTCATTGATGCCACAAGTGGTGGTTCTCTTATTGATAAAACTCTCAAAGATGTAAGAGATATCATAAGAAACATGGATGAAAACACACAACAATTCCATACTTGAGAACATTCTCAAGTCAAAAAATACAAGGATAGTCAATCCATAGAGCTGAACAAGATTAAAGAGTGTATGAGTGAACTTAAAGGTCTTTTGCGACAACTAGTTGTGGCTGAAAAGACCCAACCTCATCTTCTCCAAAATCTTTGTTCCCTAGACCAATCAAGAACTATGGAATTTGTAGCTCACCATCTCATCCAACTGATACATTTCTACAAATTCAAGAGGATCCATCTGATTCATCCGGGCTAATGTATCTCAATGCATCATATGCTCAGAGGAACACCAACCCTCAAAAATCAAGTTAGTTCATTAGAAACTTCAACCAACCCCACTCTGAGCCCTTCTATTCTACCTTCATCCAAGGCTTGAGGTATTGTAATCCCATTTATCATCCCCCTCAATTCCCTCCTCAAAACCCAAACCAATTCCAATATGGTCAAGGTGTTGGTAACTTCCAACAACCTTACCCTTTTCAAAGGATCAATCCTCCTCTTTCTCCTCCTAGATTCCACTGTCCTAATGAGCCTTCCCAATTCCCAAACCAATACAATCACATTACCAATAAACAAAATCAAGTAAATCCCAATTCAGGATAAGCCTCTTATTCCAATAAACCATGGGAAAGTGCAGTGGAATATATTTCCTCCTTTACTTATTCCATCATTAAAAATATTGAAACCCAAATTGGTCAACTTGAATCCCACATGATCCAGAAATAACAATCAAATTCTTCCGAACTCCCAGATCAACCATTACCCAACCCCAAGGTTAATGCAAGTAAAATTGCACTTATATCAGGAAAGAAAATTTCTAGGCCTCATGATGAGTCCTCCAACTCACCTTTAAATGATGACTTAGAAAATGAAAAAAAAAATTATAAAAGGAACCTAAATTCATTCCCTCACCTACTTTCATTCCACTTAGGATCCCAATTCCTTTTCCTCAATATATTTTAAAACCAAGGAAGTCCTTTAGTCCTGATCCTGAAATTCTCAACATGTTTAGACGTGTTGAAGTAAACATTCCCCTCTTAGATTCCATAAAACAAATCCCTTAGTACGCAAAGTTCCTTAACGAATTGTGTACCCATAAGAGGAAACTTAGGACCTTTGAAAATGTTTCCACCCAGTAGTCTATTCCCATAAAGTACAAAGATCTAGGGAGCTTTATGCTTCCATTCCAAATTAGATGTTCCAACTTTGATGATGTGCTCATAGTCCTAGGAGCCTCAATTTATGTCATTCCCAAATCCATCTTCTCCAACCATGGTCTATGTACCTTACATCCAATGGGTTTTTACATTCAATTGGGCAATGGAATCGCTGCTAGTCTTGAGGATATAATTGAGGATGTCCTTGTTCATGTGAATGGTCTTATCTTCCCTAATAATTTCTATGTCCTTGACATGGAAGGTGAGACTAACTCTTCTTAATATCCCTTAATTATAGGAATACCATTCCTAATGATAGCGAGAACCATGTTTTATGTCCATTCAGGTATCTTATCCATGGAATTTGGTGACCAAATGGTCATGTTCAACATTTTCCAAGCCATGTGATACCCATATGTGGATCACTCTTCATTCTCAATCCATGATTCTGAGGACACTTCTGAGAGTCAATTAAACCTCATTCCATCATGTTCATAATGTTCTAATGAGATAGGATCTTGTGAAATCTACACCATGGTTAACCAAGTTATAAATGGTGAAGTTTATGTGGAACACTCATTCATAGACTCTATCAATCTTGAGGATCTTGAAAGCTCTCTTGAATCCCACATCAACTATGATCTCTACTACTCCACCTTGGACAGTATTAAAGAAAATTAATCAAACCCAAATGAAATTCATTCCACCATTATTGATTTGTTTATCCCATAAATGAAATAAGAGACTAATCTGAAACCACTTCCTAAACACCTAAAATATGAATTCATTTTCCATGATCACTCTTGTCCTATCATTATCTCTACTTCACTTACTGAAATTGAGGAGTTCAAACTTGTTCATGTGTTATAGGAAAACAAAAATGCCTTTGGTTGGACCCTATATGACATACCATGAATCAACCCTGCTTTTTTCATGCATCGCATCCATCTTAAAGAATCATCCAAACCAATTAAACAACCACAAATAAGACTCAATCCACTTATACTTGAGGTAGGTAGGGAAAATATCACCAAGATTATTCTAGATGGTATTATCTACCCAATTTCTGATAGTTAATGGGTTAGTCCAATTCAAGTTTTACCTAAGAAGGGTGGGATAAATTTTCTCACAAATGAACAAGGGGAGGTAGTGAAAACTCGAGTGAATAAAAAATGGTGTGTGTGCATTGACTATAGAAAATTGAATGTTGAAACAAGAAAAAATCACTAACATATTCCATTCCATGATCAAATACTAGAAAGATTAGATGTAAAGTCACCTTATTACTTGTTTGATGGATACACTAGATATTTTAAAATTCCAATCGCACCTCAGGACCAAGAAAAGACTACATTCACTTGCCCCTTTGGAACATATGTATATAGAAGAATGTAGTTTTTTCCTTTGAATGCTCCTAAAACATTCCAAAGGTGTATGATGAGTATCTTTTATAAATTCATTGAACACTGAATGGAAGTATTCATGGATTAATTTACCATTTATGGTGAGTGATTTGAATCTTTAATGAATTCAATCTCTCTAGTCCTTCAAAATAATTTCAAGTGTAAACTTGTGTTAAATTTTGAATAATGTCACTTCATGGTTTCAAATGGAATTTTTCTAGGGAACATAGTTTCAAAAGAGGGTATTAAAGTTGATCCTGCCAAAATTGAAGTGATCCAATCAATTTCTGAACCCACCTCTATTCAAGACATCCATTCATTCCTCGTTCATGCTAGTTTCTATTAGTGATTCATCCATAACTTCAGTAGGATTTCCCTCCTACTCACTTGGTTTCTCCAAAATGATTCCACTTTCCATTTTGATGAGGTTTTCAAGAGGTCCTTCATTGAACTCAAAACTGCTCTTACATCTTCCCTAATAATATAACCCCTAGATTGGTCTTTAACCTTTGTGATGATGTGTGATGCTTCTGATAGAGATTTTGGGGTTGTTATTGGTCAAGGAAGAGAAAACATTCCTCATGTCATCAATTATTCCTCAAAAACATTGGATAAAACTCAATATCATTGCACTGTCACTGAAAACAAACATTTAGCAATGGTTTTTGCCTAAGATAAATTCTATCCCTATCTCTTAGGTTCCAAAATCATCATCTTCAAATACCATTCTTCTATAAAGTTCTTACTCAAGAAAAGTGATTCCAAAACTAGGCTAATAATATGGATCCTAATTCTCCAATAGTTCTACCTAGAAATCAAATATAGATTCGGAAAATAAAACCTTGTGGATGATCACCTGATTATAATTTATAATTCTTATTATTCAAAAATCATTGATCCTGAATTCCCCACTAATTACCTTTAATCTCTCACTCCAAATTCACCATGGTATACCCCAATTGTAAATTACTTGTTTTCTGGTGTTTTTTCTGAAAAGTTTTCAAAAGAACAAAAAATAAAGTTGAAAAGTGATTCCAAATACTATTTTTGGGAATAAAATAAACTTTGGAAAACTGGGTATGACATGGTAATTAAGAGATGTGTTGCAGAAGATGAACATTCCTCCATCTTATAATTTTTTCACTCACATCCTAGAGGTAGACACATTGGACCACAAAGGACATCCCGAAAGGTTCTAGACTACGAATTCATATATAATTGACTCCTAAATGACTCATATGATTTCTTTCAATCATGTCCCACTTTCCAAAAGTTTGTCACAATTTTAAAAATAAATGAAATGCCCCAAAAGCCTTTAATATTCTATGAGATCTTCGATGTTTGGGGAATCAATTTCATGGGACCATTCCCTCCTTTAAATGGATTCTTATACATTATTCATTTGTTCTATTATGTTTCTAGGTGGGTTGAGGATAGACCCAATAGAAAGGATGATTCACATACTATTAGTGAGTTCCTAAAACCCCACATCTTTTATTGATTTGGAACTCCTCGTGCCCTCATTAGTGACTTAGGAGCCCATTTTTGTAATAGAACCACATAATCATTTTTGAAAATGAATTTTTTTGTACATAAATAATTCAATATCATATCACCCATAAACAAATGGCATGGATTAACTCTCTAACAGATAATTGAAAAGAGTTCTTGAGAGAATTGTTAAGACGACCATAAAATACTGGCCTAAGAGACTTGGTGAAGCACTTTGGGCTTATCGAACTGCCTATAAAACACCCATTTTGATGTCTCCTTTTAGGATATTTTTTGGTAAATAATGTAATTTCCCATTTGAAATCAAATAGAAGTTATTTTGGGATATGAAAATGTGTAATTTTGATTGTGAAAAATAGAGTGAAGAAAGATTGTTGTAGTTGACTAAATTAGAGGAGCTTCAACTTGATTCTTATGAGAATTTCAATCTGTAAAAAGAAAAGGATAAGGTACTCCATGAAAAAAACATCCTGATAAAGGAAATGAATAAAGGTGAAAAGGTATTGATTTTCAACTCTTGATTTAGTCTTCACCAAAGTAAGATTAATTCTCATTGTGAATGTCCTTTTATTGTTTCTCATGTTAACCTATTTTTTGAAGTGCAAGTCCAAGACCCCTCTCCAAAAGTAAATTCATGGTTAATTAACATCAGTTAAAGAATCACCATGAGAGGAAACACATCCCGGGAACCACCTCGACATCCATCAGATCCATAACTTCCACCGACCCACCACTGGATAGGGATGAAGACCCACCAAATCCAAACTCAGGGCACTTCTTTCCCTTTAACTCTCTCTATATATCTTTCTATCTCTCCCTCTTTATTATTCTTTCTCTCTATTTCATTTCTTTACCACTTTCCTCATTAAACCCCTTTTTCTATTTATATTTTGTGTGGGTGTTTATTTTAAAAGAAACTAAAAAAACTAAAATAATAATAAAAAATGAAAAAAAAACAAAAAAGAGTCAAACTTACTCACCATCCAGTTTTGAAATTTTGTCCAACCATTTTTGGGAGTCAAAATACATTTTTTCATCATAAATATTTTGTATTTTCATCAAGAATTTGGATAAATAATATTATGTCAAAACCAAAAACAAAATTGAATACTTAGTTTTAGATTTAGAAAATGATTCTTCCCCAACCATGAGGAACAAAATTAGATTTCATGCCACATCCACCTATGGAAATATTTTCAAAATATTTGTTTTCACCCTCAATTGTGAGTCTTGATTTTGTGGACCTTCAAGTTTAATTTCCTACTTTTGTGTGCATTAATATTATAAAGTAATTTTCTGAACCTCGTGAGAATCACAATATCAAAATAGCCACATATTACCCTTACATTAATCCTACTTTTGAAAGACCCTCTGAGCCTATGAAAACCTTTTCTTTGATAGCCAAATTAAAATCCAAATACCTTATCCCACCCAACATCTACATGGTTTTACATTGTATTATTTATTTAAATTTAAGTATGGGGGAATGGATTTCATTTTTGTGTTCCCTTTTATTGATTTTCAATGTGTTATCATATGCTTGTGGGAATGCATCTATTTTTAGTATGGGGGATAGGTTTTCATCCAGTGAGTTTTGGGGAATGAATTTTCATTTATGTAATTTTTTAAATGTTGTTGAAAATTGTTCAAAAAACTTAAAAAAATAAGAAAAACATAAAAATTGTGTTGTGTATTGAGCGGGTCAAAAATCACTCTTTCTCAACCTTTGATCTTGTTATAACTATTATAATTAGTGTTATGAGGAGATCAAACATGGGTTATGATATGAGTGTGAGATTTTTTTCAAGTTAAAATTTCTAAATAATCAAAAAAAATAAAGAACACTTGCATTATATATTCTTATGTATATTTAAGATGATTTTATAAATTTTCATTCACATATATAAGGTGTTTCATGATAGTAATGATAATATATTTTGTTTTCTTTCACCTTGAATTTTTTTATACTATGTTATAATAATTAATTAATTATTTAATTGTGATTTATTAAAATCAAGTGTTATAATTATGATATAATTGAGGTATCTATTGAGTAAACTCTCCTTCGGTAGATATATTTTAGGTCAGAATTATCACTCGCATGTAGGCTTATTCCTTTTGTAGAAAATTTTAGGTTAGTTATCTATCACAGAAAACTTACACTTATGGGGATTTTAGGTTTCATATGGTTATAATACTTTACATGAATGGGTTTCATGTACCTTATGTATAACATCCCTAGAAAAGTGAGACTTAAAATAAAAAATATTATGACTCATGCGAACATAGTGACTCGTTATTTTTGGTAGCCTACATAATTAGAACTCTATAGTAAATCACCTCTATCTTGAGTAGTTTTAGGATGGGTGAAATCTTCGGGAGTTCTCTAGGGGGTGTGGTTGAGGAAAAATCACACTAATGGAACATGTGTTGGAATGTGGAGACATTCATTAGTCTTATAAGTGGATCCAATGGGCAATAACATATAGTGTGTTGGGAAGGTAACCATGGTATTATCAGATACCCATGGGGTCTGATGACTAGGTTCATGGGATGGTGAGTTCGGGTCATGAAAAATGGTATACAATCCAATATCAAACTAGAAGTGCAGTCTCACAACATCGGTTTGAGGTGTGGGGTCCACAATGATTTTTTTTTTATTTAGAGGTGTGTAGAGTAAAACACCCCTTGAAAAGTGAGACTTAAAAGACTAAAAATTACTACCAATTTCAACAAGGTGAAACTTTCATTTTTTGAGCCTACCTAATTATAAATCCATTGTTAAGAATGATTTTCCTAAAGTAGTTTCAAGATGGGTGACCTCCTGGGATGCTTCTCAAGATGCGTGTGAGTGTAAAAAAATCACACTAAAATACCATGTGTTGGTATGTGGGGATAATAAATATTCTAATAAGTGACCTAGATGGGTAATATACTATGGTATTCTAGGAAGTCAAAAAATGTATTACAAGAGACCCATGGGGTTTGATTACCTGGTTTTGGACCTAGTGAGGTCAGGTCATGATATTATTCATATGATCCATTTGTATGTCTATAAAAATAATTGGATTTTAATTTAGGTTAGTAACATAATCTATGAGTATTATAAATATTTTCCAATCAATATGGTTTAAACATATTATTTTTATTTAAGGAATAATATTCCAAACTAAATCACTAGAAGCGTGAATAAATAAATATAATAACATAATATAATATGGTGATATTAAATTACGATTTAAATATCAAATATTAGATTCCTTCCATAACAAAACATGTCAACACCTCGATCTTCTAATTATGTAGGACATTTGTGTACCCAAGGATTATCTTGTATACCTAAATAAAATAATGAGGTGACTCAAAGAGTTAGGTGACACATTTTTTTAATCTTATTTGGGTTATGGTTAGTTAGGAACCCTTAACAGTTGGGATACCAATAGAATGGTGGGAAGTTTATCCATATGATGGATTGGAAAAATAGTTGTCAAATCCATCATAAAATAGTCATATATGATATGGTTCACAAGGTTTTCTATGTAAATCTATAAAGTGATGAGGTTCTTACAAAAGTATGATCATTTTTTAACCAAATATGGATCATAGTGAACTAATGGAAATGATGAATTTAATATAGGTTATCAATTTATGGGGAGAACACTTAATAAAAATCTCAACTGAGAAAATATTTTTTATATATATATAGAATAATCATAATACAACTTAATATTGTGATCAATATTAGATAAATAATAAGGTTAATTTAAGAAACTTATTAGACTAGTGTAATAAGATAGTATTTTTCTTGAGTAATAATTAAAATTCTCTGTGTTAGAAAAACCCTTGTTAGGTGACCAAATTTTGAATTTGTTCAATAAGTAAATCTAGATTCTTAGGATAATTACATAGTGATTCTTTGATGGTTAAAAATTAATTAGATGAAAAATTACCAAATTAATTTTATCCTCCCCTCATATACTTAATATGATCAAGTATGATATATAAGTTGGGAAGACTGGTGGTTTATCTTTAAGGATTTTTCTAGTTAAGGAATTAATTCCTTAATCATTATTAAAAAAATCAACAATTTGACTAAGTTAAAGAAGTGATTAATTTTTTCTTCATGTATTGAGGAATGGTGAACTCATCACATGATGTTCACATTCTACTGTTGTATTAATATAACATATTGGGAACATTTCAAACTAAAATAAGAATTTTTTTTAGAATGCCTAATAATGTTACTTTGGGATATCCAATCAATGTCATTTAATCCTATAGAAGTTCTTTGGAAGGATAAATGTTTCCATGGTATGTAAATCATCATGGATATCAAAAGGGGTTTGAGAAAATCTGTGTAAATTCAATGTCAGGACGATTGTAACAACCCGAGATTTTATGAGAATTATTCTTTTTATTTTCATTAATGTCTTGTGTTGTACACTACACCAAATGGAGCTTTCACTACACACATCCCTGATTTGTCTTGCATTACACGCAATCATGACCATCCTCGATGGCGTGTGTAGTACGCAATACTGGGTTTCACTAAACAATGATATATTGTTATAATATTATTATAGACTAGTAGTTATGAATAGTATTAACTACATTTGGAATTTTATAACATTATTATTCATCTTACATATTTTCTAAAACATGGTATGTGAACAAAATAATTTTTTCAGGTAAAATAAGTATTTTTCAAAAAATGCAGTTTTGCTGCCTTTTGATGGCATACCCACATTAAATCTAGTTTTTGATAGGTTTATAAGTTCAAATTGAAAAAATAAAATTCTTATTTTGAATCAGTATATAAAAATTTACTTTGGATAATTTTTTCATATTATTCTGATAACTTTCATATTTTAATGAATAGTAAAAACACGCTATATTTTAATTAAAAACAACTTTTTTCATCGTAATAATTTATATGGTTAAATTATAATATTGAATGGTTTTAAAGTATAAATAGAATATATTTTTACCATTTAATATAATTTAGGTCAATACCATTAATTTTACATTGAATTCATTGGTAAAAACATTTCAATCTTTGGCAATGTTTTAACTTTTCAAACTCATTTTCTTAACAACGGGATTAATTTTAAATTAATTACTCCAACTTCTGTGTTTCAAATTTTTAAAAATGGATTCCATATTTTAATTCAGTGGGTCCAAATTATGTTAGTAGGTTACTTTTTTTTTGATATTATGAAGAGTAATTAGGGTAATTTTTATTTACTGTAGTTAAAGGTAAATCGGGTAATTAAGGGTAAACATAAGATTATAAAATAACCCGAACACCTGCCAAAATTTTATTGGATGACTAAAATTAGACCCATATCACCTAAGGGTCGGAATAGATTCATTTTATGGACTTTTTACCAAGAAAATAATTTATTTATTATTAAAACCAAAGAAAGTGACAACATGTCACTCTCTTAAATCTTATAAGTATAATAATTTTAATTTAGTGATAAACTTCATGAAACATAGAACATGAATAGTATCCAGAAATATAATAAAACTATCTACATCATGTAAATTTATTTATAATTTTTAAGGAATAAATAATTGTCATTAATGGTGACACAATAGTGATGTAGAAATTGTTTATTTAGTGAAAAATCAATAATATAGTTTTTATTAAAGTAATAATACCTATCCAAACGACCAGAAATTTGACCAAACCTTATTGGTCGAGTATATATATACTCTAATAATCCAAGGATAGATATTTGGACCATTTGGAGCCTTATAAAACAGATTATGACATTTATATTATTTTATTTTAAATGATTTCAAAGATGTCACATTCATAATTTAATAAATATATCAATTTAAATTTTGTGATTTTGAAATGATAAATTCGAGTAAAAATATTATTATGAAATTTATTATATTTATATTCATAATAGTATTTTATTTTTAATTTTTATACAACTAATAATTATATTAAATTATTATACAAAAATAATGTAGTAATTGTTTTATTAAGAGAAATATCAAATAATTGGTTTTAAAAATAATAAAATAAACATTATTTGAACTAATTAATGTTCTACACAAATTTTATAGATTCATATGACATGTTAGGAATATATTAAACATTTTGTTTCGAATATATCCTCTGTGTGGGTTTTATTTAAATTCAAATAAATAAATAGTGTCAAAATTAACACTATTGTTATTTTATAAAAATAACATATTATTAAATTGTTCAAAAATCACAAAAATATTTTAAAATTATAAATTAAAATTTATATGGTCAAAAATTATTAAATTATCTAATTATGTAAAATTCACAACACATAAGTAATTATTTATAACAATTTAAAATTTATAATCTTATTACCACAAATATGATTAAATAAATTAAATAAGGATAAATCAAGTTGATAAGGTTTAAAATAAATTTCCAACATGTCTAAATTTTATTGGTTGATGATATTAAAAAAATATCTCATATAATATTTGAATATGAGTCATTTTTTGAGGTTTCTAAGTGGGGTTTGATTTATTATAAATTAATATATTAGAGGTTTCCAAAGGTGCCCCTCTCCTCCCTTATAAAAAGGCAGCTCCTCCCTCTCCTTTTCACAACACTTTGAGCCTTCAATCTCGGTAAAACCCTGCCCATTTCTCTTATACACTTACCTAGAACCATTCTGGAGGTTCTGGTCTTCTCAAAAGACCAACTCTAGTCCCTTAAGAGGAAGCTTAAAGAAGGTGCGTCAAAGAAGAGGTAATCTCTTCTACCGATTCATTCAAGTTTCTTTCTTCTTAAAATTCTTATTATTTAGTTGTTTCATTATAAATTAATAACATAAGTATCACTAATATACTGATATATTATTATAATTATGAAACAACCTCATTTCACCTTCTATCCATCCTACGGAAAACAAAATCACTGCGCGTGTGTACGTACGGAATATCGTCTCCACGTCGTGGTGTAATCTGTTTTTCCACCACCACCTTACTTAGATGGTTATAATGGTGTAAATAATAACTATATATGGTTATTATAAAATCATACTGATTCTGAGATATTATATCATTCACTCCAATTCTATTCAATAATTATGGGAACGATATCATCGCTCGTACGTACTTACGGACTACCGTCTCCACGAACGCGATGAGATTCATTTTCCATGATTAACCATTCATGTATGATTATAAATTATATATATAATAAATAATTACAAAAGATATTACATAATAATGATACTTTATTTATGTACATATATGTTTCATTTACTTAATTGTTTTCAATTCAATAAGGAAATGAAAACAACGTTCATGCGTACGTACGGCCTACCGTCTCCATGAACGGTGTATTTCATTCCATTTATTGATCGATAATATATATTTATATACTGAATATATATTATATATAAATGATTTTTTACATTCTTGAATTATTTAAATCAGGATATGAGTAATAAAATCAAGAACAACAAATCGAAACACGTAGGATAAATGAAACGATTTTACCCAAAACGTTGCTTTAACATGGAATTTACAAAAGAAAGGGTAATATAAAGTAATAAGTGAACCATATATGATATCATAACAATGAATATGATTCTATAATAATTCAATTACATTATTTAAATCATTATACAGGAGGTTTGGATACATACGAAGCATATCAGACATAAGGTAAGGGATAATTTTGAAAATCTCATGTTTATCTGAGATTGCTTATACGTAAGTATTTACTGGGGTATATTTTTTATCCATGTCCATAAAAATGTTTCTCATAAAGTGTTTAATATTATTCCATGTATTTTTAAAGTCATGTTTAACACTCTTTGACTTTTAATTTGTGTTATGGAGGTAATCTTTCTTTTGTTTACCATACGTGGTACTTTTTGACTTTTCTGTTAAAAGTACGAGGAGAATGTTTTTTTACTTATACGAAATGAACAGATTTTTACGGTTTTATAATGACTTATTTTAATGAATATTACTCTACAATATTTCATGGTTATTTTCAATAAAATCCTTTTCTTTTAAAATTGTGTGTCATTTTTTTGAAAAGAAGATGATTTTGAAGAAGAAAGGATATTTTCCTCAAGAATTTATTTCAAGTGTTTTATCAAAACTATTTTCCATCTAAGATGACATTATTTAGTATGTTTATGTTTCAAGTATAATGTATCTATTATTTACATGGTTTTATTCTTCTTATGACGAAATGATATCCAATGTTTTATCTGGATTATGTTATGATGGGATGATATTTATGAAACCCATTTTATTCGTTGGGTTATTATGAATGATGTATGTTTATTTTACGGCACATGAAAGAATGATTTCAATATGAGATGTGTGGGACCTATATCTCCCTCCACTTAATTGGGTAAATATTTATATCTCATGAGATAGAAATATCTGGAAGGGTAATTTAATCTGATTCAGTGATACAGGACTGGAATGAGGAGTAAACTCGATTCAAAAAGGGACTTTGTCCACTAAGATTGTCTTGACAGCAATGCCTTGGCTACTATGGAAATCATATCATGTGCTTAATGGTTTTCCACAATTAAATGTTTTCTTCACATGCTATTTTATCATGATTGATGTTCCATTATTATATATTCCTTACGTACTTCCAAGATTTATGACTTTGCTCAAGATTTTGATGTTTAGATTTTATGTTCAAGTGTTTGCATTCAAATATTTATGGATTGTTCTATGTTCTCTATGTTTACCATTAATAATCATTTGAGCTCACCCTTTTTATGTTTTCTTTTTCCCAGGATATAAAGAAATGTTTTAGGTAAGAAAACAAAAGGGGAAGATCTTTATGGAAAATGTTGGAGATCTTTCACCATGATTAGACGATTATGTTCCGAGTTTCCAAAGTCACTAAACTATTACGGTCCTTTTGTGTTGGTTTTTGTTATGTATTAAGTATTCTGAAAAAGTAATGTAATGTCCATGTACGTCAATCTTGGGGTCTGTAAAGTTGGTATCAGAGGCAAATAAGGTAGTAATGAATCTGATCCTTGGAAACTCTCACATGTGAGCGTTGGACGAAGCATGGCTCTCCCCCTAAGAGCTTCATGAAGAAATGGATGCCACTGGGGATGGTGGTGTGTCCCGCCTAGGGGGTATAGCTGCCCATGGAGTTCCCTCATTGGTATCAATTATAGTCCATCGGAAGTAATTCCAAACTACTACAGTTGGTATCAGAGGAAAGGTTTAGTCAACCTTTGGAAACTAGGATGATAAAACATTAGTGAGATCCCTAGATATATTTCTAAGGTATTTCTAAGTATGTCCCTAAGGTTATGTATAAGTATAGGTTATAGTCCTAGAATTATGGTAATGATCATACAATTAAACCTAATATGTTAGATACTGAAAGTAATCCCCTTTGATTATGTTGTTTTTATAGTACGAGTTTTGCCTCTCATACTATTATTTTTGGGTTTTAAGAAATGGTAGGAAACAGGAGGATTCATGTTAATAGAGAATATTATAGACAATGGAATTATATTCTTCATGAGAAACCAAATGAAACGGGATTTGGATGTCCAAATATTGTTATTATTCCTAATCAGAAATCTCATAATATGATCAATAATCTCAACTTTGGTAAGTTCCCTGACTCATCTAATAAGAGAAAGATGGAGTTTCATGATGATCATAGAGGAAAGAAAGTTCAATTTCCCCCTTGTAAATCATGTGGGAAGAGGCATTAAAGAGAATGCTTCAAAGGAACTGGAAGATGCTTTGGGTGTGAAAAAGAAGGACACAAAGCTAGTAATTTCAAAGAAAAATTTCAGTTAACACCATGGATAAGGATAATGGTATTGCTAAGACATCAAAAATGGTTAAATGTTTAAAATGTGGAATGTATGGGAACTATGTAAACCAATGCCCTAAGGGAAAGTATCATGAAGAGAATCATCATGGTCATATGGGTAGTATTTATATTGATGATGATGAAGATACTACAAATGATATGTGAGATGAAAGAATTGTTCAAGCTCGGTCAATGGTTTAAGAAGGTAGTGGAATGAATTATGTTTATCAATAGTTATGTTGTATAGGTAATGGTACTATGGAATAAAGACACATCTAAGGATTGTTACACTATTGTTTTTCTTAAGTATTTGAAAGTATATGTTGAATGGTACTGGTAACCATGAAAGGTTATTTAGATATTTTTGGAAAGTAGATGATATGCACATAATGAAGGGATAATGAGATAATGAGATGTTTGATAGTATTAATGAGCTCGTTAATTATATAAGGAAAAAGTGATATCATGGTTTGATTATATAGAAATTTTAGGATTTTGGTATGTGGAAAGAGTTAACTTTTGACAGCATTCATGTTTTCAATAAGGTTCAATGGGTATTCATTTTTCAAGAGAATACATGATTAAGGTATTCACATGTTTGGAATGTGACTAACAAGATATATCATATGATATATGGGGGATAAATGATGGTATTCACATGCTCAGTAAATTACATTTCTAGTAATTCTTTTCATTATACTATGATCTTGGACAGAAGTATTTTAGATAAGCCTAAATATTGGAATGGATTATGTTGGACATAAGTTAGTATTGTTTAAGGCTAGAAATTTTTGATATTATTTTTGGAATGTTATAACAGTATATTTTTAGAAAAAAGGACAACCCATAGGACGGGTGACAACCCGTCGCATCGGACAAGGATGTTGGAATCGAACCTACAACCGATGTGCAACAGGCCTTTATCGCCTACCTATGGCCTACAGGAAGTCACCGGTCAGTATAAACTAGTTTTATTTTATTATGTTGTATGATAGATGAAGTATAAGTCCATTTTTGGAATCATATACGATTAACCTCACCATAGATGGACTTATGTATATTTGATAACTTTTGCTAACCTTTTTTTTGAGACAGATGGAATGACTTATCATTCTATCACATGATCTTCTAACACTTAAAGAATGAAAAATTCTACTTCATTTCTTTAATAGATGAAGTGGAAATTGTTCAAGGCACGAACAACGGTAAGATTGTACCAAAATAAAGTAAGTATTTCTTCTAATTCAAATTCTTCAAAATGATCTTGAAAACCAAAAATGTTGTCCTAGTGCCCTTATATCCGATGAATCAGATGGTACCTTAGATCATCACAAATTTATGGCTTTTTGACTATTGGCTTTATCATATCCATTTCCTCTACCACTCTCCATCAGAACTTGATGGTTAGATTTCTCTTCCATATCCATATTTTCACCTGTGATCTCCTATGTGGAAACCCAGTGATGATTTAATTTGGGTAACCGTTAGGTTTCATACTTCACTTTTTAAAATTAAGTTTTAGTATTCCTTTTTACAATGTGGGTTTCTATTAAAGAATCTCTCAAGTAATTAACCATTTATAACCCTGACGAATTTCGAGGGCAAAATTCATTTTAAGGGGGGTAGAATGTAACAACCTGATATTTTATGAGAATTATTCTTTTTAATTTAATTGATGTCTTGTGTTTTACACTACACCAAATGGATCTTTCACTACACGTATCCTTGATTTCACTTGCATTACACGCAATCGCGACCTTCCTCGATAGCGTGTGTAGTACGCAATACCGGGTTTCACTAAACAACGATATATTGTTATAATATTATTATGGACTAGCTGTTATGAATATTATTAAATACATTTTGAATTTTATAACATTATTATTAATCTTATGCATTTCTTAAAACATGGTATGTGAACAAAATAAATATTTCGGATAACATAAGTATTTTTCAAAAAATGCAGTTTTGCTGCCTTTTGATGGCGCACCCACATTAGATATAATTTTTGATAGGTTTATAAGTTCAATTTGAAAAAATAAAATTCTTTTTTGTAATCAGTATATAAAAATTTACTTGGATAAATTTTTCATATTATTCTGATAACTTTCATATTTTAATGAATAGTAAAAACACGATATATTTTAATTAAAAACAACTTTTTTCATCACAATAATTTATATGGTTAAATTATAATATTGAATGGTTTTAAATTATAAATAGAATATATTTTTATCATTTAATATAATGTATGTCATTACCATTACTTTTACATTGAATTAATAGGTAAAAACATTTCAATCTTTGGCAATGTTTTAACTTTTAAAACCCATTTTCTTAACAACAGGATTAATTTTAAATTAATTACTGCAACTTCTGTGTTTTGAATTTTGAAAAATGGATTCCGTATTTGAATTTAGTGGGTCCAAATTATTTTAATAGGTTACTTTTATTTTTTTGATATTATGGATAGTAACTATGGTAATTTTTATTTACTGTAGTTAAAGGTAAATCGGGAAATTAAGGGTAAAAATAAGATTATAAAATTACACTAACACCTTAAAAATTCTATTGGATGACTAAAAGTCAACCCATATCACCTAAGGGTCAGAATAGATTCATTTTATGGACTTTTTACCATGAAAATAATTTAATTATTATTAAAACAAAAGAAAGTGAAAACATGTCACTCTCTTAAATCTAATAATTTTAATAATTTTAATTTAGTGATAAACTTCATGAAACTTAGAAAATTAATAGTCTCAAAAAATCTAATAAAATTATCTACATAAATTGAATTTATTTAGAATTTTTAGGGATTAAATAATTGTCATTAATGGTGACACAATTGTGATGCAGAAATTTTTTATTTAGTAAAAAATCAATAATACAGTTTTTATTAAAGTAATAATACCTAGAAAAAGGACTAGAAACATGACAGAACCTTATTGGTCGAGTATATATATATACTAATCATCCAAGGTTCGATTTGGGGACCATTTTGAGCCTTATAAAATAGATTAGGACATTTATATTATTTTATTTTAAATGATGTCAAAGATGTCACATTCATAATTTAATAAATATATCAATTTAAATGTTGTGATTTTATGATGATAAATTCGAGTAAAAATATTATTATTAAAGGAATTATATTTATCTTCATCATAGGATTTCATTTTTAATTTTTATACAACTAATAAGTATATTAAGTTATTATACAAAAATGATGTAGTAATTGTTTTATTAAGAGAAATATCAAATAAATGGTTTTATAAATATTAAAATAAAAATTATTTGAACTAATAAATATTCTAAACAACTTTTATAGATTAATATGACATGTTATGAATCTATTAAACATTTTTTTCTAATATATACTCTTTTTGGGTTTTATTTAAATTCAAATAAATAAATAGTGTCAAAATTAACCCTATTGTTATTTTATAAAAATAACATATTATTAAATTGTTTAAAAATCAAAAAAATATTTTAAAATTATAAATTAAAATTTATATGGTCAAAAATGTAATAATTTATCCAATTATGTACAATTCACAACACATAAGTAATTATTTATAACAATTAAAAATTTAGAATCTTATTACCACAAATAAGATTAAATAAATTAAATAAGGATAAATCAAGTTGATAAGGTTTAAAATAAATTTACAACATGTCTAAATTTTCGTGTTTTATGATATTAAAACCCTATCTCATATAATAATTTAATATGAGTCATTTTTGGAGGTGTTTAAGTGAGTTTTGATTTATTATAAATTAATATTTTTGAGGTTTCCAAAGGTGCCCCTCTCCTCCCTTATAAAAGGGCACCTCCTCCCTCTCCTCTTCACAACACTTTGAGCCTTCAATCTCGTCCAAACCCTGCCCATTTATCTTCTATAATTCCCTATAAAAATTTTTGAGGTTCTGGTATTCTCAAAAGACCAACTCTAGTCCCTTAAGAGGAATCATAAAGGAGGTGCATCAAAGAAGAGGTAATCTCTTCTACCGATTCTTTCAAGTTTCTTTCTTCTTAAAATTATTATTATTTAGTTGTTTCATTATAAATTAATAACATAAGTATCACTAATATAAATATATGTTATTATAAATATTAAACAATCCCATTTCACCTTCTATCCATCCTACGGAAAACAAAATCATCGCGTGTGCGTACGTACGGAATACCGTCTCCACGCCGTGGTGTAATCTGTTTTTCCACCGCAACCTTACATAGATGAGTATAATGGTGTAAAGAATAACTATATATGGTTATTATAATATCATACTGATTCTGAGATATTATATCATTCACTCCAATTCTATTCAATAATTATGGGAACGATATCATCGCTCGTGCGTACGTACGGACTACCGTCTCCACGAACGCGATGAGATTCATTTTCCATGATTAACCATTCAAGTATGATTATAAATTATATATATAATAAATAATCATGAAATATATTACATAATAATGATACTGGATTTATATACATATATGTTTCATTTACTTAATTCCATTCAATTCAATAAGAAAACAAAAACAGCGTTCATGCGTACGTACGGCCTACCGTCTCTGTGAACGATGTATTTCATTCTATTTACAGATCTATAATATATATTTATATAATGAATATATATTACATATAAATTATGTTTTAAATTCTATAATCAAGTAAATCAGGACATGAGTAATAATATCAAGAACAACAAATCGAAACACGTACGATAAATGAAACGATTTTACCCAAAACACTGCTTTAACATGGAATTTACAAAATAACGGGTAATATAAAGTCATAAGTGAACCATATATGATATCATAACAATGAATATGATTCTTTAATAATTCAATGACATTATTTAAATCATTATACAAGAGGTTCGGATACATACGAAGCATATTGGACATAAGGTAAGGGATAATTTTGCAAATCTCATTTTTATTTGAGATTGCTTATACGTAACTATTTACTGGGGTATATTTTTCATCCATGTCCATAAAAATGTTTATTATAAAGTGTTTAATATTATTCCATGTATTTTTAAAGTCATGTTTAATCCTATTTGACTTTTACTTTGTGTTATGGAGGGAATATTTCTTTTGTTTACCATACGTGGTACTTTTTGACTTTTCTGTTAAAAGTACGAGGAGAATGTTTTTTTTACTTATAAGGAATGAATGGATTTTTATGGTTTTATAATGCCTTATTTTCTTGAATATTACTCTAAAATATTTCATGGTTATTTTCAATAAAATAATTTTCTTTTAAAATTTTTTGGTATTTTTTTTTTTGAAAAGAAAATGATTTTGAAGAAGAAATGATATTTTCCTCAAGAATTTATTTCAAATGTTTTATCAAAACTATTTTCCATATAAGATGACATTATTTAGTATGTTTATGTTTCAAGTATAATGTCTCTATTATTTACATGGTTTGATTCTTCTTATGATGAAATGATATCCAATGTTTTAACAGGATTATGTTATGATGGGATGATGTTTATAAAACCCATTTTATTCGTTGGGTTATTATGAATGATGTATGTTTATTTTGTGGCACACAAAAGAATGATTTAAATATGAGATGGGTGGGACCTATATCTCCCTCTAATGCATTGGGTAAAGATTTATATCTCATGAGATAGACATGGATAGAACGGTAAGTTAATCTGGTTCAGTGATACAGGACTGGAATGAGGAGTGAACTTGATTTAGAAAGGGACTTTGTCCACTAAGATTGTCTTGGAAACAATGCCTTGGCTACTATAGAAATCATATCATGTGCTTAATGGTTTTCCACAATAACATGTTTTCTTCCCATGCTATTTTATCATGATTGATGTTTTATTGTGATATATGCCTTACGTACTTCCAAGATTTATGTCTTTCTCAGGATTATGATGTTTAGATTTTATGTTCAAGTTTTTGCATTCAAATATTTATGGATTGTTCTATGTTCTCTATGATTACCCTTACTGAGCATTTGAACTGACCCTTTTTATGTTTTATTTTCCCCAGGATATAAAGAAAGGTTTTAGTTAAGAAAACAAAAGGGGAAGATCTTTGTGGGAAATGTAGAAGATCTTTCCCCATGATTAGAAGATTATGTTCTGAGTTTCCAAAGACACTAAACTATTACGGTCCTTGAGTGTTGGTTTTTGTTATGTATTAAGTATTCCAAAAAAGTAATTTAATGTCCATGTACGTCAAGTTTGGGGTCTATACAACTATTATGGTTTTTGTGAGAACTATTTTATTAATTGTGTGTCGGGGATCAAAAATCTCATTCATAGTAAGTAACACTTGGATGGCCTGGGTGAAATAAATACTTCATCACCAAGGATTTTTAGGTTTAGGCAGTGGAAGTTGGTCATTTAAAGTTTAGAAGGTTTACTGGTCAGTTCAACTGAAATAGAAAGTGTGATCTAAAAAAAATATTGATGAATCCTTAGGATTTTAGTAAATCAAATAAAGGCAATTGGATTTTGAGTTTACCAAAAGTTCAATTCATTCAATAGACGTTCATTGGTGATTTTAAGATGGATTCCTTCTAGCTAATGTAGCATAGTGGATTTAAAGTGCATGAATTTATAGGATGATATTCCAATGTCTATAATTTTGTAAGTGGTAATGTATTTGGAGGTTGAATTGATCTAGAAAGAATGGGAATATTTTAGTAACCAAATGAAATTTTGGAGGAGGTTATTCTATGTGCAGAGTTTCATGACTTGAACAAAGTCACTTAGGGTGAGGAATGGAATTATTAGCTTACAAATGTTAGAGTGGGAATATTATTCAAAATCATTAGTGTGGATCCTAGGAATGATTTCCATTATTCATCAGAATTTGGTGGTTAGAATGGAGTGGCTACTAAAAATTAGTAGTTTCCCATACCAATAGATAAATTATCATGGCTGAGGGATGCAGGTTGTGACTAAAAGACCAGTTGATGACTAAAATAAATAGTGGTTTAGACTACATATATAAAAGGATCATAAATTTATAGATTCAATTGAATGATTTTTAACGGGCCTAGAAGAGGACTAGAAGTAGTTGGCTCCGATTATAAAATTACCCTTGGGTGAATTTAGATGTTTGAAAGATAAAATTTCAAAGGTTTTGTGAAATATTTAAACTTTTACTTCTAGATTTGGTGATATAAACGTCATCTACAAATTTTTGGATTTTATAATGATAAATAACCCCTAATTTTATCCATCCAAAGCATAAAACATCATAGAAAAATATTGGATCACTAATATACCCAAGGAACTCTTAGGTTTAGAGTTTTAGTGAATTATGAAAAAATATTATATAATAATACCCTTGTATTTAAGTGAGAATTTTTCCCACATATATATATATATATATTCATATTTTATAATAAGTCTTCAACATCACCCATTAAATTCTACACACATGAAACCTTTCTAGATAGAAATCATTTAACATCATTCTTCATAACCTGAGGATAAGGAAATATAAGAAGGGTGAGATTAAATTCTTAGTAAGGGTAAATGTGAGTATTAAAAATTAAGTTTCATCAATGACCATAATATGAGTGTAACACCCTAGAATTTTGTGAAATATGTTTTTGAATAATTTTAATCTTTTTGATATTATTCATTACATGCAAAAAAAAATTAGATTGTGTTACACACAACGCTGAGTTTTTCTTTTATTACATTCATCACCGAGTTTTGTTTGAGTTACATGTAACACTAATTTTAGCTTACATTACATGAAGTACTGAATTTATTATTTGTTACATGTAGTACTGAGTTTAAACGAAACTTAACATACTATTAAAATATTATTATTTAATATGGCAGTTATCACCTAGATTTTGGAATGGTTAGTATGACTATGATTATCTCAATTATGAAAATATATAGTTTAAACACACAAACACACATATATATATATAATGAATTCTGTGGTGACCAATTAATTAAAAATGAAAATAAAATCTATTTTAAAATAAATGGAATATTTTTCTAAAAAACTATTTCGATGCGCACAAAGATGTTTAACAAAAATAAATTATATTTATATATATATATTAATTTTTATGAATTATTTTAATGAAATTTATATATTATATAATCAATCCAATTTTTAACATTTATCTTATGTGTTTTCTAGATAAGATAAAAGAATAAATCCAACTATATTTTTCTGAAAAGATGTTTTGAAGCCCTTTGCGCACTTATTTTAAATTAAATTTTTCCACTTATGTGAATGAAATTTGGAAAAATGGATTCCATATTTTTAATTATAATAATTTATATTATCTAATAAAGTAAACCTAATTTTTTACAATAGTTAATTGTAAAAAAGTAAAAATTATTTACTACGGTTAACGTAGAAATGTGTTTATCGGGGATTAAACTAAAAAGATAAGGGTTAAAATTTACCCAAAACATATTCAACACCCGTTGGATGGCCATATTTTGGCATTATATCTTCTATTATTGATAATAGACCATTTTGGAGGCTTTTGTAATGTGATGAATGTGTGTACACCTTTTTAAAAAAAATTACAAGTGTGTTACTCTCCTCACATATAAAAGGTCACCCCTCAACTCTATTATTCAAAAATACAAAACCATTTGGTTCATCTAATACCTTACTAAATCACTTCCTCAATTCCATCATATCATCCTAAAATCCATACTTTTTTCATAAATCCAACCTATGAAGCCTTTTGATTCAATCTAAAAGAAGTTGTCAGAAGAAGTGGTGACATCCCTAACCGAGCATTTTATTTTATTCCTTTATCCACCTCCTTGAATTATTATTAAAACATTAATATATAATAACATCAATATATTAAATATAATTATATGTTAATATTTTTGATGTTATTATTTTAATGTTATAACCCAAATCTTTCTCCTCTTCTATCAAATGGGTTACTGAATCATTATTCATGTGTAGGGTAGACTACCACTTCGAGAACTGATGTTATTCGTCTTCCATCACCACCTATCATGAAAGGATATAATAATATATTTATTTTTTATTTATAATATTTATGATATTATTATTCTTCTAGAATCATTATATCACATTTTCCATCTTACCTTCCATTCTGTGGGAATACGATAATGTCATTTGTGTGTACGGTGGACTACCACCTCATGAAGTGATGTCAATTGTTCACACTTTTCATAGAAGGTATTAAGGATGGGTTTAATAAAAAATATGTGATATATATGACATAAAATTATTCTATAATGGTAATATATTATCTTTATTTATTTCTTTATTTTCATTTGGTAAATAGAAACAGCATTCATTCATACATACGGTATATCGTCTCCATGAACGATGTATTTCATTTTCAATATTTATATTTTATGGATAACTATGAATTAATATATAATGAATATATATTATATTTATATCATTTTTTACATTATTTATATTATTTAACCATGATCAAAGTATGAGTATCCAAAATAACAATTCAAACTGTACACGAAAAATAAAGCAGTTATTGCCCGAAATTTGACTTTAACATGAAATTATTAGTAAATGGGAAACAAATGTCATAAGTAAATCATATATGGTATTATATATATAATTATTCTCATATAATATATTTATAATAAACTTAAATTTATTATACAAGATTTTCTAACTTTTATAAAGGAAGTTGAGACAAATGGTATGGGATATCTATCTCCCTTTTATTTTCTTTGAGACACATGCTATATTCACCACATGTTTTTTATGTGGTTTATATAATTCACATGAATTTACTTTATTATTATTATAGTGAAAATTATTGGGATTTATATATCCAATTTAGGATTTATATTTTTTGGGGTTTTTGGTAAAAATATTACCAAAGTGGTAATCATTTTATGATATAATCTCATCATTTATCAGGATTGTTTATGTTTATACCTCTGATGATGAAATATTATGATCCATATCTCCATAAACTCATGAAATTTATTCTCCTATATTTATTCCATGAGAATACATGGTTTCCCTTCATTTTCTTCTCATTATGTACTCAAGATTTCAAAATCATTTCTTTTAAAGAAAACTAACTTTATTTCTCTCTTCAGCCAAAAATCCTTTTAATTACAAAATCATGTTTTCTAAAAATGTTTTCCAAAATTTTTTTAAATCCACCAAATTATATATTAAAGAAAATTTTACCCTTTTTTTAAATTTTTACAAAAAAAAACAAAATAATATTTATGTTGTTTACAAAACAATGTTTGTTTGGCTTATACTAAAAATGTGAAAGGAATGATTGTTTTAATTTGTATAAAATTAACCATATTTTCTACTATTATGATCAAGTAATTATTTTAAATTTTCTTTCATAATTTTCAAAGTTTATTTTCAAAGAAAATTATTTTCGAAATGTTTTGTGATTTTTTTTAAAAATATTTTCATAATGGAAAGTATATTTTTTCGAGAAAAGATTTAAATTATTTTTAAATATTACTTTATATGTTTTGAAGATTATTTTTAAAGAAAACTATTTTGAAAACATTTTATATTTAAAATTTATTTTTAAATTTTGAAAGGCTATAATCTTCGATAAATGTTCTGTGTGATCTTTAAAAAAATTCATCTAAGATGACATCCTTTGATGTTACTTATTCTTTACTGGGAATGATATTGAATTAAACCAGCCTTATTCTCTCTTTGGATGGGTAATGTTTGTATTGGTATTTTTTTATAAAACCCATTTATATTTCATGGGTTATTCTATGGTGAATTTATGAAATTTTTATAAAACCCTTTTTATTTACATTCGTTATGATGCAATGATATGATGAATGTTTTCTGATATTGTGGAACAAATAAGTATGGTTTTCATTATGATATGGGTGGGAACTATATCTCCATTCAATGCATTGGGTAAATATTTATATCCCATAAGATAAAAGTGGGATACTAGTTGATGGGCTTGATCCACTATGGGAAATAGGTGCATCCTGGTCCACTATGGGAAATAGGAGTGTCCTAATTTACAATTGAAAACAAATGATAAGTCTTGATCTACTATGGGTAATTAATGTGTCCTGATCCACAATGGGAAGAAAGTGATAATTACTTTTTCACTATGTTGATGATCTTGGTAGTTAACCATTATATATGAAATGGTTTTTCTATATTTGTGATGGTGAAATTTTTTTATGAAATGATATTATGGTTAATGATTGATTTATGATGAATTCTAACTTTTATGGGCCATGTTTTATAAAATGATAAATTTTTATGCCATGACTATAGTTTATTATCAATGAAATATGGGTTATTAACTTTCTGATTTATTTTAATGATCACATACCACTACTCTTATCTTATTATTGCATACGATCATAGATTCTCCTATGTTTACCCTTACTGAGAATATAAGCACACCCTTTCTTTTGTTCCCTTCCCTAGGTTATGAATAAAGCTTTAGGTGGGCTAAATATTATATTAGTGATATGTGGGAAGATATTTGTGGGTGAATTTTAAGATATTTTATGAAATAAAAATTGTAAAGACCAAAAATTTTTCATGTAAATGTTTTTTTAATTATCTGGAATTATTATGAGTCTGCGAAAATTGACGGAACATGATTTCGAGGCTCGGAGTGCCTAGAATGAATTTATGAACTTTTTTTCAGGTACGTTCAATAAACACGTGAGCGGCATTTTCTAACTTTTAAACCGTTGCTCGGATTAAAAATCCAAGGGCACCGTTGAATTCGCAGCACTTTGATTCACTTAAGGGAGGCTATACCTTGACGTAGTGGGTCTGAAGAAAAAGTTATGTTTTGAAACTTATTAAAATAAATGAAATAAAATAATTTTGTTATTTTATTTCATATCCTCCAATGGAAAAGTAAAGGGGGTGGGGTCAACAATGTGTCAAGATAATAAATGTGTTGACCTGACAACCCTAAATAACAACATTATTGGGGAATTAGGAAGCTTCCAAATTAATGAGCCCCATTAAACTCCAACGTCATTACTTACCCTCCCACTCTCCTATATATATGGAGCTTGGGGGAAGGTATCAGCACAGCTTCACCAAGAAATGAAGTGATGAAGGAGCCCTTCGACACCAGACCCATTGAAGACGGAGCCGACCCAGTGGGAGGTGACGGATGACACCGAACCATGAACCAAAGGGCGTCGTACGAGTGGCGTCATTGGGAACCAGTTGCGGGAACAAAGAACTCCAACCATCCATCAAGAGAGGGCGTCTCTCTGATGATTCAAGGTAGGGGTTATTTTGTTTGGGCATTTTTGATTCCCTCTTCCCCGTTCGTGAAATTATATGAAGAACGCGGGTCAAATGACTAATGGTTTGATCCATGATTCATTCTTTTTGCGGGAGGTTGTTGCGGGGTATCCTTGTGGGGTATGGTTTATTGTTTAATACCAAAAATTGTTTAAACTGTTTTATCCTTCCTCTGATCATGAGCTAACATGGAGGGCGCAAGCCTAATGAACCCAGCCTGAACCCTCCACAACTTTTTTACCCTTGCTCGATTCTTGGAAGACAGTCATAACAGCAGCACCAACCGGCCATGAAGGAGGCAACGTTCCAAAGAATGCCACAATATGAGGCCACGGCATGAAGCTGTGATGGTCATCGGAGTGGCCGACGCCGGCCAGTAGCGTAGGAGGTTTGGAACACCGTCATGTGTCGCCAGTGTGCAAGGGGTCGCGGCTCATCATCCACAGTAGTCGGAGAAGGCAGTCAGCTTATCGGTCGGCCACAGAAGGGAAGGGTGGAGCGTTGTTGCACACTAACGGTGAGTAAGAGACCACGGCTGAAGCCACAGTGGAGGAGGAGGAACCCACGCCTTTTGTGGGTTCCGCGGTGACCGAGCGGCGCCCATGTGGCACCGCCACTTCAAAGTCAGATTGGTCTTTGGCCGTTTGGGATCTTGGGGGGAGCAGCTCCACCGACCTGCCTGGAGGAAGCACCACAGGTTGCGCCCTTCACAGTTGGGCTACCCTCCAGCGGGCCACCACCAGTGGGTCGGGCCTCCTTCCAAAGGGACCACCGCCCATCAGGCCAGGCCACCCCTTTTTACTGGTTGGGCCGCCCTTGAGGGCTGTCCCTTTTTACTAGCCGAGATGCCCTTGTAGGCCACCCCTTTTTACAGGTCGGGCCACCCATTTTTACAGGTCAGGTAGCCCTTGAGGGCCGCCCCTTTTTTGTAGTCCATGCCGATTCCACTGCGGGCCAGCCCAGATCAGGTCGGGTCGTGTTGGTCTGACCGGGTTGGACCAGACCCGAGCCCAACCTGGGCTAGAAACACTAAAAGGGCCTTAACTTCTAAATAGGATGTTAGTTTGAAGAACCGTCTATGGAGTCGGGGTCCTTGGAGATAGATGGTCCTTTTGGATTACTTCATGAGAGTTTTTAAAAAAAACTTAGAGTATGGCCGGGTTGGATCGTACTTGAATCCAACCAGGCCCTCGGCACTAAAATGCCAACAACGCACAGATTGGGCATCTGATTAACGAGTCGTCTATTGCATTGGAACCCTTATGACATGGAGAATCATTAGGTTACTTCTTGTGAGACTACATGTAGGTTTAAATACGACTGATGGATTGAGGAGCAGTTCTCCCAAGCTCACTATGTACGGAACCCTGCAACTGTGTGAGACTTGAAAACAGCTAATCTTTTCGACTCGGAGTGACTCGACGTCCCATGGTACATGATGGGGAGGATTACCTCAGTAGTCCATGGTGGGGAGTGGCCACAATACGTGATGGGGAAGAGTACCTTAGCAGGCCACTGTTTGGGATCAGCTCTATGTGACCTGGAAGACCCATAGTATGCGATCGGGAGGATTACCTCAGCAGTTCAATGTTAGTGGGAAGCGCCTTTGTGTGACGCAGCAGGTCCACTGTACTCAATAAAGGAGGAGTTCTCTAGCAGCTGAGGTGTTCGACATTGTGACTAGGAATGTTACTTGTTCTTAGGCCTATAGAATTTGTGGTTTCCTGTTAGTATTCATAGTGATCCTATGTGGGTCAGTATCATATTTCTGTTTCTTTAAGTTGTATACCTGGTTTGAGTTGTGTCTATTGCTTTGTGCTTTGTGATTGAGATCATGCTCTGTGGTTTCCCTTTGTGGAGTTCTGAGAGACCTTTGGGGGTCTTGGGGTCCCTACTGGGTATTGTTACACTCACCCCTGCACGGGCTATGCCCGCACCTTATTGTGTCTTGTGCAGATGAAGAGCAACTGGGCTAAGGTTTGAGGGAGCCAGGACTAGGCAGTACGTGGTAGAGACAGGCGGGTGTGGAGTGTTGGGGAGGCGATCTGTACCTACCCTTCAGGTAGTATCCTCGGAGGACTAACCAGTAGCTTTTTTACCTTTTCAGTTGTATTTTTCTTTCAGTTGTACTTGTACTTTTCCAGTTGGGCTTGTATTTCGGCCCCATTACTTTCAACACTCTTTTAATAGAGAAGTTTACTTCACAACTACTTCTTGTTGCATTCTAGTTTGTTTTTTTGTAGAAATTTAAAAGGCAATTCCTTCCCATTTTAGGGATACGCCTTTCCAATGCTAGTCTCCAGCCCCTGGCCTTAGAAGGAGGGCTTGGGGTAGTCACGGCATGGACCCCGAGGGACGAGTTGTCACAAAGTGGTATCAGAGGAGTTCAGTTCTACCGAAGAACTGGGACTCTGATCTTTTCTGTGGAGAAATATTTTTAAGTGTTATGAGTGAGGTTTTCAGTTGAGATAATCCATTGTTGGTGTGGTGTCTAATGTATCCATACACCAGGACCCTGAATTCTGATTTCTGACTCAGCGCACGAAAACACTGATTGTGTGTGTTTTGAAAAGTTTTATTTCGATCTCTTGAGTTAGTTCACCAAGTATAACTTATTGACTGTGGCATACCTATCTTATTTTAGGATTACACCATGTAGAAATCCTGTCAGGATTCCTCAAAGAGTATGCGACAAAGGCCCACCGAGTGATGAGGCCTCGTTGCAGGGTCCCCTTATGGTGTTATCACCTTATGGTGGTGTACCATCAACACCACTACCCATTGGTAAGTCATTGCAACCAGCCCCACCAGTAGAGGGTGCATGCCAACAGAGCGTGTTTCACAAGTTCCAATGGCATAAGCCTCTGAGGTTTCGAGGAAAGATGGATCTACAGGTGTATGAGGACTGGATAGAGGTTGTGGACAATGTTTTTCACTTATTTGCAACACTAGCTAATTTTATGGTGATCCTGGCAACCAGCCTTTTACAGGTAGCAGCTGGGAGATGGTGGAGCCTGATACTCCAGATACACAACGAGGAGACCCTCATCTGGGTGGTCTTTGAGGTAATTTTTAGGGAATAGTTCTTCTTAGTGACCTTATGCTCTATACATATACAGGAGGTGCTGCACTTACAGTAGGGAAGCATGACAGTGGCCTAGTACTCGATGAGGTTCACTGATCTCTATTGATACTCCACCAACATGGTACGGGACCCTTTCTTTAGGGCTCAGACCTTTGATCAGGGTCTCTAATGGGAGATCAGATCATTGATGGTATCACCCAACATACCGACTCAGGCTAGGGTGCTAGAGAAAGTTCTATTGGTGGAGAGTTTCCTAGATGAGCAGGCACCCATAGAGAGAGCCACCACTGAACATCAGGTAACAGTGTCATCTGTAGTAGGTAGCAGGAAAATTACATAGAGGTCCAAGCGGACCAAACCTTCTGGTAGACAACCCCGGGACGCAGGGTCAGATGTGCGAGTCTTGCAAGGAAGAGGAAGATAGGTTAAAGACACATGGTGTTACACATGCGTCAGGCAGGGTCATATGGCTCTCCACTACCGGACCCACCATATGGATGACCATAAGATAGTTGAGCAACCTCCAAGGAATACCTAGAGGTTCGATTGAGGAGGTTTACAGGGTGGTGGACACGGAAGAGGAGTTGTCCGTGTAGCAGGCGGTGGGTGGCATTTCGAGGATCTACCACCACCACCACCAGGTGGTCCACTCTGACCACATGTAGTAGGAGGAAAGAGACGAGCTCAGCTCCAGGAAGCAGAGGCCTATGACCATGGCAGTTCGAAGATGATTAGAGGTACAATCTGTGAATACTCCACCTTAGTTGCAGTACTTATATTGATAGGTTATAGTCACTCTTTTATTAACATAACCCTCATTTGGAGCTCGGAGATTCTGGTGGAGCCACTGGCTTGATTCTTACAGCTAGAGACTCTTATGGGAGAAAATTTAAAGATTAAACACTGGTTTTGGTAGTGTGATCTTACTCTAGGAGGTGAGAGATTTGGATGGGATCTCTTAGTAGCGGCATTGAGGTCTTACGACGTCATCCTGGGTATGGACTGGTTATCTAAAATCCATGCTCAGATTGACTGTATTAGGCGCAAAATGTAGTGTGTCTGCATGGATGGTACCAGGTTTTCCTTCACCGGCAAGAAGGGAACCTTTGTAGCACAAGATGGACTTTCCAAGAGGAGGGTTCAACTAATTTCTCATCAGTTGTCTAGCCCTACCCTAAGAGAAGCTAACGTTGAGAGTCCAAGATATCCTATTTTGGTGGACCAGTATATCGATGTCTTTCCTGATGATGTTCTAGGACTACCTCCATGCAGATAGGTGGAATTTTACATCGACTTGTACCCCATGATGACACTGATATCTACACCAGCATATCGGATGGCTCCCATAGAGCTTCATGAGTTACTAGTAGAGTTGGAGGACTTTTAGGGAAAGGGGTTCATAAGACCCAGTGTTTCTCCATAGTTATCCCCAATTTTGTTTGCTAAGAATGAATATGGGAGTTTGAGACTCTATGTGGACTATCGGCGCCTGAACCAGGTGACCGTTAAGAACAATTATCCACTCCCAAGGAATGATGATCTTTTCGATCAGCTAAAGGGAGATCATTGGTTTTCAAATATATACCTCAGATCAGGCTATCATCAACTCGGGTTATGAGATAAGGATGTGCAGAAGATAGCCTTCAGATGTCGTTATGGCTATTATGAGTTCTTTGTTAGGAATTTTGGCATGACCAACACCCCAGTAGTGTTCATGGGACTCATGAATTGGATCTTTCAACCATACCTAGATCTCTTTGTGGTGGTGTTCATCGATGATATCTTAATATACTCAGTGACGGAGGAGGAGCATACCTATCATCTGTAGATAATTTTGGATACACTCTGAGAGCACCATCTTTATGGTAAAATCTCAAAGTTCCAGTTCTGGATACGAGACCTCCACTTTCTAGGACACGTTATCTCAGAGGATGGAGTTGTAGTGGATCTAGAGAAGATAGAGGCTATGCTTTCTTGAGAGCCTCCCAGAAGCATGACGGAGGTTCAGAGTTTCCTGGGGTTGGCTGGATACAATTGGAGATTCATGCCTGAATTTCCCAGAGTTTTGGCACCCTTGTCAATGTTGAAGAAGAAGGGGAATCCCTTCGTCTAGATAGAGAGATGCTAGTAGAGTTTCCAGGAGCTGAGGCAGAGACAGATGAGTTCCCCCTTCATGAGGCTACCATAAGAGGGAGTTGGGTAGGTAGTCTACTATGACGCATTGAGGACTGGGCTTGGGTGTGTCCTAATGTAGGAGAAATTAGTTATCACCTATGGCTCATAGAAGCTGAGAGAGCATGAGCATAATTACTATACATGCAACCTGGAGTTAGTAGCAGTGGTCTTCACCTTGAAAATGTGGCGAAATTACTTGATGGATGAATGTTTTAATGTCTACTCTGATCACAAGTGTCTCTGGTCTGTAGTTGATGAGTGAGGTGACAGAGCAGCTAGCCGTGTTGTAGATATCCTTTGTGGTTAGAGATGGAGTAGCATACCTACACTCTAGGATAGTTTCTCCCCCACTCCTTCAGCAATTTAGGGAGGTGCATCTTGGGGACACTGACTGTGAGACTCGACTTTCACAGATATCCTCAGGACATGCGCCTTCTGGATTTTCTTAAGGTGGGGAGCATGTCATTTTCTTTAGAGGACGTACCATGGTACTGGTGGTGCTACGGGAGGAGGTGTTGATGGAGTTCCATATGTCCCCTCTGGCAGTGCATCCTAGTGTGGCAAAGATGTATCAGGACCTCTGTCATCTGCACTGGTGTCCAGGGATTAAAAAGGATATAGTGGAGTTTATTTCATGATGCCTCACTTGTCAGCAAGTGAAGGCCGAGAACCAGGTTCCAATAGGCTTAGTACAGCTACTAGAGGTGCCAGAATAGAAGTGCGATGGAACCTACATGTACTTAGTGAAAGTACTTCCACGTACATCTAGGGGATATGATTCCATTTGGGTGATTGTTGACCAACTCACCAACTCGTCCCACTTCCTACCTATCCGAGAGAATGGATCAGTATAGGGATTGGGATGCCTCTACATGTAGAAGATTGTGTGACTTCATGGGGTTCCATCAATGATCGTATCTGACCATGATGCACGTTTCACATCCCAGCTATGGAATGGATTGTAGGAGACATTCGGGACTCACCTGCGTTTGATCATCACCTTTCATCCTCAGATGGATGGTCAAACGGAGTGGACCATTTAGACACTAGAGGACATGCAACGTGCATGCATCCTAGATTTTGGCCGCATTTGGGAGGATCACTTGCCCCTGGTGGAGTTTTTATACAAAAACAGTTATCACTCCACCATCGGTATGGCACTATTCAAGGCCTTGTATGGTTGACCCTGCAGATCACCTCTATGCTAGACAGACCCCGGGGAGTCAGCACATATGGGTCCAGAGTTAGTATTGGCTACCACTGAGAAGGTGCAGACCATCCAGGAGAAGATGAAGACTAAACAGAGCAGATATAAGTCATATACTGACAGAATACAGAGACCTTTGGAGTTTCAGGAGGGGGACCACCTTTTCTTGCAACTCTCTCCTCAACGGGGAATATGGAGATTTGGCCGAGGTAGCAAGTTTTCACCATTGTTTATCAGGCCATTTTTTATACATCGAAGGATAGGCAAGGTGGAATACCAATTGAAACTTCCACTACAGTTGGAGATGGTGCACAATGTCTTCCACGTATCCCAGGTGAAGAGATACGTGCATGACCTATCTCACGTCATCGACCATGGAAAGCTAGACTAAGACGATGGGGCGATGTTTACAGAGGTTCCAGTAGAGATTGAGGATCGATAGGAGTGGGTCCTTCATGTGTGGTCAATACCTTTGGTGCACATTCTCTAGCAGCACAGAAACCTCCAGAAGAGCACATAGGAGCAGGAGGCTCATATTCGTGCTCAGTACCCCCATTTTTTTCTTAGTCTATGTTGTGGCTTTTGGGAACGTAAATCCCTAATGTGGGGAGAATTTAAAGACCCGGATTTTTTCATGTTTAATATATGGAATTATATGAGTCTTTGAAAAATTGATGGCACGTGATTATGAGGCCCGGAGTGCCCAAAATGAATTTCTGAACTTTTTTTCAAGTACTTTCGGTAAACACGTGAGCGGCATTTTATAACTTTTGAATTGTTGCTTGGATTAATAATCTAAGGGCACCATTGAATCTGTAGCACTCATATTCTCTTAAGGGAGGCTTTAACTTGACCATAGTAGGTCCAGAACAAAAAAATTATGTTTTTTGACTTTTTAAAATAAATGAACTAAAATAATTTTTTTATTTTATTTCATATCCTCCAATAGATAAGTAAAGGGGGTGGGGCCAACGATGTGTCAAGCCAATAAATGTCTTTACCTTCCAACCCTAAGTAACGAAGTCATTGAGGAATTATAAATCTTCCTAATTAATGAGCCACATTAAACTCCAACGTTGTTAATTACCCTCCCCCTCTCCTATATATATGGAGCTTGGGGGAAGCTATCAATGCAGCTTCTCCAAGAAATGAAGTGTTGAATGAGCGCCACGATGCCAGACCCTTAGAAGATAGAGCCAACCCAGCAGGAGGTGACGGATGACACTGAACCATGAACCGAAGGGCGACGTATGAGTGGTGTCATTCGGAACCGGTTGCGGGAACAAAGACCACCAACCCACCATCAAGCACAGGTGTCTCTATGATGCTTCAAGGTAGGGAGTTATTCTATTTGTGCATTTTTTATTCCCTCTTCCCTGTTCTTGAAATTATACGAAGAACGCGGGTCAACCAACTAACTAGTTGACCCGCGATTCATTCGTTTTGTGGGAGGTTGTCACGGGGTAACCTTGTGGGGTTTGGTTGGTTTTTTAATACAAGAAATTGTTAAACCCATTTAATCCTACCTTTGATCACGATCTAACGTGGAGGGCGCGGGCCTAACAAACCTGACCCGAACCCTCTGCAACTTTTTTACCCTTTCCCCATCCGTGGAAGACCGCTGGCATAGCAGTACAACCGGCTGTGAAGGTGGTGACGTGCCAACGCACGCCGCAAGAGGAGTCCATGACACGAAGCCGCGGTGGTCATCAGAGCGGTTGACATCGGCCGACCGCGGAGGAGGTGTGCCACGCCGTCGTTCACCACCGGTGTGCAAGGGTTCATGTCTCGTTAGCCGCGGCAGTCAGAGAAGGCATTCGGCTTGTCGATCGGTTTCATAAGGGAAGGGAGGTGCGCCGTCGGTGAGAAGGAGACCATGACTGAAGCCGCGGAGAAGGAGGCGGAACTCGCTCCTCCGGCAGGTTCCACGGTGATCTGGCGGCTCCCATGTGGCATCGCCACTTCAAAGGTTGAATGGCATTTGGCCGTTTGGGATCTTGTGGGAGTGGATCCCCCAAACCACCTAGTGGAAGCACTATGGGCCATTCCTTTCAAGGACAAGCCACCCTCCAACGAGCCGGGCCGCCCTCCAGTGGGTTTCCTGCCCAGCGGGCCACTGCCAGCGGTCCAATCCGTATGCCCAGTAGGCCACCACCAGTAGGTCCGGCCACCTCCTTTCGGGCCCCTCCCTATACGGGTTGGGCCGCCCCTTTTTACGGGCTGAGTCCACCACGGCCCAACCCAAAATAGGTCGGGCCGGGTTGGGCCAACCAGGTCGGGCCAGGTTGGTCCGACGAGGTCAGATTGGACCCAGGCCCAGAAACACTTAAAGATCCTTAACTTATAAACCGGATGTCTGTTTAAAAAATAGTCTATGGCGTTGGGGTCCTTGGAGTGAGATGGTCCTTTTGAATTACTCTATGAGAGTTTTGGAGAAGCTTGGTGTACAGACGGGTTGGATCCTACCCTAATCCAACCAGGCCCTCGACACTGAAATGCCAAAAACGCACAGATCGGGCGTCTGATTGACACGGCGTCTATTGTATTGGAACCCTTATGACATGGAGGATTATCAGGATACTTCTTGTGAGACTATGTTTTAGTTGAAATAAACCGATGGCTTGTGGAACGGTTCTCCCAAGCGCACTACGTACGGAACCCCTGTGACTGGTTGAGACTTGACGATTACTGATCTTTTTAACTCGGAGTGACTCAATGGCCCACGATACACAATGGGGACGATTACCTCAGTAGGACATGGTAGGGAGAAGCCACAGTACATGATGGGGAAGAGTACCTCAGTAGTCCACGGTGGCGGAGGGGCTCTGTGTGACCCAGAAGACCCACAGTATGCGATGGGGAGGAGTACCTCAATAGTTCAAGGTTAGTATGAAGCACCTCTGTGTGACGTGGCAGGCCCACTGTACTTGATAGAGGATTATTTCTTTAGTAGCCAAGGTGTTTGACATTGTGACTAGGAATGTTACTTGTTCCTAGGCCTAGAGAATATATGGCTGGTTATCAGCATTCATAGCAATCCTGTGTGGGTCAGCTTCATAATCCTATTTCTTTGAGTTGTATACCTGGTTTAAGCTATGTCTATTGCTTTGTGCTTTGTGATTGAGATCATGCTTTGTGGTTTTCCTTTGATTGAGTTCTAAGAGACCTTCGAGGATCTCGAGGTCCCTACTGGGTATTGTTATACTCACCCCTATATGGGTTACACCCGCACCTTGTTGTGTCTTGTAAAGATGACGATCAGTTGGGATGAGGTTTGAGGGAGCCTGGACTAGGCTATACTTGGAGGAGACGGGCATACGTGGAGTGATGAGGAGGTGATCTGTACCTACCCTTCAGGTAGGATCCTTGGAGAATGACCTTGTAGCTGTTTTCCCTTTTTTAGTTGTAATTTTCCTTCAGTTTCACTTGTACTTATCCATTTGGTCTTGTATTCCAGACCCTTTACTTTCAGCACACTTTTACTATAGTTGTTTAAATCACATTTTCTTCTTGTTTCATTCTACTTTGTGTGTTTTTACAGGTTTAAATTCAATGCCTTCCCATTTTATGGATATGCATTTCCAACGCTAGTCGTCAACCTCTGGCCTATGGAAGGTGAGCTTGGGGTAGTCATAGCATGGGCCCCGAGGGACGGGTCATGAAAAGAACATTGTATTTCCATTCTCCAAGGACACTAAACTATTATAGTCCTCAATCAGGTGTTTATGAAATTTATTTAATATTTATCTAAAAATAAGTTTTATTTGTGTTTAAAAGCTTGGATCACTATAGTTGGTATAAGAGGAAAGGTTTACTCAATATTTGGAAACTAGTATTATGAGAACTTTTTTGAGATCCCTAGTGATATTCCTAAATATATTTCTATGGATATTTTTAAGGTTATCTGTATGGGTAATTCTAAGAATAATTCTAAGTATAGGAAAATATCCTATAATTTTGGTAAAGGATAAAGAAACGGTTTTCCAAGAAATTGAATCCTTATCTAGATAATACACTTGGATGTGGATATTGTAAAGAGGTACCATGGGTAATAACTCTAAAAATGGGAACCTTGAGTTGTACTTGATCATTACCTAGTGCATTACAACAATCCCTACTATAAACCTGGTTTGACACTCCTGGGTGATATTCTTTGGAAATTCAAAAAACCTTTGTGACAATCATAAAAGATTTAAATAATGATCAAGAATGACCTAATTTAATCCTAAAGTGTCATGGTTTGAAAAGAATTTGTCATGATTTATACATACTACAAATAATTTTTCATGATTATGTGGTTTTCCACTATGATTAGTGTTTCTCACACTAAGATTTCTATTTTTAGTTGATGGATAGAACCTAAAGGAACTCTGTTAATAATAAGTGTGATAGATATTGAAATAATTTTTCTCTTGAGAAATCAAATTTTATGGGATATGGAATGGAAAATATTGTTGTTATTCTCACAAATCTTTCTCAATATATGAATCATTTTGAACTTCCAAATAATAAAAGGAGGTAAAAATTTTATGTTGGGTCCTTAATGAGGCAACATCCACCATCTTTTAGGGGTTGCACTGATCCACTAGATTATAAGAAATGGATCGATACTAATGATAATATATTTTCAATTCTGTGGTGTTTAGAACAAGAAAATTTCATTTTTTTGTTTATAATTTATAAGGAAAAACGGATTTGTGGTGGACTCTTATAAATAACATGAAGGAAAAAAAGAAATTGAATCTATGGAATGGGAAGGTTTTAAGGTAATATTTATCAGTAAGTAATTCTCTTATATTCTATAAACAAATATGCAGAAGTAATTATTTGACCATGATGAAAATAACTATGAATTTATTGGTACCTATAAAGCTAATTTTATAAAAAAAATCAAGGTATGATTCTGATTTAATCATCACCCCGGGAAGAAAAATTGCTCAATTATTTGATGGACTAAAACCAAGTCTTCAAAATTCCTTGAATATAAGAGACTTTTGTATCTAAAAATAATTTTTTCAATGTTCACTAAAGGTAAAAATTGAAATTGGATATTATAACCATTCCTATTCTTTTTAAAAGAAAAAGAATATCGAGTCCCATTAAAACTAAAATGGTGGAAATAAATTTCATCCATATAAGAAGAAACATCAAGGGAATTTTAATAATGGAATTGGGTGGTTCTTTAAATGTTTAAAGGTAGTTTATAAATCCTATAAATATCGAAATTTTACTAATGGGTTGGTTATTTCAATAGAATAGAAGAGGAATCCAACTAATGCACCACCCACACTCCAATGTTTCATGTACAAGGAATTTGGGAATTATGAAAATCAAATCCCCAATCCAAGGGATAATGTAGATGATAATAAAAAACTACCTATGAAGGAAAAGGAAAAAGGGAAAGCTTATTTAATCAGAATGGATCAAGTGAATCATGATAATTAGGTAACACTTTTCCTCCCCTCCTTAGTTGGTAATTTGATGTTTGATTTTGTATGAATGTGCCCTATAAAAATCTTATTGTTCATCTTTTATTGAGGTTTTATGTGATTATCTCCCTCTATATAGATTCTAGAATAATGAAATCACATTTTTAATTATATGGGTAATATAAAGATCCCAATCTTGTAATGAAAACGTTTTTGTATAAGATTAGTGCTTATATAAGGAATAAATGGTGAATTAACGTTTGTAAGCGTATATGTATCCATTTAATATTAACTTAAGAGTTATGGATACCATTATTGATTTATGAGTTTATAGTTGATCATAAGTTAAAATTGTAATGACCCAAACTTTTATTCATGGAAATTCCTCTTGATCTAATTAAATGTTTATTATGGTTATATATAATGTGAACTTCATTGTTATTATGTTTCTATATTTTAAAATACCGTTATGAATTGTGACTGTTTCTAATATAGCTATTGAACAGTGATCACATGATTTGTATAAATATAGGGCTTTAACAAATCCAATTTACTCAAACAAAGGATGTGATGGCCTCATCTAGAAGAATTTCCCCATACAAAGCCCATTTGTCAGAGCTCGTAAAGGAGGTTGCATCATTGGGATTCCCTATTGACCAAGCCCAAACCAATCTTGATCATGTTAAACTTGAGCAGAACTGACTACAAGAGAAGTGGAAATTCAAATAGATTATCACCCCAGCGATGTTATCCAAGCCACCCCAAGAGTCTATCACCATCGCAAGCCTTACCCTTCGGTCTTGTGCAGGTGTTATAAGGTGTTATGTAACAAGACCCTAGCAATATGACTATGTACATTATTTTTTGTATAAATAATGTGCTTTCATTTTATTATTGCTACTTTGTAAATAGTTTTTAAAGCACAAATAGTATTTTTATTTAATATTCAACTAAGAAATCTATTTTAATGAATTAATGTATTTTTTAATTAAATAATATTTTAATAAAATATTATTATAATTAAATTAATTTTTATTAAATATAAATGATTATATAATTTTATGAATGCAATTGTAATTTTTATTAAGGTTTGAAAGTGGTTCTTTTCAAAACCCAAGAATTTTAGATAAATGTGAGTTTTTATTTTAAAAGAAAAAATTCACATATATAAAAAATTATTTAGATAAAATAAATATTATTTTGGGAATCAGGATGTCTAAATTATCCAACGGTTAATTTTTCAAAATTTTCTGAAGCAGTCGTATTTTAGGGTAAAAAATAAATACCGTTTTAATATATAATGTGTTTATGACATCATAATGACCCAATAGTGATGTAATAAAATACTATAAACATTATTTTCAGACAATATATGTTTTACCATTAATATAATGTGATTTTGGGTTTGTTTGATTTATTTTACAAAGCTTTAGTGGACCCTTCAAGGCTTATAAAACACTTTGTCTTTTAAATTTTTTTCCTTGAGAGTGTGACTCACCTATACATAAGCAACCCTATTATTTTAAGAAGTTCATCCATTGGCCTCATAAAATATTTTTTCCCACTCCACTTTAGAAAAAACCATGGTTTGGTTTGTGTTTTTTATTAGTTTAATGTGAGGTGTCCCAAACCTAAATAATAAAGAATTCACTCTCCTTTCCTATATAAACCCACCCAAGCTCCCACTTCCTCTTCACTCAAAGCCTTTGGAGTTCGACTAACCCCTTCCCTCCTCTCTCTAGAATTCTCCCAAGGTTCCTCAAGCTCCCACGAAGCATCTATCAAGCCTCTCCCAAGCCTTTGGGATCACACATCCAAGTAAGGGATTTCTTCCTTTCTCCTTTTTGTCCAATTTACTTTAAGTTTTTATGCCCTATTGTTTTCAATTACAGATGTTGGGGTATGATTTAGAATCTCTCCCATACTGTTCTATTTATATTTGGATGATGGTATACCCATTTCTATCTCATTAATGCCTCCCATGTACACCCGTTACTAAGATGAAATTCCTTGAGAGATTTCTCTCTCCTCTTTTACATCAAAGTAATTTTTTTGTATTATGCATCTAAATTCAATTAAGTTTGTTGGGAATTGTATCTATATGACCCCCTTACTGTCCATTTCATGTATATATTATGAGACATACTTTTCTCTATTATCAAACATTTTCATTAATCCTTATGTCATGTCGTTATGCTGCCGAAATTTCACCGCGTCTTTCCAAGACAAGATCATTGTGTAGTGAATACCATACTCATGTATCTATCAAGGGTATCCACCTTTATACACATATACATATTGAATGGTACTTTAATTTATTTATTCCACATTACTTGATCGTGGAATAACTTATGATGTTGATTGATTCCATGATCCATGTGGCACACTTATGCATGAAATGAAATGTTTAAGAAGTGTGTGCCCTGATAGAGCTCCAATGCATTGGGTAAAGTATAGTATCATGATATGCCTTGTAAAATGGGTGTTGAATCATGAAAACTCAATTGAAATGAGTTTTTACCTGTACTTCATGTGCAATTAGGGTTTACTCATGCTTCATGTGAAATGAGCCTTGGCTCATGCTAATTCCATGTTAAGTATTGTTGCCACATTTCCATGTTATGATTATCATGCTTAATCATGCCTTAATGTTCATGTTTCTCTTGTGCTCCATTTATTTTCATATTGTCTAACATGTATTGTATTCATCATTTTATTCATGTTTATTCCCTTACAGGTCTTTATAGATCACCCTTTTCTTACGCATGCCCTCAGGTTATCCCATGCAATGCTAAGTATGAGGGAATACAGTGGTAATGTAAAGGAATTTTTCAATAAAGATGTTCTATTTCATGTTTTAAGTTGTTATGTAATGATCCTAATCCCCAAAGACACTATACCTCTTGATCTTTCTTGGTATATCAAGTGAAGATTGTATGTAATAAATCATGTTTATGATTATAATAAAAGAACAGGGTTGTCATAGTTGGTATCAAAGGATAGGTTTAGTTATTTTTGGGATTAGGATTAGAAAACCCTAGTGAAGACTTAGAGACAAGAATAAGTATAATAAAAACATCCCTATGAATTGGTGAGTATTGATTAAGTGTTTTATCAAGAAAATACATCCCTGTCTGGATATGATCAGGTAGAGGTGGCTCTTGCATAGATGTATCCTAGGGGTAAAACCCGAAAACACTGCTTTGAGCAAGACTAGAATGGGAACTGGTGCTCGACAATGGGACTTGATACACTCTTTGTTACGACACTCCCGAGTGATATGATTTGGTAAATTCACAAGCTTGTTATGAACTCTTATTAAGGTAATGAAAAAAATCCCTTAAGAATATATGTTAGAAATTAGATCTTGAATAGCAAAGATTGAAGCCTATGGATTCATAAGTTACGAAAATAAAAGTAATTTATAAGTCATCAGTTTTGTCCTTGGATTACCCTTAAGGTGTTACCCCTAACTTTCCTTTTATTCCATCTAATGGCCAGTAATAGGAGGACTCAGGCTAACAACCGATGTGAATATCAATGTGATGATTGTGCTAATGAGTTTCCCAATCTAATGGGAGCAGGAATCGTGAACTTTTTCACACTTATCTCTTAGTTAACTCAAGATTTGAATATAAATATGGGTCAAGAGGAATGTTCATCCCCCCTAAGAAAGAACAAGTCATTATCGAGAGCTTCATGAGACAAATTCCTCCTACTTTTAATAGATCATCTGATCCCCCAATCGTCGAACAATGGATCAACTCCATTGAAAAGATATTCTTCATCATTTAATGTTCTAAACAAGAGAATGTTTTCCTGGATGCTTATCATATGGAGGGTGAAGCTGATCAATGGTGGATGTTGATCAAAAATAAAAAGTCTGAGTAGGAGATCGAGGTGTTGGAATGGAAGGATTTCCGAAAGATATTTTTCAATAAATATTTTCCGTGCACCCTTCAACTTAAGACAGAAAGGGACTTCCTTGCCCTCCAACAAAAAGATGACAAATATGTTAGAATGTATGAGGAAAACTTCACAAGGCTTGCACGATATGCCTTCAGCTTTTTTGTTTCCCCCAAATTCAAGGTTGATCGCTTCTTTGGTGGGCTAAAACCTAGTCTACGGAAAAGTGATGGTGATCCGTGACTTTTACAGCTATGAGGATATTGTCTGATGTTCCCTCAAGGACGAAATGGAGATCATAGAATCTCAGGGGTATCATGGGGATAAGAAGCGTAAGGTGGACTTCAATGTTGGAAGTCCGATGGATAAATCTAGCGGTGCTAAGAAGATACAGCACCCCACTTTCTAAAGGTGCGGAAAAAAGCACCCTATAAATTGCCTGAAGGGGATGAGGAAATCCTTTAGGTGTGGAAGAAAAGGGAACCAAGTTGTTAACTGTCGACAAGAAAAATCTACGGCTACAACATAGGAGAGGAATTCTTCTTTCAAACCTCAACGCGTTGTTCATTTTTATAACTGCAAAGAACCAGGGCATCTTGAAAATCAGTGCCCTAAGCCAAGGGTGTAACGACTCAACCCCAGTTACCCAGAGTCGGTGCATTATTACATAAAATTGGCATGATAACAAAAGATCAAGTCTCTAAAGACTAATTAGTTTAGTAGTCTTGGAAACACTAGATATATTCATAAGTCTTACATTACATCATAAAGTAAAAAAAACTACAACAACATCTTGTCTTCATATCCCCTCACACTATCCCTGCAGGTCATTCATAAATTACTTCTTCACATCCTGGGAAAAATAAAACATTGAAAGGGGTGAGCTCAGATACTCAGTAAGGATAACAATATAGCGGAAACTTTCATAAATAAGCATAAACATTTAAGGCAATGTATAACTAAAACAAAAGCCTTTTAAACTTGGACTTCAGCATAATATGGAAAAGATAAAATGAAATAATTCCATTTAATTATTCACATGGATATTCTACTAGTCGAATAACCACATGAAATATCAATAACCACTTTCATAATGATGGAATTCATAATACTAGACTATCATAACCACATAGTCAAGGCCTCGTGTCAAGACTACAAATAAGATTTTGTCAAGGCCTTGTGCCAAGACACTAGTTTGTATCATGAGACCTACCGATGAATCGAGGAGCTATATAGGGATCCACCTATCACTTACTAATTCCAATGCATTCCTCATATGAAATTTTGAAACATAACATAAACATTCGTATTAAAACTATCATATGAAATGTCAATACTTTAACCACAAAACATGAATGGTATAAAAATAGAACATCCACAGTCAAACATAACTCATTCGATACAATATGGAAAATTATATTATATCAGATTAAACTCAATTGAGAATAATGAAGGATATTGACATAGATTAAAATAATTATCAAACTATTGATAGAAATATCCCCCTTTTTCTTGAAAACATTTAAAAATAACACTATTTGTCAAGAAGCCATTTAAAATAGATTTTTGAATCAAAGTGTCCCATAGCACTTTGAAAATTTTAAAAGGAATTTTTATTCGAAAACTTTAATGTTCATATAAATAAATCCTTAAAACCATTTTTAATACATGGACATTAAAGAGAAATATTTAGAATAATAAATCTTTAAAACATATTAAAATGATATTTTAGTTAGAGTTCCTAAACAAAAGAGAGACACTTGAATAAAAATAATTGAGGTAATAAAAACTTTTTAATATCATGAGAATAAAGGGATTCATGATATACAATGTAAAAGTACATTATATACACCATATAAAAGTTATTTGGTGTATAACAACAAAGGAGTCTCAATGGAATGTAAATTGAGATGAAATCTCTCATAAAGGTCATATCCTTAGGTTAAGGATAAATCAACGACATAATTATGTGTGAAAAATATAAATACACTCAATATGATTGGATATTTTGTGTAAAACAATCAAAGTACATTCACACATATTCTGGTAAAAACTACACCAATGAATTGGATGTTTAACTCAACAAATTGAGATTGAGTAAAAATTACTCTTATCAAGTTCATACTGATGACTTGAGAATTTATCAATAGAATGATTATGTGTATAAAAATTATATCCACAGAAAGGGGAGTGGAAATTATGACATAAGAAAATGAATAGTGATTCCACACATAATATTGGAGTAAAATAATCAATAAAGTATGCGTAAATCCGAATGAGTGGAAATTGAAATTTCAAATTCCCTTATTGATTTGGTAACTTACGAAACATACAATGATGAAAGAAGGGTCATACAATGATGATGTAAATATAAATGAATTAAATTATATTACACAATGAATACAATCATGGTCAGTACACCACAACATGCAATAAATAAGTGGTGAACAATGGAAATCTCACGGAATTAAAAGTGAGATAAAAAACACCTTAATTTGTAATTTTTCCTTGGTCGAGGGTAGGTTAGCCTCCTGTATAATGGTGAAATAATTGTTATTGAATTATAAAAGAATCATATACATTAATATGATATAATATATGATCTTTTAACATTTCTATGTTAATAATATCTTAGTATTATCGTTATTTCAGGTGTTACCTTACTCGTTTTCTTTTATATGTTTTGTTACATAAGTCATGTTTGTTATGGATAAGTTGCATCTTATTCTTATACAGAATTATATCAAGTCCTTAAACATTATTTTTAATCATAAAATGGGAATTATACTTGTATGGATGTGATTGGGAATGAATCTCATCACGTTCGTGGAGACGGTAGTCCGTACGTACGCACAAGCGATAATATTATTCTTTTGATATTAAAATCATATATAATTGGATGGTTTATCATATATACCGAATCATTATCATGTTATACTTATTATTTAAATGAATTAAACATCATTATTATACCCATCCAAATAATAACATCACAGTATATAAAAGATACTAGAGTTATTATTTTAGAATGGAAATAACAATGAAAGAAGAAGTTGAAGAAGAAAGGAACTTGAAAGAGGGTGGTGAAAACATTACATCTTGTTCGGGTTCTTCCTTTTGATTTGATCAAAAGGGCTCATTATGTTGGCTTTCTGATCAAACTAAGGTCTCTAGGTTGAAGTGAGGTAAGTTGATAAAATATTTGGGTAGTGTTTGGCCGAGCCAAAAGACTTTTAAGGTGTAAATTGGAGAGAAGGGGGAGTACCCTTTTTTATAAGATGGGTGAGGGGCACCTTTGGAAAAGCTAGAAATATTATTTTATAATAAATTTATATTCAGTTTATAATGGCTCCAAAGTGTATTATTTAAAGTTTAAGGTGGGGATGGGTCTAAATCCTTTCAACCAATAGATTTTAGACTGTTTTGGGTCACTATATTAACATTATAATTTATATTTAACTCTTAGTTAAATAGTTTGACATTTACCATGTCTCTTTGTATTTTTATATTATATAGTTAATAAACTTACTATATACCTCCAAGAGACACCCAAGTGGTCCATTAATGATACACCTATCATTATATAAGTCCTTTGTCTGAACCTTAGATTATTAGGAATATAATATCAATTAATAATATAATATTTATTTTAAAAACTCTTTTATGTCAATTTTGACACTATTGGGTTTTTTTTTGATAATTTCATAACAGCATTATTACTTCGAAAAAAATTTATATAAACAATCCTAATATGTCATATTAACCTATAAAATTTGGGGAATTCATAAAAAGTTCAAATTACATTTATTTTGATATATATAATATCAATTATTTTAATATTTCATTAATTAGGTAATTACTGCATCACCATTGTGTCATAAATAAATTAAATTATTTAATGTATAAAAATTATAAATAAAATACCATTATTTATTAAATATTTTTAGATTTCTAATGAATATTTATAATCGAATCTATCTAATGTATAACCCTATATTAAAAATGTTTTAGTTATTAAACTTTGATTTTATCTCTTTTAACTCTTCTTTGAATTAAATAATAATAAATGCCCTAATCTAATCCAGGTGGACCTAAATGATAATATTTTATTCCTAAGGTTTTTTTTGGTCTATATAAACTTTTTCAATGGAATTAGGACATGTGTTAGGATAATATTGATATCATTTTTACCCTTAATTACCCTATTTACTTTTAACCGTGGTAAATAAAAGTAAAAAGTTACTATTCACCAAAAATTATTTTCATCTCATTGAACCACATTTTACTCCTTAATATTAATCGTGTCTCTCGGATCTTTGAAATTCCACTCACAGAATTGGTAAAATTAATTTTTATGTGAATTTCCAAATTCTCCTAGTAGGTGGGTAAAAGACGGTGAAAAGTTCAATAAAATTTTTATATATCTAAAATTATTCTAAACTAACTCTAATGAATTACATTGAAAATTTATAGATATTATGTATCTATTTTGACCTTAATTAAATTTAAATAAAATAAATAATTATTTAAATAAAAAATCAGTTTTAAACTATAACTCAGTGTTTTTTTTCACTATTCATCAAAAATTGAATGTTTTCAGAAAAATACCAAAAAATAACCCTAAGATAATTTTGATATTCCGAATCCAAAAATGAAGTCCATTTTGAAAGATAAAATTTATAAAATTTCAAAAATTGGGTGATATTATTCATAACGGCTAGTTTGATTGGTTGTGGTGTGTGTTAGAACTCGAAGTTGCATACAACACATGCTACTATATTATTCAAAGAGAAGCATACCAAGGAATCTTGGGGTGTTACATTCTCCCCTCCTTCAAATAATTTCATCCTCGAAATTTTTAAAATTGGACTTGGGAATATAATATAAAGTCTCACATCAGAAAAAGAGTCAATAAAACTATCACCTTAAAAGAAAGAAAGAGAAGTACAAAGGTCACCCAAGATAACTCATACTAGGATTCCACGTAGGAAAACATGGATATGGAAGATAAAATAAGTTTCAAGTTCTGATGGAGAGTGATAGAAAACATGATTAGGGGAAAGTTAACAACAATAAAGCCACAAACTTGTTATGGGACAAAGGGTCATTAGTTTCCCAGTAGGAAAAGTATACGGACAACATTTTTTTTAAGTTACATTACATAAAGATGAAAAATTAATTTAGGAGATTAACTAAGAAAATAAAGAGATATACTTACTTTTTAAGTAGAGTTTCATTCTTTAATAAATTTTCACTTCTAACTCATTTTTTTAAAAGATGAGTATTCAATAATACTTGGTCACACTGGAAGAGATAGAATAAACTTCTATAGAATCACATGATCCACGAAGGATAAACTATATATATACCTTGTCTTTAGAGATTAATCAAAACCAAAATGGTTAGTAAAAGATATGATGATCCCCCTAATGGATATTCCTTTAGAGAAAGAAACACTAATCTTAATTTCTAAAATTAAACCAACAATACACCAAAGTTAAATAAATACCATTTAATAAACAATTGCCCTTAAAATCCTTCAATATAATCCAAACTAATGTTGAAACCCAAAACATAGAAGAATTTGGTTATTTAGTCTTCCACGTTAAATTGTATCTCCAAATGACATCAACTACTCTTAAAGTCACATAGTTAAAAGTAATTAACCTAATCATATATTCTTTATTATAGGTTAATAATTTTTATAAATAACCCAAATAACTATAAATCTACAATAAAAATGTAGATAAAAATCCACCATTACTCTTAAAATGAAATCCCATGGTATTCTAGTTTCCTTGGGCATATAGTGTTCCCAACAAAGCGGACATCTTCCAAAATAACATTTATCACTTAATCACCAAATCATTTTTCTATACTAAGGGTATTCATTTGATAAGACATAAGAACCCAAATAAACTTATTATTGATCAATAAAATCATTTAAATAAAAATAATTAGTCACACTAACCAGGGACTTCACGTAGTCCATTGGTAGGCGATAAATCCCAATCGCACTTTGGTTGTGGGTTCGATTCCCACAGCTTTTCCCGACATGACGGGTTATCACACGGTCTGCATGTTGTCCTTTTTCAAAAATTGTATTTTATAACATTACCAAAATGATATAAATTCCTCAAAATAACAATAACATAATTTTAACCAGAAATGTTATCTCATACCTTGCATTTTCATCCTAAAATATAATATCTTGTAATTTCCTCAAACCCAATGATCATATAAAACCAAATGGTTATTTATAACTATATCCACAACGGAAAAGATAAGTCTTACTAAAATATCATTCTCACATGGCAAACTATGGGGTTACAAATACAAGAGAAATTTTTTCCAAAGTAATCCCATCAACAAGGAGAACGGATACTTTTAAACATTTCTTCAACCATTTATTGCCACATAGCTTCTTCTTTGACCAAGAAAATATCCTATAGAATTGGGAATTCACTCGGGTAATGGCCAGGTCCCCTACATTTATGGAAAATGACTGTAAATGGATTCTTGGGACCATTTTTATATTCTTCCATAGTACTCATCATTTTTCCTTGGAAATTATTCACTTTATATCCTTCTTTCCCGCATGTAAAGAATTTATTTGTTCCATTGAGACACTTTCCTAGGTGTCTCCTTCCACATTTCATGCATGATGGAAATTTTGGATTCATTTATCCATGGTCTCCACTGTTGGAGCTCTTATCATTCATCACATTTCTCTTCTTTGTTGAGTCCGGGAGTTGATTAATATATATGTTATTGATCATATTTTTGGAGAACTTATTTGGCATGAACATGATATCTTTTAAGCCTATCAACATTCCATTTTGTTGCTCATTTCCACCACCGTTCCCACCTTTTACATCATTCTAAAAGTTACTATGACTTCCTTGGACTCCAGCCATTGACTAAAACCAGAAAGCATTGTGTGAGTAACATTAGTCATAAAATCATTTAGAGAATATCATGACACCATATTCTCAATTTGAAACACCTTAGGATTAACCAAGGTCATTTATTCTCATATTATTTTCAAATACTTAAAATTTGTCTGTAAATAAAATGTAAATTATCCTAAGCATATCCCCCAGGAGTGTCGTAACCAAGAGTGCAACAAGGACCCTTGTCGTGCACCAGTTCTCGTTCGAGTCTATCTCAAAGCGGTGTTTTTAGTTTTTACCCCTAGGTACATCTGTGCCAGAGCCACCTCTACCTACTTGTATCCAGACAGGGATTTATTTCTTGGAAAACTCACAAAATATATACAATACCAAAATTCTAGGAAGTTCTTCTATACTAATCATGAAAGTCTATCTTAGGGCTATGTGCTCTAATCAGAGTTTATCTAAATCTAGTTTCCAAGATTTTTACTAAACTTCCTATGATACCAACTGTAACGCCTCGACCCCAGTTATCCAGAGTCAGTGCATTATTACATAACAATGGCATGATCACAAAAGATCAAGTCTCTAAATACTGATTAGTTTAGTAGTCTTAGAAACACTAGATATATTCATAAGTCTTACATTGCATCCTAAAGTAAAAAAACTACAACCACATCTTGTCTTCATATCGCCTCACACTATCCCTGCAGGTCATTCATAAATTAATTCTTCACATCCTTGGAAAAATAAAACATTGAAAGGGGTGAGCTAAGATGCTCATTAAGGATAACAATATAGAAAAAAATTTCATAAATAAACATAAACATTTAAGGTAATGTATAACTAAAACAAAAGCCTTTTAAACTTGAACTTCAGCATAATATGGCAAAGATAAAATGAAATAATTCCATTTACTTATTCATATGTATATTCTACTAGTTGAATAACCACATGAAATATCAATAACCACTTTCATAATGATGTAATGCATAATGCCAGATTATCATAACCACATAGTAAAGGCCTCGTTCCAGGACTACAAATAATATTTTGTCAAGGCCTTGTGCCAAGACACTAGTTTGTATCAAGAGACCTACCGATGAATTGAGGAGCTATAGCAGGCTCCACCCATCAGTTACTAAGTCCAATGAATTCCTCATATGAAAAGTTTGAAACATAACATAAACATTCGTATTAAAACTAGCATATGAAATGTCAATACTTTAACCACAAACCATAAATGGTATAAAAATAGCACATCCACAGTCAAACATAACTCATTCGATACAATATGGAAGATTGTATTATATCAGATTAACCTCAATCGATAATAATGAAGGATATTTACATAGACTAAAATAATCATCAAACTATTGAGATAAATATCCCCATTTTTCTTGAAAACATTTAAAAGTCACACTATTTTTCAAGAAGCCATTTAAAATAGATTTTTGAATAAAAGTGTCCCATAACACTTTGAAAATTTTAAAAGGAATTTTTATTTGAAAACTTAAATGTCCATATAAATAAATCCTTAAACCCATTTTTAAAACATGGACATTAATGAGAAAGATTTAGAATAATAAATCTTTAAAACATATTAAAATTATATTTTAGTTAGAGTTCCTAAACAAAAGATAGACACTTGAATACAAACAATTGAGGTAATAAAAACTTTGTAATATCATGATAATAAAGGAATTCATGATATACTATGTCAAAGTACATTATATACACCATATAAAAGTGAATTGGTGTATAACAACAAAGGAGTCTCAATGGAATGTAAATTGAGATGAAATCTCTCATAAAGGCTGTATCATTTGGTTAAGGATAAATCAACGACATAATTATGTGTGAAAAATATAAATACATTCAATATGATTGGATATTCTATGTAAAAAAATAAAAGTACATTCACACATATTCTTGTAAAAACAACACCAATGAATTGGATGTTTAACTCAACAAATCAAGATTGAGTAAAAATTACTCTTATCAAGTTCATACTGATGACTTGAGAATTTATCAATGGAGTAATTATGTGAATCAAAAGTATATCCATAGAAAGTGGAGTGGAAATTATGACATAATAAAATTAATAGTTATTCCACACATAATACTGGATTGAAATAATCAATGAAGTATGGGTAAATCCGAATGAGTGGAAATTCAAATTTCAAATTCCCTTATTGATTTGGTAACTTACGAAACATACACTGATTAAAGAAGGGTCATACAATGATGATGTAAATATAAATGAATTATATTATATTACACATTGAATACAAACATGGGTAGTACACACACCACATGCAATAAATAAGTGGTGAAAAATGGAAATCTCACAGAATTAAAAGTGAGATTATAAACCCCTTACTTTGTACTTTTCCCATGGTCGAGGGTAGGTTAGCCTCCTGTATAATGGTGAAATAATTGTTATTGGATTATACAAGAATAATATACATTAATATTATATCATATATGATATTTTAACATTTCTTTATTAATACTATCTTAGTATTATCGTTGTTTCGGGTGTTACCTTACTCGTTTTCTTTTATATGTTTTGTTACATAAGTCATATTTGTTATGGATAGGTTGTAAATTATTCATATACAGAATTATATCAAGTCCTTAAACATTATTTTTAATCATAAAATGAGAATTATAATTTTATGGATATTATGGGGAAAGAATCTCTTCGCGTTCATGGAGACGGTAGTCCGTACGTACGCACGAGCGATGATATCATTCTTTTGATATTAAAATCATATATAATTGGATGGTATATCATATATACAGAATCATTATCATGTTATAATTATTATTTACATGAATTACACATCATTATTATACCCATCCAAATAATAACATCACAATATATAAAATATACAGGATTTATTATTTTAGAGTGTAAATAACAAAGAAATAAAAAGTTGAAGAAGAAAGGAACTTGAAAGAGGGTGGTGAAAACATTACCTCTTCTTCGGGTTCTTCCTTTTGATTTGATCAAAAGGGCTCCTTAGGTTGGATTTCTGATCAAACTAAGGCCTCTAGATTTAAATGAGGGAAGTTGAGAGAATATTTGGATAGGGGTTGACCGGGCCAAAAGGCTTTTAAGGTGTAAATTAAAGAGAAGGGGGAGTACCCTTTTATAAGAGGGCTAAGGGGAACCTTTGGAAAAACTAGAAATATTATTTTATAATAAATTTATATTCAGTTTCTAATGGCTCTAAAGTGTATTATTTAAAGGTTAAGGTGGGGATGGGTCTAAATCCATTCAACCAATATATTTTAGACAGGTTTGGGCCACTATATTAACCTTATCATTTATATTTAACTCTTAGTTAAATAGTTTGACATTTACCATGTCTCTTTGTATTTTTATATTATATAGTTAATAAACTTACTATATACCTCTAAGAGACCCCCAAGTGGTCCATTAATTATACCCCTATAATTATATAAGTCTTTTGGCCGAACCTTAGATTTTTAAGAAGAGAATATCAATTAATAATATAATATTTGTTTTAAAAACTCTTTTATGTCAATTTTGACACTATTGGGTTTTTTTTTGATAATTTCATAACAGCATTATTACTTCGAAAAAAATGTATATAACCAATCCTAATATGTCATATTAACCTAGAAAATTAGTGGAATTCATAAAAAGTCTCAAATTACATTTATTTTGATATTTATAATATCAATTATTATAATATTTCATTAATTAGGTAATTACTGCATCACCATTGTGTCATAAATTAATTAAATTATTTAAGGTCTAAAAATTATAACTAAAATACCATTATGTAGTAAATATTTTTATCTTTCTAATGAATATTTATAATCTAATTTATCTAATGTATATCCCAATATTAAAATTGTTTTAGTTATTAAACATTGATTTTATCTCTTTTAACTCTTCTTTGAATTAAATAATAATAAATGCCCTAATCTAATCCAAGTGGACCTAAATGATAATATTTTATTCCTAAGGTTTTTTTTGGTCATGATACACTTGTCCAATAGAATTTTTACATGTGTTAGGGTAATATTAATATCATTTTTACCCTTAATTACCCTATTTACATTTAACCGTGGTAAATAAAAGTAAAAAGTTACTATTCACCAAAAATTATTTTCATCACATTGAACCAAATTTTACTCCTTAATATTAACCGGGTCTCTTGGATTTTCGAAATTCCACTCACAGAAGTGGTAAAATTAAGTTTTTTGTGAATTTTCAAATTCTCCTAGGAGGTGGGTAAAAGACGGTGAAAAGTTCAATACAATTTTTATATATCTAATGTTATTCTAAACTAACTCTAATGAATTACATTGAACTTTAATAGATATTATTTATCTATTTTTACCTTAATTAAATTTAAATAAAATAAATAATTATTTAAATAAAAATTGGTTTTAAACTATAACTCAGTGTTTTTTTCACTATTCATCAAAAATTGAATGTTTTCAGAAAAATACCAAAAATTCACCCTAATCTAATTTCGATATTCTGAATCCAAAAATAAAGTCCATTTTGAAAGATAAAATTTTCAAAATTTCAAAAAATGGGTATTACTATTCATAACGGCTAGTTTGATTGGTTTTGGTGTGTGTTAGAACTCGAAGTTGTGTACAACACACGCTACTGTATTATTCAAAGAGAAGAGTATTGTGGAAGGTTGGGGTGTTACAAATGGTTTTTGGAGTCAACTGAAAACCTCCAAGGCCGCAAGGGAGATCTTTTTCTATCACTACTGTCGAAGTGAACCCCGACAAAGAAGTGGTGACAAGTACGCTAGTTATTCATTCAATAATAGTGAAAATACTTTTTGATTCAGGTTCTATGAATTATTTTATATCCCAAACGTTTAGTAGAAAAATCTCATCACCACCACAAATCATGGAAGTAAAGATGTCGGTGAGTATGTCAAACGGGACAATCATTGAAACCCATGAATATAACTCCTCCCCTGTCATAATATGTGGATTAAATTTCTCGGCGAACCTCATCAAACTCCCTCTGGTGAAATTTGATGCAATTCTTGGCATGGATTGGATTTCCTTATATATAGCCAACATAAATTACCATGAGAGGGAAATCACTCTCCATGTGGAGAATCGACCCCCGATTCTAAACAAGTGCATGGAGGAAGATGAATCTTCTTTAGCTCCATCATCTCAAGCATGGATATTACTGCCCTATGAGCATGCATATCTGGCTCAGATGATTGAATCTAAGGAGGCAACCATCCTTTAAGACATGCCTATTGTGAGGGAATTCACTGAAGTGTTTCCCAAGGAATTGTCTAGTCTTCCTCCTAGAAGATTTGTTGAATTCTCAATTGATCTTATACCTGGGGCATTGCCAATATCCAAGATTCCATATAGAATGGCTATTTTAGAGCATGAGGAGATGAAGAAACAACTACAGGAGAGTCTAGATAAAGGGTTTATATACCCAAGTTCTTCACCGTGGGGTGCACCAGTCCTCTTAGTCAAGAAGAAAGATGGGTCAATGCTCCTTTTCATCGATTGTCGTGAGCTTAACAAAATCACGATAAAGAACAAGTATCATCTTCCATGAATCAATGACTTTTTCGATCAGCTACATGGAGCACAATACATATCCAAGGTGGATTTGTTGTCGGGATATTATCAAGTAATGGTGAAGAAGGAAGATATCTTCAATACTTATTTTCGTACAAGATACAGGCACTATGAATTCATAGTAATTAGTTTTAGAATTAATAATACTCCAGTAATCATTATGGACTTGATGAATAGATTCTTTAGGGATTACCTTGACAAATTTGTTTTAGTCTTTATAGATGATATTCCGATATACTCCAAAACCAAGGAGGATCATGAGGAGCATCTAAGAATTGTGGAAGGAGAATATCTATGAAAAGTACAAAAAGTGAGAGTTCTGGTTTAAGGAGTTATCATTATTGGGCCATATCATCACAAGCAATGGGATATCTGTGGATCCCTCCAAAACAGATGCAATTGAGGGATGGACAAGGCCAACATCGGTAACAGATATCTGTAGCTTCTTGGGGTTAGCTGGATATTATTGATGATTTGTGAGAAATTTCTCATGATTGTCCAACTCTCTTACCAAGATAAATTGTAAGGGAGTAAAGTTTTCTTGGAGTGAAGAATGCGAAGAAAGCTTCAAGGAGTTAAAAATGAGGTTTATCACTGCACTCGTTCACACTTTACCCACAAGTGGAGAATTTTTTGTGGTATTCAGTTATGCTTCGAAGAAGGGATTGGGTTATGTGTTGATGAAAATGACCAATTCATTGTCTATGCTTCAAGGCAATTGAATTTTCATGAGCATAATTATATAACACATGATTTGGAGTTGGATGTGGTGATATTCACATTAAAAATTTGGCAGTATTATATCTTTGGGGAGAAGTGTGAAATATATACGGACCACAAAAGCCTCAAGTATATATTCACATAGAAATAGTTGAACATGCACTAACAAAGATGGTTAGAGATGATCAAAGATTATTATTTCTCAATCCATTACCATCCTGGGAAAGCGAACAAGGTGGCAGATGCTCTAAGTAGAAAGGACCCGATGATTCTATCATTGATGAGAATTGAGAAGGATCCAATCTTCTTAGACTTGATGAAGATGGACATGGGAATCATAAATAAGGGAACATTATAAATCATTTCACAAATGATTTCTCAACCATCTCTTTTGGAAAGGATAAAGTATTCTCAAAAAATGATATGGGAATTCAAAAGAAAATGGAAGCTATTAGAAAAGGGAAATCCTTGGAGTTCAATGTTAATGAAGAAGGAATTGTGAGATTTGGGAAAAGGCTATGTGTTACATCAAGTCCAGTGCTAAAGAAGGAACTTTTGGATGATGAAAATAGTTCAAATATCTCTATTCACCTAGGAAACACAAAGATGTATCGAGATCTCCAAGAGAATTATTGGTTGGATAATATAAAAAAGGATATCGTTGATTATACATCAAAGTGCCTGGTGTGTCAGCAAGTGAAGGCAGAGAGGCAGAAGTCTAAGGGGATGATGAAACCATTGCCCATACCAGCATGGAAATGGGAGAACATCACCATGGACTTTTTCACCAGACATCCAAAGAAATCCAAAGGAAACAATGAAATCTGGGTTATTGTGGATCGTCTTACAAATTCTGCACACTTTTGTAAGAACTCAGATCTTCTTTTCAGGTATGTTTTCCTTTTTCTGTTGTTATTGAGGAAAAATACAAGTTTCTAGAAATTTCCTAAGTACACACTGTGTACTTTATGAGTACACGTCGTGTACTCGGTTATCACGGGTAGTCGTGTGTTGGTCATGTAGCGGCCATGCACACGACCATGTGGGGTGACTTGGAGGCTGCCTAATGTGGGGCTCAGTAATGGAAAGTACACGCTGTGTACTTAAAAAGTAAATGTCGTGTACTTTCTTTTTTTCATTAAATGCATCAGGGTAGCATATGACGGACAGAACCTCCTTCTTCTAGGTATGGTTCATCCGACATCTCCTGTAGGGCCACGTTTCTTCTCCAAGCCCCCAAGCCTTTGTCTTTTCTCTGATTTGACCGATGTCTATTATGTTGAGATCACCTCGGTAAGCTCTTCCTTCTTCTTGATCTTTGTTTCATGATTCCTCCCCTTTCTCAATTTATCCTTAGTTGATCATTTTATGCATTTTTGTAGATATATGGTGTTCTTGGATGATTCGAGGCTTGAGGTTCACGTATAGCAATCTCCCAACATCGAGGTAGGTGTTTTGTGCCTTTCCGTTAAAAGTCTTTGAGTAATATGTGAAAAATTGCCAATACCCATGAACGGGGTATTGCGCGTTTACTGTTTTAGCCCTATTGATTTCCTGCTATGCTTGTATGCTTGAGTAGAGGTTGATTTCTTATGAATATGGTTAATTTCTATGATTTGGAGGTGTTGCAAATGCATTTTTAGTTGTGTCTATTTGGTTTTTCTTATCCTATTAGGTTGCCTTGTTTTTTCCATGCCTAGTATTGTAGGAGGAAGTGATATTGTTTATCTAACATGCTGATATTCTATAGACTGCTATCCAAGTAGTTCTTGAGGTTTACTTGGGCCACTATGCTTCACTATACTTTCCTGACTTACACAGGGCCGTGAGAACCTGGTGTAGTAAACCATAGAGAGAATGGATGTAAGGGCTTCACCAGAGTTTCTATTTACGAATATTATGAGAGACCATAGGGGGAATTGATGTAAGTGCTTCCTCAAAGGGTCTGTAGTTCCTTGATGTAGGCTACAGAGGGAATGTTAAGTAAGTGCTTCCCTAGAGCGCATTTAGTTACTGATATGAGACTATAGGAGTAATTGATGGTGAGTGATTCCTCAGAGAGTCTATGCTTAAGCTAAACTAGAGGGGTTAGACTAAGTGTACTTCCAAAAGGGTTGCTTCTATTATTAGGTAGTAGAAGAGGGGATATGCTGTGAGTGCTTCCCATAGGGTTACTTCTTTTTTGTTTAGCTGGTTTCTTGTGTTGCTAGGTAGGACCAGAGGGGATAGGCTGTGAGTACTTCCTAGAGGGTTACCTATTTGTGATTACCTGATTTTATTAGCTATTTATTGATATTTAAAACTGTGGATTGTTTATTACTTTCTGTACTTATTACCTTCCATATATTCACTGACTGTTGGGCACAGATCTTGTGGTAGTTGTATACTGGGATTTAGTCTCACACCTAGTTTGGGTCATGCTTTTGGTCCCAAAAAGATTATATTTTTGTAGGTATAGATAATTTCAAGCGCCCTTCCACTTCAGGTACTTAATTTGTTGTGGAGCTGGAGAGCATGGGACCAAGCTGAGGCTTGCGATGCTGAGGAGTTGTTTATCTATTTTCTTTTTCACTTTTGGCTTAGTACTATTTGTATTCTATCATTGTGATTTGTTTGGATGCTCTCCTAGACATATGTATCATGCATCATTTATATATATGTGTGTGTTATTTTGATTATTATATCCAGTCTTCCACTATTTACTTTTTCTTGGATTATCACTTCTTCTGCTATTTCCTTGTGTTTTACTTCTGTTGTGCTACTCTGCCAATGAGGGCATAGTTTCCCCACTATCACACCCAAGGCCTTCACTGCTAGTCGGTAGCATCTGGCATTCAGGTAAATGCACTTGATGCCATGTGACCAACCGGGTACGGGGCGTCTCTGGATGGATTCAGGAACTAGGACGTTACAAAGTGGTATTAGAGTCTTTGTTTCTTCTTGAATTACTGTTTGGAGCCTAATTTCATTGATAGGATGGAATAGGTACTTGGTAATAAGATTTTCCCGGGAGTAGCTAACTCGTGTACAGAGAAAAGCCAATTTACCTCGTTAATGCAATTTTCTGATTTTGCATTTTTACAGTTGATTTTATTTTCATTGTTGGGTGACTCACATGTATTATGTTGTTATTGTTGGTGTTATTGAGATTATATTTCTATTTCAACACAATGAGATAAGGGTATTCCATCTCATGCATCATATAGGCACTTTCTAGAAATCACATGCCATGAATTCTTTCCAGGTCATTTAGAGTGCATTAGTGATTACATGTTGTTGTGATAGATGCCTTGATAAAATACCTGCTATTTGATAGGGTATTTTTTGTGTGAGTTTTTGTTTTAATGAATGACAAACTTTGATTCTTGAGCTGTTATGGGCCCTTGTGGACTGGAATTTTTTGAATCATTGACTTGTATACATTGTTTATAACATGTTTAAGATTACAAGCTTTGATTCGCGGGGAGTATGGGCCTTCACAGATAGTAATTTGTCACTTTGAGGTTTGTTTTAGTGTTTTTCTGGGTTCCAGAGAAGTTTCTGAGGCTTACTGTCTGGAAAAAACTAGAATATACGCCGTGTAGTTTTGAATACGCGCCTTGTGTTCTTCTGTTCATGAAGAAACTATTTTTCCTAAGTACACGCCGTATACTATATATACACACCGTGTAGTCTCTAACTGGGTCATAGGCTGTGTGGGATGAGACACGGGATAGGGAAATTCTTGTGGGAACATGTCGTGTACCGGTTGTACACGCCGTATTGTGTTTACCCTGTGTTCACCCATGTGACTAACAACACGGATGGATAAATCTTAAGTTATAAATGTTGTGTCCAGTTTGAACACGCCGTGTTGAGTAATCCTAGAATATGGCCATGTAACTAACAACACGGGTCGGTGAAATTATTCAGGTACACGCCGTGTCTGTCTAGAACACGCCATGTAGTTTCAGCCGTGTATCTGGATGTGTAACTAAAAACACGGGTCGATGAAGCAAGTCTAGTACACGTCGTGTCTGGAACTAACACACCGTGTAGTCTGGGGTTAGGAGAACCATGTGGCCTAGCCGTGTAAGGGAACTCGAGCAGAGGAAGAGGATTTAAGTACACACCGTGTGTGGGGACAACATGCCATGTATGGAGTGTTACATGACCAGTATTGGAAGAAGTACACACCCATGTGAATGGCTTAAGGAAACACGCCATGTAGGAGTTATACACGTCGTGTAGTCATGTTTTGTAAAACTTTAATTATTTCTTTCTCATGTCTCATTCTTTCTCTTCTAGTTTTCAGTCCTTAATGATCATGATCTAAGGTGTGTGTTTGACCTTGTAGAGTCATGCCGCCGAGACTTCCTTTGGTAGTTCTCTCGTTTCAAGGTAGTGATCAGAAACCGGACATGGATGATTAGAAACTACCAGTAAATCCTCCAGTTGTGCCAGTCTTGGTGCCATCCATCATTCCGGACGCAGGTGCTGACACATAGTTCCAAGAGGGCTTTATAAGTTTCATGCAGACCTTCTGCAGAGTACCATATCCTACCCCGTCTATGGAAGAGTTGACGCGGGTCTTCCAGCAGCAGCATCCTCCCACATTCACAGGAGAAGGAGGACCCCAGGCTACAGAATCATGGTTATAATCCATGCTTTCTATCTTAGAGCACCTAGAGATGCCTCCAGAGAGGAGGGTGAATCACACTACCTATATGCTTCGGGATTCCGCCAAGAAATGGTGGGATGTGATCTCACAGGTGGGACGCTGGTAGGTTATGTCCTAGGATGAGTTCCATCATGCCTTCTACGACTAATTCTAGCTTTAGACTTTGAGGGTCAATCGAGCCCGAGAGTTCATGAGTCTGGAGCAGAGTACTCTTTCTATTATAGAGAATTCCTCTCACATCACCGAGCTTCAGTGTTTCATGCCTATTCTATGAGGTGATGAGTTATTCCTGGCAAGGAAGTTCAAGGATGGTTTGAGGCACGACATCCAATCACAGGTGAACATCTTCATATTAACTTCTATCACTTCTATCATCAACCAGGTGATGATCACGGAGCGCAATCTGAGGGATTATAGAGTTGCGAACTAGGGAGGCTCGACATATGGAGTTAGTATTCCTCCTACTGACAGTAGGAAGCACCGTAGGGAGTCTATGCGCGGAGATCCGAGGAGGTGAGAGATATATTCTGGTATCCAGGTGGTGTGCTACTAGTGTGGAAAGAGTGGGAATACGAGGCCACATTGCCCGAGAGACCTAGTGGAGTGCTGAACATGCGGCAAGATAAGTCATCTTCAGTGTTTTTTTAGATCTTTTCACCAGCATCTAGTGACAGGGGTTCTTCTATGATTCCTCATTCAGGATCAGCACCACCAGTTTCTCATCAATCTGGGAACTAGAGTTCTTCCAACCATTCCGGCTGAGGTGGATGTCGTGGTTGTGGTAGTCAGTCGCCAGTCTTTCAGTGACAGCAGGGTGGATCAGCTCAGAGTGGTTAGGTAGGGTCATAGGGCCGCGGTATAGGTCATACTTTTGTAGTGGAACAGACCCAGCAGTAGCAGGATTATGAACCCTCTACAGTTCGAGGTACGATCTTAGTAGCCTCAATTTTAGCTTCTGCTCTTTTCGATACAGGGGCTTCACATATCTTTTAATCTGTTGATATTGTGGAGAGCCTTGGTCTCTGCATCCTTTCTTATACGGATATCTTGACGTTAGACACTTCTTTGGGGACTATAACGACTTGTGTATGTCAGTGCAAGGAGTGCTCTCTAGAGGTTGGTGGTGTCAATTTTTATGGGACCTCTGTGTTCTAGAGATGACAGGCTATAATTTCATTCTTGGAATGGACTAGCTAGTTCCCTTCTAGGAAGTTGTCGACTGTTATCACCGCAAGGTGAGTTTCACATCACCATAGGGTGGATCCTTTCTTCATAAGGGAGAATGGGATATTCAGGTGAGTAGAGCGGGACCCAAGCATCATGTGTTGGGAGGAGTTATAGCCCAGATTTCTAGTTTATATCTGGATGACCAGGGGACTTTACATTTAGACTTTCCTATAGTGGTGGATCATTTTAGAGATGTCTTTCAAGAGGACTTTTCAGGTTTTCCTCCCAAGTGAGAGGTGTACTTTTATTTCGAGCTTGTTCTAGGAGCAGCACCGGTGTCCATTCTTCCTTATAGGATGGCTACACCAGAGTTGCAGGATCTCAATAATAAGTTAGAGGAGTTGCAGGAAAAAAGTTTCATTTAACCCAGTACTTCTCCTTGGGGCTCTTCTATCTTATTTATGAAGAAGGCATACAGTACCCTCTGACTTTGTGTCGATTATCAGAAGTTTAACCATTTGACGTTCAAGAACCAATATCCTTTACCAAGTATTTTTGATCTCTTTGATCAGCTTCGAGGAGCTCGGGTGTTCTCTAAGATTGACTTGAGATCCATTTATCATCATTTGCGCGTTAGACCATATGATATACCTCTTATAGCCGTGAGAAGTAGGTATGGTCTATACGATTATATGGTTATGTCATTCGGTCTCACGAACGCACCTGCAGTTTTCATGGAACTAATGAACTAAGTGTTCCATCCATACTTTGATTCCTTCATGGTGTTTTTCATGGAAGATATCTTGGTGTACTCTCACACTCGACCCAAAAATTCCACACATATTGAGATCATTTTGAGTAATCTAAGAGAGCATCATTTATATGCTAAGATCTCAAAATTCCACTTTTGGATGGATCAGATTCACTTTTTGGGTCATGTTATCTCAGATACAGGAGTATCAGTAGACCCAGAGAAAGTGAGATCAGTAGTTTCTTGGGAGTAGCTGAAGATTTTATTTGAGGTATGAAGCTTTCTAGGGATAGATGGATAATAAAGATGCTTCATACCGGACTTCTCACTCTTAGCATCACCAATGACAAGCCTAACTAAGAAGGGTGCAAAGTTATTGTGGTCAAACTCTTGTGGGTCAACCTTTTAGGAGCTGAATGAGAGGTTGATTTCATTACCAATACTAGTTTTTTTAGAGCTGGGCAAGGGCTATACTATCTACTATGATGATTCAGGTATCGGTCGGGGAGTTGTGCTTATGCAGAGAGAAGGAGTCATTGTGTATTGGTCTTCTCAGTTGTGGCCACATGAGAGGAATTACCCGATGCACGATCTTAAGTTGGTGGCAGTTATTCATGCTTTGGGTTGTTGGAGACATTATCTTCTAGGAGAGAATTTTGTTTTTTTTACTAACCACAAATGTCTCAAGTACATCTTCACTCAGTGTGATCTGAATTTGAGACAGCGAAGGTGGGTTGAGTACCTTCAGTATTTTGACTTTTAGCTTTCCTACACACCTGGGAAGGGCAATGCAGTGGCTGATGTACTAAGCAGGAGGACTCAGATACAGGCAGTTCAAGAGGCCTGCAGTGAGTGGCAGCTTATGGATCTATTCTCTAAGATACATTTGGAGGTTCACAATAGATAGGGGAAGACGTTTCTTTCTTCTGTAGTTGTTACCTTCTCTCTACTTGATCGAGTGCGAATGAGGCAGCTATCAGATTCAAAAGGCCTAGTCCTACGGGAAAGTGTGTCATGAGAGAAAGCTATTCCTATATGAACATTAGGAAAGGATGAGATCTTATGTTTTCATGGGCGCGTATTGGTGTCTACAGACATATGAAAGGAGTTGATGTGGGACTTTCATTCCTCAATTTGGGAAGTTCATCCGGGTGTCACCAAGATGTATCATGATCTACACCGCCAGTATTGGTGTCTAGGTATGAAGATAGATGTTGTTGGTTTCGTTGTGAGGTGCTCCACCTGTCAGCAGCTGAAGGAAGAGCATCAGCGACTAGTAGGGCTTTTGCAGCAGTTATCCATTACTGAGTGGAAGTGGAATGATATCGCAATGGACCTTGTGACTGTTTTTTCCAAGGCTGCCTTGAGGTAAGGATGTAGTTTGGGTTGTCATTTACAGACTCACGAAGTTTTCCCACTTCTTTCCAATCAAGGAGACCTTCAGTGTTGACGATCTGGGAAGGTTGTACATCTATGAGATCATACATCTGCATGGAGTTCCAAACTCCATTGTTTCATACATGGATGCACGTTTTACTTCTCGGGTATAGAAGGGGCTACAGAAGGCTTTGGGTACACAGGTACTTTTGAGTATGGCTTACCACCCCTAGACAGATGGTCTGTCCGAGCATATGATTTAGGTTCTTGAGGATATGCTTCGAGCATGCATCCTGGATTTTGGAGGTTCTTAGGAAAGGCACATAACTCTTGTGGAATTTGTCTACAATAATAGTTTTCAAGAAACTATTCAGATGAAACCTTATGCGGATTTGTACGCTAAGCCATGTTGATCACTCTTATGTTGGTTGGAGGTAGGAGAGGCAGCTTTGTTGGGACCTTGTCTCATCCAGGAGACCACATAGTAGATAAAGTTGATTTGGAAGAGGATGGATACTGCACATTCTTGACCGAAGTAGTATGTTGATCGATGGAGACGACCTCTAGAGTTTGAGTTCGGGGATTATTTTTTTCTATGTGTCACACCGAGGTTGGGACACATAAGGATTAGGAGACAGGGTAAGCTTTCACCGAGGTACGTTGGGCCCTCTGAGGTGTTAGAGAGATTTGGGCCAATCACAGTTACCTTAGAGGTATCGGGATATGCATGACATCTTCCATGTTTCTTAGATTCGACGTTACTTCTCAGACCCATCTCATGTTTTCCAACCCAAGGAGATTGAGTTAGAAGTGGATGAATCTTTCAAGGACCATCATATCTGGATTGTTGATCGAAGTACGAAGGTTACACATGGTCGGTATGTTCCTCTGGTACTAGTGCTATGGTAGCATGGGAAAATGTAGGACCAAACTTGGGAGAGGGAGGCCGATGTACGATCGCAGTGGCTGGAGATGTTAAGGGATTCTTCTTGTACACCACCTTACTAGGGAAATTTGGGGATGAATTTCTTTAAGGGAATAATTTTTTAAGAACCTGGATCTTTTTTTCAGGTGTGTTTTCCTTTTTCTGGTGTTTTTGAGGAAAAAGAGGAGCTTCTGGAAATTTCCTAAGTATACGCCATGTACTTTATGAGTACACGCCATGTACTTAGTTTTTGTGGGTAACCATGTGTTAGCTGTGTAGCAGCCATGCACAAAGCCATGTGGGGTTGACCTTGAGGCCACCTAAAGTAGGGATTTGTAATGACAATTACACATCATGTACTTCAAAAGTACACCTCGTGTACTTTATTTTTTTTCATTAAATGCACCAGGGTCGCGTCTGATGGAAAAAAACCTCCTTATTCTAGGTCTGGTTCGTCCAAGAGCTCCCATATGGCTGTGTTTCATCTCTGAGCCCCCAAGCCTCCTTCTGTTCTCCAATTCGACCGTTGTCGATTGCATTGGGATCGCCTTGGTAAGCTCTTCCTTATGCTTTATCTTTGTTTCCTGGTTCCTTATCTTTCTCAAGTTATCCTTAGTTGATCATTTTAGGCATTTTTGTAGATCTACAGTGTTATTGGGTTATTCAAGGCTTGAGGTTCACGTATAGCGATCTCCCAACACCGAGGTAGGTGGTTTGTGTCTTTATATTAAAAGTCATTGATTTATATGTGCCAAATTACCAATACCCCTGAACGGGGTATTGCACGTTTACTGTTTTAGCCCTATTTTTTTCCTTCTATGCTTGTATTCTTGAGTAGTGGTTGATTTCTTATGATTAGGGTTAATTTATATGCTTTGGAGGTGTTTCCCATGCATGTTTGGTTGTGGCTGTTTGGTTTTTCTTAGACTATTAGTCTGACTTGTTTTTTCCATGCCTGGTATTGTAGGATGGAGTGATCTTGTTTATCTGACATGTTGATATGTTGTAGACTACTAGCCAAGTAGTTCTTAAGGTTTACCTGGGCTGCTATGCTTTGATATACTTTATTGACCGAAACAGGGTCGTGAGAAATTGGTGTAGTAAACCATAGGGAGAATGGACGTAAGGGCTTCTCCAAAGTGTTTGTTTATTAATAAAATGTGAGACTATAGGGGGAATTGACATAAGTTCTTCCTCAAAGTTTATATAGTTCCTCGATGCTGGCTACAGAGGGAATGTGATGTAAGTTCTTCCCTAGAGCACCTTTAGTTACCTATACGAGACTATAGGGGGAACTGACAGCGAGTGATTCCTCAGAGAGTCTATTCTTAAGCCGAACCAGAGAGGTTAGACTGAGTGTACTGCCTAGAGGGTTTCTTATATTTCTAGGTTGGACCAGAGGGGATAGGCTATGAGTACTTCCCATAGGGTTGATTTTTTTTTATTAGTTGTTTTCTTCTATTTCTAGGTAGGTTCAGAGGGGATAGGTTGTGTGTACTTCCCAAAGGGTTACCTGTTTTTGATTACCTACTTGGTTTAGATGTTTCTTTTTATTTGAAACTGTTGATTGTTTACTGATTTCTGTACTTATTACCTACCATATATTCACTGACTGTTAGGCTCAAATCTTGTGGTGGTTTCCTATTGGGATTTAGTCTCACATTCTATTTGGGTCATGCTTTTGGACCCAAACAGATTATATTGTTGCAGGTATAGATAAGGGTAAGTTCCCTTCGACTTCAGGTACTTGATTTGCTGTGGATCTAGAGAGCATGGGACTAAGCTAAGGCTTGCAATGCTGAGGAGCTGTTTATCTGTTTCCTTTTGCACTTTTGTCTTAGTACTGTTTTTTATTCCAGAATTTTGATTCGTTTGGATGATCTCCTAGACATATATATCATGAATCATTCATATATATGTATGTTCTCAGTTTATTATATCCAGTCTTCCACTATTTAATTTTTCTTGGATTATTACTGCTTACGCTATTGCCTTGTGTTTTACTTTCGTTGTGCTACTTTGCGAATGAGGGAATAGTTTTCCCACTATCAAACCCAAGGCCCTCACTGCTAGTCATCAGCCTATAGTTTTCAGGGAAATGTGCATGAGTCCATGTGACCAACTGGGTACGGGGAGTCTCTGGACAGCTTCTGGAACCGGGACTTTACAACTTTATTGCAATTCGGGAGGATTTCTCATTAGATCAACTTTCACGGATATATATCAGGGAAGTGTTAAGGCTTCATATAGTACCATTATCTATTGTATTTGATTGAGATCCAAGATTCACTTCTATGTTTTGGAAGAGTCTTCAATATGCTCTGAATATTGAACTAAACTTTAGTACGGCCTATCATCCTCAAACTGTTGTCCAATCTGAGCGAACTATTCAGACACTGAAGGATATGTTAAGATCATGTTCTATGGACTCCAAAGGATGGTGGGACCAATATCTTCCACTGGTTGAATTCTTCTACAATAACAGTTTCCACTCGAGCATCTGAATGTCACCTTATGAAGCCCTATATGGGAAGACTTGCAGAACATCGACATGTTGGGATGAAGTCAGTGAGCGTAATCTGTTAGGACCAGAAATGGTATAAGAAATAGTGGAGAAGGTGAAAACCATTTAGTAGCATATAAAGGCATCCCAGAGTTGACAAAAGAGTTATACAGATAATATTCAATGATACCTTGAGTTTAAAGTTGTAGACATGGTATTTCTACGCATATTTCCATTGAATAAGTTCATGAGGTTTGGAAATAAATGGAAGTTATGTCATAGGTACATCGTCCCCTTCGAGATTCTTGATCATGTTGGGGATGTGGCATATCGACTAGCACTTCCACATACCATGGCCAAATACATGATGTATTTCATTTATCCCTCTTAAGGAATTACATATGATACCATTCACATTTACTCTCTTCAGAGGTAGTACAGCTAGAGGATGATTTTTCTTACGAGGAGAAACTAGTGAAGATCTTAAATCGTAGAGAAAAATTTCTACGAAATAAGAAAATTCCCCTCGTCAAGGTGTTGTGGAAAAACCACAAGTTTGAAGAAGTGACATGGGAATCGGAGGAAATGATGAAGCAGAGTTACCCACATCTATTTTAGTGTAGAAAATGGAAATTTTAAGGTCAAAATTTATTAAGGAGAAAAGATTGTAATGACCTAAACTTTCATTAATGGAAATTCCTCTTGATCTAATTAAATTTTTATTATGGTTATATAAAATGTGAACTTCATTGGTTTTATGTTTCTAGATTTTATAATACCATTATGAATTATGACCTTTTCTAATATAGTCTTTGAATAGTGATCACATGATTACTATAAATATAGAGCTTTAACAAATCCAATTTACTCAGACAAAGGAAGCGATGGACTCAACCAGTAGACTTTCCCTATACGAAGCCCATTTTTCGGAGATCAGAAAGGAGGTGGTGTCATTGGGCATCATTCTTGACCTAGCCCAAGCTGATCTTGAAGAAGTTAAGCTTGAACGGAACTGACTACAGGAGAGGTGGAAGTTAATAGAGATTACCACCTGAGCGATGATATCTGAGCCACCTCAAGAGTCTGTCTCCATCGCACACCTTACCCTTCGGTCTTATGTGGGTGTTATAAGGGTTTATGTAACAATACCCTTTCACTATGACTATGGACATTATTTTTTATAAATAATGTGAATTAATTTTATTATGGTTACTTTGTAAATAGTTTTTAAAGGACAAATAGTTTTTTTAGTTAATATTCAACTAAGAAATATATTTTGATGAATTAATATATTTTTGAATTAAATAATATTTTAATAAAATATTATTATAATTAAATTAATTTTTATTAAATTTTAAATTATCATATAATTTTATGAATGCAACTGTAATTTTTATTAAGGTTTGAATGCAGTTTTTGTCAAAACCCATGAATTTTCAATAAATGTCGGTTTTTATTTTAAAAGTAAAAATTTGCATATTTAGAAAATTATTTAGATAAAATTAATATTATTTTTGGAATCGGGATGTTAAAATTATCCAGCAGTGAATTTTTCATAATTTTTTGAGACAGTAGAATTTTTGGGTAAAAATTAAATATCGTTTAAATATATAATGTGTTTTATGACATCATAATGACTCAATAGTGATGTAATAAAATACTATAAACATAATATTCGTCCAATATATGTTTTACCATTAAAATAATCTGATTTGGGGTTTGTTTTATTTATTTTACAAAGCTTTAGTGGACCCTTCAAGGCTTATAAAACACTTTGTCTTTTTAAATTGTTTTCCTTGAGTGTGTGACTCACATCCACATAAGCAACCCTATTATTTTAAGAATTTAGAAAATTGGCCTCATAAAATATTTTTTTTCACTCCCATTTTTCAAAAACCATTGTAAAAAACATGAGCTAGTTTTTGGTTTTGATTAGTTTAATGTGAGGTGTCCCAAACCTAAATAATAAAGAATTCTCTCTCCTTTCCTGTACAAACCCACCCAAGCTCCCAATTCCTCTTCGCTAAAAGCCTTTTCAGTTTGAAAAACCCCTTAAATACTCTCTCTATAATACTCACAAGGTTCCCCAAGCTCCCAAGAAGCCTCTCCCAGGCCTTTGGGATCACACTTCCAAGTAAGGGATTTCTTCCTTTCTCATTTTTGTCCAATTTTATTTAAGTTGTTATGCCCTTTTTTTTTAAATAAAAATGTTGTGGTATGATTTAGAACCTCCCCCATACTATCTTCTTTATTTTTTGATGATGGGAGACCCCTTTATATCTCATTAATTCCTCCCATGTACACCTGTTACCATGCCAAAATTCCTTGAGGGATTTCTCTCTCCTCTTTTACATCCAAGTAATTCTTTTGTATTATGCATCTAAATTTCATTACATTTGTTGGTACATGCATCTATATTACCCCCTTACTTTAAATTTCATGTATATATGATAAAACACCCTTTTCTCTCTCATCAACCAATTTCATGAATCCTTTTGTCACGCTGTTATGCTGCCGAAATTGCACTGCGTCTTTCCAAGCCAAGATCATTGTGTAGTGAATACCATACCCATGTCTCTATAAAGGTTATTCACCTTTATACACATATACATATTGAATGGTAATTTCATGTATTTATTCCACATTACTTAATTTTTGAATAACTTATGATATTGATCGATTCCATGATCCATGTGGCACACTTATGCATGAAATGAAATGTTTAAGAAGTGTGTACCCTGATAGTGCTCCAATGCATTGGGTAAAGTATAGTATCATGATATGTCATGTGCAATGGGTGTTTACTCATTATAATTTAATTTCAACAATGTTTTACTCGTGATTCATGTTCAATGATGGTTTACCCATGTTCCATGTGCAATGAGCCTTGGCTCATGCTAATTTTATGTTAAGTGTTGTTTCCATATTTCCATGTTATGATTATCATGCTTTATCATGCCTTTATGTTCATGTTTCTCTTGTGATCCATTGATATTCCTATTATCTAACATGTATTTTATTCCTCATGTTATTCCATGTTTATTCCCTTACAGGGATTTATAGCTCACCCTTTTCTTATGAATGTCCTCATGTTATTCCATGCAATGTTAAGTGCAAGGGAATATAGTGGTCATGTAAAAGAAGTTTTCAATAAATATGTTGTATTTCATGTTTTAAGATGCTATGTAATGATCCTAATCTCCAATGAAACTATACCTCTCAATATTCCCTATTGTATCAAGTGAATAGTTTATATAATAAATCATGTTTATGTTTGTAATAAAAGAACGGGTTTGTCATAAAAATTCATTGACATCCCTATTGAGGTTTTACATTATGAGAGTTTATCAGGATTAAGAATATTTTAAGATACATTTTTGACAATAAAACCCTTTGGTTTTTATTTGTTTTATTGAAAAAGTTATATAATGATGAGTTCCTTTAATATTTGTAGACATTTGATTAATTGTACCTGTAACCTTTGGGTTTTATCATATCTTTGATGTTGAGGTAATTATGGGTTGTAGTCGATATCCTTACGAAGTAATCATACTTCATTGATATAAAGTAAAATTTATCTCTGGATCCTCTTCTCATAATATATATTAAGTAAGTTTTAATGTTTCATGGAGTAACACATTCAATTGTTTCGGATTAGGAGATGAATTATAACTCTATGTTTGGGTGAAGTATTAAGAAATATATTGATATAGTGTTGAGTTTAAACATAGCATATCATCCTTGGATATATGGTCAATATGAGAGAACAATTCGTACCCTATAGGATATGATAATATCTTGTTCTATGAATTTCCAATGTGGTTGGGATCAACACCTTCCTCTATTTGAGTTTTCATAAAACAATATCATTCACTTAAGAATTAATATGGCTCATTATGAATACCTCTATGGAAAAAAGTTTATAACTGCAATGTACTTGAAGGATGTTTTAGAAAGAAGTTATTGGGACCTAAGTAAGCTGATGAGATGGTAGAGAAGGTTAGATCCATTCAACAACATTTAAGGAAAGAACAAAGTTGATAGAAATTTTATGATGATATTCATCAACATGGTCTAGAATTTTATGTTGGTGAGAAGGTCTACATTAATTTATCCATGGAATAAAGAATTTAAAATTAAGCCTTAGGTATATTGGTCCCTTTGAAATACTTTATCATATCAGGATAGTAGCTTATCATTTGAAAATTCTACCAAACCTCTATCAGGTTTACAATACATTACATTTACATCTTCTGAGGAAGTAAATACGTGATAATTGACATGTACTAAACTCCAAGATCATACCATTTTATCATGATCATTCTTATAAGGAATAAATAATTGAGATTTTGGATAATGAAGAGAAATTTCTACGAAATAAAACCACTCACCTAGTCAAAGTTTTGTGAAAAAACCACTAGCTACAGGAATTAATGCGGGAACCTAAGTATGTAATGAGGTAGAAGTGTATACGATTTATGGTACCAAAGTGATGAATTTTGAGGGTAAAATTATTTTAAGGGCGGTATAATATCACACCCTAAGATTTTGATAATTTTTTTCAAATAAATTTAATCATTTTGATATTTTTCATTACATGCAACACTGATTTTATCTTTCATTACAAGCAACATCGAGTTTATATTGGACTACATGAAACACCAAGTTTAGAATGTGTTAAACATAACACTGATTTTATCCAAAGTTACATGCAACACTATGTTTAGTCTATGTTTCATGCAACACCAAGTTCAAATGAAATGTGACATAATATTAAAATATTATTATCTAATATGATAGTTATCACTTAGCAATTGGAATGGTGGGTATGAATGTGATTAATTAAATTATGAAAATATATGGTTTACACGGGTATATATAATTAATTCCTTGATTTATAATTAATTAGAAATTAAAATAAAACCCATTTAAAAATAAAGGGAATGTTTTCTAAAAAAAACTATTTTTATGCGCACAAACATTATTTATATAACTAAATTAAATAAATCACTTTTGTGGAATTGTTTGAATTAAATTTATATATTATATATTCAATAAAATGTTACATATATCTAATATGTTTTTTATATAATGGATAATAATAAAACCATTTTTATGGTTGAAAATTGTATTATTCTAAAAAGTGGTTTTGTCCCATTTTGCAAACTTATTTTTAATTAAATTTCTCCAATTATGTGAATATAATTTGGGAAAATGGATTTTATATTTAGAATTATCATGAATTATATTATCTAATATGTTCAAATTAATTTTTGACCATAATGAATAGTAAAATAGTAAAAAAATACCACGGTTAAGGTAAAAATGGGTTTATCAAAGGGTTAAACTAAAAATATAAGAGTTATAAATAATCTAAAACATATACAAAACCCATTGATGGAAATATTTTGAAATTATCTCTTATAGGATCAATAATGGAACATTTTGGATCCTTTTTCATTTGAAAAACATGTGTACACCTTTTTATTTTTAAAAATTACAATTCTTCCACTTATCTCATTTATAAAAGGCTACACCATATCCTCTCCACTAAAAAATTCAAAAACCATTAAGTTCAGAAAATACATACCAATATCACTTTTTAATTCCCTCCTATCATACTATAAGCCTTATTTTTCTCATAAATACGACATAATAAGCCTATTGGTTCAATCCAAAAAAAAAAGTTATCCAAAGTAGAGGTAACATCCCTGACCAAGCATTTTATTTTATTTCTTCCTCCACCTCCTTAAAGTGTTATTGAAACATGACTATATAAAAATATAGGTATATTCCATGTATTGAAATGTTATTATGTTAATTGGTTAACCTAAATCATTCTCCTCTTTGATCAAATGGGTTATAAAATCATCATTCTTTTGTACGAAGGACTACCACCCCATGAACTAATGTAATTCATTTTTCATCACCGCCTATCATTGATGGATATAATGATGTATTTATTGTTTATATATGATATTTATGATATTATTAGGATTCTGGAATCATGTTATCACATGTTCCTTACTACCATCCATTCTGTGGGAATGTGATAACATCGTTTGTGTGTACGGAAGACAACCGCCACACGAAGCAATGTGATTTGTTCACACTTTACATAGAAGGTAATAAGGATGGGTTTAAAAAAACTATGTGATATATATGACATAAAATGATTCTGTAATATTAATATATTATTTAAATTTATTTCTTTTTTCTTTCGAGGAAATGGAAACAACATTCATGCATACATATGGTCTATTATCTCTATGAACTGTGTATTTTATTTTCTATCTCAAAACTTATAGTAAGGCATTTATGTATCACTTTTAATTCCTATAAAACACATTCCATATTCACCACTTATTTCTTTTATGTGGGGTATATAATTCTCATGAATTTATTTTATTATTCTTCTCATAAAAATTATTTTAATTTACCTATCCATCTTAGCATCTCTCTTTCATGGGGTTTACGATATAAAAATTAAAAAAAGAGTTGTAATGGTTTTATGATAAAATATCATTGTTTATCATGATTATTTATGTTTATGTTTCAAATGATAAAATATTATGATCCATACCTAACTAAACTTAATTAATTTATTATCCTTTATTTATTCCATGATAATTCATGTTTTCCCTTCATTTTTATCTCTTTATATGATCAAGAGTTCAAAAGACTATTTTTAAAAGAAAACTAATTTTATTTCTATCTTCAGCCAAAAAAAAATCATCCAAAATCATGTTTTCTAAAAGATTTTTTTTAAATATGTCCTTAATCAAACCAAATGATTTATTTAATACATTTTTACCCATTTTTTATGTTTTTACAAAATAGTTTGAAAATAATATTCTTGTCATTTTCAAAACAATTCCCATTTTTATTTTACCGAAAATATGAAAGGAATCATTGTTTTAATTAGTATGACAAGAATGGTATTTTCTTCTTTCATAGCTAAATCATTGTTTTAAAAGCATATTCTATTAGTATCAAACTTTATTTTCAATGAAAGGGATTTCCAAAAGAAATATTAATTTTTAGTTTTAAAATTTTATTTTCAATATAGAATAGATATTTTATTCAAAAAATGTTTTAAATATTTTTTTAAGCTTCCTTTATATGTTTCCAAGTTTATTTATAAAGAAATTTATTTTTAAAATGTTTTATTTTTTAAGAAGTGATTTTCAATATGTAAAGGATATATTCCTCAAGAAATGTTCCAAGTGATCTTTCAAGATGATTTTCTATCTAATATGGAATCATTTGATGTTACTTATGCTTTACTGTGGATAATATTGAATGATACCATCCTTATTCTTTATATGGATGGTTAATGTTTATTTTTATGAAATTTTCATGAAACCCATTTATTATTCATGGGTTTTGATATGATGAATTGATGAAAATTTTATGAAACCCATTTTATTTACATGGGTTATGATGTGATGATATAATGAATGTTTTAGGATATTATGTCACACATAAGTATGGAAGTCATTATGAGATGGGTGGGACCTATATATCCCTCCAATGCACTGGGTAAAGTTTTATATATCATGATTTAACAATGGGAAACATGTTGATGGTCTTGATCCACTATGAAAAATAGGTGAGTACTAATCCATTATGGGAAATAGGTGTGTCCTAATCTAGAATGAGAAACAAGTGATAAGTATTGATCCACTATGTTGATGGTCTTGGTAGTTAAGATTAACATATGAAATAGTTTTTCTATATTTATTATGGTGTCTTTATTTTATGAAATGAGATTGTGGTTAATGATTCATTCAAGATTATTTATCACTCTTATGGGGAATTTTTTCTAAAATGATAAAGTTTTATACCATGAATCTTGTTTATGATCTATGACAGTATAAGTATGAACTTCATAAGTTATTTTCATGATCACATACCCTTATTCTTGTCTTATTATTTCATATGATCATATATTTATATTTACTATGTTTACCCTTACTAAGGATCTAATCTCACCCTTTATTATGTTTCCCTCCCCAAGTTATGAAGAATTTTTTAGGTAGGGTATGCTGAAGAGGAGTACTATGTGAGAAGATATTTGTGGGATATGTTGAAGATATTTCATGAAATAATAAGATTGTGTTTATAGTCTATAAATGCACTAAACTATTATAGTCCTCAAGCATGATTTTATGAAATATATTGAATATTAATCTAATAATATGTGATACTTATATATAAAATCCTAGTTCCCTATAATGATCATAAGGGTATGATGAAATAATAAAAGTTCATGAGAATAGCATAATGTTGTTTCCTTCTCATTTGGGAGTTCTCCTACTTGAGTTCTCCTGGTTGGAACTCCTTTTCTGGATTGGGATGCATTTACAATGGTGGAGTACAGGGCCACTGAGGCCGAGATGGTGTTTGGAGGTCATGAGGCAGTGAGGAAAAGTGGATGAAAAGGAGTAACTAGGTGGAGCGGGCAGAATGGTTGAAGGTGGTAGGAATTTCAGATCCCTGAAGGCTTTCAGTTTCATCCTGGAAGCATGAGAGGTTTCGCCTTCAACTTTAGCTTCTCTTGTGGTGGCACGGGATGTGATGCTTCCCATACTTTCTTCTCAAGATCTGAGTTTGATCTTTCATATGTGTATTTTTTTCAGTGCAAGAATTATAGTTCCTTCTGTGGTTTGGTTATTTGGGGTATTTTCAATTTCATGATGGTTTCATCTCATTAGGGGTTCTATTTGGTGTTTTTCCGTACTTGAAGGCACTTTGCTTTTTGATTTGTTTGTACTAGTGGAGGACTCATGTAGGCTTTTTATTTTTGTTTGTAGGGAATCATTGGTTTGATTTTTTCTGGATCTATTGGTTGTTTTTGGGGGGCCTTGGAGATTAGCTACATCAAGGGATTTGGTCATGCATCCTTTACTCTTGCTTCAGGATTCATCCACTCTCTCCAAGGAGGATTCGATTGGTGGTCTCCATGGGGATTTGGGATATGAGAGCAAGTAATCATCGGCATCTTGTTACAGCTTTGTCTTTATTTGCTCCTAGTTTGGTGGTCCTTCTGACTTTGAATTTTAAACTTTAAAAATTTATGTGCACGACTCTTCATGGATTGAGATTACATGATTGGTATTTGGTGATATTTTGATTCTGGCATGTAAAAAATTCTAGAAATTATATAAGGAACAGGTTTAGATGAGGTTTCAGAGTAGGAATCACTCACTAGATCTTAACCATCTGAATTTGAATGAATAATAGGTTATGAATTTTTACATCGGTACTAGGTTCGTGAAACCCTACACGTGATAGCTAGCCAAGCGATCATGTGATGGTGGACGCTTGACATAATGATGTAGTCACTTGGGAGGGGAATTTCTTGTAGTCTTCATCTAGAAATTATTTCCTTCTAATGGTTTTTATTTAGTTAAATTATTATGGTTCACACTTAGCCTTTAAAAGTTTCATTTAAAAATACAAAAAAAATGGATTACGTTCAAGATAATAGCATAAGAGAATTCATACCCATTAAAACCTAGATCATAAAGAATGATGCATAGAATAAGGATTTACTAAAGTCAATAGTCATAGGAATCAATAATCATGATCCATGTGATGTAAATCTTGATAAATGAAATATAACAAAAAAAACCTAAAAAGAATAAATAAAATGGGTATGTATCTTGGAAAATAATTGTCATATCACATATACAATCATTATTAAAAATAGAATAAACTACCTGGTAATTTCCAACAATCACTTAGAAGAAACATATAATTGGTTAACTCTATATATTTATAAAATTCATTGGAGGGGAATAATGGACCCATCCATCTTTGGTTTATAATGTTACCACCCATCTTTTTTTATAATTAAACCAATAGCCCTTAGTTTATAAGGTAACTACCCTTCATCATAAACAATTTCCAATAGAATTATCATAATCATAACACATTAAATCTTATACTTTTCAACATAATAATAACCATTGTTCTTTCAAAGCTTGATTTACCCATGGAAAAGAAATTGGTTACATTAAAATCTGTTTGAAAAAATAAAAATCTATCCAAAGAAGGAAAAAGGATGGTATCATTAAAACATATCCCCAATGAAGAATATGTAAAATGAAGGCATTTTTTCATTGATGAATAAAACCACTATTAAAATATCATTAAAAATATTCTTGAAGAAATAACCCTTTCCATTTTGAAAATCACTTTTAAAAACTAAAAATATAAAAAAAATATTGAGAAAGTCATTTTATTTGAAAATAAACATAAAAAATATAAATGAATATTCAAATAAAATAATGTCCATGGAAATAGGAAAATCTTTTAAGTTCGTAAATTTTTTTAAAAAAAAATATTCCTTTCAATATTTTGTAATGAGACTCAAAAGTGACCCATATGGAAAACAATTAGTAATTTCCTCATAAAATAATTAAAAATAAGGTCAATTAAATTGTAAAATAACTTTAGAAAATAATTTATGTTTAGAAAAGAACAATATTGAAATTATTTTAGATAACATGGATTGAAAGATAAATAATACTAACTTAAATGAATCTACAATATTAATATCACATACAAACAACTTTCTTTGTGTTTATTTATTAAATAAAGGGAGAAATAAAAACTAAAAATATAATTCACATTAATAACACAATTATAATAAAATATATGTTTCTTAAGAAAACAATTACATATGATTTTCCCCAAATAATCCTTGAACATAAACAATCCTGAAAAACATTATATTGTAAAATAAATCTTTTACTGCTTTGGTTACATTCAAAATTAAAATTTATTGAAAGAAATAATATGATATGGGTATATAAATCCCATCAATTAAATGAATTAATATGTAAAAATTAATTATTGTTCAAGTAATTATACCATTCAAGTAAATCATGGTGCACTACATGAAACATGTCTTAGGAAAATTAGATTCAGATAAAGAAAACCCTTACAAATATCATAACTTTCGAAGTAATAATTAAAAAATGAAGTGGTTATGTATAATTATTTAAATTCATATAAAAATTTTTAAATACATAATAAAATTATTTATAGTTTAATTCACACATAATCATTGAATAATAAATTTAATTATGTATAAGTATAACTCAATGAATTGAAATTGAGTTAATAAATATCTTGCTGCTTTAATAACTTCCAAAACAAACCTATTGGATAAAGTAACATGAATTATAACTTAAAATAACATTAAGTTTGAATTAGTCATGATATAAAATTCAAAAGGGTTATAATATACATCATATAAATGATACTAGGTGCATAATATTAAAATAAGCCTCGGTGAAGGGGAGATGAGACGAAATCCCATACATCGAGTATAGACATGTCATGTTTGTCTTTTAACTACTATATAATAAAATTATATAAATTATTTACCTATTAATAATAATTTTATAGGTTTATTAATTTATCATTAAAATATTTTTTTCATTTATATTAATGACATACATAATTACCTAATTGGTTAATTCCATGTCAAGTGTTTTTAGGATGTTCGATTCATAGTTGAAAAATGACTACGATATGATGATCATGGTCAAAGAGGTAATTGGTCCATACTATCTGGAATAATAATAATGATATATTTATAATTTATATAGATAAATTATACTTTTAAAACTAATCATTAAATAGGGATATGATAAATGAATTATTTTACAATCATTAAGATGGTAGGTCGTCTGTAGGGCTAGCCCTGGGGCAAGCCCCAAGATCCCCTGGGCTATGGAAACACTCAAGAAAGAAAAAAATATACAAAGAAAGTGCATCAATTTTATATTTTTACTGTATCACTCAATGTATTTAGGGAAAATATTCTGATATTGGGCTGGGGCAACTAAATTTTCTAGGCAGTTCCTGGTCGTATGTACGCATGAGTAATGTTTCCATTTTAAATGAACATGAGAGAAATAAAGTAAGTATTATTTTATATTTATAAAATTATTATTATATAATAAATATTATATTATATCTTTAAATATGTTATATATTCCATCCATGTGATGCGGTGATGAAAAAATAACCACATCACTTCGTGGAGGCAGTAATACACATGTACGCACGAATAATGTTATCATTTTACAATGGACAGAATGGTAAGAAAATATATGATATATTATATTTAAGGAATTATATTTTTGTAAATAAAATTATATTTATACATTAAATCCATCATTATAACCAATTTTGATAGGTGATGATTGATAATGAATTACATTGGTTGGTGAGGCGGTAGTTTTCCATACACATGGACGATGGTTTCATTTCCCATTTGATGGAAGAGGGGAAAGATATAGGTTATACCATTAGTATAAAAACATATAAGTACATTTAATATATTATTTTTATTATTTAATAATATTTTAAAAATATTTAAATGAGTTATAAGAATAAATAAAATTAAAACATTTGTTTAAAAGTTATACATCTTCTTTGGATAACCTCCTTGTCTTTACAACTTAATCCCTCTAAGGTTGGTATTATAGAAAAAATTGGACCTCTTGAACATGGTAAATAATTATAAAAATGTATTGGGATGTTAATTTTCAAACCAAATGGTTCTTGAATTTTGGAGAGGATAGGAGAGGGTTTCCCTTTTATAAGTGAGAGGAGGGACATTCTTGGAATTTCTTAAAGTATTAAATTAATATAAATTAATTATCAAGGAAAAATGGATCAAAATTGATATCATTAGATTATAGGGTGATTATTTTTCTAAATAATCACATAAAATGAAATTTGTACAAGTGTGGGTGATTTTTTTACCCTTATATCTTTGTTTTAACCAATCATTAACCATTTTGACCATTACCGTGATATCAATATTTTTTACTATTTACGGTTTAAGAAAGTTACTATAAAAGGACAAGTGAATCATAAATGGAACATGTTTGTTATTTTAAACCATATATAATTCACTTGTCTTTATTTATGAATTTTATCAATTTTAAATAATGTAATAGAATATTCTTAATTATATTTTTGGAAATACATTACATATTATAAAATAATATGTATCTAACTCATCCAAAATGGTTCCAAAATGAAATTAATTAGAATATAAGGAGTTTATGGTATTAATATAATCATACAATTGAATTTTTATGGGTTTAGATGTCAATTTTAATTTTAAATTTTGGTTTAACCCCCTGGTTAACCGATTTTAACCTTAATCATGGTAATGACTTTTTTAATATTAAAGGGTTATAATATTACTTATAAGGTAAAAATTGTCTCATAAGTGCAGTATTTTTTAATTTTTTTACCCTTTTTAATCCTAATTGTACATTTGAAATATTTTTATTATTTTTAAATAATTTAATAAAATATATTTAACATGAAATAATATTAATGTCATTTTAATAACTATTCACATAATTTGACATTGAAAACAACATTATAGCTTTGGAATTAGAATATAAAGTTTTAAAAAGTATGTAACGTGTTATATTTATCTTAATAAAATTTATACACTTTAAATCACCCAATTAACATTACGCTTGGATTTTTTAAAATAATTTTCTTGATTTTTCTACTACTTGTACAAGAACTATATCTGTGTTGCACAATCATTTAAGTCAATTATTTCATCGCTAAAAGTTAAAAATAAATAAAAATTATAAAAAAATATTAAAAATAAACATTTAAAACCAAAAATTATTTTTTTATCTCTATCACAAAATATTATAGATATTCAAATGAAGAGAGTGATATTTTTGACTTCATATTTCAATAAAATAATATAAATGTTATAATGAATGTAAAGTGGAAATAAATTTCCCTTTTTGAAAATTTTGTATGGTTATGGAATAAATATACTCATAAAATGAAATATAGAAAATTCTTGGGTTCATTTAGAGACCTAATCATGTTATTTTTAACCATAATTGCCCAATTTACTTTTACCATGGTAACAATAATTTACTATGGTTCTTATTCATAATGACCAAAAATAAATGGGAATTATGAAATAAATTTTAATATAATTATTCAAAATTTTTGGTTAATTTTTTGTGATTCAATTTTTATAATTGGGATAATTTAATTTAAAATTAAACTCATAAAACATGATGAAAAGTGATTTTCAAGAAAAATTCTTTTTTAAGTATAAAAATGTTTATATAAAAAATTAAAGTATAATGTTGATTATAATAAAATTTATTATATTATTTGAATTCATAAAGTACTAATTAAATTTTAAAACTAATAAAAATATATTTTTTCTTTTTAATTACCTGAAATTAAAAGATAACTTTCAGTAAAATCCTTTATTTTCTCAATTCATTAAAAAATGGGCTTCTCATAAAATTCTAAAATTTTCATCATAAGATAATTTTAATATGATGGATTAAAAAATAATATAATTTTTATAAAATAAAATTTCTAAATGTTCTGAAAATTTATTTTAAAATTCTCTTACAAAATGAAATAAAAACCATTTTTTTTAAGAAAATATATTTTTGAAGCATAAAATGACTTTACAAAAAAAAATTGAGTTCTTATTTACTAAAAAATAATCATTAAATTTTTATTGATTAGAAACTTTATATATATTTCATAATTTAATTAATCATATTAATACCTTCCAGTTTAATAGCTAGGTTATAACTATAACATTTAAATATTGGTATTTCATAGTTTTTCTTAATCTCGTTACTATGTATTGTATATTATATTGAAATGAATAGTTATTTTTAAAATATCATGATAATACATTCCCCCTAATAAATTTCATCCATGAAATTTTAACATGATCTTGGTAATCCAAGGTTTAGAATTTGATAATGCCTTTTTTGAAATCCCACACTGTAAAGGGTTAATAAAACTTCCTTTAGAATAGAGAGAAAGGAACATATGAAAGTCATCTAGAATAACACATCACTAGGTTTCTAAATATAATAACATTAGTGGGAAGTGAAAATATGGACATAGATAAAAAAAACATAATGTTCAAATAATGATGGTGAGTGATAGAGAACATTGATCGCAAGAAATTTAAGGATCTTGAGAAAGTCAATAACCTCAAAACCATAAACTAATGACGTGTGAAAAATAAAATCGATTCATTGAAAATGAAGGTAATAGGATAAAATTTTGGTTTCAAAATCATTTTCCTAGAAGTGAGAAATTCCTTTACTATCTTGAGTAATAACACAAGTAAATATACTTACTTGACTTGTATAATTCCATCATTTAATCAATTTCTACTACAATATCATATTTTTCTCCTTACAATGGGTATTCAAGATTAATTTTTCATTCCTAGACCACTAAAATCAACTTTTAATAGATCCCATGATCCAAAAAATGATAGAAATATATTCCTAATATCTTTATATTTTAACAAAAACTAAAATGTTTAGAAACTGGTGAGATAATATTGAAAAATAATAAAACATCATATGAATAAATAGTCATTAATATTCAAAATTCAACAATAACATAAAAGGTTTAATATTAGTCATTCCATAAATAAATAATCTTATATGACAAATAAATTCAATAACCTCAATATTAAATAAATTTTTAACCTAAAATTTTATCTCATACCTTTCAAAGTACATCCCCAAAAATTTAATAGTGTTCATCTGAAATAATATTTCACGTTAAACCTAAGGGTTAAATATACCTTAACCCAATAAAACAACTCCCAAGTTATCATTAATCACTTTAAAATAACATCACTTAAAACCTCAAAAGGGGTGTATAATACATTTAAAATATTATTAAACATAAACTTATAAATCTATGATGATATATATAACTCTATAAAAACATCCTAATCTCTAAAGATATCTAAAATCTTCTCTGATTCCATCTATAAAATTCCTGAACCCACACTCCCAGATCTGGGGATATAAATATCATCTATACATCTCTATATTTGATACTAATAATTTTGAGCCAATTTTAGCCATCCAAAACTTACAACATCATATAAAAAATTGGATTACTTAAATAGCCAAATACCTTTCGGTTATAGAGTTTTAGATAATTATGAAAAAATATTACATATCAATACCCATGTCTTTAAGTGACCATTTTTTTCTAATTATACCCATTTTTTCATATTCCATAATAATTCTTCAACATATATCATTGAATTATTCACACATGAAATATTTAAATACACAAGTAATTTAACATAATTCTTTATAAGCTGGGGAAAAGTAAACATATGAAGGCTGAGCTCAAATGCTCGGTAAGGGTAAGCATAAGCATTAACAATTTAATGTCATTAGTGAGTATAAGATAACCATAAGGGTATGATAATATATCAAAGTACATGAGCATATCATAATAGAATTCATACCAATAAAAACATGGATCATAAAATATGATACATGGAATAAAGATTTATTAAAGAAAGATTCATAGTAATCAATAATCATAAAAAATGTGATGTTAATATTGATCAAGGATTCGTTAAAAATTCAAAGAAAGAATAAATAAATTTTTTTGATATCTTGGAACATCATTATCATATAACTATTACAATAAATCTTAAAATTTTAATAACCAACATGGTAAATTTCAATAATATCTTAGTAAAAACCTATAACTGGTTAACTTTGTATGTTTACTCAATGCATTAGAGGTCCATAATGGATCCATCCATCCTTAGTTTATAAAGTAGCTACTTATCATTGATTTATAAAAGAACCACCCATCCTTTTTTTGTAACGAGACCATAATTAATCATAAATAATTTCCATGAAGAACATAATAATCATAACACATGAAATCTTTCACTTTTAAACATAACAATATTTATAATACTTTCGCATCCTTGATTTACCCATGAAAAATAAATTGGTTCCATGAACTTATCCTAGAAATAATAATAATACATCAAGAGTAAGAATAATTATGGTATAATTACATCACATTTATGGTGTAGAATGTGTAAAATCAAGGGTTTATTTCATTGATGAATAAAAACACCATTAAAATATCAAAAAACATTCTTGAGTAAAATACTCATTATTCTTTGAAAATCACATTTAAAAACTAAAAAGTAACAAAATATTATGAAAATAATTTAACTTTTAATAATATAAATAAATGTTAAAATTAAATAATTATCATTAATTTTGTAAAACCCAATCATCTCATAAACATTAAAAATTAAATATTCTTTTCAAACTTTTCTAAAGCCAGTCAAAAGTGACCCACATGGAAAATTGTTAGTAATTTCCTTTTAAAACCATTTAAAATAAATTCAATGATAATGTAAAATAAATTTTGGGAATAATTTATGTTTATAAAAGAAAATACATGAAATTATATTTGAAAACATGGAATGGAAGAGAAATATTCTTGATCTAAAAGAAGATACAATATTTTTATCGCTTACAAACATCTTTCATGTTGTTCTTTTATTCAATAAAGAATTATATGAAATATAAAAATGTGAAACACATTAATAAATAGAGGAGAATAAAATATATGTATTTAAATAAAATAATAAAATATTATTTCCCCCAAATTAACCTTGAGCACAAACAATCCAAAAAAGAAAATTAGATTCTAACATAAATAATCCACCACTTTGGTAACCTTCAAAATTAAATTTTATTGAAAGAATTAATATGATATATATTTATAAATACCATTAATTACATGATGTAACATGTAAAAATTCTTTCATGGGTAAGTTAGTATGTCATTTAATAAAATCATGGTGCATGAAAAGAAACCTCTATGAGGAAAATGAGATTGAGACAAAGAAAACCCTTGCAAAGATCATAACTTCGGAAGTGATAATTAATCCATTGATTATGGAAAAATATATAAATCCATATAAAATATTTTTAAATACATAATAAAAAAATTTACATATAAATTCACACATAATCATACCATAACAAAGTTAATGAAATAGAAGTATAACCTAGTGGATGGAAATTGAGTTAAGAAACCTCTTACTACTTTAGTAACTTCTAAATAAAACCCCTTAGATTAAGTAACATGAATTGTAACTTAAAATACCTTTAAGTATGAATGATTCATTAAAAAACTAAAAGGTGAATAATATACATCGTATAAGATAAATTAGGTGTATAACATTAAAATATTCTTCAATGAAGGGAAATTGAGACAAAATCCCTTACCTAGAGTCCAAACTTTCCATATATGTCCTTTTACTCCTGTATAATAAAATTATATAAATTATTTGATTGTTTAAGAAAATTTTATAGGTTTATTAATTAATCATTAAACTTTTTTCATTTATCTCTATGACCTATTTAATTAGTCAATCGGTTAATTCCATGTCATCTGTTTTGGGGATGTTTGATTTATAGTTGCAAAACAACTTTGGTATGTTCATCATGGTCAAAGACGTATAAATCATATCCAGAATAATTGAAATATAATAATTATCATTTTTATAAATATTTTATACTTTTAAAAATAACCATGAAATATTTCCATGACAAATGAATTATGTTACAATCATGGAGATGGTGGGTCATACGTACACATGAGTAAAGTTTCAATTTTTCAACAAACATGAGAAAAATAAGGTAAGAATTATTTAAACTTTTATAATTATTATTATATAATAAATATTATATTATCACATTGCATAATTTATATAAACCATCCATGAGATTTGGTGATGAAAAATGAATAAAATCGCTTCATGGAGGTGGTAATCTACACGTACACATGAAAGACATTATCACTTTTCAATGGATGGAAAGGTATAAAAATAGATGATATGTTATATTTAAAAAATAACTATTTAATTAATGTAATATTTATACATTAAATCCTTCATTATAAACACCCATGATAGGTGATGATCAAAAATGATTTGCAACAGTTTGTGAGGCTGTAGTCTTCCATACACATGAATGATTGTTTCATTCCCCATTTTATGGAAGAGAAGATAGATATAGGTTAGTAAATTAACATAAAAACATATAATTACATTTAATATATTATTTTTATAATTTTATCATGTTTTAAGAATGTTTTAAGGAGTTATAAGAGTAAATAAAATGAAAACATCCGGTTGAAAGTTATACCTCTTCTTCAGAAAACCTCATTTTCCTTACACCTTAAGCCTTATATGAGAGGAGAGGGATTGATCTTTTATAAGTGAGGCTATGTGAATTCTTATAATTTCATAAAGTATTAAATTATTATAAATTAATATTCCTAGAAAAATAACTCCAAATTTATATAAATTAAATATAGGATGATTATTTATATAAATTATCTCATCTAATAAAATTTATATAGGTTTAGGTGATGTTTTCACCCTTGTATTTTTGTTTTATCCCACCTTTAATCTTTTGGACAATTACCATCATATCAATGTTGTTTTACTTTTTTTGGGTCAATAAAGTTATTATAAAAGTAAAATTGAAAAAAAATAAAACATGGTTTATATTTTCAACCATATATCTTTCACTTTTCCAAATATATGATTTTTATGAATTTTAAATCATTTAATAAAATATATTTTATTATAAAATATCATTAATGTTATTTTTCCAAATACATGAAATATTGTAAAATAATATATATTTAAATCATTCCAAATTATTCTAAAATTACATTAATTACAATATAAGATGATATGGTATTAATGTTATCATCAAAAAAATTATAGGTTTAGATATCATTTTAAACATTACCTTTTGCTTTAACCCCTTGGTTGGTCAATTATAACCTTAACAATAGTAATGATGTGTTCAGTATTAAAGGGTTTTAATTTTACTTATAAGGTGAATATTAGCTCGTAAATAGATAAGGGATGAAATTAAAGACACTTTATAATCCTATTTAACCTATTTAAATATGTATACTATTTTTAAATAATTTAATAAAATATATTTAATATTAAATATTATTAATTTCATTTTAAGAACTATTTATATATTTTGACTTTGAAAACAACATGATATAAATAGAATTAGAATATAAACATTAAAACATATATAATAAGATATATTTATCTTAAAAATTATTTTGAAACTTTAACTCACCAGTAAAAATAATAATTTTCAGTTTTTCAATATTTAAGAGAGTGGCATTTTTTACTTTATATTTACAAAAAATAATATAAATTTTATAATCAAAGTAATGTGGAAAGAAATTAGACCATTTTAATATTTTTGATTATTTTTGATTAAATATACTCATAAAATGAAATATATGAATGTTTTTTATTGATTTTGTGACCTTATCATATTATTTTTAACCTTAATTACCCGATTTACCTTTTCCATGTAATAAAAATTTAATATAGTTACTATTCATAATGATAAAAAATTAAAGGTCTTTATTTTCCAAATATAAATATATTTATTCCAAAAAAGGATGTTTATTTTTCAAGTTTCAATTATTATGAGTGATGTGATATATTTTAAAATTAAACCCACAAAATACAATGAAAATCAATTTTCCCAAAAAATCTTTTCTATGTATAAAATTTTTTTATACCATATTAAGGTATAATGATGATTACAATAACATTTATTGGATTAATTTTAATAAATATAAACTTATTAAATTTTAATCATAATCCAAAATTTAATGTGACGTGGTAAGTACATTAAAAAAAGGTATCTTTCAATAAAAATCAGTATTTTTATCTATTCATTGAAAAATCAAATTGCTCAAAAAATACTCAAAAAATCATATTAAGATAATTTTGACATGATTAATTTGAAAAATATATCATTTTATCAAATAAAATTTCTAAATTTTTCAAAAACTACATATAATATTCACTCACAAAAATAATTAAAACCATTTCTAAAAAACATATATTTGAAGCATAAAATGAATTTATTATAAAATTAAGCAATTATTTCATTGGAATTAATAAATAAAATTATATTAATTATGAAAATGTTAAATATTGCATAATTTGGTTCATTATTTTTTTATCCACCGATTTAATAACTAGGTTATATCTATAACATTTAAATATTAACATTTCACAGTTAGTTTATGCTCAATGTTGTGTGTTATATATGTTGTTAAACATAGTGTTATATTTAAAATATTAGGATATTACTGGTTGCGGTCCAAGGACCTAAAGTATCAGAAGAAAATTCAATTTACAAAAGATATATTTTGTGTTAAATCTTTTAGATAACTAATTAGGGTTGTTGAAATTTGATAATCCTTTATAATTAAGGTTTCTCTATTTCTAATGGAATGAAAAGAGATGTCATTTTTCTCCCATGAACATAGTAAATATCTTCTGAAAAATGTAATCATTATGTGTATTATGTTTATGCAGTTGTGTTTGAATGTGTTTATGTTTTTTGTGCATGTTCTCTTATACACTCATCAAAATAAGGATCATGAGGTGATTAGAACCAAAAAAGAGGAGGACTCAATAAAGTGGTTGGGATTACAAGACTTCCCAATTCCATTATTCAAAGTCATGGGGAATTATTGAATTTGAAGTAACCATTTCTTCTGGTGATTTAGTATTTGTTTTACTAGATTATCATAAAGTATAACATCTGGTAATTTAAAAAAATATTCACTAGTCCACAAAAATATTGTCTCATAACTTGTTCGTAGTGCTTGGTGACTTAGTGTGGTATTAGAGTCTTATAGTTGATATATTTTTTAAGGAATCAAAAGGATATTAGATAATAGGTTTTTGGGTTATCAAGATTAAGTGGTATATTAGGTTACCGAAAGAATTTCCTTTGAATATGGTGGTGGTTCCAATGTTATTTCTAGGATATAGAATGTCTAAATGGTTTCATGTGTTGTGTGATGTGTTCTATTCATTGGTTGGTGTTCAAGAGCAATGTGGGTGACTACCAGAAATTTTTAAGGAAGTTGATGATCTATTATGATGACTGAATTTATTGGGAGATCAGGTTGTTTTTAGAATCACTGTGATGGGATAGGCAATGGTTTTTTCACAATATGATGGTGGAGGTTGTAGATCATGGAGTAAAATACAAATTCTACCCCTAGAGGGTTATTAAGTTCCATCAAATAGATAGGTCATATAGAATAAAGGTTAGTGAGATGGAATGTAAAAATTTAAAGTACATGGATTATTTTGGATATCAATGTCAGGTTACATGTATCATATTCCAAAAATAGGTTTAGTTGTTTAGGAATAAGAGTGGGAGATCTTGTTCTTAGATTATCTAAATTCTGGATATTTCAAAAACTTTTAGCTGAGAGGGATTAATAGAAATTTTTATCAATATTTTGGTGTCTGTTAAACTGAAAATCTCTCGAAATTATAAAATTCTTAGTTTCAAAGTCTTGAAGAATGTTTGAAATTTATTATATATGGTCCATGGATGAGGTAGAAAAATTAATTTATTAGTGTTAATTCAAAAAAGTTAGAGGATGGAAGTTTGGTTCCTATTTTTTTGGAGGATTTTCAAGGTGGTATTTAGATGAGTTCTGTAGGAGCATAAAAATGGATTAACAAGGTTCTAGTGAACTAAAAATGAATTCTTCTATAAATTATTAATATTATTTAAATAATAATATCATAGGGAACCATGTTGATGTTACATAATTAAGATGAATTAAAGTATATTGGTGAGACTTTAGTGTGAGAATTAGAATTTTCTTTGAGTGGGAGATTATTAAACTCAACCTATGAAAATATTTCTCAAGTGGTTGATTCTGATGATTTTCTTTGAGAACTATTTTATTTGTCAAATGTTAGAGCTTAAGAAGTTTATTCTTAGAAAGTAACACTTGGAAGTTCTAAATGGAATTAGTGAACTAGTACCATTAAAGTTCAGGTTCATGTAGAATAAGTAAGTTCACTAGAATTTTAATAAAGGAATATCTTAGTTTACCAGAAGTAGAAAGTGTTAGTTAAAATAAATTTCAATAGAGCCTCAGGATGTTAGATCACTGAATAAAGGTAGATGGAATGTGGGTTCACTAGATGTTCAGTGAAAGTTCATTCACGAGATGTTCATCCTAGGTTATTGGATGAAGTTATTCCAAAGGATGGAGCACAATGGAGTCATAGTATAAGAATTATGGGGATGATCTTATGATGCTTGTACTCTAGGAAGTAGTCTTATTTTCATAGGATAAAGTGAGTCAAATAAAAGATGAATCCATTGGTAGTTGAACGTAATTTTGGATCTAGTTATCCTAAGTGTAAAAGTTGTTAATATTCACAAAGTAATTGATGAATGGGCATGGAAGTATTACATCACTGATACAGAAAATGAAAGATTCATTAAACTCATCAATATAGAGTATAGTAATTATGTGAACTATTCACCAGAAGTTGGTAGTTAGAATAGAGTTTCTACTGAAAATTAGTAGTTTCTTATGACAATAGATGAATTGTTATAATTGAAGGAGTAAAGTTGTGATTGAATAACTGGATGAGGAAAATGATAAAGAGAGTCTTGGTTCACATGTGAAAGAATCTTATAAATTTAGAGATCATACCTGAAGATATTTTTCAGTCTTGAGATATGTTTGGTAAGTGATGGATCTGGTTGGAGAAGCATGGCTTAGTGCATCTAGATGTTATAAGATTGTGATCAAAGAAGTAGGATCGAAGGGGGGTGTAAGGACCATAATATTTCATTGGTGATACATTTTACAAATTAATTAGTAGGGTTATCATAAATTGATAATACCTTGTAACTCATGTTTCTTCATTTTTTATGGAATGAAAAGATATCTCATCATTCTCCCATGTACATAGGAAATATTGTTTAAATCACATAACCCTTGTGTGTATTTGTGTTTTTGTGACTGTGCTTGAATGTTTGTATGTTCATCATCTGATTTTTCTCTTATACACTCATCAAAAGAAGGATCATGAGGTGATTATAACTTGATGGAGGTGGAAAACTCAATTTTATAGTTGGGGTGCTTTGAATTCCTAATTCTGACCTTAGAAGTTGTTGGTGTGATTCAATCGAAAGTAGGAATTCCATCCAGTTGTTCATGATCGATAGCACTCGATTATTATAAGGTAGAAAATTCAATGATCATAAAAAATACTCCATTATACCCAAAAAGGAATCAATTTTATAGAGGTAAATTCTTATATTATGGAACGGTATATGATATCAACTATTTGTTTTACAAGTGTTTTAAACATACAGGAGCTCAAAATCAAGAAAATAATTGAAGGGACTTATATTTTCTATTAAAATAGTGAAATGAAGTATTTTTAAATCATGTAATGGATTCAATGGAATATATCAATCTTAGATAGAAATAAAGAAAAAAACTCATCTTATTTCTCTTATATGATATTATAAGTTGTTTATTATCAAAGATTCATTTTGAATAATATAAGATGATGGATTCAATACACATGGTTTATGATTCATCATATTTTATAACATGTACTAATAAAAATATAATGAGTAAAAAAATTATATAATATAAAAGCGTTTATATAGATGTTTGTTAAAATATGATGGATTTCATACCACCACCTCTAGTGACATATTTTAAAGAATAAAGTTTGTTTTTAAAGTGAATCCCCAAACATATATAATACCATATATGATGTAGATATAATTTTTTATTTTTTACATATTCCCACTAAAAGGAAATAATTGGTATTTCTTAATAAAAATGATTATGTGTATTATAACATGATATTACCAAGAGAATATAGTTTTTAAGAGGCTAGTGAGAGTATATTTGGGAATTAATGAGTTCATTGTTAACAAATAAAGGATTATAGTAATCTAAACTGAAATTTAATATCATTTTATATCAAGACAAATTTTTAGGGGATTATGGTAAAGAAAAATTTAAGGAGTTACATTTAGTAACCATAATGAATTGAATATCACTTTATACACGAAAAGTGTTTAGGATGTGTTGTTAAATAAAAATGTAAAGAGTTATATATTATTACTAAAATGATTTTAAGGAATAGATATATGGAAATGGTTCTATGGATGATGATGATAAATTTACAAGAGTTATAATTAGACAATATAATTTATTAATATCGTATCATTTGGTGTTGTGAAACAAAGATTTTTAAATACTTATTCCAATAGATAAACATTAGGAATATGATTATTAAGTCTCACAATTATTCAAACTATCTTAATCCATATATGTTACTCATAAAATGTGTTTAGTGTATGGTTTTTATCATTTTTTAACATAGATATGTGGAAAGAGTTTCATAAAGATGAAATTAGATTAAAAACCCTAAAATTGCAGAAAACATAATGATGATATGGTAGTCAATCATATTTGATATGATAAGATAGATGATTATCTATGGTTTTATTAATATTATTTGTAGATTTTAAGAATATAAGTGTATCATTTTATAAATAATTAAATCTCTTCTTTATCATTCTTTCATGTTGGATGTGTATACACATGAAGTGAAATTATAATTGACCTCTCAAAGTATGACATTGAGTTTTCCATAACTGATGTTTTTCAGGGATTATTATAGGTTTTGTTAAAATGTTAATGTTATTTTGAGTAAGACTATTATATCATGATCTGGAATATTCTCATATTAAACAAAATGGGTTTTAAACGTTAGATTACAAATAAATTATAGCACATGGAGTGTCATGCAATATGTTTTTGGTATGATAAGGGTGATTGGTTTATATTTGGATTTTCATAATGCATGTTGTTTGTGAGATACCCTCCAAAAGAACTATTAAACTTGGATAATTTTTTTATGAAATCCTTGAGGCCTAGATAATCAGGGTTTTATTGGGTATATTATTTTATCATGTCATCATTTAGAGCTTAACCGAGATGGAATTTATCCTCTCAATGATGAATATGACATTTTGACTCTTTATTGAGATATATTAGGGAAGATTATAGATGTACCTAGATAATAAATATGATGTGATTAATTATCATATGAGGATCATGTGATGTGATAATCTTTAAAGTGAAATAGTATGTGATGTATTCATCAAACTGGTAAGTCTGTACTCAGAGAATCGAGAATATATAGGTAGCTTTATGGTATTGAAATACTCTATGTTTTATAGTTACTCAATGTCTGTGAAAAATGGATCATATGAAAATTCATTCTTTTATATGAATTACAAGGTGGAAACATGTATAGGGATACATGTGTTTTATAAAGATCAAGCAAGATCCCATTGTATCTTAAGAATCACTGATGTTTTACTAGAGGCTTCTCTTTGCTTATATATATGAATTCAGGAATATTTTTTTATTAATACTACAAGGTCCCATGGGGTATCACTTTTTTAGTTTAATAAATAGGAATTGATTTTTACTCAAATAGTTATCTAAATGTTTTTTAATGGTTATCTAAAAGGAGTATTGGATGGATATTCACAAGGTATTACATTTGATGTGATGCAACATTTGGTAAACGATAGATTTTCAATAGTATTTTAGAAGACATCCAAAAGGTGTTTTGGATTTGGTTCTATGATTTATTAAATAAAATACAATATTAGGGGAAATCACACTAAGTATATGAGTATTTATTATAAGTGGTACATTGAAAGAGATATTCCATAATTACATTATGTATCTTTTTCATTTTATCCATATCAAAAGAGCTGATATAGTTTTCTTATAAGGAATTTTATTGGATATCATATCACTACCTTTATCCAAATATAGGGAATGATTTATTTATATCATATGTCACTACCTTTCCATATCATATTTTGTGATATGAGCATATCATAAGTCATGGAATCATAATGTATGATTCATATTTCTTATTTTGATGATTCGTGGAATTTGATTATTAAATATTAATGATCAAGTTTATCTTATATATAATCTGTCAATATACATTTCATAATATGAAACACCTAGGTAGATTAACATGCATTAATGTGATGAAATAATGAATGGATAAATCACAAAATCATTCATTATATAATATATGAGTTAATTCATGGTCACTTGGGTGTATCCCTAAGATCTATATAAGGAGGTGATCGTGGTGAGATAGTCATTGGTCAAGCCTTAATATGCCTCTTGTGATTCCCCGTGAATCTATCCCACCTATCTTCACCTCATGAGGTAAAATAATTAAATGAGAATAGAGGATGATCATGCCAATTCGATGGGTGATTCATGTTAGCCTATGGATAAACCATGGGGAAGGGAATTTGGTGGAGGCATTTTTATGATCTTCCAAAAACATATTGATGAAGATTTTATTTGTGGTAGGAAATGGTTCAAGGTTTATATGTATTCCTCACTTTTTAAGTATGGTTTTTGTTTCATATATAGTATATCTTATTAATAGAATTTCTAATTACTTTCACTTGTTTTATTAAGTTAAATTGATCTTTAGAAACCCATCACTCTATATGTAAATCATTGTAACTAGCATCCCATAATCATCAATTTCAAGAGGTGATCTAGTTTTAGAATTTATATATAGAATGTACAAAAAATAATCTACTAGAGTATATTTTATCATAATCATGATATCAATCTCACAATAAATCCAAAAAAGAACCAAACTCTAAAATCATAGTAACTTATAAATTATTGAATCTTTAATTTTCAAATTTAGAAGTGTAACGAAAACTAAAAATAAATCACTGATGATTTAATTCATTTGAAAAGGAGGAAATGTAAATTAATTTCAAAGATGGTTAATATAAAAATATGATTTCAATCATTTGTAAATAAGAACAATTTTGCTAGTTTCAATATTAATCATGTATTTAGTATTTATTATATATATCAACAAATAATATATTATTAATTTCAATTTTTATGGAAAAAAATAATTTACTTATACTATAATGTATTAATTCTCATTATTAAATGTAAAAGATGTATAAAGGAAACTTTCTTAACAAAAACATCATTTAACATATTGGTGTTTCTCTATTATTAACATTTTTTCAACAAATTAATAAGGAAATAATATATCAAATTATCTCAATATGATATTTAGATGAAATATAATAATCTTGAGTGAATTTAATCTTTAATCATGTATATGTTATTTTACTAAAAAATCACTATCAATTATGGTGATTACTCACTCATGATCAGAAAAAAAATCAATCTATTATTAATTTTGTAACGATCCAATTTTTTATAAATGGAAATTACTTTCTTATAATTATGTTATGAAATCACAAAATAATTAACTAATAAGTTATATGTGACCTTTAAACTTAAGTTTGTCACTTCTATGTTTGGAATTTTGAAAATATAAAATACACTGTTGCTATTAGTAAGTTATTTGGAGTTCGATAAGGAAAATATAATTTTTGGTGAATAGTTACCTGCCCTTATGAATAGTAATATACCATTATGAATAGTTATATAACCCAATGAATAGTAACCTTACCTATTATAGTATTAAAATAATATTCAAGTGAAATTATAATGTACCTATATTTTAGAATAAGTAAATGAATGTTTTAAAACTGGGTTTTTAATAATAAATTATGATTTTAATTAAATATTAAATTTATCATATTTAGAAAATTATTTTTGAAACATAGACTTAATTTTTTGATTCTATGCATTGAAAAATGGTTAGAGTGAATTTTTGGTATTTTTCTAAAATAATTGAATTTTTATGAATAGTAAAATCTGATAATTCACAATAAATGCTAAAACCTTAATTTATGAATCATGCTTGAGTCATGGATGATGTAAATTACCATTAGTTATAAATTAGATGTGTTTATTACTATTATATTTCAATTAATACTCACTATTTATTGTCTTATGAAAAAATAATAAAGTAATGATTATAATATTATGAAAACCCTCCTCTCCTCCACTATAAAAACTCACCCTCACTCCCCCTTCTCTTCACTACTCTCAAGGCTTGTGCCATGAAAATATTCAGCCCAAATATCTCCTCAAGATCCTCCCCCACGTCCAAATTCCCCTAGTTTCTTCAAAATACCAAAACCTCTCCCTTTAATAAGATTCTCAAAGGAGGTAGACTCAAGAGGTAAATTCCTCTTTCCAACTCTTTCATTTATTTTAAGTTCTTTTCTTTTCTTGTTCTTTCCTCAACTCCCTTAAACCAAATGATATGATAATTATAGTAGCATAAATTTACTGGAATTCTATTATTCTAATGGGATACTTTGTTATCTTATCTCCTTTCCCTACCTTTTATTTGAAAGAAATGAAAACATTGTTTAAGATGTGTTAATTTAGCACATTCAAGGACAACGGTTTATCAATTTCTATTATTATCTTTAATTATGGTCATGAAAACATTTGTGTTATGCTTTAACCAGATTATTATATATTTAATATATTCTTGTTTTGGTTCTGTAATACTTTTGTAAAAATGGTAGTATGTTATAAATCAAAATATGTTCTTTGTAATCAAACCCACTGATTAACCCAAAACGGTTGTCACTAAAGTTATATATAATGGTTAAACTTCACTCAAATAAACAAAATTATGTTTTTAACCATGAAATATCTTGGATGTTCACTAATAACATATAAATTTAATTCTGGATAACCACTTTCATCATACGTGTTTAACCGAACATGAATATAAGTAAACCAATATTGAAAACCAAGAAAACAAACAGTCTCGGACAATGAAATTGAACATATTAACCCACTAAAAAGGTCATGGATGAACTTAAAGAGGTTATAATAAATCCTTTAAATATATATGAGTTTATGTAATTATTAATTAATAAACATAATTTTTTTATTCAGGTCATTAATAACAAGTGGAGAACACCACCGGACTTAAGGTAAGGGATCCTCTCTATTTCACTCTTAATCAAGATTTTCCTCTATGTTATGCCTTTTTATTTGTAAAACCAAATTATGGGGTATGATTTCTCACATCCCCCATAATTACCTAATGATTTATTAGTGATGATAAACCCCTTTTCTCTCTCATCAAGCCCTCTTAGGAACACCTGACACCATGCCGATAAACTGTAATGAATTCTACCCAAACCTCCTTTGTTCTTTCAGGTTGCCTTATATTTATTTATATAAAAATGGAATTATCTTATATATTTATGTGAATATTATAAATTATTTTTAGTTTTAAAAAATTTATTTATGAAGACCCTTTCATCACTCTCTTTTGGGGATATACATGTTTTTCAAAGATTCCCTCCATAGAACTTTTTGATAAGAAAACATGTTTTAAGGGAACTTCCCAAATTTTTAACCAATTTCAAGTGCACTCTATACCATATTTTAAGACACAATTTTATTTATAAAATCATTATTTTTATTATTAAAAAAATCTTAGTTCAATTATGGTTTTATATAAAATATTTTCCTCTTTTCTATTTTAAAATCTCTATAGTATTTTCCTTAAAACCGCACAAAAACTTTTTAATGCTAATGTTTCTCAAATACATTTCTTATATGTTTTCACTTATGTTTGACACAAATTACCATTTTATATATCTATTTTACCTTATTAATGTCCACTTATGTTCTAACCCTTTTCATCATGGACACTTTCATGATATGCTCATTGGTTATGCTTTATGTCATGATTGTGGTACCCAATTCTTTCCATGGGTATTCTTATGTTTATGTATGGTTGATTATGTATGATTACTTATATGCAAAGAATATTCATGAAAATGTTGAGATGGGTGTGCCTATATAGCATTCCAATGAATTGGGTAAAGTTAAGTCTCATGATATGCGATGTGAAACGGGATTGGTGGTTAGCGTTGACCCGTACTAAAATGGGAATCAGGATTGGTGGTTAGCCTTAACCTGTACTAAAATGGGAAACGGTATTGGTGGTTATCCTTGAACCGTACTAAAGACATGTTTTATGATTATACCACATTTATATTATTCCAATTTTATATGATCCCATGCTTATATGATATGATTTCATATGTTCCATGCTTTGGATATCATTATGTCATGCCTCCTAACTCGTGTGCTTAAGATGTATTCTTATGTTCATTCCCTTACTGGGATTTTTAGTCCATCCCTTTGTTCATGTGTTCCCCAGGGTACCCAATTCATATGTAAGGGATCAAAGGAAATTATAAGCATTTTATGAAGATTAAATAAAAAAGTGGTTTTTTAGCCCCATGTTTTATGTTTTATGTACCTAGTCTTCCAAGACACTAGACTTAATGATCCTTAGCTTGTACTCTTATATATAATTATGCTTAAAATAATGTAAGGTTATGTGAAAAGTGCTAGGGTTTCTAAAAAATTATCATCTCAAATGAATTAAAAAAACATTAAATAAAATGATTTGATTAAATAGTACTCAATAAAATATGAAAAATCCACCTATTATATTAATTTGATCCAATAAATCTAAAATGAAATTAATTTTTTCCTAAATCTCTATGAAAAGTAAAATATTGTAAAATTACATCTAGAATCATAATATAACATAAATATATATTTTCTAAAAATCAAAATGTAATGAAAATAATTATATTGTAATGAGATGATATCATCATCTTTGGATATTTTTCCTCAAAAGAGCACCTTCTATATATCATTATGAAAATACATATCTTCTATAGTTATACTATAATAGATATTGTTAGGCCATAATATTCTTATATCCTAATATAAAAATATAAATCTCTACATAAATAGTGTATGTGACCTTATTCTTATCTAAATCTCCTCATTAATATTTCTTCATCTTTTAACAACTAACAGTGTAATATAAATATATTACACAATAATATTTGTAGTGCAATGGATACCATTAATCTATCTTCATTGCATCATATCTCATTCCTTGAATACTATAAGTTTGATCCTATGAAAAATATACACTATAATCATTATTCCAAATTATTTTAATATATCCTTAATTATTATTTTCTAGTTCAGACTCACACAATGATTGTGAAACTATATATTCTTTATATTCCATAATTTTGTCCATGGATTTTAGCTCTAACCTCTCAAATTACAACATTGTAATATAACTATAGTGCAACATGAATTTTTCTTTCACATTTCAAACTCATGAAAAATCATAAAAATTCACTATAAATATTTATTCTATTATTAAACATTAAAAAATAGGAAATGAAGTAGTATTAACATAATTTATCTAATTAAATCCTGATAAAAATGTGTATCCAAATTTAGGGTTATCAAATTTACCTATTATTAATTTTTTTACATTTTATTGAGACAAATCATTATAATAAATAAAAAATAAAGATTACTTAGTCGGGAAAACTAAAAAATCACCATGAAATAAATACAAATTGATAACTAAAAAGTTTAAAAGAATAAAACAACATCTAACCAACAATGTTAAGTCATTATTCCTATATGGATTCACTTACATTACATCCCTTACCATCTATTTATATATCTCAACATTTCATTAATATGCAATCTCACTTGTTATTTATGTTATTTGGGAATAATTTCACTCATCACTCAAGGATTGTTTAATTGTATTTTTTCCCAATCCAAAGGTACATTATAACATCCCATGTTTTAAATAAGAATTTTTTCTTTTATTAATTACATTAGTAGATTGAATTAGATATTAATTCAATATTACCAGTAATAATATTAATAAATCAAAATTCTAATAAATATTAAATTATCAATTAAAAAATTAAATGAATAAATGAAGAAACTATAATGAATGTATTAAAATGAAAATTTATTAAATAATATTTTTATTAGATGATTTATCAATTAATTTTTATACATAAAAAATGTTATATATCAAATTACATGATATATTAAAATAAACTAAAATATGTTTTAATATAATAAATCATTTTTGAAACTAATTTTTTTTTCAATAATCAATTTTGGTTATAATTTAATATATGATTTTATAATTTAATATTTTAACAAGTAATTTTATACAAAATGTATATTAACAACTAAATTTTTATAATTATGATTATTAAAAAAATGATAAATTTTTGTTAAAAATATATGTATAAATATATATAGATAGAATATACTTACATTTTTTCTATGAATCTAATTTAAAATACTCTGTAAAAAGAAATAAAATAAAAAATTTATAATAATAATTAAAATATAAATTATTATAAAATATAAATATTCAAAATTGTGAATATTAAAATCAATATATTTTATTTTTAATTATAAAAATTATGAAGATATAAGTATTATTTTTAAAAAATCATCTAAAATATGAATTATTATAATTTTTAAATATTAATAATATATTATTCTTTTATATAAATAAGAATATTATGTTATTTAAAAAATGGAAAAGGATGGATAAGGGAGAGGCAGTGGGTTCAGTCTCGAGGGGAACATGGAAAAAGGGGATCGAGAAGGCTCCAATTTTGGGAGGTCAAGCATAGTGAGTTAGAACTCTAAGAACAGTTGGGGTTTAGAAGAATAGTTGAGTATAGATAGGGTTTGGAAGTGGAGAAGGCTTCGACGTAGGAGAAGAGATCGAATACCTAAGGGGTTTGGATCATGGAGATGGTCTCAAACTTAGAAGGGGTAAATAGTCTATGATATAATTCCATCATCTTCCTCATCTTATTTTTCGATTTTCAGATAGTAGATATATGTATTTTTTAGATGTTTGAATCCATGCTTTTATCATTAATAGTTACCTATTTGTCGTCATCCTTGATTTTTATTCCTCACTAAAATTTCATTTGTCCTTGATTATCATCAATATATATTTTTCTTCATCTTGACGTCTATGTGGTCATTTTAAATGATGGTATTAAATGGAAAATTATTTTTTTTATCATTTTTCAACGATTTCATCAAGATATTACCTCATTTAATTGAATATTCATGAAGTAACTTGATTAATTTAGTGGAATGTAAACGTCAAATTAAATTAAACACAGCGAATTTTTTTTGTTCATTGATTCTGGTCAGCTGCTTTAAAGAAAAATATATAAGTATACTTGTCGGCAAGCATTTCAGTTGGACTCCCTTAATTTTGAATGGTTTTCATTAATACTAATATTTATTATTCTATTAATATTATATATATCTAAAATAGTGAAATATGGCTATATAAATACATGAAGTGTAACAAATATACCTGAATACCATATCAAATTTATACTTGACTTGAATCATCACTTAACCAAATGGATTTCCCAATCCCCATGGGATAGTGACTGGCACCCGGGAATCAAAAGAAATTAAAGGGAATGATTTCACCAACCCTGAAGCAACAACATGGAACATATATATATAATAGATACAATAATTAAAAAGTTAAATATATTCCATAACTGAAAAAAAAACAGCAGAAATCAAAAAACTCAAGGGTAAAAACAATATCAAAAAACATATACAACCACAAAGGACTACCAAAATAGTAAAACCAACTACTCCATGTGATAGTGTGGGAAGACTCCCATCATCTCACCACCAGCTACTCAACTCAACTGATATAAAATCTCACTACTTCATTTTGTCACTTTACCTTTCCATGCATCGAAGGACATAATAATGTATAAAGACCCCCAAAGGGGTATACAGAGTGTTAGATAACAGGATCAATAGGGTCTCGCCTAGGTGTTCCATACATGTCTCTGAAAAATAATTCAAGAATGATCAGCTTTAAAGAAAATAATTCATGATAATAGTTTAATGGCTTTTATATCAAAAGTATATCAAAATAGTTTAATTTTTTCTTTCTCTATATTTCCAAATAAATCAGGTAAATCAGTTTCAAATAATTTCATATACATATATCACGGTAGATATATCTTGTCAAAATAAACCAAATCAATCATCACATATCATATAAAATCTATGACCTTACAAAAAAAATATAATCCAAAAACATAATAATTGGTAATATCATGCTAATTATCACACTTTTCAAGATAGATATGACATATGTACCTAACATAGACAATTGTGTATGCATAAATCCACTAGAAATATAAGTAGAGTCAAAAAGTAAAGGAACACCCCAGTAAGTGAACCTTTCAATAGGTCCAACAAGTCCCTAGAATAACAGGCCTAGGGAGAATATGAAATACCCATGAGAAAACCCCCCTGATATTGGATGATACATATTACTATACCTTCCACCTAAGTGCCCTAAGATTACCATGTGATCTATTTTACAAACCTCTTAATCAAACCATTTCCATCAAACCCATTCTTTGAAAACCATTTCACAATGCTTTGAAAACTCTTTTTCCATTTAGAAATTGTAGGGAAACCATACTTTATAAAAGACCAATTCCACACACACATAGAAAAAATAGTCATATCATTCCATTTCATTTAATAAAACAATTTATCAAAAATAGGATCAATGTAGTTCACCAACACATTCTAGAGACAGAACCACCTACCTCAAAACTCACATCGCACACACAGCAATTAAATAAACCATAATGGAGAAACCAACAATGAAAAAAAAGTCCCTAGAAGTAATATACACATATTATAATTGATACAATTCAACAAAAGGGTTGGAAATGAATAGGAAATAACACATACCTCAAAACCCACACCTTTACCACCACAACCAACAAAAAAAAATGACCCCTTGAAATAAGATCGCATAATGGATCTAGAGATAATCAAGAAGAATCATAAACACATATCAAAAAAACCAATAGTGTAATTCAACGGTGCTACTGTGATCAAAGGCAATAAAGACAAAGAAATGGTCTCTTACCCAAAGAAATACAACGCAACCGCCCTGATGATCCAACATCGACCGAATCAGTTCAGGTCGAATGGAGGCTCTCAAAATCATCAAAAAAGGGATCTATGTAGAGATCAAGGGAGGATGTGGAGGAATAAACTAATAATAAACTGATTTAGTTCCCTAAAATCCATATTTGTGACATTTACATAGCATGTAAATCCTTTACATGCCATGTAATCATCGAGACTTAGATATATTGAAAACCCCATCACCTTTTTATTAAAACCTATTCTTTTAATATTCCACATCATACAACCTTACATGGTGTGTAATCCATATATGTTTTGTTCCAAGTTCACATCATCTACCCTATAAAACATATATGTCATGTACTCACATTAAATTCTATGTATTTCTTCTGCATACTACAAAAACTATAGATTCTTACATGAAAACCCCAAACCAACTAGTATGTTATATAAACTCATGGAGAAACCCACACGGCCATTAACAAATTTATAATGAAACTCCATTAATTTAAAGAACATATATCCCCAAAAATTAGTTCATTTTACTCAATAAATTCTCCTTATACTTGAGAGTCCCTAGACATACCCAATTAAAGAATAAAACAAGAAAAGATAATATATTTTCTTAAAAGTGGGTAACGAGATGTTATAAAATCTTCACCATGAGAATAATTATCCTTAAGAAGTCATGTGGAAGAATGGGGTTTGTTAAAGAGATGAATCCAATTCCCCCTCATCAAAAACTCACTCTCCCAAGTCTCATAAGAAACTAATTTATGTCTTTATAACACTAAAACTAATGGAATAGAATTCTCACATAAGACTTCCACTTGAGAGTCACCAATATCAATTGGTTGATCAACAACAGAATCATCTAGATCTAACTCAATCTATTCCCAAATTTGAACTTGATAGGGATTAAGATGGTATTTTCTAAGCTATGATATATGGAAAACATCATGTATTCCTATAAACTAAACCAGAAATACCAATGGATAGGAGACCTTCCCAAGACACTTAGTGACCTTTAATGGTCCAACATATCTTGGATCCAACTTTCCCTATTTTCAAAGAGGATGGTGACCCAACTAAAAATAAACATTCAATAAAACCCAACCATCTATGAAAAACTCTAAAGTATGATGTCATTGATCTACATAATATTTCTACTAACTCTGTTCTATAATGAGATGTCGTTTTATATCCTGAATCCTCATAGACATCTCTTGAACAAGACTCGGTCCAACAAGACATCCCTCACCCACCTCTTCCCAACAAAGAGGTAATCTTCATCAGTGACCATATAAAACCTTAAAAGGAACCATTTTGATTGAAAATTGATAGCTTTTTTTATAATAAAACTCAACTTATCCTAGATGGATATCCCATGATTGAAAAAAAATCCAAGACACAGGCACAAATCATATCCTGCAGAATCAGAATAGCATGATTTTTATAACCTTCTATTTGTGGATGATAAATTGTACTCAATATAACTTGAGTCCCCATCACCTCTTAGAGACTCCTTTAGAACCTCATTGTAAACCTAGGATCTCTATCTAAAATAATGGAAGAATTAATCCCATGTAACCTCATAATTTTATGCACATACATCTTACCCAAATATTCCACTTTTACAGTGTCTTTGACCAGGATAAAATGAACTGAATTTTTTAATCAATCAATCACAACTCATATAGCATTCCACCCTCAGAGAGTATAAAGTAATCCAACAATGAAATCCACGAATACCTCATCCCATATATAAACTATCACTGGAAGATAATGGATTAAACTAAAAGGTTTCAAATGATATACCTTTTTTGTTGTAATGTGTAACAATGGCATACATAATCATCAATGTAATACTTCATACACAACAACCATAATTTTTATCCCATTCCATAATAAATTTTCATAGTTCCTAGATGAACAGACCATGAATAACTATAAAAATAAAAAAAAACTGAACTTATCACTGATTTTGGGATGAAAAATCAATCCCCCAAACTGATAATACCTTCTAAAGAGAGATACTGACCAGAAACGGTCTCTCTGCCATATAAGGTTTATCTAACTCCTTTAAAATTGACATCCTATAGATGACTATGTAGAATAGAATAAAATAGATATGATTACAATTGAACACTGGTAAGAACCATACTTGAAACATTCTCTTAGGCTTCCAGATGAAACTCTGTAAAATCCCCATAAGGTTCCACACTTCCTTCAATTCTAAAATATCTTGGGGTGGAAATTTCATGTTAATAGAGTCTAAAATAACCTTTCCCTTCCCTAGGGTGAAGGTGATATCGATGTCAAACATCTAAAGGTATTCCACCCACTTCCACTATTTAAGATTCAGGTATTTCTAAAATAATATATAGATCAAACACTTATGGTCATAAAATACTATGAACCATTCCTCAGAAAGATGGTTTCGCCAACACCTAAGAGACTTCATAACTGTGGAAATCTATAAATCATGAGTGGCCTAATTATTTTCATGAATTTTAAGATAAAAAGAGTCATAAGCTACCACATGATCATTCTGTATAAGCACACTACCCAAACCAATGTCAGAAGCATCACATAAAATTACATTCCCCTTACCGGGATTAGGTAAGATCAAAATAGGAGTCGATGTTAGAAGTCGTTTCAGCTCATTGAAAGAAGGATTAAATTTTCCATCACATATGAATTTCACCCATTTCCAAGTAAGATCAGTTAAAGGTGATACCAACTTTGAGATATCATTGAAGAACCATATATAGTATTCAAAAAGGACAAGGAAGTTCTAAATCTTAATGAAATTACATGGATCTTACGATGAAAAAACTTTACCTTCTTAATATCAACTCACATTTCCTAATAATTTCAATTATTGTTCCAAATTTTTAATTTTGAAATATTTCCATAAAATAGATAATTCTCAGGATTTACAAAACCAAACTCATATGGTTCTCATGCTTCTTCTCAGATCTCGAGTAAACCAAAATATCATCTGTGAACACTACCACAAAATTGTCGAGATACTAATGGAATATATAATTCATCAAATCCACAAAAACTTTAGGATTTTTATTCTAAACAAATTACATCACAATATATTCATGATGGCCATACCTTATCTTGAAATACATATTTAGTATATCACACTTTTGAACTTTGATATGATGAAAAATTAACCAAAGATCGACATTTAAAAACCACTTTTCCCCCTCTGGTTGATCAAACAAATCATCCACATGAGTAAAAGGATACTTGTTCTTAACTATTACCGGGTTCAAATTCTAATAATCTATAAACAATTTGAGTGAACCACCTATCTTCTTTGCAAATATCATTATGGTTGGCCATAGAGAAACACTAGGGTGAACAAAACCCTTCTCTACCAGATCTTCAAACTGAATTTTGAGCTCTTTCAGCTCTACTGTTGTCATATGATAAAAAGGTATCAAAATCAGTTTCATCCCTAGTACTATGCCAATCATAAATTACACCTCTCTCTTTGAAGGAATCCCAGAGAAATCATTTAGTAAAACATTAGTAAAGTAATGAATAACATCTTAAAGATTAAAAATAGAAGATATTTCATTAGGAAAAACTATTATTTATAACAAAAAAACTTATGAGCTTGGGGTGGGAAGGCACTACATGACCATAACTTGGATCTAACTCTCCCTGAAACACCCATGAGCTCCAATCGGATGCAAAAAATTATAAATGATTATGATAAAAATAAACCTCATCTTAATGAAAATCAATCCAATCTATCCTGATGATGATGTCAAATAGATCCATATTGAGAATAATAAAATCTCATACTATCTCAGCATCATCTATCAATAGCACACAAGGACACTAAAACCCTCATTCTTTCCTCTTCCCAAGATTTTTCTCTAACTCCATAACAAAGTATATAACCTCTATTAGAAGGTTAATAATATTAAAAAAATGCATAGATATGAATGATTTGGAATCACCACTATCAAATAAAGAAATTTCTATCAAAGATGGTAGCTCTCATTATCGCTAGAACTGCATCTACCTCTACTGAAAACATATCTACAATATAAAGGTTCTTTACTCTGGAGTCCTATGGCTAGATCCCTATAGTATTTTATGTATCTTATTGAACTATTGTAGCCTTTGTAGTTAACAATCCCTGACAATATCGAGGAGTATACATTTCCTGAGAGAAATTTTGTGGATGAACATGACATCCAAAACTGTTTCACATCTTTGTAGGTGAAGGACATGAATAACTGGTATGTTAGACCTTTATACACTAATATAAATTCATAGGAATGCTATTAGATATAATGGGAGGTTCTTCATAGGCCTTCTACCAAAAACCACCTCCACCACTCCTGCAATGATCTTTTAACTGCCCCTTTTTCTATGGAATACTAATGAAGTTTCCAATAGGTGGAAAAAAAGGGAATAACATCCAAAATTTCCTACAGTTTACATTATACCATTATAACCTTTTCCACTATCTCAGTGTAGGTAGAAATCTTCAGCATAAATACCTACAATATGATATCTAATCACAAACCCTATAGGTACTTCTGAGCTTTTAGCTTGTCATTCTTCACAACTGATGGTTAAAAACAAACCAACTCAACAAATTGATTGGTATACACCAATACCAAAAACTCTCCCAAATTCAAAGAGAGGAACTCCGGAGACATCTCCATCATCAGTGACTCTAGAAAAATTTCTAGAAGAAGAGTCTTGATACCCCTCCAATCCAAGCCCATGTGCTTTTTCACCTATACTATAGAATCCCACCAACGCTTGCTAGGACCCTCAAGTTTGAATGTTTCACACTTCACCTTGATACTCTCATGTGAATCTAAGAAGTTAAATATATGATCGATATTTCCAAGTCATTGCATTGCCTCCTAAGGTTTATAAATTCCTTTAAAGAATGGTGGTTTGTCCCTAAATAACTCTCATGATCGATCTCTTTCTCCCACATCTCCAAGTTGTACCTTAACTATTGTGTTCTAAACTTGTGGCACATTCTTTTCAACATCATGAACTACCAACACAATATACTTGATAAAGTTATGATCTATATGAGGATTCCCTTGAGGAGAATTAGCTTTACCCTCTTAAGGACCTATTATAATATGTCTTGTAGGCATATTGTTTCACACTAAAACATAATAAATGTGTAGGAAATATAATAATCTCAATTCAAACCAAAAAACCCATAATCATTAAAATATATATTAAGATCAAAACTCAAAATAAGAGATAAAAATCCCAATATCTGAGGGTAACTTTAGTTTCCTCACATTAAGATCTGGCCAAGAACTCACTGAAATATACCTCTAAAGTACCGACATTCCTATCTCCAGTCTAAAATATGTCCCAAAACAAGGACTCTAGAGTACATACCTCCCTTAATACAAAACTGTAATGAATCAACCCAAATACCCTCTCAAGTTGGTACCTGACCTGACCCATCACATACCTAAAGGGAGTTCCTAATCCCCAGGGGTTGGAGACTAGAACTCGGCCATAAAAAATAATTAGAGGGAATGATTTATCCCAACCTAAAGCAATAACATGGCACACATATATATAATAGATACAATAGTGGAAAATATAAATATATTCAATAACTTAGAAAATAGGTGAAAACCAAAAAACTTAAGAGTATAAAAAACCTCCAAGCATAGACCCAACCACAAAAGACTGCCAAAATAGGATAACCAACTACTCTATGTGATAGAGTGTGAATAATTCCACTATCTCCCCACCATCTACTGAACTCAATTGACAAACAACATCCTTACCTCATTGCAGTGCCTTGCCTTTCCCAGCATAGAAAGACATAACCAAGTCTATGTACCACTAAAGGGGTATGCAGGGTGTAAGATGATAGGATCACTAGGGTCTCACCTAGGTGTTCCATATTAATTCTCTCGACAATAATACAATAATTCTTAACTTTAAAGAAAACAAGGTATGATAATCATTTAACAGTTTTTATATCAAAAGCATGGAAAATAATTTAATTTCCACATTTTCCTCATTTCTAAATAAATAAGGTAAATAATTTTATAATTATTTAATATCAATATATATAAGTAGAAAAGATCATGTCAAAACAAACCAAATCATGCATCATAGATCATATCAAATCCATGTCAGTGCAGCGAAATAGTACAAGCCAAGAGCAGAAGCATGGGTAATATCATGCGAGGGATCCCACTAGGTTGGGATATCTAGGACACTCGTACCTAACATACACAATCGCATATTTATAAATACACTAGATATATTCATTTAGTATATAGTTTCATGACCTTTCCCTCGGGGTATGTGTCATGACATACCCCAAGCCTGCCTCCTAAAGGTCAGGGGTTGGCGACTAGCGCTGAAAGCGTGAACCTGCAAGTGGGAGGCTTTCTTGAGTACCTACATGCACGCACACACAACTACGTCCCAAAGCTGGAAAAGTAAAAAGAACATTCCACTAAACAACCACTGAGTACAAGTATAACTTGAATTAAAATGGGCTAGAATTAAAACCCAACAAAAGACTAACTGGAAAATAGGAAAGTACAAAAGAAACACTGTAAGTCATCCACTAGAAACCCCGCTTGATGGGTAAGTACAAAGTAGCTGCTAAAAGTTTTATAAGTACACCCTGCCTACCTGGTCTCCCTAGGAACCATCAGGTCCTGGGCTTCTAATTCCTCCGTCAAGTCGGCAATCATCTTCACTAGACACAACATGTTTGGGTGGAGCCCGTGTAGGGGTGAGTAAAAAATACTTAGTAGGGACCCCAAAACAATAAAAGAAATACCACAAAGAAATCCACAACAAAATCACAAATCATTATCACCAAGAATGATCACAAAGAAAGACATCTCACACCAAGTATATTCTAGAGTAAGAAATTAGAACCATTAGTCACATCATCGAACACCATGGGATACTAGAGAACTCCTCCTCAATGAGTACATGGGGCCTATTGGGTCACACAATAGCCACCTCCCACTAACCTTAGAACTATTATGGTACTCATATTTGATGATTACTGTGGGTATGTTGTGTCACATAGAAGTCACTCCCCACCATGGGCATGATGAGACATATAGAAGCCACTTCCCACCTATATCCATACTGAGGTACTCCTCCTGTCGAATATCATGGGTATATCGGGTCACACAGAAGCCTCTCCCCACTGTGGGCTTGTTGGGTCACCCAAAAGTTACATCCCACTGGGTTGTAGTATCTTATCCACACAGGGTCACTTGTTAGAAGCCTTTAGGTCTTAGCCAACTGTAGGGTTTCTGCACATAGTACGCTTGATCTCAGGAGAACTTCTCACCATGCCATTTTTAAAATTTCAACATCCATTAAATCCTCCATATAGTATGTCAAAAGATCCGCCTCTTCATGAGGATTCCAACGCCTCAAATGGATCATCAACCAGACACCCTGTTTGCAAGATATTGGTGTTTTTCCGAAAAAAAGGGTCGGTTCGGTCCGGGTCCGGTCTATTGAGCCACGAGCCCATTGGGTCATGGGTCCGGCCTAGACCGATGGAGTGGGTCCAACCAGCTAGGTCAGTTCCGCCATAGGCGGACTGGTTCTCTTCCTGGCTGGAATGTAGCAGGCAGTCGTATCTGGCTCCCCTCACCCCGAAGTTCATCCGCAAGGCCAACCTCCCCACCATAGTCAATCAACTACAGCCTGGCACTATGCGGATGGCCAGTCTAGACGGCCAGACTCCCGCACACGATCGAGAGACTACGTGCCTCCAAGAAATGCAGCTCGTAGCTATAGGTCACTCCATCTATGAGGCCTAGGGGCCACGTCTCTACCACCGGCCAAGCCACGTCTCTGTCACCGGCCCTGCCGGCAGCTTTTCCTGGCACGCCGTCATCGCGCCCTGCCTCTATCCCACATCCGCCATCGCAGACCACCGGGTCCGCACCAGTGGTCCGTTCTTCGCACTGTCTACACCTCCAGCCACCTCAGAGTATCGCCTTCCCTACGAAGGCCTTGAATCTTTTTTTCTCCCCTTTCAAAATGTTTGACCACAAAGAACGCATAAGCGGAGGGGCTCGGGCCTTGTTCATATCGGCCTGCGCCCTTCGAGTTACAGTTTTAAAATAGGGGTAGGTTTGGGTATGATGTTCTATCAACATTAATTTTATCTTGAATAGAAATACTAAAAAACATCACCCTCCCACAAGAATGAATGATCAGTGTATCAACATGTTTGTGGGTTGATCTGTGTTCATCATTTAGAATGGAGAACTAGGAAAATGTAAAACAAATAAACCCCTACCTCAATCAACATTCATCATTGAAGTTCTTTTCCCTCAGGGATTCAATCTCTATTGGCATTTGTCACTTCACGGTCCCATTCTTCGTAAGGCCTCGATGTTGCTAGAGATCCTACCGGTGTTCATCATAGGATATGAATTTCACCATAGTTTCATCATAGGAAAATTCCACCAATTGATTTCCCCAACATGTTATCTCATTAAAGGAAACACGTTGCAATGTTTCTATTATGCTACGACATTTCATCATTATGCTGCACAAAGATGATTCATTAAGGATCTTCATTTATTGCGCCTAATTTCCACACCACAGTGTCGTCGTCCACCACTCAACGGTGAAAAACAAAATAAAATAAAATAACTTTTTCAGCTATTTTATTATTTTCTGAAAATTCTGAAAACTAACTTTTATGTCTCACCCTTTCCGGTTGAAGTTAAATCCTTTATAGGTGAATCCTTGTGTTCCAAGTTCAATTGTTCCCTCGTATTTTTTATCCGAGAACCAGTTCAAAAGTTAAAAAACCACTTGCATGTTTACTTAAACTAACGAAAAAATGTTCAAAATTCTGTTCCGGGCTCACTGGGCCTCAGAATCGAGTGCCGTCAAAGTTTTTGGTCTTGAAATAATTCCATACAGTTTTAAAAAAATATATATAGAAATTCTAGGACATTATATTTTCCATACCTTAGGGATTTACATCCTTGAAAGACAAAATAAGGGCTAATCAAACAAATGGGGGTATTAAGCACAAATCTGAGCCTCCTTCTCCCATGTGCTCTCTTAGAGATTCTTAGTCTACCACTGAATATGAACTAGAAGAATAGAACATCCATGAAGGACCCACTCTTGTCAATCCTATATCTTTATCGGGAACTCCATAAGCATCACCCCATCATCAATGTTCAGTTCACCCCAATCAATGATGTGTGATAGACTATGCATGTATCTCCTCAGCTACGACAAATGGAAAACATCATGCACCCTGTGCATCTGTGGGGGAAGATCTAGGTGGTATGCCACATAGACAACTCTTCTAAGAATCTGAAAATGTACGATGAACCTCAGAGATAACTTGTGGCCCTGAAAAAATATCTGCAATCCCCAATGGGGTGAGACATGAAGTAAAACACTCCTCAAACTCCAAGGGTCTCCATCTCCAATCAGCATATGATTTTTGCCTACTCTTTTCATTCCTCATCTTCTCCTAGATGATCTGTACCTTTTTAGTGGTAGCTCGTACCAACTCTGGACCCATGAGTGCTAACTCCCCTAGGTCTGTCTAGCATAGAGGTGATCTACATGGCCACCCATACAAGTCCTCAAATAAGGTCATGGAAATGGGGGAGTGATAGCTGTTGTTGTATACGAACTCCTCCAGTGTTAGGTGGTCCTCCCAACTATGAAAAAAATCAAGGACACAAGAACGAATCATATCCTCCAAGATCTATATGGTCTGATCCATCTGACCATCTATCTAGGGGTGAAAAGTTGTGCTCAAGCGCAGTTGAGTTTTGAATACCTTTTGCAATCCATTCCACAAACGGGATGTAAAGTGCACATCATGGTCTGAGATGATCATCAAAATCACCCCATGAATCCGCATTATCTCTTAGACGTAGAGGCATCCTGAACCCTCTACCAATCCCCGCTTTCGGATGAGTAGGAAGTGAGACGACTTGGTGAGCCGGTCAACGATCACCTAGATATAATTGTGGCCCATGGACGTGAATGGTAACCTTGTCACGAATTCCATGGTGATACCATCCCACTTCCATTATGGTACCTCAAGTGGTTGTGCCACGCATGCAGGGACCCGATGCTCAGCCTTCACTTACTGACAAGTGAGGCATCATGAAACGAACTATGCCACCACTTTCTTTATCCCTAGACACCAGTACTAACGTCAAAGGTCTTGTTATATCTTCTCCACACCAGTATGTACCACTAAAGGGTATTTATGGAACTCCCTTAACACCTCCTCCCATAACATCACTGGTACTATGGTACATCCTCTAAAAAGGATGACATGCTTTCCACCTATTGAATATCCATCAAGAGCTTGTCTTGAGAATATCTGAGCACATCAGGCCTCATAGTAAACATCCAAAAGTTGTGCCTCCCTAACATGCTATAAGAGTGGGGGAGTGGTAGTCATTTACTAAAGGTAAGATACTCCATAATCATCCATGAAGGATATCTGCATCATGGCTAGCTGCTCTGTCACCTCACTTAGCAGTTTTAAACTAGACCTCCTACTGAGCATGTATGCCACCATGTTCCCCTTCCTAGAAGTATAGACTATCTTAAAATCATAGTCCTGGAGGAACTCTCGCCACCACCACTATCTCAATTTTAGTTCCTTATATGATAAGATATACCTTATACTTTTTTGGTCGGAGTAAATGGTAAATCGTCCACCTATCAAGTAGTGCCGCCACATATTCAAGGAAAAGACAACTGTTGCTAACTCCAGGCCATATGTCATGTAGTTATTCTCATGATGCCTCAACTACCGTGAGTCGTTGGTGATCACTACTCACTCCTACATCAGAACACAACCTAGTCCAATCCCTGATGCATCACAGAAGACTACATACCCAATGCCCTCTTCTGGTAGTCTCAATATGGGGCACTCGTCATTCTCCACCTTAGATCCAAGAAAATATATTGGCACTTCTCTATCCACATGAAGGTTTTTCCCTTCCATGTCAAGTATGATAAGGGTGATGCTACTCTAGAAAAGTTGGGAATGAACCTCCTGTAGGATCCATCCAACCTTAAGAAAATTATCACCTCAGTCACGTACCTGGATGGATACCAAGAAAGCATTGCCTCTATCTTTGTTAGATCCACTACAACTCCATCAACCAAGATGATGTGTCCCAGAAATTGGACCTCCCAAATCCAGAACTAGCACTTAGAGAGCTTACCGAAAATCCAGTGCTCTTAGAGTTTATTCAGGACTATCCGTAGGTTTGTAGTGTGCTCCTCCTCCAACGTCGAGTACACCAAGATGTCATCAATGAAGACTACCATGAAACGATCGAGGTAAGGCTAGAATATCTTGTTCATGAGTCCCATGAACACTTCTAGGGCATTGGTTACATCGAAGGTCATTTCAAAGAACTCGTAGTGACCATACCGACATCTAAAGGTTGTCTTCAGTACATCCTCATCCCATACCCAAAGCTGATGATAGCCTGATCTACGGTCGATATTCAAGAACCACCTCGCTTCCTTCAGCTGGTCAAAGTGGTCATTAATCCTTAGTAGTGGATACTTGTTCTTCATGGTCACCTGGTTCAGAAGCCGTAAGTCCACGAATAGCCTCAAGATTTCGTTTTCCTTCATGGAAAACAACACTGGGGTTGCCTGTGGTGAAACATTGGGCCTCAAGAAGCCCTTCTCCTGTAATTCCTCCAGTTTTAACCTCAATTCATGAAGCTCCATGGGATCCATCCAATATACCGGTGTGGATATCAGTGTCGTCTTGGGGTATAGGTCGATACTGAATTCTACATCCCTGAGAAGAGGTAGTCCCAAAATGTACTTAGGAAAGATATCCTCATACTCATCCAACACTATAGGAAAGCTCGAACTCCTCTCATCCACCACATTGAGAGTGAGTTTATCCAGATGGTGAGTGATTGGTTGCACACTCCTCTGAGAAATTCTATCCTATGATGCAAAGGTTCCCTTCTCTATGGTGAAGGAAAACCTGGTCTCATCCTCAAGGATACATCATACTTTGTGCCTAAAACAGTCAATATGAGCATGGACTATAGACAACCAGTTCATATCCAAGGTGACGTCATAAGGCCTCGACACTACTATTAGGAGATCCCAGTTGAAGCTCTTTCCTCCTAGAGTAAGCTCACACTACCTTCACTAGTGTGTAATCATTGAATCCCCTCCCATATGAGTCTTTAATTGTAAGGATCGAGCCAACGGCTCCACCGGAATCTCCGAGACTTGAATGAGGTACATGGTAAAGAAAGAGTGACTGGCACCTGTGTCTATAAGAACAGCAGATAAGGTAGATCATACATAGATCATACCTCTAATCATCTTTGAAGCACCGTGGTTGTATCCCTCCATCACCTGAATCTAGACCTGCCCTTATCCATTGGCTCCCTGAGCCCATGGTGGACCACTTAGAAGTGTTGGAGGTATCACCTCAAACCATCGTCCAATGCCTACCACTTAGCCTGCTTCCCTGCCACATTTTCCACCCAACGGACTCCCTCACTCGAACCTCTACCTCTACCTTGGTGGTACCTCAACAATATTTTGATTGTCTATGTGGTGGTTCAGGTAGTCACGAGTCATATGTCCCTTCCCGCCTCATGTGAAGCACATACTAGTTCCCTACTGACTCCCTCTTCTTTGGGAGCCCCACACTACTGACCCCGAGTCCTGGGGTCATCCCCTGAAAGACCTGACCCGCTTGGGTCCCCTCGTCTACTACCTTCTGTTCACCACTGAAGACTCCATAGCCTGGAGTCTGGTAGTGGCTCCGACTATTGGTGCCTTCTCTGTTAAAAATATATCTAAAAGAAGGGCTCACTCTAGCACTATATCCTGAGTGGGGATACTAAGAGACACTATGTATGCCCTGATCATTCTTCTGAGTCCCTTCTCAAAGGTCTAATCCCTGAAGAAAGGGTCATGCACCATGTCTATGGATTAGCGTGAGAGGTTTGTAAACCTTGCAGAGAACTCATCCACTGACATGCTGCCCTACTTCAAGTGAAGCAGCTCCTGTATTCACACAGAGATCAAAGTCACGAGGAAAAAATTCTCCCAGAAAAGCCTCTCAAGGTATGTCTAGGTGAGGGTCTCCTCATCATGTGTATAGATATTCAAGCTCCACCATCTCCCTATAGAGCTCTACATAAGGCTCACGGCCAAGATTTCTATCTAGTCAAGTGGTGTCCTCACTAACTGGAAGACCCACGTCACAGCCTCCATCCAGTCCTCAACGACCTGAGGATTTGTCTCTCCCTTGAACCTGGGAGGTCTCTATCTCTAAAAATCATGAAAGGAACTGAGTTTGAATACATCCTCTACTGGTAATGCTAGCAGTAACTACTGATCATTGGGTGGTGGAAACACCGGTGCATCACCAGGTGGGTCCATATCTAGCACAGGTCCCTGAACTAATGCCTTGTCGCTAGGCGGGTTGTCCACACGATCGCGTATCAGAATCTGAGTTGGATATCTATGTGGAGACATCCTGAAATAGATCAATATGTTCTCTAGTCAGAAGACTATACCAGGTGAGCTAAATCTTATTCAAGTAAATCATAATGAGACACTTATGCAACTATTTTTTCATGTATAGAGATGAAAAGTGGAATTTATGGTCCTGGTGAATGGATACATCGGCCGCCACATCAACACTGGACTCTCTGAATCTGAAAGTCAAACTCGAAACATTCAACATTGTTTCCCCAAAAACAAAACAACAGACTCTCGGTCATTGAGGTATAACCAACCACCTATGATACCACTTTTTCATGACACATCCCTCGGGGACCGTGTCATGACATACCCCAAGCCCACCTTCCGAAGGCCAGGGGTTGACGACTAGAGCTGAAGGCATTAACCTACAAGTGGGAGGTATTTTCCAGAGTACCTTCATGCATGCACACACAACCATGCCCCAAAGCTGGAAAAGTAAACAAGCATTCCACTAAACAACCACTAAGTACAAGTACAACTAAAATTAAAATGGGCCAGAATACTAACCCAACAAAAGACTAATTGGAAAATAGTAAAGTACAAAAGAAACACTGGATGTCGTCCGCTGGAAACCCCCCATTAATGGGTAATTACAAAGTAGCTACTGGAATCTGTATAAGTACACCCACCTTCCTGGTCTCACTAGGCACGACTGGGTCCTAGGCCACAAGTCCTCCGTTAATTTGGTGGTCTTCTACACCATACACAACATTTATGGGTAGAGCCCGTGCAGGGGTGAGTAACAAAATACTCGGTAGGGATCCCAAAACAAAAAAGGAAATACAACAAAGAAATCCACAACAAAACCAAGAAATGTGATTACTGATCATGATCATGAAGCAAGACAAATCACACCAGGTATATTCTAGAGTAGAAATGTAGGACCATCAGTCACATCATTGAACATCATGGGCTGCTGAAGAACTCCTCCTCAATGAGTATAGTGGGCCTTCTGGGTCACCCATAAGTCACTTCCCACTAACCTTAAGACTATTATGGTACTCATTCATGATGAATACCTTGGGTATTCTAGGTCACAGAGAAGCCACTCCCCACTGTGGGCATGTCGGGTCACACAAAAGTCACTTCCCACCTATGGCCATACTAAGGTATTCCTCCTGTCGAGTAATGTGGGTCTGTCGGGTCACACAAAAGTTTCTCCCCACTGTGGGCCTACCGGGTCACATAGAAGCCACTTCCCATTAGGCCATATTATCCAATTCACATAGGGTTTCTCATCAGAAGTCTTTAGGTCACATCCAACCATAGGGTTTTCACACGTAGCACGCTTGATCTCGGGAGAACTATTACCCAACCATTTGTCAAATTTTAACTTCCATAAAATCATATATATATTATTCCAAAAGATCTACCTCATCGTAAGGGTTCCAATACCTCAAATGTATCATCAATCGGATGCCTAGTTTGCATGATATTGGCATTTTTACAAAAAAGGGGCTGGTTGGGTCTGGGTTCGGTTTGACCCGGTCAGACCGACCCAACCCGGGTCTGCTGACCTGACCCAGACCTAGCATGGCCTGGGTCCAGACCATTTGGCCGCAGGTCTAGCCTGATGGGGTAGGTCCGGCCCGCTGGGGCAGGTCCAGCCTGCTAGCCTGCTCGGTTTGCCAGTGGAGGACTAGTTCTCCGCCTGGCTGGGATGTGACAGGCGGTCACATCCGACTCCCCTCACCCTACGGGTCATCTATGAGGTCGACTTACCCACCACGGTCAATCGACCGCATCCTAGCGCTATGTGGTCAGGAGACTGTGTCCCTCCAAGAAGCGGGGCCCGCAACTATGGTCCATTCTACCGACATGGCTGAGGGACCGCGTCTCGGCTGCCAACCACTAGCCCAGCCAGCAGTTCCTCTTGTCATGCCATCGTGGCACGTTGCTTCCAACCCACAACCACCGGTGGGCTCTTCCATGGACCACTGGGTCCACATATGTGGTCTATTATTTTCACCAATTATGCCTATGGCCTTTGTGGGGAATCACCTTCCTTCCGTAGGCCTTGAATCTTCCTTACTGCCCCTTTCAAAATGCCTGGCCACGAAGAACACAAAAGTGGAGGGGATCGGGCCTTTTTCATGTCGGCCCGTGCCCTCCGCGTTAGAGTTTTAAAATAGGGTTAGGTTTGGGGATGATGTTCTATCCACAATAATTCAATCCTGAATATAAATCTTAAGAAACATCACCCTCCTGCAAGAACGGATGATCTTCAGATCATATTGTTTATGGGTTGATCTTCAGTCATCATTTAGAATGAAGAATGGAGAAAATTTAAAAAAAATAAACCCCTACCTCAATCAATGCTTATTGTTGAAGTGCTCTGCCCTTGAGGATTCAAGCTCTGTTGGCATTCGTCGCTTCCCGCTCCCTTTCTTCATAAGTCATCCACGTTGCTAGTGATTCTATTGGCGTTCGTCGTAGGAGAGGAATTTCACCATAGGTTCGTCAGAGGAAAATTCCACCAATTGATTTCCGCAACGTGTTATATAATTAAAAGGAAACATGTCGTAGTGTTTCTATTATGTTGTGATGTTGCATCGTTAAACTATTTCATTTATGAAATAGCATATCTGTTACGCTACACAAAAATGATCCATTAAGGATATTCCTTTAATGTGCCACATTGCTACACCATAGCATCATTATCCTGCACTCAATGGTGAAAAGGAAAATAAAATAAAATAACTTTATAAGTTATTTTATTATTTTCCAAAAATTCTGAAAACTGGCTTTTCTATTTGACCCTTTTCGGTCGAAGTTAGATCCTTTCTATGAGAATCCTGGAATTCCAAGTTCAACAATGCCCTTGGATTTTTAATCTAAGCACTGTTTCAACAGTTAAAAAACCTTCTTTCATGTTTACCTAAATGAATTAGAAAAAAGTTCAAAATTATGTTTCAGGCTCACCGGGCCTTGGAATCACATGTCGTCAAAGCGTGTGGTCTCAAAATAATTCCATACAATTTTAAAAAAAAAATATGGTAATTCTGGGACATTACATATAGAGAATTGGAACACCCCATTAAGTGAACCTCCTAATAGGTCTAACAAGTCCCTTGAATAACATGCCTATGGAGAAAATGAAATACCCTAGAGAAACCCCCCAATAATGGATGAAATATATTATTATACCTTCCACCCAAGTATTAAAGGTTCCCATGTGCTATATTTTCCAAACTAGTTCTCAAACTATTTCCCTCAAACCATGTTTTGAAAAGCATTTCAAAAAACCGTTTCAAAATTCTTTGAAAGCCATTTTCCATTTACTAAAACTATGGGAAAACCATCTTTTATAAAAACCTAATTCTACACACACACACAAAATTAGTCATATCGTGTTATTTTATTTAATAAAATAGTTTAATAAAAATAGGATCAATCCAATTCATCAACACAATCTAGAGACGGAACCACCTACCTCAAAACTCATATTACATATTCCTGTAACAGAATCTTACATAAGGAAGAAACCGACAATGATAAAGGAGTCCCTAGAATCAGTATAAACATCTTATAATTGATTTAATTCAATAAAAGTGATGGTGGGGAATATGAAACAACATATACTTTAAGAATTAACAACCACTACACCACAACCAACAAAGTAAATAGCCCCCAAAACAAGATCACGCAATAGATCTAGAGATAATCAAGAAGAAACATAACTAAGGATCAAAAATAATAATAGCATGGTGAAATAGAGATAATGAGATCAAATTAAATGGATAATAATAAGTTATATCTTACCCTGAGAGAGGAAACACAACCACCCTAATGATCCAACATCAAATGAATCAATCTGGATCGAATGGAGGCTCCTAAAATCATCAAAGAAGGGAAATAGGTTTATATAAAGGAGGATTTTGGAAGAATTAAATAATAATAAACTGATTTAGTTCCCTAAAATCCATTTCCATGAGATTTACATAGCGTTTAAATCCTTTGCACGTTGTTTAATCCACGGGACTCATATACATCGAAAAAAAGTTACCTTTTTATTAAAACTTTATATTTTAAAATTAAATGTCATGAAACCATTACATGGTGTGTACTCAATTAATGTTGTGTACCATTTTCATATAATCTACATTGTAGAACTTAAACTTTATTTAATCCCATTATACAATGTGTATTTCTTCTACATACTGCAAAAATTGCCCATTTTTTACACGAAAACAACAAACCAACTCAAGCATTCTCTGAACTTGGGGAGAACCATGCAAGGACATTAGCAAATTTATACCCAAACTAAATTAATTAAAATAACATATATCCTAGAAATTTTAGGCCATTTTACTTAGAAAATTTTTCTCAATCCTTAAGATTCCCCATACACAACCAATTAAATAGGAAAATAATAAAAGAGGTGATAATTACCTGAAATCGTGTAAGGGGATGTTACATAAAGCCACCCTTTGTAAGTAACTATAAAATAACCATTTAGAAACTATAGGATGAGGTATAATTAGAGAGAGAGAGAGATGGATAATAAGAGAGTGGTTCTGAAAATGGATAATGAAAGAAAAATAAAACCCATTTATCTTTAAAGTTCCTGCAAATATATAAGTGAGTCCAAGATTTGAAAGTAGGAATCTTGAGTTCATTTATATTTTAATGTAAGGGATTTAAAATATTTATTTGTTTTTAACCAATCTAATTTATAGATCATAAATGAATTCAATTTTTTTAAGGATTTTAATTTTCTAAAATTATATTTTTAAGAATAATTTCAATTTTTAGAAAACCATTTATTGGGGAAAACATAATTATTTTCAAAAATCCCTTATTTCAAATTATGTATATACATGTACTATGTTTTAAAAGGTCTTCTTTTTAAATTAGTAAAGAAAATAATTATTCTAAAATTTTTATATTTTCAAAAGTATATTTTTGAAAGAAATAATATTTATTTCAAAACATGAATGATTTTGTATGAATGTAAAACATGTAAGTACATATGTCTATATTATTACTCATGAAATATTATGTATTTGAATACAATAATTTTTTTAATTTCAAATTGTTTATGATTATGTATTTTAAAATGTAAGTAATTATTTTTGAAATATGTATTTCTCCCATGGGTTTTCTAAAAAAATGATTTATCAAAGCATAGAAGTTATATAATTATATTTTTTCTTGAAAATAATTTGACAATATATTCTATAATGTTTTTTAATGGGTTATTATTGATAAAGTAAGATATTTTTAAAATGTTTTCTTGAAAATTTATCACTTGTTATCGAATGAGATGATGAGTAATGGAGAGTGAACTCACGTCCTCAATGGAACATTCTCCTAAAGTGATACTACAAGTGGAATCATGGTTTTCTTAAGAAATTCCCAAGTATAATATTAATCCATAAGAGTATTATTATATTCAAAAAACTTAATGATAAATCCAAGTATTTTTCAATGTTTTTTTTAAATATTTTCAAAAATTATAATTATTTTTGTGTAACTTCCCGACCTAGGTGCCACATGATGGTGCGTCAGTCTGGTTGGTCACTTGACCACAAGTATGCCTCCTTATACACTAGAGGCTACTAAATAGCAGCAAGGGTCTAGTAAGTTATTCATGGGGAGATTATACCCTCTTTTATTAGAGTAAAACACTAGTGGAAATAGATAAACAAATGTAGAGTCATACATAACCAGAATAATAGCAATGTCAAAAGATAACCAAAACAACAAATATAATATTCAACTTAAAGGTAAAACATGTTATTCCAATATAAGGGTCAAAGTACCTAAAAATGAAGATGAAAATTAATACACTAATGAATCCCAAGTGGGTCCCGAACCACATTTGGTTCCCTCTTCTAAGCTCCAACCCTAATCAGTAATCTAACATAGGGCCCTTTCCCTTAACCTGTCCTAAAACAATAAAGTCTATTCAAGTACCAATTAGGAATCCCAAATAGGGTTTGAGTACAACTAAATGGGCCACCACCAATGGTGTCTAAAAAATTATAGTCAAAAGATAGTGTAATCAATTCTATAAAGATATAAGGAAAATGAATAAATAAACAGTTATCAAATTATAATTTATTATTTATTTAATCATATTAACTCCAGTGTTGTTGGGGATACTCGTACCTTTATACTAGCTTCGGATTGTGTCGAAGCCCAAAGTTTTCCCTAGATAATATCATATCTTAATACCCACTTCAACTCTTGTCGGAGCTAGAAGTGTTCAAAAGTGATATGATATCTCAGTACCTGATTCGACTCATATTGGAGTTTGAAGTATTATCATGTGAGGCCATTTCTCGGAGTGCCTTTATTACCATTCTTTAAATTCACACATAAATTCCAAAGTTACCAATAAAAAATTCATAAGTAATATAACCATGTTACCATTCTTACTTCTCAATAGAATGACCATGTTTATATTCCTTTACTCATAAGTACAATGACCATGTTACCATTTATACTTTTCATTTGAATGACCATGTTATCATTACTTTACTCACAATTACAGTGACGATGTTACCATTCATACATCTCAATTTATAATTACCATGTTCCCATTATTTCACATATAATTAATTCATAATTAATTATCCATCTCAATTCCATTACTAATTAAAAAATTAGTTAAATACATCAATATCATTAATTAACTCCCCAATTAATTAAGTATGCCAATCCTATTAATTAATTCATCAATTAATTAATTAATAACATAATTCATATCCAATAATTAATTTTCCAGAATTAATTATCTCATTCTAAATCTCAAATCTTCATAATTAATCCCATAATTAATTATCTAGATCATAATATCAAAAGTAAATAATTAATTCACAATTAATTATCTCAATTTATCCATTTCAATATCTCATAATTAATACCTTGATTAATAATCTATATTAACATCCTTAAATATCATAATCAATTTCCCAAATTAATTATCTAATAGTAAATCCCCTTATTCTCATGATTAATTCCTCAATTAATCATCTATTTCAACAATGCTTTGATAAATTATTTTTTCATCCTAATTATCCCAATTTAGGAATTCAATTGCTAAGGAATACTAGAAATTCTAAAATTTATCATACATGCATCAAATACACAACTATGGGAATTAGATTTTAGACCACCTACCTCAATTCGTTGATAGGAATTCATTCAATAAAAATCCCCAAAATCTAAGCAGCACAACGAAATAGATCTGAGTTCCAAATCTAAATCCCTAAATCAAGATCAAGGATATCAAGATCTTATCAATATAGATATAGATCTACAATCCTAGATCTATATCTCACTAATAAGGTTTAGATATAAAGAAACAGAGGATAAATCCCACCAAAAGATCAAGGAAAGAGAGAAGAATGAATGGTATATGAATTGATATGAGATCCACTTACCGAGAAAATAATGGATCTTTGATTTAGAATTTTAATCTTAAAGAACGGGGGTCGGATGGCCTTGGAACCCCTCCATAAAGCTATGAAATCGTCTAAAAACATCTAGACTTAAGACAAGGTCAAAATGAGAATGTTTTGGGGGTTTGAGGGATTTTAAAATAAAATTTTGGGTGATTAATAACCGCACGCATGGTTTTCTAGGAAGGGGTGTATAGTTAGGGTAAACTGTGTGCCAACCATGTGGCCCTCACTATCCATGGTTGCATGGTTACCTGGGTTTGGGTGCATTGTTTTCTCTAACCATGTTCCAACCATGCATAGCCCCTTTTTCTTAAATTATTTCTCAAAACTCCACCCCAACACACCCCAAGTCATAACTCTAATCAAAGGTACTTAAAAAACAAAAAGTGCCTAAACTTTGGTCTGAGGTAACTCTAGAAAATATCTGGATCTTACGATCTCCCCACCTTATAACAAATTGTACTTGAGCTGCACTTAAAATCTTTTTTAATATTCTGATCCAAAAATATTAGGCCATTTATCTCACATATATTCTTCCCTTGACCATGTTTCCTCTTGAACATGTCCATGTTTCCATAACACATGAACTATTAGCATAGTCTTTCTCCACAACACTTTCACACTATAATCCAACACACATATCAGATTCTCCTCAAAGGATGCATCTATCTCTAGGTCAACCTCATCTACATCGATCATGTGACAAGGGTTAGGGTGATACTATCATAGTTATGACACATAGAAGACATCATTCATAGTGTTTTATTTCTTTGTAAGAGTCAATCGATACACCACTGGCCTGATTCTCTCCACTACCTCAAACGGTCCAAAAAACTTGGGCGCCAACTTTCCCTGCCTTTGTATCCTATGGTGACCCAACCTAGGAGACACCCAAAGTAACACATTATCACCCTCTATAAACTCTAGGGTTCTTCTTCATATATCATCATATGAATTCTTCCTACTCTAAGTTGTATCCATAAACTTTCGAATCAACTACACATTATCTGATCTCTCCTGCATAATACTTGGTCCCAACAACTCTAATTCTCCAACCTTCATCCATTATAGTGATGATCTACATGCCTTACCATAAAGAGCCTTGTTTCGTTCCATCTGTATAGTTTCATGATAACTACTATTATAGGAAAACTCTACTAAATCCAAGTGCTTCACCCAAGACCCGCCGAAGTCAATCACACATGCCCGTATCATATCCTCAAATACCTGTATAGTATGATCTGACTACCCATCCACCTTTGGGTGGAAATACATACTCAATAAAAAATGTGTACCAAGAAATTTATGCAATCCCAACTATAAGCATGAAGTAAATCATGAATCATGATCCAAAATTATAGTTCGTGGTACCCCATGCAGATGAACTATCTCTCAAACATACAGTTCTACCAAGTTCTCTACTATGATGGTTTCCCTTATAAGAAAGAAATGTTCTACCTTTATCATTTGATCCACAATGAACCAAAGAGAATCATTCTTCATAATAATATTTAGAAGACCCACCAAAAAACCCATTATCATGTTATCCCACTTTCATTCCAAAATTGGCAATGTTTGTAGTAAACCTCCAGGTCGTTGATGCTTTGCCTTAACCTACTAATAGGTGAATCATCTAGTCACAAACTCTGCTATCTCCTTTTTTATTCTAGTCTACCAAAATTGTCATTGTAGTTCACGGTACATTTTGGTCACACATTTATGCACCTCCCACTTTGAGGCAAGAAATTATTGCATGAGATCCTCTTATATGTTCATATGCACAAAAACTTGATTCTTTACATAGATGATCTCATTATCTATCAATAAGTCCTAAGGTGTCTCCCTACCTTCAATTCTTTCCTTTAAGTCTAAGAACTCCAAATCCTCATACTGTTTATCTCTGATCCATCTCAAAAGTGTATACTCTACTGCAACTAAAACCAGATTCATCTTCTCCTGACTCTCCTAAACCACCATATACATTTCATCCATCATAGTCATCATCTTCCACTCTGCACACGAATTCTAAACCATCTGAGTATGATTTTTCCTATTAAAGGAATCAACCACACTATTTCCTTTTCTAGGCATATATTCTAGTTCAAAATCAAATGACTAGATATACTCTACCCATCTCTGCTGATGAAGATGTAAATCACACTGTGAAAAGATATACTTCAATCTATTGTGATATATATAAACTATAAACTTTTATCCCAAAAGTTAGTTTCACAAACCATTGAGAACATAAACCACTACTGCCAACTCAAGGTCATGTTTAGGGTAATTTAGTTCATGAGTCCTTAACTTATGAGACCCATAAGCCACATCTCGATCCCCTTATATCAAAACAACTCTGAGTCTGATCCCATAAGTTCTATAATACACCATGTACTTCTCACCTGACTCAGGAAGGATCAAAATTGGTGTCATTGTCAAACGTTTCTTCAACTTCTGAAAATCATTCTCACATGTTTACATCCACTCAAATTTATCCCCTTCTTGGTCAATCCCTAAAGAAGCATTTCCAATTAGGAAAAGTCTTGGATAAATCTCTTGTAATATCCAGATAATCCTATAAATCTTTGGATATCAAAAACATTATTTGGATGCTCCCAAGAAACCACTACCTGAACCTTCTCTAGGTCCACTGACATACATTCCTATGAGATTATGTGTCCCAAGAAGTGTACCTGGTCAATCCAAAATTGACACTTAGATAGCTTGGTGTATAACTGATTCTCTCTTAGTGTACTCTGGATGATGTCAAGATGTTGGGTGTGATCATCATGAGTCTTAGATTACACCAAGATTTCATCCACAAACACCACCACAAAATGATCCAGATACAGATGAAAGATTGTGTTCATCAAATCTATAAACAATGCTGGTGAATTTTTTAACCCAAAATACATTACAAAAAAACTCATAAAGGGAATACCTACTCTTTAAAGCATTCCTCGCTATATCATAAGTCCAAACTCTCAACTGATGATGCCCCAATCTCAAGTAGATTTTTGAGAATACACAATCTCCCTTCAACTGTTCAAACAGGTCATTGATTCACAGAAGAGGATATCAGTTCTTCACAGTCTTTTTTTTCAACTTCTGGTAATCAAACCACAAATTTAAACTTCCATCGGTCTTCTTTTCGAACAATATAGGTGATCCCCAAGGCAACATACTTGGATGTATAAATCCCTTATCCTCTAACTCCTCCAACTGAGTCTTGAGATATTTAAGCTCAGTCGATGCCATTTTTTTATGGTGGAATAGATATCGTATCATCCCCCAGCATGATCTTAATATATAATTCCATGTATCTCTTAATTTGTAACCCTGATAAGTCTTTAGGAAATACATACTGAAAAAATTCCACCACTGGTGGTAATACATCATGCTTAACACCTTTGTCATATAGTAAAAGACTAGAAACTTAGGATGTGATCTCTTTTAATTGCAGAGTAATTGTCCCTTCTCATCCCTCCTAGATATCTCACTCTCCATGGTGAATGTAAAGTTTTCCCTTATGAGATGTAAATGTAACTCGCATGTGGTAACAGTATATGTGGGCTTGGTATGCGACTAGCCAGTCCATACCCATAATCTGGTTGAATCTTTTCATATTAAGAATATATAGATCCCATAGAAAATGATATTACCTGATATCTAGTGAACATACCTTTAATAGAAATATGACTCTAGACTGTGTTCCCAACGGTGTATTTATATTCATTACTCTACTCAAGAACTCCACCTCCAGGATCAAACCATTAACAAGTTTTGATGGTATAAAGGAATGAGAAGAACTGGTATCAAATAAGGTACTAGCTATAGTAGAATCTACTAGAATAGTACCTCACACTATTGATGTCCTACCCTCACTCTTCATAAGTGTAGGATTCACTACATATAATTGTCCTACCCCTATTTCCTATGATGTTTTCTAACTCCACTGAGTAGATCCACTCTACTGATAAGTACTCTCTAGACCTGAAGCACCACATCCACTAACTCTATCGCCTCATCTAGTAGAACTCCAACAGCTAGACCAATATATTTTAGAATACACCCTTCCCACACTATGACTCTTCCCAAATTCTCCCTCAGTACTAGTTTGTCACTAAGACCTGCAACACTTTTTTAGGTGTCTCATCTTGTTGTAGGACCAGCACTATACTGGTGGTCTGGGATAGTGTTGATGATAGTGTCCCAGCCTACCACACTGATAATGGATCACCCTAGTAAGGTCCTTTCCAACCGACCCTCTTGTCTGTGTACTCTGCTTCCCACTTCCTTGGATAAAGTACTCATAACAATTCTTCCTTCTCTTGGAAGTTTCAACTCTTCATCATCTAGTAATAAACACTTTTCTAGTACAATAATCTTCTTTCAGGTTCCCTTCAGCTATGAGAGCTTGATCCACCACTTCATAAAACTTATTTAATCAAAAAATATTGAATTGGGAATTTATCTCACACTTAAGTTCATCCTAAAATCATTTTTCCATAGCTGCCTTATCTCCTGCTAATACTGGAGAAAATAATTGTAGATCTATGAAGCATCCATCATAATCCATCACAAACATGCTCCCCTAAGTCAGATGTATGAACTCTGTAGATTTTTTTTGTCTCAGCATCTCTGGATAGAAGTTATCCAAGAACCTTTCCAAGAATTCACTCCATAACATACAGTTAGTTTGTCTAGTTCACACCTAAATGTCCCACCATCGCTTTGGTGATCTCTGTAGAATATAAGCATCTATATTGACCCTCCACTCATCCAAAGACTCCAGATGGTCAAGTATTGTCTCTATAGACTCAACCCAAAATTTGGATCCCTCAGGTCCACCCTCTCTAGTAAAAGTCGGAGGGTGTTGCAACTGAAACTCCCTTATCAACTCAGACATGATTTTCACAACCTACCCTAGGTCTCTTTCCATGAATTTCATGAAGTGAGAAAAGTTCCCCCCAAAACTTCTCCCCTTCATCATCAGTTGTCACCATCGGTGCCTCAAGTTACCTAACTCGAATACCATTCCTATCCATTCCCCTATGTCATCCCCTCAATAAGCATCGTGGAGGCATATTCTCTAAAATTCCAAACACACACCTTAGGTATCATAACACAACCTTATAACATTTACATAATAGGAATAATCACAATAGGTCACAACATGTCTTCTCCCCACATCTCACCACATGGTCAGAATTGAGGCGCTATCACTACACTTAACTATCCTACTCCTAGATTTTAGTTAATAAGGGTAAACACACTATTATAATCAAGTATCTCATTTAAAAACACAATTATTCTCATTTTGAATCATTTTTACATCCTTTTTCAATTCATTTTAGGCACCATTTTTAATTTTTAATCTCACAAACAAGGAAAATAGTTCAATTTCAACAACTTACCCATAACCCATTTTCACATCCGTTTCAAAAATGATGCATGTCACAATAACCCTGAGTGCCTAGAATGATTCATTCAAACTCAACTCTCATGCCATTCTGGGCCATGAGTCAATTCTAAAAAATTCTCAGAAACAATACTCACATCACACCACAAGTGTGTCACCCAAGGTGAAATAATATTAAAATGTAATAGCAAACACTGATAACAACAATCCCACCCTGAGTACTCGGGTTTTTTTCCCATACATGGGTTTTCAACTCCCATGTATAAGCTCATTACCAAGCCCTGAATCTTCTTAGTCTCATGTCTACCTTTCACCAAAAATTAAGACAAAAGAAGAAGAAAGAAAACTAGACCTCTGATACCACTTTGTAATATCCCAACCCGGGTTCCCTGAGTCGGTTGGTCACATGACCTCAAGCGCATCTACTCATACGCTAGAGGTTATCGACTAGTAGTGAGGGTTTGGTAAGTTATTCAAGGAGAGACTATACCCTCTTTTATCAGAGTAAAACACCAACAAAAATAGATAAACAAATGTGGAAGCATATATAACCAGAATAATACCAAAGTTAGAAGATAACCAGAACAGAAAATACAATATTCAATTGAAATGGAAAACATGCTATGCCAATATAAATATCAATGTGCCTAAAAACTCAACTGAAAAAAAAAAGACACTAACAACTACCAAGTGGGTCCTGAACCACGTCTAGTTCCATCATCCAATCTCCAACCCCAATCATAAATCTAATACAGGGTTGTTTCCCTACCTGTCCTCCAATAGTAAAGTCTATTCAGATATTGATCAGGAATCCCAAATAGGGTGTGAGTACAACTTAGTAGTCCACCACCAATGTTGTATAAAATAGGTCCAGTCAAAATATAGTGTATGTAGTTCTATATATAAATGAGGATAATGCATAAATAAAAATTTATCACATTATAATTTATTATTTATTTAATAATATTAACTCCAGGGTTCCTGGGGATACCCGTACCTCGGTACTATCTTTGGCCTGTGTCGAAGCCCAAAGTGTTCCCTAGGGAATATCATATCTTAATACCTACTTCAACTCTTTTTGGTGCTCAAATTGTTCAAAGGTGATATGATATCTCAATACCTAATTCGACTCATGTTAGAGTTTGAAGTATTATCACGTGAGGCCATATCTCAGAGTACCATTGTAACCATTCTTTAAATTCACGCATAAATTTCAATGTTAACAATAAAAAATTCATAATTAAGATAACCATGTTACAATTCTTACTTCTCAATAGAATGACCATGTTTCCATTCCTTTACTCATAAGTACAATGACCATGTTACCATTTATACTTTTCATTTGAATGACCATGTTCCCATTCCTTTACTCCCAAGTACAATGACCATGTTACCATTTAAACATCTCAATTTATAATGACCATATTCTCATTATTTCACATATAACTAATTCATAATCAATTATTCATCACAATTCCATTACTAATTCAATAATTAGTTAAATACATCAATATCCTTAATTAACTCCCCAATTAATTAAGTATAAAAATACCATTAATTAATTCATCAATTAATTAATTAATAACACAATTCATATCCCATAATTAATTTTATAGAATTAATTATCTCATTATAAATCTAAACTCTTTATAATTAATCCCATAATTAATTATCTAGATAATAATATTGAAATCACATAATTAATTCACAATTAATTATCTCAATTTAGACACTTCAATATCTCATAATTAATCCCCTAATTAATTATCTATAGTACAATCCCCAAACCTCAAAATCAATTTTCCAAATTAATTATCTAATAGGACATCCCCTTAGTCACGTGATTAATTCCTCAATTAATCATCTATTTCAACAATGCTTCAATAAATCAATTGTTCATCCTAATTAGCCCAATTTAGGAATTAAATTTATAAGGAATGATAGTAATTATACAATTTTTCATGCACACATCAAATACATGACTATGGGAATTAGATTTTAGACCACCTACCATAATTAGTTGATGGATGTTTGTTCAATAGAAATCTAAAAAATACGAGCAACATAATGATGTAGATATGAGTTTGGGATCTAAATATCTAAATCATGATCAAGGATAGAAAGATCTTATCAATATTGATCAAGATCCACAATCCTAGATCTATATCTCACAAATTAGGTTTATATCTAAATAAATAGAGGATAAATTCCACCAAAAATCAAGGAAATAGATAATAATGAATGGGATAGACATCAGGATGAGATCCACTTATCGAGAGAAGAGTGGATATTCGATTTGGGATTTGAATATTGAAGAACGAAGGTCAGACTGCCTTAGAACCCCTCAAGAAAGCTCTGATATCGTCTAAAAATGTCTAGTCCTGAGCCAAGGTCGAAATGAAGGTGTTTTAGGGGGTTTTTGGGATTTTAAAATAAATTTTTAGGTGATTAATAATTTTGTTCATAGTTTTCTAGGTATGGGCACATAGTTAAGGTAAACCATGAACCAACCATGCAGGACTCACTGTCCAGGGTCGCACGGTTACCTGGGTTTGGGCGCATGGTTTTCTCTAATCTTGTTCCAACCATGCACAACCCCTTTTTTTAAAGTTTTTACAAAAATCTACCCAAATTCACCCCAAGTCATAACTACAATCAAAGGTACTTAAAAACCATAAAAATTACCTGAAAGTTTTTCCAAGATAACTCTAGAAAAGGTTAGGATCTTACATCTTGAAAGTTTTTGAAAAGTATTTTTGTATGGATTTTTCATAAAAATCCCATTTGATTATTATGGAATAAAATTTTTAAAAAATAATTTCAAAGTATTTCCCACTAGTTTTAAAACCCCTTACTTGAAAATTTTAAGTTCATAACAAGTTTTAAAATATTTTTCATACGATATTTAAAAGTTCTAAGATGAATGTTTTCATTTAAGGAGTAAGTGTATCTAAAGTCAATTATTTATTTTATAGTTATTATCTTTTGTAAACTCTGTTAAATTTTAAGGATATTCCTAGTTTTCTAGAACCTAGACTAGAATATATCCTCAATTTTAAAATAAATGTGTATTTTTAATTATTTTTTAATAAATCAAAAATACATAGCATGTTTTTAGTACCAAATATAGAAGTGTGGGTTTGGGTTGTCACAATTGTATTAGATAAATGGTCTAGACAAATTTGGAGATTAATTATTTTATTTTGAGGAAAAATCTAAGTGATAGAATTTTTTTTCAATTTATATGAAGTTAGGTTCCCTTAAGAATATAAAAGTCCAGTCATTCTAGTTATTCTTCATTTTGAAGATAGAAATTTAGAATTTTCTTAATTATGATAAATGAATTAAGAGGGAAAAATTCATTTAGGGGGATAATGTAACATACCTTTTTTAAAATAAGAATAGTTTCTTTTAGTAATGTCCTTATTAGAATGAATTAAATATTAATTCAATATTATAAGTAATAATATTAATAAAATAATATTTTAATAATTATTAAATTATAAATTAAAAGGGTAAATAAAGAAATTATAATGACACTCTTAAAATGAAAATTTATTAAATAATATTTTGATGAGTTAATTTTATCAATTAATTTTCATACATAAAAAATGATATATATCAAATTTCATGTTATATTAAAAACAATTGTAATATGTTTTAATATATTAAATTATTTTTGAAACTAAAAGTTTTTTCATTGATAAATTCTGGTTATAAGTTAACATCTAATTTTATAATTTAATATTTTAACAAGTAATTTTATAAAAAAATTATAATAATAACTAAAATTTTATAATTAGGATTATTATTAAAATTATTAATTTATGTTAAAAGTATATGTATAAATATATATAGATAGAATATAATTACATTTTTCTATGTAACTAATTTTAAATACTTTATAAAAAGAAATAAAATAAAATAAAATTATAAGATAAATTAAAAGATAAATTATTCTAAAATATAAAGATTTATAATTATGAATATTAATGTCAATATATTTTATTTGAAATTATAAAAATTATGAAAATATATGTATTATTATTATTTTAAAAAAAACATCTGAAATATGAATAATTTAAAATTTTGAATATTAATAATATATTTTGGTTTTATAAAAAGTTGAATATTATGTTATTTTAAAAAATAGATTAATATGGATATGGGGGAGAGGTAGTGGGTTCATTATCGAGAGTAAAATGGAAAAGGGGGATTGAGATGGCTCCATTTTCGAGTGGTTGAGCACAGTGAGTCAAAAATCTAAGCATAGTTGGGGTTCAGGAGAATATTCAAGAATAGAAAAGGTTCGACCACAAAGAAGTCTTCAAAATAGAAGAAAAGGTCAAATGCTGAATGGGATTCAATATCGTAGAGGGTTTCAAACATGGAAGGGGGAAACCATGTGTGAGCTAATTTTTTCATCTTCTTCCTCTTATTTTTTGATTTATAGATATCATAGGTGTGTATTTTATTAGGTGTTAGAATCCATCCTTCTCGGTTTAGAAGTGACATGTTCATTATCTTCCTCGATTTCTCTTCCTCACTCGAACGTCAGATGTCGTTGTTCATCATAAATCTATATTTTTCTTTATTCTGATGTCTCTGTGGTAATTTTAAATGATACTATTAAATATAAAACGATTTTTGTATCATTTTCCAATGATTTTGGGATTTTATTATCTTATTTCATTGAATCTTAATGAATAAGATTGATTGATTTAGTGGAATGTAAAAAAAACAAATTAAATTAATCACAATGAATTTGTTTTTTAAATTCATTTCATCAGTTATGTTCGGTTTCTTTGAAGAAAAATATATAAATATACTTGTCAAAAATCTTTGTATTTTTATTCTCATAATTTCAAATGGTTTCCATTTATACCGTAACTTCCTAGTTTATTTAGATTTATTAGAAAGCTAGGGAAGAATCCTATTTTTATTAAAGATATATATATATCCTTTACATTGTTTTATATATAAAATATTTTGAAAAACATGAATGATTCAGATATATATAGATACCTGAATCTCAAGCCACAATTTTCAACATTTCATAACTCTAAGTCTTAAATGATATACATGATTTGTGGAAAAATAGTTTATTTGGATTATTATATTAATATTATATATATCTAAAATAGTGAAATATGGATATATAAATACATGAATACACCCTTATAAATTCATTGTAAAATACCCATTTAGAAAACATAGGGTCAGGGAGAATAAGAGATATATTGATAGAGAATAAGAGAGACAGTCCAAAAATAGATAATGAAAGAAGAATAAAAACTAGTTAACTTCAAAGTTCCTACAACCATATAGGTGAGTCCAAGTTTTGGTAGTAGATGACCTGAGATCATTTCCATTTTAAATTAATGGATTTATAATAATTATTTAATTCCAAAACCTCTAATTTATAGGTTATAAATAAATTTTATTTTTGTAAGGGTTTATTTTTATAAAATTCTATTTTTAGGAGTCATTTATATTTTTTTAAAACCCTTTTTAAGGTGAAAATAAATTATTTTTAAAAATACCTTATTTCAAATTATGTATATACATGCACTATGTTTTAAAAAGTTTTATTTTCAAATTATTAAATAAAATAATTATGAAAAAATGTTTATATTTTAAAAAGTAAACTTTCTAAATAAATATTATTATTTTTGAAACATGAATTATTTTGTTTGAATGTCATACATTTATGTAGATATGGCCATATTCTTGCTCATGTAATTTCATTAATTTTAATACCTTGATTTTTTTTTAATTTCAATGTGTTTATGATTATATCTTTTAAAAATTATTTATTTATTTTTGAAATATGGATTTCTCCCACATATTTTCTGAAAAAAATGATTTATCAAATCTTAAAAGTTATAAATTATTTTATACTTTGAAAATAATTCTAGTATATATTTTGGAAATGCTTTTAATTGGTTATGAATGAGAAAGGAAGAACTTATAAAAAAATCTTAAACATTTAGTACTTGGTATTGAATGAGATGATGTGAAATGGGGAGTGAACTCATAGCCTTAGTGGGGAATTGTACTAAAGTAATACTATAATTATCCTCATTGATTTCCTAATATATGTTAAGTATCATTTTAATACATAAAAGTATTATTATTTTTTTGAAAGTTTTTTAAGTAGAAATCCAAGTATTTTTCAAAGATTATTTTTTAAAGGTTATCAAAAATTATAATAATTTTTTAAATGTTTTGAAAAGTATTTTTGTATGGATTTTTATAAAAAAACATCTTATTATTATAGAATAAAATGTTTTCAATGGAATTTCAATGTTTTTTTCACTGGAGTTAAAACCCCTTACTGGGAAATTTTATACTCATCCCATGTTTTAAATTATTTTTCACTGGACTTTTGGAAGTTCTAAGATGAATGAAGTCATTTAATGAGTTATACATTCTATGAGTAAGATGAAAGCATAATGTCTCATCACAGATACAATGAGATCTCATATGAATATCTTTCCTCTAAGCGCCATATCACACTATTAGAGGAAGTTTTCAATCACTGAGTCACCTCCTATCAGAGTCACTAAGAATAAGGTTTGATCCAAAGGAACAAACAAAATATCTATGTCCTGAACTAGAGAAGTGGTAAGAAATCATTTAATCACACTATATAAATTAGTACTTCAGATAAGGTATAAATGGAATATATCTTACCTCATATCATACCTAGAGCCCCAGGGTCATAGGACACTATATCCTATAGCTGGCCTATTCCCTGACCATTAGATCTCTAAGTTTGGTGTGGACCACCACAGGGTGGTGGTGGTAATAGTTAAAACCATCAACCACCTCATACTACTCTACCAACCCCTCTTCCATGCACACCACCCTATGGACCTACTTTCTCTTACCTCTATCTCTACCTGGGTGGTCCCTCAATCATCCACCGATCAGCTATACAATGGGTTATACAATCTCATGAAATATTTACCTGGCCACCATAGAAGAAACATCACCTCTCCCTTGGATTATTAGAGCCATATTGAGATCCTGACATTTCTAATCCTCTGTCTTGGGATAATCTCTTGAAGTTTCTGACATGCTTGGATACCCTTGACTATCATCGAGTACCTTCTTCTAAGGACTCATCTCTTAGGTTCCCATTACTAACACCCACTTTCAATGTCTTATCTGTAAGTAATCACTCTACCACTAAGGCTCACTCTCAATCACTTGATCATATGTGGGAATTTGAATAAATATCACTGAATCTCTGATACCTTGGTGTAAGACCTTCTCAAATGTCTAAGATATAAGGAATTGATCCCACACGATATCCATAGAGTATATAGAGAGACTATTAAACCTCACTCAATACCCTGCCATGGTCATAGTACCCTGTTATAGATGAAGAAATTCTTATATGAACACTAATTACCACATATCCAAATAAAATTTCTCCATAAAGAGATTCTTAAAGTATGACTATGAGATAGTTGTCTTGTTATGTGACTGAGTCACTAGACTCCACAATATCCCAATGGATCCCTAAATAATTCTCATTATGAGGACTTCCATCTGCTCTATAGGTGTTCTCACAAGGAGTAAAATTCAAGTGAATACCTATAGCTAGTCCTTAGTCACCTAGGAGTCTAGATCACCCTGAAACCTTAGAGATTGCTTTCTATTGAGCTCGTGTATCACACTCATCATGTGTGCATCTTCATCTGATACTTCTAGCACTAAATATAACTCAACGGGTGGTGGTATAGCTAGGAAACCATCCAAAGGTACTATCTCTAGTACAGGCCCTTGTACTAAAGCCTTGTCACATGGTGGATAATCCTCATGATCACATAGTGGAATCATGGATGGTTGTATTCGCATTGGCATTATAAATTAAATAATATGTATAATGATCAAATAGTATATTTGGGGAGATTACTCAATAAGTACATGGAAACCAAAACTCATTTATATATGATGGATGTACCATTTTTTCCCTGCAGCCAATGTCTACATGTGCCCAGTCGAAAGGTATGTCGTCATAGTCCAAGTATATGGGTATGTCGGTCATCATACCAATAATAGAGTCCTTGGCCTAAAATATGAAATCAAAACACTTAAAACTATTGTCATTTAACCCAAACCAATATCATAGACTCCAATCCTAAGGTATAACCAAATCCTCCAATACCACTCTGTCATTTCCCATCCTTCCTGAGGTTGAGTCATGACTACCCCAAGCTTACCTCTAATAGGCTAGGGGCTGGCGACTAGCACCGAGGAGGTATATCTCACACATGGGAGGAATTAACCTAATGTATATGTACGCATTCACACATCTACAATCCAATAAAATGTTGAAATTGAAAACAAGTGAAACTAATGCATGCATACATCTATAATAACACAATCAGAGTGCAAGAATAAAGTAGTGAAAGTAATAAAGTGAAAAAATACAAGCCCAACCAAAAAATTATGAGTGTCCAACATGCTCAGTAGTATGGTACTTCGATCAAATTTAACTAAACAGAAAATACCTCGGTCTATATAGCTCAATCTATGTTCCACCCACTCCATATCCTCCCAAGACACTATTAAACAGGTCATCGTCTTCATGTTACATGACACATGTGGGAAGATCCCATGTAGGGGTGAGTATAACAATACCCAATAGGACACCCCAAAACACATAACACTAATAATAATCATATAATAATAATGATATAGAAATAATAGGAATAAAAAACACCTAGATATACTTAGGAAAGACTTCGTACCTCCAGGCGGCCTCAACCAAATTTCCAACTATCGAATTTTGCTCGAAGCATCTAGGATGTGCTCATTATGATAGAACCCACTCCACAAGACATTATATCACCATATATACTCATACAAGAGGTCATTATCATTGGTCCCATACCAAGAAAACTCATTGTACTATGAAGATATTGATCTAAATATAAGGGATCACACCAAGGACCATTTGGGGACACCACAAACCAAATCTGGATTAACCCACTATATAGGGGATGATATGACATTGATACTGTGAACCTACTGAAATGGCCTACTAGATGGGTGATCAACCCCGTATTTAAGGAGGTCAGATTGATTCCATGAACCCCACCTAGGTTATAGGGAGTAATAATATAGGATCACACTCTGATCTCATAGAGGGACACCACAAAATCTATCTGAGACTCATCCTCTATAGGGGTTCACAATATAGATATATGGTTCTAATGTCGCATTTTAACCTCAAGGTGATGGACCAAGGGAACAAAATAAAATGATATTGGTCCAAACTTAAGAAACATTGATCTCCAAACAACCTCAATGGAGTGTGAATGGAAAGTTCTAGGGAGTACACAGTGTGTCCAACCAACCCCTGATTTTTCCATGTGTCGCCACCTCACATATCATGTAAGACATAAAATAAATGGCATGTAAGTAAGTCTATACAGTGTGTATAGTTCTTCTAGAACCATGTTTGTGTTGTATTTCTATACCCATGTACCTTTATCCATGCTTGTATACAAACCTATGTAAACCTAGCCATACCCATGTACACCTGGACATGTCCAAGTACATGACTCTACCCATGTACTCTAGCCATGTCTGTGTACACTGGAATGCTTGTGCATGTGTACCCTCTGAGGTACATGTTGATCCGGCAGAATATTTCGCATAGAGTGTGATATATGTCACATGGAATGTGATATTTTATTCTCCACAAAAACCCTAGTTCCACACAAAGGGTCCCATATGGTGTGTATCTCTGGATTAGACGTCGTGTAACTCAGGATTTTCTAGAACCCATAGGTTCTTCTCTATGTCATCATTCACACTAACACCACCAAAATTCCAGCTGGTAATCATGAATATAATCCTTTCCATACCATTTTGTTGTTGATCTCCAGTATCTAGGCTCTAGTCTTAACATTAATCACCTATGTGGAGCCATATGTCACCATCATGCATCAAACCCAGGAAGAACATGAATCCTTAGTATTATCTAGTCCACCTCTTGTTATCCTCCATTTCTACACCTTGATCACACCATAAATCATGAAATGAACCCATGGTATTAATCTGTTGCACTGAAGAATGATCATGTAATGATCAAATATCTATTATTTTATGAAACCATGGGCCAAATGAATTTCCCACGATGAACATGTGAAGAAACGGCGGGGAAATCCATAAACCATAATGTGTGAAGAATGAACCTTGACCTTTTTTAGTTTTCATACTCAATTATTTATCAAACAGTTAGATGAATAAAGAGTGAAATAATCAAGGAACAAAATAAATCAGTCGTAAATAAAATCAACTATCGGTGCACGAATAAATTATTATTCATGGAATTGATACGCATTCAACTGGGATAAATAAGAAGATATAAATCACACAAATAAAACATCATGTCTGATTTTTGGATCAATCGTTGATGAATAATGGTCTTGTACTGCCATAATTATTTAAATTCATAGACTTTGATGGCACAATGATCCACGATTTCAATCTGATCCGATCTGATGTCATTTTCAAAGAATGTTCTCCTCCAATGGTCCTTAGAACTCCATGTTTAAGCAGAAAACCCTAAGATCTCTTCATAACTATATATTAATAGAGTAAAATAGGTCACTTCATCAACATAATAAAATAAATATATTTATTTATTTATTTTATTATTTATGTCAGTGATGGATTTTAACCAAACACTCAATGCCGGAAAATATTATGCCATACATAGGTTAAATCACATACCCTTAACTCAATATATACCTGATATTTTTTATCTAAGACTCTATTTAAGAGTTATTCCAATTTTTTAAGAAAAATGTGCACATGTGATATTAATATTTTTAAAATTATTGAAATATTAATTTTGAGCTCACCAGGCCTAAAAATCTCACACCGTCTCACCTCCAAAATTCTTAAATAATCCATATAATATTTTGAAGTAATACATGGAAGAATTAGAGTAATTACATAAATATTATCATTAAATAATGTCATGACTTGTGCACTTAGATTTTTTGATGAAAAATATGATAACATATGTTTGTGGTGAGATAGGGTACGTTAGGTACGTCATGAATGAAATGTTATTAATGGATAAGTCAAGAAAGGATTTGTTCCATCCATGTTTATGGAAGTTGATACATTGGCCCTTTTATTGAAATATAATTGTCGCATAAATTTTATGTCCATGGTTTAATGATGTTGATTTTAGATAGTAAATAAATATGTAATAAGAAAATAGGTTGATGACACATATTTGGAACCTGCTTGATGAGATATTGAGACAAAGTGAATATATTACACAATGAAAATTCATATTTAGTTTTCATCATTGCGATATTAAGTTCTTTCCCTTGTTTTCACTAGCCCGTTTCTAGAAAATAACATTAAACTTTAAAAAACCTACCTAATTCCAATGAGAAAGAATCTTATAGGGTCACACAATAAGTGTTTCCATTAATCACCATTATATTCTATATGAATTTAATTATTAGAATAAGAATTATTATCATAAATGAGGAATTAATTAATAAAATTTTATTAATTGATAATATTCACAAGGTAATAAATATTTATTTATTTATTAATAAATAATTTATTCGATTATGTGAATATATATAATAAATATTTATTCATTGGTTTGTCAAAAACATATTTATTTTATTTATTGAATATTTAATAAATATTTATTTATTGGTTTGTGGATAAAATATTTATTTAAGTGAATAAAATAATATCATTTAGGTATTCAATAAAGTTCAAATATTTTGAATTAACCAAGACTATTTCTGGTGATGAATATTTTTCTATAAGCCAGTAATTAATATGAATCACTATACAGGATAGCACACATCGTAAAATAATAACAATATTGTGATTATTTTATGGAATGGGGTTTTATAATGGTAATTATATTATTTAAGGGTTGGTACACAATTAAATAATATTTTAACATAAACTCTAACTCTATAAATAGATAGTTATGTCTATTACGTATCATTAATAAAAAATTTGAGAATAGAGAATCATTCTGCCCAAAGGAATTCTCTCACTCTCTCTCTCTCTCAAATTCATTCTATTTATCTCTTCAACTCAATAATGTGAAACATAAGAAAGAGTCCTTCAAGTTTATAGGATTAGTGATAAACATGAAAGATGAAAGATAATTGATTCGTTGCACTATCACCTGGAAATAAATTAGCATTGATTAGAGATCAAAAGAGCACGTGTGAATTAATTCTAGAGGGATTCTACCCTTAGATGCCCACGTGGAAATTAATGTAATCTAAAAAAAGTTTTTTTAGATCAAAAAAATCATCAAAGAAAGGATTATAAGACAAGGTATTTATTATATTCATATTTAAATAAATTAATATTAAATAAAACATGAAAGATCCTCACTCAGGGTTTTGAGAAACTAAATATTAAAATATATTTTAATATAACACCCACCAACTGGTGCTTTCACTGTGCCTGGTACTAATAGAAGTCACATATGAAAATTTATCTATGTTAGGGTAATGTAAGTAAATATGGTTATATGAAGGAATTTTTATATGTGAAGGGTCAAGTATGTGATTTCAGAAACACAAGGAGTCGTATATAAAAAATAGATATGCAATGGTTGCCTATAAACAATTAGTTACATGAAGGAATTGACCTATGTGATGTTTCATGTATGTGATTTCAGCTACATAAGGGGTCTAACATACATAAATAAGTGATGTATGAAAAATCAACTACGTGATCCACCCCATATGAGTTTTTTCATATGTATTTTTATGTACTTCTCCAAGACCATGCCATTTCATTTGAATAGGTGTTTTCAAAAGTACTTAAATCATGGATTTTGTAAAAAAATCAAATCTTGAATAAGAATAAGTCTTTTGGAGGATGTGAGGAACCTTGACTTGAGATAATAAATGAGTTCTTAATGGAATATTCAAACTACAAAATATCTCCAAATTTGAAAAAGGATTTTTAAATTATGATCATGTTCCATGATATTTGGTGATTGAAATGGAAATATTCTTGAATGATATTTGGATATTTAAGGTGGGGGATTTAAAAGGATTTAATCACTAATTATATGGATCATTATTTTGACTTTTATTAATGGTTTACAATGATTGATGAACCCAATCATGTAGAAGAATAGGAAATCATAAAGGTTGATGATCATTGAGCTTTATTCAGTCATTTTGTATACCAAAATTCATGGAATTACTCTCGAAGGATATAAGTAAGGTCTTACAAGGATACCACATGCATAAATTATGGAGATATATTAGGAATGGATTATTAGAATTTAAATAGGTGTTAAAACATGGGGAATATGGTTATGATCTAGAAGAGTGTGAATATATTAATCATACTTAAATATCTTTCTAGCTCAATCAGGTTTCATGGAAACTCAAACTTGAAGGTTTAGAGCCTGTGAATTATGTTATAATACCATATTAAAAATATGGAAAGAATATTTCACATCCATGTTCTGGAATGTTCATTGACATGTTTCATTGTAAGTAACATGGGTAAGGATCATGAAAAATAGGTAGAAATAAGGTATGATCTACATAATGGATTTTGATGCATTTAATACAAGTATGTTAATATAAATATTATGTAATTTAGTTCTATAAAGAAGAAGAGATATGCCAATATTGAATATCTAAAAGAAGAGAAAAGAGATAGTGCATACTAATATATATGGTTCATCATAAATAAGGGGCTTAAGAAGAATAGAGAGGATTATATTATGATATCTAACTCATCATGAAGAAGGGGATCGAGAGAAGTAGAAAATTAAACTAATCTATTTAATCTGGAGAATAAAAAATCTATAGGATATTTTTAGTTTGGAATTATTCTCATATGGTGAAGAGAAATTCTACTGTAAATAATTAAATGAGTTATCCTCATACTGAGGATACACTCATATAGCATTGGAAGAGGAAGTCACAAGACTAGACTCTACATAGGAAGTTAGTCTCATCTTAATAGAAATAATGGATAAGTGGAAGAAGGTGTATAACAGAGCATCTAACTAGAGATAATGATTAAAATAGTGGTCTCACACTTGAAATATATGAAACTATAGGTTATCAAACTATAGAAGAGACCCTCAATTCTATAAACTGACTCATCCCTCACTTAAGTAGTGCATGAGAGTAAATAAAGGGCATTAAGCCTTGGATCAGTAGTGATCCCTTATTAAATATATTGTAATATAAATATAATGTATATTATACACCCTAGAACATCGACACATTATTCATGTGTTCTTATTCAATTATCCCTTTGTGGTGAACCAAGTAAATTACCAGTATCCTTGTTTACTTTACATTATGTATATGTGAATAAAATATTGTCTAGATAAATTAAAAATAAATAACAAGTTCAATTAATTTTCATAAAAAATCATGTAAAAGATCATAAAATTGAAAATAAAAAATTTGGTGTCACCCTTATTCACCCTTCTTCTCTTAGGGTGACATTTTTCCAACACTAGGGTATGAGGCGGTACTCATGATAGTGGAGTGAATAAGTATTTATGCTCATTGTATTCTACTTAATAACCCTTATACAATATAGAAAATAGATAAAGTGTTTATGAATTAATAATTAAAAATACATAGGCTACTAAGTCCCATAGGCAGTGATTCAGACCCCCTTTTCACAAGTATTTTTTGGAGAGAACTTTTTTTGTTTTTGGGGATGACATTAATGATGATTTTTTCATATCACCCATAAAGAGATGACCAAACTGAGGTAGTGAACATATTTTTGGATATTTTTTTCTTTAGACCAACCGAGGTGATGGGAAACATGGTTATCATGGGTAGAATTGGCTATAATACCCATTATTACACTTCCATTAGGTGGAAACCAATTGGAGTTTTTTATAGGTATAAACCATCTCAAATTTTTTAATATTCTTGAGGAAAATATATAGTAGGGGATGTGGCTAGATTTTTAGTGGGCCAATATGAGGCTTTAAAATAACTTTGAGTCAACCTCCAATGGGAACATGAATTAATGGTGAAATTTGTTAATCAAAATTGATGGGAGGTAACATATGAAGTGTATGAATTGGTATGAGTAAAATTATGACATATTTAACTTGGTGGGGGAGATAAGATCGATGCTATGCTAATGGCTTGATATTTTGGGTCATGTGAAATCACTAAGAATATAGGAATTGTACCCTATCTATTAGATTTACCTGGAACTAATAAAATACATATTGTATTTTATGTATCCTAGTAGAAGGCCACTATTGGGAACTATCCTATGGATAAATATTTCCCAGAAGTTTAATATAAGGTTTTTAATTTCATGAAGAAGTTTTGGTTGTTAAGAAATAAGGACTTACCTAGCTATGGCTAGTGAAATGGAATAGGAGATCAGTATATAAAGAAACATGGGAGGTTTCCAACATGATGAAGGTATAATATCCTAATTTCCACATTTAATACTTTATCAAGGATAAAGGACTAATAAGAATGTGTTTGAAGACTACGACTGTGTTGGGTGGAGGCCACCTATTATGTATACTTACCAGTGAAGGGGAGTTTGTAGGAAGGGGGATAAGGATTATTTCTTACATAAAGGGGTAGTATTGTAATTATAAATTATGTATCCTATTTAAAGTTGTTATATTAGTGGTTAGATATTGTATATATATTATATTTCATTGTTAGTTTAGTGGAAAGAATATTTTCCTTTATATAGAGAGGATTTCTCCCAGGATTACTATCTAAGTTTTTATAGGAGCTCTAGTTTTTTGATCATGTAAGAGTTAGTTCTGTAATGAAATATTTATTCATGATTTTTACATTCTAATTATCTATTCTATTCAAGAACACCTATCAGACACCATAAAAAATCAAGGTAACACCTGAGACCCCCTCCATAAACTACCTGAGTGATCAAGGTGTATATACACCTATCCAGGGTGGTGGTAAAACCCTCCCCTTCCTGTCTGCATTGGTTGGGGAAATAAATAATCAAGAAATGAATTTTTTTAACATGGGAGTTGTCTAATTTTCTTCATAGTGGGATTATAATATCCTAATAAATTATAAAATAACATATATTTTATAGAAAATATCTTCCAATATCCATAATTCAATATTAATTATAAAATTGGAAATTTAAAACATGATTTGAAAATGAATTTCATAATGCTCAGATTGAAAAAATGTATATTTAAAATTGAAATTTAAAATTTAATTCAATGATTTTTCATTCAATTACATGCAGTCCAATTGAATTTGTATAAAACAATGATATTTTCAGGAATTCCACATGAATTTCCAAATATATATATATATATATATATATATATATATATATATATATATATATACATATATATATATATTCATATGTGTATTCAATAATGATCCGAAAAAACAAATCATTTTGTCTAATTTCACAAAATATATCAAATGGTATACAATTTAATTCCCATATAATTTTCCCAAAAAAATAAAATTAAAGTGCCCTATGGGTTTGTTAAAGAATGTTGTAATTGATATCAGTCATGATTAAGTTATTTATATTGATTGTAATGTGGGGTCTCATCTATTTCAGTGGGGTGTTTGGTTTTTTACTTACTAGGGGTGGTAGTGTAATTACAATAGGTAGTTTTTGGGGTTGTTGGAGTGGATGTGGATTAATAAATACATGATAAATATATTATATAGGGGATTCATGGATATTAATTTTGGTTCAATAGTGGTTTTTTGAAGGCTGTGTCCTTGGGTCCTAGGGTGCCCCTATAGATATTCTTCTTCCTCATATTTTCTATTTCTTCTTCTTCTTATTTCTCTATTTCTGTTGTTTACCTTCTCTATTAATCAAAGTCTAAAGTAATTTTTACTACTTGAATTCCATCATATTATAAATTAAAACATTCATTGAGAATGGTGAGGTAAAAATAGTATGATAATGGTTCATTGGATAATTCTATCTAGATTAAGGATTCAATCAGTACAAGGAGTAGTGGAGGGATAAGCTAGGGATTTTGAGAAGCTGATGGTTGTACTATATAATTGAAAAGGAAAAATCATTTTAGGGATATAGAGATCAATTAAATATTTTGGGTTCTGACTCATACAAATGGAAAGTATGGAAAATAAAATAGTAGTTATGGTCTAAGTAGGTACATAAATTGGCTCTAACAGAATACTCTTCTTGATTATATCCCCCTCTTCCCTCAAAACATTTTTTTTGTGTAAATTAGTACTTGAGTTCATCTATTTTTATAAGAACCATATGAGTTATAGGTATAAATGTTTTTCCTATTGAAATTTCAAAATACACAATAAGATAGAAATGTTAGAGTGATATATAATCTATGTAGGAGAAAATATGAGTTTTCGTCGATCTCTCTAATTAGAAATCTACACATGGTTTTTTGAATATCATACAAGAAATACCTATAAAAGATGTTCAAATTCTAAAGAAACAGCTTGTGGTGAAAAATATATTATAGAATACTGTTTCATTATATGGTAGTAAATTTATTATTCTATAAATTTGACAATTATCTTCTTTCACATTGAAACCATTGCCTCTGGAGGTCCCATTAGTGCGGATGAAGTTGGTGGAAGATGAGGAGTCGTGTCTAGAATTTTTCGATATTATCATGAAAGGTTTTATGCTCATATGGATCATATATTGTTAGGTCTCAGTGATATTAAAATATTGACTAGAGGGGTTTGAATAGTCCTTTTAAAAAATTTAATCAATTAAATATAATTATCAGAGTGATTGATAGTGTTAATTTTTCAATAAAAAATAAAACAATGAACATGTGATGTTTTTTATAGTAGTTAAAATCACCAAGATTCTAGTCAAATATTCAATATTTATTACTTATAATGAAGATAAATATTCACTAATACATCACTATTAATAAGGATTCATAACCCAATTATAGATGTACATATTTTTTCTCACCCAGTGGTATAACCCTAACTTACTTTTACAGGAGTAACAACCCACCTGAATTTTATTTGAGAGTCACAACCTGAACTTACTTTTTGTTAATAGGAATAACCTAGTTAAATATATTTTGGATAGGAAAATCTTAAACAGACTCTAGAATCATAAATATAAGGTATAATAAATACAATAATGAAAACCATATATAAAATAATATTGACAATGGATAAGCTGATTTTAAATGTCGATGTGGTTCAAGAATATAGATCACTTCAGTGGTATATGATCAAAATGATGAAGTCCTTAATGATCATAGAAATAGAATAGTAGTATTAATAAAGATTCAATACTTTACTATACTTATATTAATATTGTATTATTATGTCACTATAATCATATTAATCATCTTTTTTAATCATATTAAATAAACATTTTAAGGTTTATTATATTTCATTCATTTATTTTAATTTCAATGGATAATTGTGTGTCATTAACTTCAAGATCTTTGAGAATCTCAATAGATAATCACATAAAGACACATTTGGAAAAAAATAAACATTGAAAATATATCTTTTACCTGTAATTTTAATTATTATACTCATACTTATAGAATCATCATGATCTTTTATTTATGCATGAAATAACTTCACAACACTGCAAATAAGACCGTTAAGATAAATGAGAATTATTCAAGTGAAAAAAAATAAAAAATATTTAAACAAGATTGAAGTAATTTAATAATTCATAAGATATATAAAACATAGAAAAAAATAATTATAATGAAAATTATTATTTCCATAATAATTCCCCCCTATTTTATCCATAAAATAATATTTTTATGGTATTTCTAATATATAACTATTTTACAAAGAAATATAATGGTTAAATTGGATTTAATAAAATTGAAGTAATTAAATATATTAAAATAATATTAAAACATAACATACTGTAAAATATAAATTTTCTCAAAAATAAACAAAGTTATGTATTTACCTTGAGACATCAGTCTTGCAGTAGGTATACTGATCGTGCAAAGAAATTTTTTCATGTGGTCAGAATACTTACCATGAAAATTTAGTTTTTCAAGCGGTTAGTATACTAACCGTAAAAATAAATTTTGTTATGAATTCAGTAAATCAACTATGAAAGATGACATTTTTCATGCGGTTGGTATACTGACCATGTGAACAATTTTTTTATGTGGTCACTAAAAAATAACTCATGCGGTCACTTAAAAAAATATGACATGGTCATTTTAAAATAATACAATTACCTTCATGGTAGGTGTTGTAAATCACGGTAGGTACTCAATATGAATTTGTGATCACTTTATATACTCTTAATAGTAACTTGAATGCCACTTATAGTAACTTTTTAAAACCGCGTAATAGGTTGTGAAAATGAGTTCATGATAAATTGAGTACCTCTTCATTGTAAGTACTCCCTCATTCTCTTCATGGTAGGTGTATGCTCTTCATGGTAGGTATATTCTATTCATGGTATGTATGATAAATAATTGGTGTTGTGTTAATGAGAAACTATGTGAGGTGCTCGGTTGAGCGCCTATTCAGAGAACTAGTTCTGCACTACATGGGAGATGAAGCCCCTATTGTTGATCTAGTTCCATGCTAATCATGGTGCTAGTGTCGTGACTAAGAAGCATCATATGCGATCATAGCTTATGTAGGTGTCACTGCCAAATGATGACGAAGTTCCATGCATGGTCAATGAATGTAGTGTCACCAAATGAGTGAAGGAAAGCTACTTTTATGTGCTAGTTTTGTGCTACTAAATGATGAGGCCAAAGTTGGTGGTAGATCACGCGGAAGACAAACCAAAGAGGGAGTTTAAGCATAGATAAAGCATTGTGGTTCCACACGCTAAGATGGAACCATAGAAGAAGATGATATTGTGTGTGTGTGCGTGTTAAAAAATATAATATTAATAAGATATACAATAATACTAAAAATAATATTTGTAATGAAATTAAAACTTTAATTAAAATTTAAAATTATTAACACATTTCTAAAAAAAGGAATTATTAAAATAAAATAAGATAAGATAACTTATATAAGAGATAAAATATTAATGATATCAAAAACAAAATTAGGCATTAATTTTTTTTTAAGTAATATTAAAATATTACTGTCATTAAGACATGTAAAAAATTAAATTTAAATAAATTAAAATAATAAAATGATAAATTAAAAATTAAAATATTTTCAAATAAATATATTTTAATTTAATAAAAAAATAAAATGGATAAAAATATAAACTCTCAGTTACAACAATCTCCCCCTTTATGTTAATTGAAAAACCAAAATCATACTTTTAATTTAAAATATCTAAAATTTTCTCCCCATTTTTTAAAATTTATCAAAAAGAAAAAACAAAACAATATTGTGTATATACATATTTTAAGAAGGGGATAAATCACCCAGAATAAATGCATTTATGAAAAATATATAAAAACATTAAAACAAAGGTTAACATTCTCTCAAAAATAAAATTTTTATCATGCCCATTTTAAAAATTAGTTTCTCAAACTTCACAGAATCTAATGCTTCAGTAAAGATATCTGAATGTTTATTTTCTGTTGAAATATATTCTAGAATGATATTCCCTTTTGTAACACCCCAACCTTGGACTCTCTTTTATTTTATTCTTCCTCGGGTCTCACATTGTTGGACATGTTGATTTTGGGGTCCCAAATTAAAATTTTTGAAGTTTATTAATATTTGTGGGTTTCGTACCAGTGCACTAGCACCGCATGGTTGGCAGTAACCGTGCGGTCGACCAGAGTGCCCTTGCGGTTTCCCAATTCTTAAAGTAATAAAATTATTATGAGAATGAAATGAGACAAATATTTAAAACATAATAATATTATTATTATTATGTATATAATAATATTATTATTATTAAAAGTTGATAATAATATAAGTATCATAAAAAAATTTATTAATATAATTATTATATTTTTATATTTTTATATTTTTATAAATATTATCTTTTTTAAAATGAAATACACAAATTGATTATTATTATTATTATTATTATTATTATTATTATTATTATCATTAATAATTCAATTAGACTATTAACAATAAAAATTTTGTCATAATTGTAAATTTATTAACCTATTGCTATTATTATTTTTATTATCATTAATTTTATTATTATTTTGAGTAGTTTTAAACCTTTTTTTATTTTTTATTTATTTTTTTCACTTTTCATCCCCCCACTCTTCCCGTCGCGGCACACCCCACCTCCCCTGAAACCTACACGCCCCTAATCCTTAGCTAGTCATCGAACCACTACCTCCCTTCCAGCTAGCCTACCCTCATTTGTGTCAACGCCCCGAACCCCCCCCCCCCCCAGCCAGGCTGCTCGTACCATCACCTCAACCCCCCCCCCCCCATCCATCCAGCTCGCACTGTCGCCCTGATCTTCTGGCCAGCTCACACCGACGTTGTTCATTCGCCTTGCACCAGACCAGTCTCACCCTTGCTTGACCGATGCAACCCCCTTCCGCAGACGATTCCTCTCTCAGTAAGCTCCTCTTATCCTTTCCATATTGTTTTGGTTCTTGTTTTTGGGGTTTTAGGTTTTTAGCGGGGTGTCCGATTTTAGGGTTAATTCTAGCTGTTTTGGTTCGATTTTCTGATTTATGGTCTAATTTGGATCCCTCATCGTGTGACTAGGATGCAATTGAAGAATTCGTACCAATTTTTGGGTAATTATTCACCCAAGGTAGGTGGTTTCATACCTTGACATTATTTGATAAATTTTTTATGCTTATTTTAATTTATAAAAGTGTTTTATGATCTAGTTGCAGGGTGTAAAATTGTTTTTGAGTTGTTTGGTATTTCGATGTAGTGTGAATGAATTTATTTTAGGTATAAGTGATTAAATTTTGGTGTGTGTGGTTTAGTGTAATGTTTTGTGAAAAATGTTTTAAATTCTAAATCGTTAGGTGCGAATCATGTTTTGTGAAAATATTTTTAAAGGTTAAAGTGGTGTTTTTGTATGAATTAATCAGTTGTGTTTTATTTTGTGTAAACTTTTGTTGCTAACTATAATTGTTTCAAAAATTGTTAAATCGGACTTATTAAATTATATGTGGAGTTAAAAGGTTGTATTTTATAGGTTTAAATGTGCATTAAGTTTTCAAAGGGACTTCTACATGTGAAACTCAAAATGTTCTTGTGCAATCCCTTGATATGCTATTTATAAAGGTTATATTAATTGTTTAAATAAGTTTTCAAGTCATAAATGTGGTGTGAATTATGATGTAAAAATGTTTTTGTGTGTGTGTGGTTGAAAAATGTGATTTTGAGTATGTCTTCGAGTGTAAATATTTTCAGTACCTTCAGAAATTATTTTGGAAACTTTTTAAAAGAACTACTATAAAGCATATGAGGTGCGAGACATATTTTTAATGGTGCTTGGGTGCGCGTTTGATTTAAAAAGGGTATTTTGGGTGTACTTTCGTGCAAATGCTTCTTGGTTTTTCTATAAGTGATTTAATAAATAGTTTAAATGATTTATCAACTTATTTAGATGGTGCGAAAGTAGTATTTTGGAAGAGTTGAATATGCGTTTGAGTTTAAAGAAGTATTTCTATGTAAAATGAGGCATGTTTTTGGTGTAAACCTTTGATGTGTTATTTTTAAATGTTATATGATTGTTTAAGTGTTTAAATTCTTTTATAAAATTATATTTTTAGTGCGTTGGACATCGCTACGATGGTTTTGGGTTGCGGGTGTCGAGGTTTCCTACATGTACATGCATAGGGTAAGGCATGTATATATATATATATGCCCTCTTTGTATATATTCCCTCATGGTGTGGGGAATATGTGCAATGCAACTAGGGGTGTATATATATATATGTATAAATTCATGTGTGTGTATGCACCAAGGGTCGGTTCGAGTGGTCGTCGGAAAATCGCCACATGTTTAAGGTAGGTCCCCTATGCTTATGCCTTTAGTTTGAATTTCATAATTGATTGCTTGTTTTAAAAATATTTTTTATATATATTCTATGTACACATGCTATAAAATCCAAGTGTGGTTTCTAGTAATGGTTATGCCTTTGTTTTGTAAAATTTAATGTATTAATAGTTCCCATTTGGACTTAAGTGATTTTTTTTTGAAAAGTGGTTTTTAATTGGTAATGAATATTTTTAGGTATGATTTTTTTTATGAACTCGTGGTCATATGGTGGTTTTACTTTCATAAATGGATTACATTATTGTAAGCAAGGGTTCAAGCTTGTTTTTAAATATGTAACCCATTGATTGTTTAATTGGTATTTAAAAAGGTTTTGGAAAGATTTTGGGTGATTATGTTTTATAAAATGAAAAATATTATTTGTAAAACAAAAAATCCCATTTGACACATTGAAAATGGTTTGTAAAATTGGAAAACCCCTCTTATGGCAGAACCCTTGGTTTTGGAAAATTATTTGTATGTTGAATGTGTTATTATGTGCCTAATGTTTAGGCATATGCATTGTGTGACATGAAATAGGGGGAATTCTCTTATGAAGGGAGAACAATGGTGAGAGGTTGAATGGGTTTTGAATAAAGAAAGTATTATGTACATATATGTTTGTGTGATAAAGAAAAATCACCACTACTTGAAATAGAGCATAATGGGAAACCTGGGTATCTAGGTGGGTGGACCAGGACTAGTATGATAAATGACACGGCATGGGTTCATCCAGGTTTCGTCTAGTAGGATTGATGAAAAGACACTAACTAAACATATGAATGAATGAGGGTCGTGGTTTCTAAGCCACATTTTCTGAGGGTCGTGGTTTCTAAGCCATGTTTTCTGAGGGTCGTGGTTTCTAAGCCACTTTTTATGAGGGTCGTGGTTTCTAAGCCACGTTTCACTGAGGTTCAAGGTCTCTAGGGTCCCACTTGTGCTAGTTACCTATAGGGATTTCCCATGGTGCTCATTTACAACATGATTCTTGTGTTGAATTTTCATTTCATTTGTTTCATACTTGATGTCTCATTTGTGAAAAACCATAATTTAATATAAACTTTTCTTTTTTCCTTTTAGTTGAAAATGGAAATGTATGTTTGGAAGCTATTTTAAAAATGTAGTCGAATAGAAGAGTTTTCCTTAAAAATGTTAAATTGTGACTTGAACTTTAAAATAATGAAAAAAATTATTTTGTTATATTATATTTCCAAACTGGAATGATTGGATTTCTTATTAAAGGCAAGGGCATAGGGAGTTGTTTATTTTTGGCATTCCTACTAAGCATCTTGGTGATCACGCCTGTTATATTTTCTGTTTTAGTTTCTGGTCCACGATTTCTCTTGAAGAGCATGGTTCTATGTATGGTGGTGACCCATGGGGTCACTTGGAGGTATGTCTAGATAGTTATCCTTATTTAATCTTTCGTTCCTAATGTTGTTTTTCTGTATTCTGTTTCTAGTGTTGTTTTTTTTGTGTTCAGTTTATATTCAAATACCTATCTTCTGTTTATGGGACAAACTGTTCCCAACTATCTCACCATGATGACCAGCACTATTTTCCAGCCTGTGGGGATCAGGAATTCCCTTCGGGCCATACCGCGGACCGGCTCAGGTCGACCTATATTGGTTCGTGACAAAATGGTATCATAGAGTAGGTTATTGTTATTTGGGGTGTCTAGTAGAAGGAGATTAGGATTGTCGGGACTCACTCGGTAGTCGCGATGAGATCGTCGAGAACTCTTTATCGTATTGATCCTCAAGTTACCAGGGGTAGTTCGGGATTGGAGTCTTTTGTCTTGGGTTATTTTGTATTGAAGGATAACAATGAAGAAAAATTGGGTTATCTTGCGGCCTCAAATGGGGTGGTAACCTATGTGGATTCCAAGTTCTCGGTTCAAGGTCCTCTTATATTCATGCCTTACATGGGGCATGGCTCACCACCATTTTGTTGGGTTAGGCATAAGAACTAGTTCCTCATTCTGATGGTTTGTTGTTGGTTGTGTTTTGTTTTGATCTTGGTTGGTGTGAGTATGTGTTAAGAATGAAAGTGGTTCGGAAATGTGGTGATTTTGAAAATTTATAAGAAATTAGATTCTTGAAAATGTTTTTTTGGTTGTGCCTAAGTTTGTTGGGCTTTTGATCTGGTTGTTTTGAGCTTGGGGTGTTCCTTTTGATTGTGCTTGTCCTTAATGTCAGTTTTAGTTTGTATTTCCCATGTTTTCCAGGATGTGATTCCCAGAAAGTCTCCAAAAGTTGTTAATGATCTATGCCCAAATTCTGGTTCAAATCGAGTGTTGATTGTTTATTGATTTAGTCTAGGTCTGTTGGATATGGTTGTGTGGTTGGTGGAATTAGAGTGTCTTCAGGTTGTTGGGAACTCCCGAGGTTGTTAAGGTTTATGTTGTTTTAGTTTGAAGGTCCAATTTTGGACCAGTGGAGATATAATTTCTTATCATTGTTGGTGTTGGGGTGCAGTTGGTGGTGATAGACTTTCATGAGGTTCCTTCATCTGGTGAGGATCATATACTAGGGAAACCTATCTCTAAGAAGCTATCCTCGTAGGCTTTGACATCTTGTTAGTGATACTACATTCTGATGCACCATCGGTATGGCTGGTTCAGGAATTCTAAGATGTCACGTTGCATCCCTTTTAAAACGTACAACCATTGTGATCATTTGAATCATCATGAGGAAGGATTTGGGGATCAGAGGATAAAAATTCCTAACTGTGAGGCAGGAGATGCTTCAGCCATCAAGACCCCAACCATAGGTTTCAGGGTGAAGCTCACGCACAGTCAGAAGTTGGCGAGGGTGTGTGGAACCTCGGTCCGAATCTTGTGCTCAAATTTGGGATGGAAATATCCAAAGTTTACTTGTGCTATTCTTATCATCATCATAAGATCATATTTTTTGTGATAGTGTGATGAGATCATTCTACCTCAATCCAAGTGGCACTATATACCCTTAATGTGGTTTCTGAATTGTTTGAATTCCTTGAATGGTGATAGACCCATGAATAAACGGACCCATCCTAATTGGGAGTTTGTTCTCAATTGTGTTTGTTAGGGGAATGTTTGGTTTCATGAAATTAAGAGGTGTTGTTTCTGGGACCTATCTTAGTTTGGGAGCCTCTCCATGGGCTTTCCTCTAGTGTGTTTCAGTTTCGTAGGGGATTTTTCTGTCCTACTATTCTGGTGTCCCAGTTTTCCATGCAATGGTCTTAACCCTAGGGGTGGAATTGTTCTGTTGCCATTGAGAAAGTGGGTTGAGTTGGGGCTAGGGATTCTCTAGTCTCTAGTTGTGGTGAGGATTCTTATTTAGTCATGTGGGAGGTGCTGAGTTAGTTTCTCATCCCTAGTTTGTTGTGTTGTTTTGTAGTAAGCTTTCTGTTTAAATCTCTGGTGCGTTGTTCGGTCCATGTGGATAAACTGAATGATTTCGGTTTGGGAGTTCCTGTGTTGTCCCCCTCGAGGGTGGTGTCTTTGGGTTTCAAGGTTTTAATATTAGAGGAATTCTAATTCTGGGGAGAACCCTCTCGTGTTCTCCCCTAGTTCTTCTACTGTGGTTTCTTCTTGAATTGGTCAGGTGTGATGTTTTTTGGGAATGGTCACCCCGAGGTTCTTAGTTTCCTTTGGTTTTTTCTATGTATGGAATCAAGTTGTGTTAACTATTGGCTTTGTGACTTTTTGGGGGCAGAAAGTGTCTGTGGTGGGGAGTATTATCCCACCCTGACCTCAAACTCTCTTTTATTTTATTCTTCTTGTGGTCTCACATCATTGGACATGTTGAGTTTGGGGTCCCAGTTTGAAATTTTTGAAGTTTAGTAATATTGGTGGGTTTCGGACCGGTGTGTGGGTAGCGCACAGTTGGTGGTAACCATGTGGTCGACCAGAGTGCCCTTGCAGTTTCCCACTGCTTAAAGTAATAAAATTCTTGTTAGAAAAAAATGAGACAAATATTTAAAACATAATAATATTATTGTTATGTAGATAACAATATTATTATTATTAAAATTTGATAATAATATAATTATCACAAAAATTGTTACTGCTATAATTATTAAATTGTTATTAATATTATTTGTTTTAAAATGAAATGAAAAAATTGATTTTTATTATTATTATTATTATTATTATTATTGTTAATACTTCAATTAGACTATTAATATTAAAAAAAAATTCATAATTTTAAATTTATTAACCTATTGTTATTATTATTTTTACTATCATTAATTTTATTATTATTTTAAGTTGGTTTAAAACTTTTTTTATTTTTTATTTGTTTTTCATTTTTTCCCACTTTCACTCCCCCCTCTCTTCTGGACATGGCACACCCCACCTCCTGTGAAAACATGCACACCCCTTCTCCCTACCCATCCCCCAGACCACCACCACCCTTCCGGCTAGCCTCCATCTTTTCCACTATCGCCCCAACCCCCCCCCCCCATCCAGGTTGCTCGTGTCGTCACCTCGACCCCCTGGCCATCCAACTCGCACCGTCGCCCTGACCTCCTGGCGATCTTGCACTGGTGTCGTCCGTTCACCTCGCACCGGACTGGTCTCACCCCTGCTCGACCGACGCGATCCACTTCCGCGGACGATTCCCCTCCCAGTAAGCTCCTCTTCTCCTTTCCCTAGTGCTTTGGTTTTTATTTGTGGGGTTTTTGGTTTTCATAGGGGTGTCTGATTTTAGGGTTAATTCTGGAGGTTTTTTGTTTGATTTTTTGATTTAGGCTCCAATTTGGATACCATGTGGTGCGATAAGGATGTGATTGAATAATTTGCACCAATTTTGGGAAATTCTTCACCTGAGGTAGGTGGTTTCATACCTTGACATTATTTGATAAATTTTTTATACTTATTTGAATTTATAAAAGTGTTCTATGATCTGGTTGCAGGGTGCAAAATTGTTTTTGAGTTTTTCGGTATGTCTATGTGGTGCAAATGAATATCTTTTAGGGGAAAGTGATTAAATTTTTTGGTGTGTGGTTTAGTGTGATTTTTTGTGAAAAAAAAATAAAGGCTAAATCGTTAGGTGCGAATCATGTTTTGTGAAAATATTTTTAAATGTTAAAGTGGCATTTTTGTATGAATTAATCAGGTGTCTTTTCTTTTGTGTAAACTTTTTTTGCTAACTTTAAGTGTTTCAAAATTTCTTAAATTGGACTTATTAAATTATATGTAGAGTGCGTAATTTGTATTTGATAGGATTAAATGTGTGTTAAGTTTTTAAAGGGGCTTTTACATTTGAAACTCGGCATGTTCTTGTTAAATCCATTGATATGCTATTTATAAATGTTATATTAATTGTTTAAAAAATTTATAAAGTCATTAATGTGGTGAAAGTTGTGATGTAAAAAGGTTTTTGTGTGTGTTTGGTTGAAAAAGTTGATTTTGAGTATGTCTTCAGATGTAAAGATTTGTAGTGCCTTCGGAAATTATTTTGTAAACTTTTTAAATGAACTACTAAATTGCATATGAGGTGAGAGACATATTTTGAATGGTGCTTGGGTGCATGTTTTATTTAAAAAAGGGGGTTTTGTGTATTTTGGTGAAAAATCATCTTTGTTTTTCGTGAAGTGATTTAATAAATAGTTTAAATGGTTTATCAATTTATTTAGATGGTGCGAAAGTAGTATTTTGGAAGAGTTGAATATGCTTTTGTTTTTAAAGAGGTATTTCTATGTAAAATGAGGCTTGTTTTTGGTGTAAACCTTTGATGCGTTATTTTCAAATGTTATATGATTGTTTAAGTGTAAAAATTGTTTTATTAAATTATATTTGTAGTGCGTTGGACCTTGCTGCGATAGTTTTGGGTTGCGGGTGTCGAGGTTTCCAATATGTACATGAATAGGGTCAGGAATATATATATGTGTATTCCCTCTTTGTATATATTCACTTATAGCGTGGGGAATGTGTGAAATTTAGTTAGGGTTTTATATATATATGTATAAATGCATGTCCGTGTATGCACTCGAGTGGTCGTCGGAAAATCGCGACATGTTTGAGGTAGGTCCCCTATGTTTATTCCTTTAGTTTTAATTACATAATTGATTGCTTGTTTTGAAATATGTTTTATATATATGTTATGTACACATGATATGAAATACGGGTGTGTTTTCTAGTAATGTTTATGCCTTTGTTTTGGAAAATTTAATACATTACTAATGCCCATTTGGACTTAAGTGATTTTTCTTGAAACGTGATTTTCTAAGTGGTTTTTAATTGGTAATGAATATTTTTAGATATTATTTTTGGTATGAACTCATGTTCAAATGGTGTTTTGACTTTCATAAATGGATTGAATCATTGTAAGAAAGGGTTCAAGCTTGTTTTTAAATATTTAACACATTGATTGTTTAATTTGGATTTTATAAGGTTTTGTAAAGAGTTTGGGTGATTATGTCTTATAAAATGAAAACTATTCTTTATAAAACAACAAATCCTGTATGACATAATGAAAATGGTTTGTAAAACTGGAAAATCCCTCTTATAGAAGACCCCTTAGTTTTAGAAAATTATTTGTATGTTTAATGTGTTATTATGTGCCTAATGTTGAGGCTTATGCATTGTGTGACGTGAAATAGGAGGAATGCATTTAAGGATGGAGAACGGTGATGAGAGGTTGAATGGGTTTTGGATAAAGAAAGGTTTGCGTACATATATGTTTGCTTGATAAAGAAAACTCACCACCACTTCAAATAGAGCACAATGGGAAACCTGGGTATCTAGGTGGGTGGACCAAGACTAGTACGCTAAATGACATGGAAGGGGTTCGTCCTGGTTTTTTCTAGTAGGATTGACACAAAAACACTAACTAAACATATGAAAGAGTGATGGTCGTGGTTTCTACGCCACGTTTTCTAAGGTTTGTGGTTTATAAGCCACATTTTCTGAGGGTCATGTTTTCTAAGCCATGTTTCACCGAGGTACTAGGTCTCTAGGGTCCACCTATCCTAGTTACCTATAGGAATTTTCCATGGTTCTCATTTACGACATGATTCTTGTGATAAATTTTCATTTGAGTTGTTTCATACTTGATGTCTCATTTGTGAAAAACCATAATTTAATCTAAACTTTTCTTTTTTTTCCTTTAGTTTAATATGTCAATGTATGCTTGGAAGCTATTTTAAAAATGTAGTGGAATAGAAGCGTTTTCCTTAAAAATGTTAACTTGTGACTTGAACTTGAAAATAAGGAAAAACTTTATTTTATTATATATTATTTCCAAACTAGGATGATTGGATTTCTTATTAAAAGTAGGGGCATAGGGCGTTTTTTATTTTTGAAAATACTACTGAGCATCTTGGTGCTCACGCCTGCTATATTTTTAGTTTCAGGTTCTGGTCTTGGATCGCTCTTGGCGAGCGTGGTTCTATGTTTGGTGGTGACCCATGGGGTCACAGGGAGGTATGTCTATCTGGTTATCCTTATTTTTTCTTTTGTTTCTAGTGTTGTTTTTTTTGTCTTTGGTTTCCAGTGTAGTTTTTGTTTTTTTTCGCTTATATTCAACTACTTATCTTTTTTATGGACAAAGATATTCTCAAATATCTCACCTTGATGCTCGGAACTAGTTTTCAGCCCGTGGGGATCAGGAACGCCCTTCGGGACATGCCATAGACCGGCTCGGGTCGACCCAGGCTGGTTCGTGACAAAATGGTATCATAGGGAAGGTTATTTTTATTTGGGGTGTCTGGTAGAAGGAGATTAAGATTTTCGGGACTCAGAAGGTAGGAGTGGTAAGAGTGTCGTGAACTCTTACTCTCATCAATCCTCGAGTTACTAGGTGTTGTTCGGTATTAGAATCTTTTGTCTTGGGTTATTTTGGATTGAAGGATGACAATGGAGGCAAATCGGGTTATATTGTGGCCTCACATGGGGTGGTGACCTGTGTGGAGTCCAAGTGCTCGGTTCAAGTTCCTCTTAGTATCATGCCTTACTTGGGGTATGGCTCACCACCATGTTGTCAGGTTAGGAATAGGCACTATTTTCTCATTCTGGTGGTTTGTTGTTGGTTGTGTTTTGTTTTGATCTTGGTAGATGTGAGTATGGGTTAAGAATGAAAGTGGTTCAAAAATGTGTTGATTTTGAAATTTTATAAGAAATTGGATTTTTTAAAAGATTTTTTTGGTTGTTCCTAATTTTGTTTAGCTTACGAGATGGTTGTTTTTAGCTCAGGGTGTTCCTTTTGATTGTGCCTTGGCTTGATTCTAGTTTCAGTTTGTTTTTCCCAAGTTGTCCAGGATGTGCTTCCCAGAAAGTCTCCAAAACTTGTTAATCTTATATGCCCAAATTCTGGTTCAAATCAAGTGTTTCTTGTTTATTGATTTATTCGAGGTATGTTGGAGATAGTTGTGTGGTTGGTGTAATTAGAGTGTCTTCAGGTTGTTGGAAACTCCCAAGGTTGTTAGGTTTTATGTTATTTCAGTTTGAAGGTCTAGTTTTGGACCAGTGGAGGTATAATGTCTTATCATTATTGGAGTAGGGTTGTAGTTTGTGGTGATTGGATTTGGTGAGGGTCCTCCATCTGGTGAGAAGCACATGCCAGATGAACCTATCTCTAAGAATTTGTCCTCATAGGATTTTACATCTAGTTCGTCATACCACATTCTGATGTGCCATAGGTATGGCCGGTTCATGCATTCTAAGATTTCACGTTACTTCCCTTTGAAAACTTACAACCATTGTGGTTTTTTGAATCATCATGAGGAAGGAGTTGGGGACTGGAGGATGAAAATTCTTGACTGTGAGGTAGGAGATGCTTCAGCTATCAGGTCCCCAATCATAGGTTTCGGGGTGAAGCTCACGGATAGTCAGGAGTTTTTGAGGTTGTGTGGAACCTCGGTCTGGATCTTGTTTTCATCTTTGGGATGAAAATATACAAAGTTTCCTTGTTCTATTCTTATCTTCATCGTAAGATCATCTTTGTTGTGGTAGTGTGATGAGCTCATTCTACCTTAATCCAAGCGGCATTATCTACCCTTAGTGTGGTTTATGAATAATTTAGATTCCTTGAATGGTGTTGGACTTAGGAATAAACGAACCCATCCTGATTGGGATTTTGGTATCAATTGTGTTCGTTAGGGGAATGTTTGGTTTTTGGAAATTAAGAGGTGGTGTTTATTGGCCCTATCTTAGATCGGGAACCTCTCCATGGGCTTTCCTCTAGTGTGTTCCAGTTTCCTAGGGGATTCTGTTTTCCCAGTGTTCTAGTGTGCCAGTTTTCCAAGCAATGGCTTTAACCCTAGTGGTGGAATTGTTCCATTGGAATTGAGAAAGTGGGTTTAGTTCGGGCTAGGGACTCCCTAGTCTCCAGTTGTAGTGAGGATTCTTATTTGGTCCGTGTGTGAGGTTTTGAGTTAGTTTCTCATCCTTAGGTTGTTGGGTTGTTTCATAAAAATCTTTATCTTTAAATCTCTGGCATGTTTTTCGGTCCATGTGGATAAATTGAATGATTTCGGTATGGGAGTTCCCGCATTGGCCCCCTCGAGGGTGGTGTCTTTGGGTTTCAAGGTTTCAGTATTCGAGGAATTCTTGTGGTGGGTAGAACCCTCTCTTATTCTCCCCTCGTTCTTCTGATGTTGTTTCTTCTTGAATTGGTTGGGTGTGATGTGTGTTGGGAATGGTCACCACGAGGTTCTTAGTTTCCTTTGGTTTTTTCTAGGTATGGACTCAAGTTGTGTTAATTGATATCTTGGTGGCTTTTTTCGGGCAGAAAGTGTCTTTGGTGGGGATTATTGTCAAACCCCGACCTCAGACTCTCTTTTATTTTATTCTTCTCGGGGTCTCACATCATTGGACATGTTGAGTTTGGGGACCCAGTTTGAAATTTTTGAATTTTAGTAATATTGGTGGGTTTCGGATCAATGCGTGGGCACCGTACGGTTGGCAGTAACCATGCAGTCGACCCGAGTTCCCTTGCGGTTTCCCACTGTTTAAAGTAAGAAAATTCTTATGAGAATAAAATGAGACAAATATTTAAAACATAATATTATTATTATTAATATTTGATAATAATAAAATTATCAAAAAAATTATTATTAATATAATTATTATATTATTATTAATATTATCTGTTTAAAATGAAATGCACAAATTTATTATTATTATTATTAATATTATCGTTAATACTTCCATTAGACTATTAATATTAAAAAAAATTCAAAATTGTAAATTTATTAACCTATTGTTATTATTTTTTTTATTATCATTAATTTTTTTATTATTTTAAGTTGGTTTAAACCATTTTTTAGTTTTTATTTGTTTTTCTTTTTTTCCCACTTTCTCTCCCCCCTCTTCCCGTCGCGGCACATCCCACCTCCCCTGAAACCTTGTATGCCCCTACTCCCTAGCCATCCACCGGACCACTACCTCCCTTCTGGTCGACCTTCCCCCATTCGCATCGTCACCTCAATCCCCCCCCCCCCAGTCAGGCTGCTCGTGCCATCACCTCGACCCCCCCCCCCCCTTGGCCATCCAGCTCGCACCGCTGCTCTGTCCTTCTGTCCAGCTCGCACCAGTGTCGTCCGTTCGCCTCGCACCAGACTGGTCGCACCCCTACTCGACTGGTGATACCCCTTTCCACGGAAAATTCCCCTACTGGTAAGCTCCTCTACTCATTTCCCTATTTTTTTGGTTCTTATCTGTGGGGTTTTAGGTTTTTAGCTGGGTGTCCATTTTTAGGGTTAATTATTGATGTTTTTGGTTTGTTTAATTTAGGGTCCAATTTGGATCCCTCGTGGTGTGACTAGGATGCGATTGAAGAATTTGCACCAATTTTGGGAAATTATTCACCTGAGGTAGGTGGTTTCATACCTTGACATTATTTGATATATTTTTTATGCTTATTTGAATTTATAAAAGTGTTCTATGATCTAGAGGCATGGTGAAAATTTGTTTCTGAGATTTTTGGTATATCGATGTGGTGCGAATGAATTTCTTTTAGGTAAAAGTGATTAAATTTTCAGGTGTATGGTTTAGTGTGATGTTTTTTGAAAAAAAAAATAAAGGATAAATCATTAGGTGTGAATCATGTTTTGTGAAAATATTTTTAAAGGTTAAAGTGGCATTTTTGTATGAATTAATCGAGTGTGTTTTATTTTGTGTAAACTTTTGTTACTAACTTTAATTGTTTCAAAAATTGTTAAATTTGACTTAATAAATTATATGTGGAGTGTGGAAGTTGTATTTTATAGTTTTAAATGTGCGTTAAGTTTTTAAAGGGACTTTTACATGTGAAACTCAACATGTTCTTGTGCAATACCTTGATATGCTAATTATAAATGTTATATTAATTGTTTAAATAATTTATCAAGTCATGAATGTGGTGAGAATTATGATGTAAAAAGGTTTTTGTGTGTGTGTGGTTGAAAAAGGTGATTTTGAGTATGTATTCGGGTGTAAATCTTTGCAGTGCCTTTGGAAATTATTTTGGAAACCTTTTAAATGAACTGCTAAATTTCATATGAGGTGCGATACATATTTGGAATGGTGCTTGGGTGCGCGTTTGATTTAAAAATGGGATTTTGGGTGTATTTTGTTGCAAAGTATTCTTGGTTTTTCTTAAAGTGATCTAATAAATAGTTTAAATGATTTATCAATTTATTTAGATGGTGTAAAAGTAGTATTTTGGAAGAATTTAATATGAATTTGTTTTTAAAGAAGTATTTCTATGTAAAATGAGGCATGTTTTTTTGTAAACCCTTGATGCTTTGTTTTGAAATGTTAAATGATTTTTTAAGTGTTTAAATTGTTTTATTAAATTATATTTGTAGTGCATTGGACCATGCTTCGATGGTTTTGGGTTGCGAGTGTCGAGGTTTCCTACATGTACATGCATAGGGTAAGGCATATTTATATATATGCCCTCTTTGTGCATATTCCCTCATGGCATGGAGAATATGTGAAATGCATATAGGGGTGTGTATATATATATGTATAAATTCATGTGCGTGTATGAACCAAGGGTTGGTTCGAGTGGTCGTCGACAAATCGCTACATTTTTTAGGTAGGTCCCCTATGCTTATGACTTTATTTTGAATTTCATAATTGTTTGCTTGTTTTAAAAATATGTTTTATATATATGCTATGTACACATGCTATGAAATCCGGGTGCAGTTACTAGTAATGGTTATGCCTTTGTTTTGGAAAATGTAATGTATTACTTATGCCCATTTGGACTTAAGTGATTTTTCTTGAAAATTGATTTCCTAAGCGGTTTTAAATTGGTAATGTATATTTTCATATATGAGTTTTGGTATGAACTTGTGGTCATATGTTGGTTTGACTTTCATAAATGGATTTCATCATTATAATAAAGGGTTAAAGCTTGTTTTTAAATATGTAACGCATTGATTGTTTAATTGGGATTTTAGAAGGTTTTGGAAAGAGTTGGGTGATTATGTTTTATAAAATGAAATATATTCTTTATAAAACAAAAAAGCACGTATGACACATTGAAAATGGTTTGCAAAACTAGAAAACCCCTCTTATGGCAGACCCCTTGGTTTTAGAAAATTATTTGTATGTTGAATTTGTTATTATGTTCCTAATTTTGAGACTTATGCATTTTGTGGTGTGAAAGAGGGGGAATGCGCTTAAGGGTGGAGAACGTTGGTGAGAGGTTGAATGGGTTTTGGATAAAGAAATTTTTACATGCATATATGTTTTCTTGATAATGAAAACTCACCACCACTTGAAATAGAGCACAATGGGAAACCTGGGTATCTAGGTGGGTGGACCAGGACTAGTACGATAGATGACACAGCTGTGGTTCATCCCGGTTTCATCTAGCAGTATTGACGTAACAACACTAACTAAACATCTGAATGACTGGTGGTCATGGTTTCTAAGCCACATTTTCTTAGGGTCATAGTTTCTAAGACATTTTTTCTGAGGGTCGTTGTTTCTAAACCATGTTTCACTGAGGTACGGGGTGTCTAGGGTCCCACCTGTCCTAGTTACCTATAGTACGGGGAGTATAGGGTCCCACCTATCTATGTTTCACTTAAGTTGGTTTAAACATTTTTTTAGTTTTTATTTGTTTTTCTTTTTTCCCACTTTCTCTCCCCCCTCTTCCCATCGCAGCACATCCCACCTCCCCTGAAACCTTGCATGCCCCTACTCCCTGGCCAGCCACCGGACCACTACCTCCCTTCCGGTAGACCTTACCTCATTCGCATCGTCATCTCAACCCCCCCCCCCCCCAGTCAGGCCTCTCGCTCCATCACCTCGACCCCCCACCCCCCCCCCCCAGCCATCCAGCTCGCACTGCCACCTTGTCCTTCTGGCCAGCTCGCACCAGCGTCGTCCATTCGCCTCACACCAGACTGGTCGCACCCCTACTCGACTGGTGCGACCCCTTTCCATGGAAGATTCCCCTACCGGTACTCTCCTCTTCTCATTTCCCTATTTTTTGGTTCTTATTTGTGGGGTTTTAGGTTTTTAGCGGGGTGTCCATTTTTAGGGTTAATTCTTGATGTTTTTGGTTTGTTTAATTTAGGGTCCAATTTGGATCCCTCGTGGTGTGACTAGGATGCGATTGAAGAATTTGCACCAATTTTGGGAAATTATTCACCTGAGGTAGGTGGTTTCATACCTTGAAATTATTTGATATATTTTTTATGCTTATTTGAATTTATAAAAGTTTTCTATGATCTAGATGCAGGGTGCAAATTTGTTTTTGAGATGTTTGGTATATCGATGTGGTGTGAATGAATTTCATTTAGGTAAAAGTTATTAAATTTTCAGTTGTATGGTTTAGTGTGATGTTTTTTGAAAAAAAAAATTAAAGGATAAATCATTTGGTGTGAATCATGTTTTATGAAAATATTTTTAAAGGTTAAAGTGGCATTTTTGTATGAATTAATCGAGTGTGTTTTCTTTTGTGTAAACTTTTGTTACTAACATTAATTGTTTCAAAAATTGTTAAATTGGACTTATTAAATTATATTTGGAGTTAGGAAGTTGTATTTGATAGGTTTAAATGTGCGTTAAGTTTTTAAAGGGACTTTTACATGTGAAACTCAACATGTTCTTGTGAAATACCTTGATATGCTATTTATAAATGTTATATTAAATGTTTAAATAATTTATCAAGTCATGAATGTGGTGCGAAATATGATTTAAAAAGGTTTTTGTGTGTTTTTGGTTGAAAAAGGTGATTTTGAGTATGTATTTGGGTGTAAATCTTTGCAGTGCCTTCGAAAATTATTTTGGAAACTTTTTAAATGAACTGCTAAATTGTATATGAGGTATGATACATATTTTGAATGGTTCTTAGGTGTGAGTTTGATTTAAAAAGGGTATTTTGGGTGTATTTTGTTTCAAAGTATACTTGGTTTTTCTTGAAGTGATTTAATAAATAGTTTAAATGATTTATCAATTTATTTAGATGGTGCGAAAGTAGTATTTTGGAAGAGTTTAATATGAATTTGTTTTTAAAGAAGTATTTCTATGTAAAATGAGGAATGTTTTTTGTGTAAGCCCTTGATGCTTTGTTTTTAAATGTTAAATGATTTTTTAAGTGTTTAAATTGTTTTATTAAATTATATTTGTAGTGCATTGGACCATGCTGCGATGGTTTTGGGTTGCGGGTGTCGAGGTTTCCTACATGTACATGCATAGGGTAAGGCATATATATATATATATATGCCCTCTTTGTGCATATTCCCTCATGGAATGGAGAATATGTGCAATGAATATAGGGGTGTGTATATATATATGTATAAATTCATGTGCGTGTATGCACCAAGGGTCGGTTCGAGTGGTCGTCGACAAATCGCTATATTTTTTAGGTAGGTCCCCTATGCTTATGCCTTTATTTTTAATTTCATAATTGCTTGCTTGTTTTAAAAATATGTTTTATATATATTTTATGTACACATGCTATGAAATCCAGGTGCAGTTACTAGTAATGATTATGCCTTTGTTTTGGAAAATGTAATTTATTACTTATGCCCATTTGGACTTAAGTGATTTTTCTTGAAAATTGATTTCCTAAGTGGTTTTAAATTGGTAATGTATATTTTCATATATGAGTTTTGGTATGAACTTGTGGTCATATGTTAGTTTGACTTTCATGAATGGATTTCATCATTGTAAGCAAGGGTTCAAGCTTGTTTTTAAATATGTAACGCATTGATTGTTTAATTGGGATTTTAGAAGGTTTTGGAAAGAGTTTGGGTGATTATGTTTTATAAAATGAAAATTATTCTTTATAAAACAAAAAATCCCATATGACACATTGAAAATGGTTTGTAAAACTAGAAAACCCCTCTTATGGAAGACCCCTTGGTTTTAGAAAATTATATTTATGTTGAATTTGTTATTATGTTCCTAATTTTGAGGCTTATGCATTTTTTGGCATGAAAGAGGGGGAATGCGCTTAAGGGTGGAGAACGTTGGTGAGAGGTTGAATGGGTTTTGGATAAAGAAATTGTTACATGCATATATGTTTGCTTGATAATGAAAACTCACCACCACTTGAAATAGAGCACAATGGGAAACTTGGGTATCTAGGTGGGTGGACCAGGACTAGTATGATAGATGACACAGTAGGGGGTCATCCTGGTTTCATCTTGAAGGATTGATGTAACAACACTAACTAAACATCTGAATGACTGGTGGTCATGGTTTCTAAGCCACATTTTCTGAGGGTCGTAGTTTCTAAGCCATGTTTTCTGAGGGTCGTTGTTTCTAAGCCATGTTTCACTGAGGTACGGGGTGTCTAGGGTCCCACCTGTCCTAGTTACCTATAGGGATTTCCCATGGTGATCATTTATGACATGATTCTTGTGATGAATTTTCATTTGAGTTGTTTCATAATTGATGTCTCATTTTTGAAAACCCATAATTTAATCTAAACTTTTCTGTTTTTCCTTTAGTTTAAAATCTCAATGTATGCCTCGAAGTTATTTTGAAAATTTAGTGTAATAGAATCATTTTCCTTAAAAATGTTAACTTGGGACTTGAACTTGAAAATAAGGAAAAACATTATTTTATTATATCTTATTTCAAACTAGAATGATTGGATTTCTTGTTAAAGGTAGGGGCATAGGGCATTGTTTATTTTTTGCATTACTATTGAGCATCTCGGTGCTCACGCCTTCTATATTTTTAGTTTCAGGTTCTGGTCTTGGATCGCTCTTAGTGAGCATGGTTCTATGTTTGGTGGTGACCCATGGGGTCACTTGGAGGTATGTCTAGCTGGTTATCCTTATTTTATCTTCTGTTTCTAGTGTTTTAATTTTTCTTCTGTTTCTAGTGTTGTTTCTATTTTGTTCAGTTTATATTCAATTTCCTATCTTTTGTTTATGGGCCAAAAAATTCCCAACTGTCTCACCTTGATGCCCGGCACTAGTTGTCAACCCATGGGGATCGGGAATGCCCATTGGGACATGCCACAGATTGGCTCGAGACGACCCAGGTTGGTTCATGACAAAATAGTATCATAGGGCAGGTTCTTGTTATTTGGGGTGTCTCATAAAAGGAGAATAGTATTGTTGGGACTCGGGGGGTAGGAGTAGTAAGAGTGTCACGAACTCTTTCTCGTATCGATCCTCACGTTACTAGGGGTAGTTTGGGATTGGAGTCTTTTGTATTGGGTTATTTTGGATTAAGGGATGATAATGGAAGAAAATAGGGTTATGTTGTGGCCTCACATGGGGTGGTGACCTATGTGGAGTCCAAGTGCCCAGTTCAAGGTCCTCTTAGCATCATGCCTTACTTGGGGCATGAATCACCACTATGTCTTTAAGTTAGGCATAGGCACTAGTTCCTCATTTCGGTGGTTTGTTGTTGGTTGTGTTTTGTTTTGATCTCTGTAGATGTGAGTATGTGATAAGAATGAAAGTGGTTCGGAAATGTGATGATTTTGAAAATTTATAAGAAATTGGATTTTTGAAAAGATGTTTTTGGTTGTTCCTGAGTTTATTTTTCTTCTGAGCTGGTTTTTTTGACCTCAGGGTGTTCCTTTTGAATGTTCTTTTGCTTGATATTGGTTTAAATTTGTGTTTCCCATGTTGTCTAGGATGTGCTGCCCAGAAAGTCTCCAAAAGTTGTTAATCATCTATGCCCAAATTCTGGTTTAAATCGACTGCTTCTTGTTTATTGATTTATTCGAGGTCTGTTGGAGATGGTTGTGTGGTTGGTGGAATTAGAGAGTCTTCTGGTTGTCAGGAACTCCTGAGGTTGTTAAGGTTTGTATTGTTTCAGTTTGAAGGTCCAGTTTTGGGCCAGTAGAGGTAGAATGTATTATCATTTTTGGAGTTGGGGTGAAATTGGGGGTGATAGTCTTTCGTAAGGGTCCTCCATCTGGTGAGTGTCACATGCTAGAGGAACATGTCCCTAAGAAGCTATCCTCACAGGCTTTGACATCTAGTTTGTCATACCACATTCTAATGTGCCATCGGTATGGCTGGTTCGGGCATTCTAAGATGTCATGTTATGTCCCTTTGAAAACATACAACCATTGTGGTTGTTTGAATCATCGGGATGAAGGAGTTGGATACTAGAAGATGAAAATTCTTGACTATGAGGTAGGATATACTTTATCTATCAGGTCCCTAACTACAGGTTTTGGGGTGAAGCTCACACACAATCAGGAGTTATCGAGTTTGTGTGGAACCTTAGTCTAGATCTTGTTCTCAACTTTGGGATAGAAATATCCAAAGTTTATTTGTTCTATTCTTATCATCTTCATAAGATCATCTTTGTTGTGGTAGTGTTATGATCTCATTCTAACTCAATCCAAGTGGCACTATCTTCCCTTATTGTGGTTTCTGAATCATTTGGATTCCTTGAATGGTGTTGGACCTGGAAATAAAAGGACCCATCTTGATTGGGAGTTTGGTCTCAATTGTGTTAATTAGGGGATTGTTTGGTTTTTTGAAATTAAGAGGTGGTGTTTCTAGGTCCTATCTTAGTTCAGGTGCCTCTCCATGGGATTTCCTCTAGTGTTTTTCAGTTTCGTAGGGAATTCCTTTGTCCCGGTGTTCTGGTGTGCGGGTTTTCCACGCAATGGTTTTAACCCTAGTGGTAGAATTTTTCCATTGGCATTGAGAAAGTGGGTTGATTTCGTTCTGGGGATTCCCTAGTCTCCACTTGCGGTGATTATTCTTATTTGGTTAGGGTGGGAGGTGTTGAGTTAGTTTCTCATCCTTAGGTTGTTGGGTTGTATCCTAGAAAGCTTTCCGTTTATATCTTGGGCGTGTTGTTCGGTCCATGTGGATAAATTTAATGATTTCAGTATGTGAGTTCCCGCGTTGGCCCCATCGAGGGTGGTGTCTTTGGGTTTCAAGGTTTTAGTATTAGAGGATTTCTTGTGGGGGGGAGAACCCTCTCGTGTTCCCCCCTCGTTATTCTATTTTGTTTTCTTCTTGAATTGGTTTGGTGTGATGTGTGTTGGGAATGGTCACCCCAAGGTTCTTAGTTTCCTTTGGTTTTTTCGAGGTATGGACTCAAGTTATGTTAATTGTTGGCTTGATGACTTTTTGGGGGCATAAAGTGTCTGTGGTGGGGATTATTTTCACACCCCAACCTCGAACTCTCTCTTATTTTATTATTCCTGGGGTCTCACATCATTAGACATGTTAATTTTTGGGTCTGAGTTTGAAATATTTGAAGTTTAGTAATATTGGTGGGTTTTGAACTAGTGCGCGGGCACTGCACGGTTGGCGGTAACGATTCAGTCGACCTGAGTGCCCTTGCAGTTGCCCACAGCTAAGTAATAAAATTCTTGTGAGAACAAAATGAAACAAATATTTAAAACATAATAATAATATTATTATTATGTAGATAATAATATTATTATTATTAAAAGTTGATAATAATATAATTATCACAAAAATTGTTATTAATATTATCTGTTTTAAAATGAAATGCACAAATTGATTATTATTATTATTATTATTATTATTATTATTATTAGTGTTAATACTTCTATTAGACTATTAATATTAAAAAATCATAATTGTAAATTCATTAACCTATTTTTATTATTATTTTTTTATCATTAATTTTATTATTATTTTAAATTGGTTTTAAAAAAATTAGTTTTTATTTTTTTTTCTTTTTTCCCACTTTGTCTCCCTCCCCCCTCTCTTCCTGTCGTGGCACATCCCACCTCCCCTGAAACCCTGCCTGCCCCTACTACCTGGACAGCCGTTGGACCACCGCCTCCCTTCCAGTCAGCCTTCCCTCATTTGCGTCATCGCCTCGCCCCCCCCCCCCCCCCTAGCTAGGCGGCTCGCGTCATCCCACCCCCCCCCCCCCGGCCATCCAGCTCACATCGCCGCCCTGAACTTCTGGCCAGCTCGCACCGGCGTCATCCGTTCACCTCTCACTGGACTGGTCTCGCCCCTACTTGACCAGTGTGACCCCTTTCTGGAGATGATTCCCCTCCTGGTAAGCTCCTGTTCTCCTTTCCCTATTTTTTTGGTTCTTATTTGTGGGGTTTTAGGTTTTCATCTGGGTATCCGATTTTAGGGTTAATTCTTGATGTTTTTGGTTTGATTGATTGATTTAGGGTCCAATTTGGATCCCTCATGGTGCGACTAGGATGTGATTGAATAATTCGTTCCAATTTTGTGAAATTATTCACTTGAGGTAGGTGGTTTCATACCTTGATATTATTTGATATATTTTTTATGCTTATTTGAATTTATAAAAGTGTTTTATGATCAAGTTTTAGGGTGAAAAATTGTTTCTGAGTTGTTTGTTATATCTATGTGGTGCGAATGAATTTATTTTAGGAAAATATGATTAAATTTTTGGGTGTGTGGTTTAGTGTGATGTTTTGTGAAAAATGTTTTAAAGGCTAAGTCATTAGGTGAGAATCATGTTTTGTGAAAAAAAAAAATTAAAGGTTAAAGTGGAATTTTTGTATGAATTAATCGAGTGTGTTTTCTTTTGTGTAAAATTTTGTTTCTAACTTTAAGTTATTCAAAAATTGTTAAATTGGACTTATTAAATTATATTTGGAGTGCGTAATTTGTGTTTGATAGGATTAAATGTGCGTTATGTTTTTAAAGGGACTTTTACATGTGAAACTCGGCATGTTCTTGTGCAATATTTTGATATGCTACTTATAAATGTTATATTAATTGTTTAAATAATTTAGAAAGTTACGAATGTGGTGAGAATTATGATGTAAAAAGTTTTTTGTGTGTGTGTGGTTGATAAAGGTGACTTTGAGTATGTATCCGGGTGTAAAGCTTTGCAGCTCCTTCGGAAATTATTTTGGAAACTTTTTAAATGAACTGATAAATTTCATATGAGGTGTGATACATATTTTGAATGGTGCTTGGGTGCGCGTTTGATATAAAAAGGGGATTTTGGGTTTATTTTGGTGCAAAGTATTCTTGGTTTTTCTTAAAGTGATTTAATAAATAGTTTAAATGATTTATCAATTTATTTAGATGGTGCGAAAGTAGTATTTTAGAAGAGTTAAATATGTGTCTATTTTTTTAGAAGTATTTCTATGTAAAATGAGGCATGTTTTTTGTGTAAACAATTGATGAGTTATTTTGAAATGTTATATGATTGTTTAAGTGTTTAAATTGTTTTATTAAATTATATTTTTAGTTCATTGGACCTCGCTGTGATGGTTTTGGGATGCGAGTGTCAAGGTTTCCTACATTTACATGCATAGGGTAAGTCATGTATATATATATGACCTCTTTGTACATATTCCCTCACAACGTGGGGAATATGTGCAATACATCTAGGGGTGTATATATATGTGTGTATAAATTCATGTGCACGTATGCACCAAGGGTCGGTTCGAGTGGTCATCGACAAATCACTACATGTTTGAGGAAGATCCCCTATGCCTATGCCTTTAGTTTGAATTACATAATTGGTTGCTTGTTTTAAAAAGATGTTTTATATATTTTCTATGTACACAGCTATGAAATTAGAGTGAAGTTTCTAGTAATGGTTATGTCTTTATTTTTGGAAAATGTAATATATTACTTATTCCCACTTGGACTTAATTGATTTTTCTTTAAAAGTGATTTCCTAAGTGGTTTTGAATTGGTAATGAATATTTTCATATGTGAGTTTTGGTATAAACTCATTGTCATATGGTGGTTTGAATTTCATAAATGTATTGCATCATTGTAATCAAGGTTTCAATCTTGTTTTTAAATATGTAACACATTGATTGTTTAATTGGGATTTTAAAAGGTTTTGGAAAGAGTTTTGGTGATTATGTTTTATAAAATGAAAACTATTCTTTGTAATAAAAAATCCCATTTGACATATTGAAAATGGTTTGTAAAACTGTAAAACCCCTCTTATAGAAGACCCCTTGGTTTTAGAAAATGATTTATATGTTGAATTTGTTATTATTTTCCTAATTTTCAGGCTTATGCATTGTGTGATGTGAAAGATGGGGATGTTCTTAAGGAGGGATAACAGTGGTGAGCAGTTGAATTGGTTTTGGATAAATAATGTGTTATGTACATATATGTTTGCCTAATAAAGAAAACTCACCGCCACTTGAAATAGAGCACAATAGGAAACCTGGGTATCTAGGTGGGTGGACCAGGGATAGTACGCTAGATGAAATAGCATGGGTTCATTCAGTTTTCATCTAGCGAGATTGGTGCAACAACACTAACTAAACATATGAATGGATGAGGGTCGTGGTTTCCTAAGACACATTTTCTGAGGGTCCTGGTTTCTAAGCCACGTTTTCTAAGGTTCCTGGTTTCTATTCCATGTTTCACCGAGGTATGAAGTATCTATGGTCCCACTTGTGCTAGTTACCTATAGGGATGGCCCATGGTACTTGTTTACAACATGATTCTTGTGATGAATTTTCATTTCAGTTGTTTCATACTTGATGTCTCATTTGTGAAAAACCATAATGTAATCTAAACTTTTCTTTTTCTTTCCTTTAGTTGAAAATGTCAATGTATGCTTGAAATCTATTTTGAAAATGTAGTGGAGTAGAACCGTTTTCCTTAAAAAAGTTAACTTGTGACTTGAACATGAAAAGAAGGAAAAATGTTATTTTATTAAATATTATTTCCAATCTGGCATGATTGGATTTCTTATTAAAGGTAGGGGTATAGGGCGTTGTTTATTTTTGGCATTCCTACTGAGCATCTCGGTGCTCATGCATGATATATTTTCAATTTCAAGTTTTGGTCTTGGATCGCTCTTGGCGAGCATGGTTCTATGTTTTTTGTTGACCCATGGGGTCACTTGGAGGTATGTCTAGATGGTTATCCTTATTTTATCTTCTATTACTAGTGTTGTTTTTTGTCTTCTGTTGCTAGTGTTGTTTCTGTTTTTTTGTTTGTATTCAACTACCTATATTTTTTTATGGGCCAAACCATTCCCAACTGTCTCACATTGATTCCAGGTACTAGTTTCTAGCCCATGGGGATTGGGAATGCCCTTTGGGCCATGCCGCGAACCGGTTCGAGTCAAATTGGGTTGATTTATGACACCTTTATTACTATGTTCTCTTAAAAAGTGAAATTTTACATTTATATGTTTGGTTCTAGAATGCTGTAAAGGATTTTTATATATTGAAATCGCATATGTATTGTAATGGAATATGGGAATTTTCTCTAAATAAACATTGAAATTAGATAGAATTTGTTTTATCCAAACATTTTGGACACAAAAATCTACACCAACAATGTACTCAGCCTCGGCTATGGAAAATGAAACTGATAATTTCTTTTTTGAACTCTATGATATTATGAATTTATCCAGTGACACATGCCTGATGTTCTTTTCCTATCAAGTTTACAGCCTCCAAAGTTATATTCGCAATAATATAAAAAATAAAAACAATTATTATTGGTGTAAAATAGACCAGTGTTAATAGTTCCTTTAAAATACTAATTATCCTTTTAAAAACCTTTAGATTAATTTTTTATATAGATACCTAATGTCTTGCACACATGCAGATAGAAAAAATAATATCATGACTTGATACAATCAAATAAAGTAGGCTTCCTATCATTCCTCTATAAATTTTATCAATGACATATTTTCTAGATTAATCCACATCTAGTTTATAATTAATACTTAGTGGAGTTATCATATTTTTATATAAATCGGGATTTATTTATTTTTTAACCCAATCTTTATCATATTTTCTTTTACTTAGAAAATTTTCATATTTTTTGTAAAATTTGAATACTAAGGAAAATTTTTAATTTACCCATTAGGCTCATATCAAATTTATTTGTCATTAGTTTAGAAAATTTAAAACTAATTATATAATTTATAGTTCCAAATACAATATAATCAATATATATTTTTATAATTAGAATACAATTTGAAACTTTACTTATAAATATTTTTGGATCAACCTTTCCTTTATTAAATTCATTTTATAGTAAAATATAGCTAATATATCATACCAAGATCTTGGAGCTTTCTTTAGTCTATACAATGATTTAGATACTTAACACATGATTTATAAATTATTCATTTTTTGAAACCAGGTGGTTGATTAATATACACCTCTTTAATAAATACCCCATTTAAAAGTTCACTTTTTACATCCATTTGAAATAGTTTAAAATTTTGATAACTTGCAAAAGAAAATGAAATATAAATGGATTTATTCTAGAAACTGGTGCAAATTAATCTTCAAAATAAATACCTTCTTGTAAATAACCTTGGGAAACTAATCTATCCTTTTTTATAAATATATTACCAAACTTATTCATTTTATTTTGAAAAATACATTCAATTCCAATAAATAGTATATCTTTAGGTAACTCAACTAGATTCAAAAATTTATTTATATCAAACTGATTAAGTTCATCATGCATATAATTTATCTAGTTTTAATCATTCAAATCTTTTTTAACATTAATAGGAAGAAAATCAACAACAATGAAAAAATTATTACAAAAAATCAAAACAGATTTTCTAATTCTAATATCAGATTCAGCATTTATAATTGCATTTTATAATGAATAATATCTCTGTATTTTTTAATTCATAGGATCATATTGAGAAGATAGTTTCTCCCATAAATTGATTCATTATCATTTTCAAGTTTATCTTCATCAAAATTGAATTCTTTAAATTCTTCACTGTGATCAAAAAATATGCATTCTGTTTTTTCATTATTTTCAATAAAATTTACATGAAAAAATTAATCCATTGACATAGTTCTATTATTATATAATCTATAATATTTAATATTATTTTAATATCCTATAAAACATCCCTCATCACTTTTATCATCAAACTTGTCGATATTATCTTTTATATTTAAAATATAAACTCTATAACCAAAAAATTAAAGTAACCAATCTTAGTTTTTTTCTTTAAACAATTTATAAGGGGTTTTCTTTAACATTGGTCTAATGTAAAATCTATTTAATATATAGAAAGAAGTATTAATTTATTCAGACCAAAAATATTTTGTTAAGTTGAATTTATTTAGCATATTCCTACCATTTCTTGAATAGTTTTATTTTCTTCTCTATAAAACCATTTTGTTGTGGTTTTATAGGGGTAGAAAAAATATAGAAATATCCATTTTCTGAAGAAGAAAAAATCTCAAAATATAAGTTAAAAAAATATCCTTTTTTCACTTCTAATTGATGTAATTAAATGGACTTTATAATTTTGAATCTATTTACAAAAAGTAATAAACTTGTTTATGGTTTCACTTTTATGAGATAAGAAAAGATTCCATGTTAATCTACTGAAATTATCTACAATTAAAAACTCACATCTCTTACCACCAAAACTAGAAATTATCATGGGTCCAAATGAATCATGATGAAGCTGTTTTAAGAATTTGACCTTATTGACATTATTAATAGATCTAAAAGACTCTTTGTGATGCCTTCCCTTTAGAGAAGAATCGCACACAAAATAATTACTTGATTTAAATTTTGGATGTTCAAGAACTTGTCCACATTTTTTCAACTTGTAAAATTGTAGAAAATGAACATTTACTAATATTCTATGCCAAATAATATTCTCTATTTATATATAATTTAAAAAAATTATATTTTTTGGGTTATTTTATAAAAATATATAAAGTGTACATTTTCCTTTTTATTAGAATAAAATAAAATAGTTTTATCTTAAAAAAAATAAGAAATTTATTATCTTCAAACTTTACACTAATTCCACCATTATAAATTTATGAGATACTAATTAAATTTTTATTTAATCCCTAAACATACAGTACTTTAAAAATTATAGCATATTTTAATATTAATATTTCTCTAAAACATCTATCATTTCCATTATACTTATCTTCGAAGGTGAAAGTGTCTTCCTCATATGAATTAAAAGATAAAAAGTTATAAATATCATGATTCATGTTTCTGGATCACCCACTGCCAATATACCATGTATCTCTATGACACTTCAGGTAGGTTTCTTATGAAATAGATTAAACAGATAATTGTTTTGGTACCCAATCTATTTTGGGTCTAATTAGATTAATGATAAAACTTTTAAGAACCCATATGAATTTTATAGATTTAATATAGGGTAATCTAGAAGATGTATTCTTAGAAATAAAAGTCTTAGTATTTCCTAGTGAATGAGTAAATCTTAAAGAGAATTCGTTTGTATAATTGTCTTTCATGTTACATCTAAATCATGTAACATTTGAGACATTTAATTTAATGTATTTAACAGAAGTATCTTTGTATAGATTAGGAATCTATCTATTATAAACAAATCTAGTTTTATCTTTATTAGGTTTGTTTCCAGTCATCATCTTATAAAAAATGACTTTGAAAAAATAATATAATGTTTCTTTTAATCCATTATTTTCCATTTTAATATTTTCATTCTATTTTTTCATAACATCCAGGTCATCACATATTTTTATATTTGAACATGAAACTATATTTTTTAGTTTCTTATTTTCATTTTTAAGCTTCTTATATTGCTTTTCAATTTTATCTAAATCATCACAAACTAATTTAAAACTCATATCTTGATCTTTATTTGTTTTTTGACAAGAAATATTTTATTCTTTCATTATCATATTTGATCTTAATTAGTTTAGAATCTTAAAACCTTTTTTCTTATTTTACATTCTTATTTTCTCTTTGAATTTCTTTGTACTATTCATCCATTATCAAAATAACACTTTGAAAATTTTCAATTTGTTTAGTTAATTATTTCACTTCAGTTTCACTATCAGACTCAGAACCTAAATTGTAATCATAAGTAGTGTTTATGTCATTCATATTTATTTCTATCAAGTATTTATTAGTTGATTATTTTTCACTCTCATAATCATATTTACTTGAGTATGCCTCTTCTATTAATATCTATACATAATGATATGCATGTTCTAACTCCTTATATTTATTTCCTTTCCCTTGTTTTAATTTTGGATAGTCTGAATTGATATGTCTCTTTTTCATACACTCATATCATATTAATTCTAAATCATTGTATTTTTTAATACTTTTACCATTTTTACTACCCTTTTTTTATCCTTTTGATGATCACATCTATTATTCTTCATAAAAACTCTCTTTCCTTTAATGTGCGTATAGACTCCTTTAGTAAAATTTACTATTTCATCTTTTTTGCTTTCATGTAACTCAAAATTAGAGGAATTAGTAGAAAATTTTATATTATATTTGAATGATATACCTTTACTTTTTTCATGATCATTTCTATTATCATTCTTTATCTTCAGCTCATATTTAAGAAGTGACAATTTTAGTTTGTCTATTGGATACCTAGTGAAATCCTTACTCTCTTCAATTGAAACCATCTTTGAGTGCCACCTTTTTGGTAGATCTCAAAGTATTATTTCAATGAGAACGTCATTCTTAATGGTCTCCCCTAGTGCGACCATGTTGTTTTCAATCTTATTGAATCTTTTATACATCTCATTGATGTTCTCTTAATCAATCATTATAAATTCTTAAAACTCATCTATGTGAATTCCCAACATGTTTCTTTGTGACTTTTATGTTCCTTGATGAGTGATTTTTTACGTCCTTTAGATTTTAAAAGCAGTTTTACATGAATAAATATGGTTATACATATTTATACTTAAATAAAAATAAAATTAATTCATAACATTATAGTTTAGAACACAATTTACAGCATCATTTCTAGTTAATTTTTCTAAATCAACATTATAAGGTTTATAAGGTTTTGATATGATATCCCAAAATTAAAGAAATTTTTTTTAAATACCTCCATATGATCCTTCCAATAAGCGTAGTCACTTACTTTTAAGTGAGGTTGCCTGATAGGATTTAACATCTCAAATTATTGACTTTCAATAATCAAATTGATGGATCTTTCCTTGGAATTTTAGGTCTAGGATAGTGCTTAGTTCAAAAAGATAATGAAACAATAATAACCAATCCCTTAAAAAGGAACCAAACTAAGATACTAATTATTAGGTCCCTTTGATATGGAAAAATTTTCTAAAGGAGGGATGAATGGTCCTTTTAAAATTTTAATCAAGTGAATATAATTATCAAAGTGATTAATAGTGTTAATTGTGCAGAGGAAAATAAGGAAAATAACACATAATGTTTTTATAGTAGTTTGGATCACCAAGATCCTAGTTGACTCTTCAATATTTCTCTTCTTGGTGAGAAGATCTATATTCACTAATATGTCACTTTTGATAGGGATTGATAACCCAATTATAGATGTATGTATCTTTTTCTCACTTGGTGGTATAACCCCAACAGACTTTTATAGGAGTCAAAACCCACCTGACTTTTTTTTGGGAGTCACAACCCGACCTTCCATTTAGATATGAGGAATAAACTAGTTAAATATATTTTGGGTGGAAAATCATAAATTGACTCGAATAAAAAAACAGAAGATAGAAAAAATACAATAATGAAAACTGGATAGAAAATAAGATCGACAATAGAAAAGATGATGTTGAATATCGATAAAGATCAAGAACTTAGATCACTTTAGTAATAGATGATCAAAAAAATGAATTCATTTATTATTATAGCAATGTAACAGTATTAGTAGTCTAGATTCATTACTTCCTAATGCTCAAAAAAAATTGTATTCTTCTGTTGTTATAATTATATCAATTGTCTTTATCAATCAGGTTGAGAAAACTTTTCTGAGTTTGTTTTATCTCATTCATTGATTCACATTACAATGGATAATTTCATGTATTTAACTCCAAGATCTTGGATCGTCTCAATATCTAATTACAAAAAACCAGATTGGAAAATAATAAACATTGAAAATATATATGTTACCTATAATTTGAATTATCACACATGTATATACTTAGATATTCTTTGTGGTCTTTTATTTTTTCATGAAATAAAATTGTGACACATTGAATAATATTGTTAATATAAATGAGAATTATTAAAATGAATAAAAAAATAAAAAAATATTTAAACAAAATTATAATAATTTAATAATTAAAAAGATATATAAAACAGATTACAAAATAATTATTATGAAAATTATTATTTCCATAATAATTCCCACCATATTTTATCCATAAAATAATTTTCATTTAGTTATTATATATAACTATTTTATAAAGCAATAGAATGGTTAAAATTAATGTAATAAACTTTCAATAATAAAAATATATCAAAATATTGTTAAAATATAGCATATTGAAAAATATGAATTTTCTCAAAATAAAATAATGTACTTACTGTGGGACATCAGTCTTACAGTAGTTATATTAACCGTGTGATTCGGTTGGTATACAGACCGTATGAACATTTTTTTTTTTGCGATCGGTATACTAATTGTGCGAACATTTACCATGTGAAATTTTTTGTTTTGTGGTCAGTATACTAATTGTGCCAACAATTGTTGGTGTACGGTCGGTATACTAATTGGGAGATTAATTTTGTTTGTATGGTCACTAAAAAATAACATACAGGGTAGGTACTCAATATGAACTTCATATGACTTCAACGAATGTAGTGTCATCAGATGAGGATAGATTCATATACTGAAGTCAGTTGATCATATGGTGAAGAAAATTTGACAATTTGATGAGATCAATGGTGTTGTAATGCACTGATGTAGTTGAGGATTGTGCTCACGAACAATGGTGTTGTAAAGCAGAAAATTAGAAGTCACTATCGAGCATTGTGTTGGGTTCTTCGAGCAATGAGCGATGATGTTGAAGCATGGATGCCTAAGGGCATGTTGTTTCCATGTGTTGGTGTTGCACTATTGAATGATGAGGTTGAATCTATATATATGTCAATTAAATAAAAAAATTATAGAATATCTATTTTCAAAATATAATATTAGAAAGATATACAATAATACTAAAAATAATATTTATAATAAAATTCAAATTAAAAACTATTAAAAAAAATTTCCAAAAAAAAATATTAAAAAATATTTGATTACTGATAAAAGTGATAAATCATTAATGATATGATAAACAAAATTAACCATTAAAAAACTAAAAGTAATATTAATATTACTTTCATGAGACAAGTAACAATTTCAATTAAAATAAATAAAAATAATAAAATAATGAATTAGAAATTAAAAGATTTACAAATGAAGAGATTGCAATTTAACAAAATAATAAAACAGATAAAAAATAAACTCTCAATGTAAACATATATGACATAGAATAGAATGAAACATGTCAAGCTCCATCGGTGTAATGTCCTAGCCCAGTTCCATGCAATGGTGCCCCGAGCTGGTCAGTCACACGATCTTAGGCGCGCCTCCCCGTACGTCAGAGACTATCGACAAGCAGTGAGGGTTTGGTACGTTAGTCATGGGGAAACTATACCCCCTTTTATAAAATTAAACACCAGAAAAATAATAAACAATAACAAAATCATATATAAAAACAAAAAATACCAATATATGAAGATAATCAAGTAATAAATACAATAATTTACTAAAAAGGGAAACATGCTATGCCAATGTAAGTTTCAAGTGTCTAAAATGTAAATCCCAAAATAAAAGACACTAAAACCCAAAATTGTGTCTCGAACCTCATCTAGTTCCCTCATCTATGCTTCATCCCAACATAGTTATCTAACTCAGGGCATTTTCCCTTAACCTATCTAGAAAACAAAAAGTCTACTCGGGTACCGATCAGGCAGCCCGAGTAGGGTGTGAGTACAACTCAGTAGGCCACCACCAATGACGTCTAAAACAAATCCAGTCAGAAGAAGTGTATGTAGTTGTATAAAGAATAAAATACAAGTAATAAATTAAATAGTTTACATGTATTCAATTGTCCCTTATTTAACCGCATAAACCACTAGTTTCCCATGGAAACCCATATCTCAATACCTTCTTCGGACCATGCCTGAATCTAAACCATTTTACACTATCAATTAACATTTCATTTAAAATTATTTTCTTTCATTTTCCATTTCAATTCAATTAATATTACCTCTAATTGGAACCATATTCCAATGTTAATTAATGGGTGTAGAACGCCATGTCTATCACCCTCATGAGTATTTGGGGCATCAGTATTTGTCTCACAACCCATGGGTATTTGGAGCATTAGTCCACATCCCATAAAATAATATTTTTATGCATGATGTGTGTAGAACGCCATGTCTATCACCCCATGAGTATTTGGAGCATTCTTCCCAATCTCACAACCCATTTCTCAATAAAAAAAACATATATCACATACATCACATTATTCAATATTAATCAACATTGATCTTTTATAACAATTTTACAATGTCTAGCACCCTCGTAAGTATTTGAAGCATTAGTCCCTATCTCATAACCTGTTTCTCAATAAAGAACATATATCACAAACATCACATTATTTAAGATTAATCATCATTAATATTTTATCACAATTTTACATGTCACATGTATCACAACATCACATTAATTAATTCAACAATTAATTAATCACAACAAAACATTAATTAATTCAAAAAATAATTAATCACATATTACCATTAATTAATTTGACAATTAATTAGTCACATTATCCCATTAATTAATTCAACAATTAATTAATAATACCATCACATTAATTAATTTTAACAAATAATTAATCAATACCCACAACTCAAAATCTCATAATTAATTCTACAATTAATTATCTCATTCACAATATCAATAACTTATAATTAATTATACAATTGATTATATCGAATCATCTATTTCAATATCACATAATTAATTCAACAATTAATTACTCAACTTACAAATCTCATTGCCTCATAATTAATTCAACCATTAATTATTTAACCTTATCAATTTGATATCTCAACCATCCACATTAATTAAATTATCAATTAATTAATCTAATTCATTCAATTTCACCTTCATATTAATTCTCATTAATTAATTCACAAATTAATTAATCTAACATATTCAATTGCTTCAAAACAAATAATCTCCATTAAGTAATTCTTTAATTAATTAATTTAACTCATCCAATTATTATAACACAACCATCCCCATTAATTAATTTTTCAATTAATTAACCTAACTCATTAAATTGTGTCAACACAACAATCCATATTTATTAATCTAACTCAAAAACATAACATTACATCCATTAATTAATTTACCAATTTATTTATTCAAATTATTCCCATTAACTAATTCCTCAATTAATTAATCTAACTCAATCACTTCAATTAATTCATTAATTAATTATCCATGTCATCTCATATTAATTAACTCATAATTAATTAATTCACATTCAACCACCCTTCAATTAATCCACTAATTAATTATTTCTGAAAATTCCATTATTTAGTTCAAAAATTAAATAATTATGTAACTTTAATTAATTAATTCAAAAATTAATTAATTTCATTATTTAATTCAATAATTAAATAATCCCATTTTTATATTAATTAATTTTTTCAATTAATTAATCCCATTATTTAATTCAACTAATTAAATAATCATATTTCTTCATTAATTAATTCTTTATTTAGTAAATCTCATTATTTAATTCAATAATTAAATAATCACATTTATTTATTAATTAATTCATCAATTAATTAATGTCATTATTTAATTCAAAAATGTAAATAAACACATTTCTCACATTAATTAATCTATCAATTAATTAATCCACCAGTTCCATTAATTAATTCCATAATTAAATAACTAAGTCTATCATTACAAAATCTTAATAATTATTTTTTTAATTAATTATTTAAACCATCCAAATTAATCAATCACATGATGACTATTAATTAATTCCAAAATTAATTAAACAATTCCACCATCACGAAATCCTTATAATTAATTTGTTAATTAATTATTTAAACTAACCAATTATATTCAAAATTTCATAATCCCCCCCAAATTAATTAATTTACACAATTAATTAATTGAATTTAGAAAAACTCAATTTTTAATCATAACATAAAATTTCTACAATTGCATACGCAAAAAATAAATCGATACTATGGGATTGGAATTTAGACCACCTACCTCAAATATAATGAACACGCAATATGAATCCAACATCGTTAACAGTGCATTATTCCAACGACTATTGAAGGAGAAAATAAATAAATAATCATATCTGTATTAATAAAAAATTGCTCAAAATACATCATTTTCTATGAAAAAATAATAGATACGCACCATCCTCTTATCCAGACAAATCTAGTGCCACTAACGGCACATCAATCTGATCAATATTGAAAAAAGATATTGTTTATTAAAGTATGAAAGAAAATATAGAGAAGAGAGGGGTGTACCATAAATAATGTTCGTCCTAACAATGTGATGTGCATCATCCCAAATCCAATTTATAATACCTTTTCATCAATAAATTCAGTTACATTTACTAATTTCATCAGTTATTTATTAATATCCCATATTAATTCCATGCATCAACTCATTATCATATTAAGAGTTTCATGAAGTTTTACTATGATTCTTAATTAAATATTCAACATTCATCTATAAAATGACCACCTTAAATTTAGGTTCATTCTGTCGCTAATGACGTGTCAATCCGACACCATGTGAAAAAGTTATGGCTGAAACGGTGTTTTGAAAATAATTATTTTCTAAAAATAATAATAATAATAATAATAATAATAATAAATACTATTATTATAAATTATCTTTCACCATTTAAAGTTTCGCCAACAACATTCATTAAATGTCGATAATAGTTGATAATATAATATTAACTCCACATTTGCATTTATTTTGTATTGACTAATAAATTTCACCATTATAACATTGATCAACAAAAAATATTCACACATGGTGAAATGTTGTTTATTATTTAAGTGAAAAAAATATTTAACTACACATGTACTTTTCCAATCATTTTTTTTTTACAAAAATAATAATAATACACTTGTTATTAATAATATTCTTTTTAAAAATAATAATACACTTATTATTAATAATATTATTTCTATTATTAATAATAAACTTTATTTTTTATTATTTTGATAATCCACCTTTAAAGGGATGAGGTGGGACCCTTATAAGGCCCGAAGGCTCAGAGACAATTACATGACCCATAGGTCTTAGAGGTAATCTCCCAAAAAAGACAACTTGGAACTCTCCTCCCCAGCATATGTCATGATGATAAGCACTCCACCTTCACAGGGTTGGTTGGATAGCTGTCCTATGCAAAGTTACATAGGCCCGGTACCGATGGAAAATCCATACCCTCTCATTCTTCAAATTTCAGTTATCTCTACTCAAGTGAATGTGTCTACCCTGAATCCTCATCTCGAGCCTTGTCCCTTGTAGTCTGACTGGTACGTCTGCATAATCAGGTTGCCCAAAGGACTAGGTTTTTCCCAAAGGCCTTAAGGTGGCCCAAAGGCCTTGAGAGACAACTGGCCCAAAGGCCTTGGGTGGCCCGAAGGCCTTACAGGACCTGAGGCCCAAACCGGTGGCCTGGAGGCCCAAATGGATGAATAATTCCAGCTGCTATAGTACCGAACAGTACCTACTATAGTACTACTATAGTAACCCAAAAATATGTCTCCACCCAGATTTGATCTCAGGTCTCTTAGATGCACTTACCGAGTCCTCACCAACCGGGCTGAGGTTCATGTGAAAAAACTGAGTATTATTAATAATACACTTATTTATGTAATTTCATTAATTTTGGATTAATTATTAAATTAATAAAATTAATCATTTAACTTAAAAATTAAAATAATATCAAACACACATTATGCTTAAAAGTTATACCCTGATTAGGGTAAACCCCTCATTCTGAACTCAAAGGTGGTCTCATATTTCTCATATGTTATTCCATTTGAGAGATATTAATTATTTAATTTTAAAAAAATGGATTAAAATAATTAATTAAATATAAAAAGATTATTTTTTTTGAGCGAGATGTCCAAACATCCAACCCTTACAATTTTTATACCCGGTCTAGGGTACACACCATGTTCTGGACACAACTATGATCTCATATTTTCAACACAACACATCGTTTAAGAGATATTAATTATTTAATATTAAAAAAATGGATTAAATAATTAATTAAATATAAAAAGGGTATTTTTGTGAGAAATACATTAAAACGTCCGACCCTTGAAAATTTTATACCATGCTTAGGGTAAACACCATGTTCTAGACACAGCCATGGTCTCAGATTTCCCTTATGATGCACCATTTTAGAGTTATTCAGTTATTTTGAATAAAAAGTGTACGCTTAATATATTATATTTAATATTTTTTTAATCTTCACAGAGACTTTATGGGCCTCGAAATCTCACACTTAACTTAGTGTCAAAATCCAAAAATGTTCCAATAAAATATTATAATGTGTTAACTGGGCATTATTTCTCATGTAAGCCTTTAAACATTTATTATGTAGTTTCTCTAATGAAACATTTTTTCCCACATAAAGTATTTATAATCTATAAAAATAAATAACTCAAAGTAAAACATTCTTGGTAAAAGGACGGAATCTTACAATATCCCTATCTTATAATAGCTCATCCTCAAGCTATAATCCCAAGTACCTTTATGAAAAACTAGGTTCTTACAATCTACCCACCTTTGAAGCATCCTTAACCCCTCTTGTTAAATAGCTCAAAAACAGTGGTTTTTATCGACCTATGGTCAATCTTGAGAACATCATCTCTAAATTTTCGATGATGTACCTCACATTATCAAGCTCCACATATATATTTCTTCATAAGCACTAACTTAAGGGGCCCCATATCCAACCAAAACATATTCATTTATCTAAGTGTAAAGTTAGAGATTTCTCAGTGTATCTGGGGCGATGTCCAGGTAGGGTACATGATCTTCACTAATTAAAAGTATGGTAAGAAATCGTCAATGAGTACCACCACTAATCCTTCATTACCAGTGTTTCCTCTATTTTTTATATCACACAGTTAAAACTGAGGCACGGTAACTACCCTTAACCACCCTACACCTATGCCCAGTTAACAAGGGTATACTCATTCTTATTATTCAATTTTCTCATTAGACACCCATTAATTATCATATTTCATCATTTTATAATCTTTATCAATTTCATATTAGGAACATTTCATTTTGATTTCACTAAAAACTGGAAAACAGCTAAAATTCAACAACTTACCCAAATCCCATTTTCCCGTGCATGCCTACAACGATCAATGTGACAAAATAATCTTGAGTGCCTAGAATGATTCATACAGACTAAACTCTCATTCCATCCAAGGCCATGATTCAATATCAAAAAATTTCAGAAATAATAATCGCATCACAAAACAAGATTGTCACCCAAGGTGAAATCATATTCAATTGTAATAGTAAACAATAATAACAATAATCCCACCCTGGGTACTTGGGTTCTCCCCCATACATGAGGTAGAAACTCCAATTCATAAGCTCATAACCAAGCTTGGAAACTTTCTAGTCTCCTTTCTACCTTTCCCAAATAGTAATATAAAAGAAGAATAAAATAAAATCTGCCACTAATACCACTTTGTAATATCCCAGTCCAGGTTCCACACAACAGTGCCCCGAGACGGTTAGTCACATGACCTCAGGCGCGCCTCCCCATATGCTAGAGGCTTCTGACTAGAAGTGTGGGTCCTGTAAGTTAGTCATGGGGAGACTATACCCTCTTTTATCATAGTAAACACCAGCATAAATAATAAACAATAACAGAAGCATATATAAAGACAAACAGTACCAATATTTGAAGATAATCAAGCAATAAATACGACAATTTATTGAAAAGGCAAACATGTTATGCCAACATAAGTGTCAATTGTCTAAAATGTAAAACCCAAAAGAAAAGACACTAAAACTTCAAAGTGGGTCCCAAACCTCATCTGGTTCCCTCATATATGCTTCATCCCAACTCAGCTATCTAACTCAGGGCCTTTTCCCTTAACCTATCCAGAAAACAAAAAATTTACTTTGGTGCCGATCAGGTAGCCCAAGTAGAGTGTGAGTGAAACTCAGTAGTTCACCACCAATGGTGTCTAAAACAAATCTAGTTAGAATTAGTGTATGCAGTTGTATAAAGAATAAAATAAAATTAATAAAGTAAATAGTTTGCATGTATTTAATTATCCCTTATTTAACTACATAAACCTCCAGGTTCCCATGAACACCTGTATCTCAATACCTTCTTCTGTCCATGCCGGAATCTGAACCATTTTACACTATCAATTAACATTTCATTTAGACCAATGTGCTTTAATTTTCCATTTCAATTCAATTAATATTACCTCTAATTGGAACCATATCCCAACATCAATTAATGGGTGTAAAACTCCATCTTTAGCACCCTACTGGGTATTTGGAGCATCAGTCCTATCTAACAACCCATGGGTGTTTGGAGCATCACTCTCTATCCCATAAAATAATATTTTTATGCATGATGGGTGTAGAATGCCATATTTATCACCCCATGAGTATTTAGAGCATCAATCTCTGTCTCACAACCCATTTCTCAATAAAGAACATATATCACATACATGACATTATTCAAGATTAATCAACATTAATCTTTTATCACAATTTTACAATGTATAGCACCCTCATGAGTATTTGGAGCATCAATCCCTGTCTTACAACCCATTTCTCAATAAATAACATACATGACATACATCACATTATTCAAGATTAATCATCATTAATATTTTATCACAATTTTACATGTCGTTTGTATCACAACATCACATTAATTAATTCAAAAATTAATTAATCACAACAACACATTAAATAATACAACAAATAATTAATCACATATTCCCATTAATTAATTTAACAATTAATCAATCATATTTTCCCATTAATTAATTCTAAAATTAATTAATAATATCATCACATTAATTAATGTTAACAAATAATAAATCAATATACACAACTCGAAATCTCATAATTATTTCTAGAATTAATTATCTCATTCACAATATCAACAAATAATAATTAATTACACAATTTATTATCTCAAATCATCTATTTCAATATCACATAATTAATTAAACAATTAATTACTCAACAAAAAAATCTCATTACCTCATAATTAATTCAACTATTAATTATTCAACCTTATCAATTCAACATCTCAACCATCCACATTAATTAAATTATCAATTAATTAATCTAATTCATTAAATTGAACCTTCATAGTAATTATCATTAATTAATTCACCAACTAATTAATCTAACACATTCAATTACTTCAACACAAATAATCTCAATTAAGTAATTCTTCAATCAATTAATCTAACTCATCAAATTATTATAACACAACCATCCCCGTTAATTAATTTTCCAATTAATTAAACTAAATCATTCAATTGTGTCAATACAACAATCCCTATTAATTAATTCTGCAATTAATTAATCTAACTCAAAAATCATAACATTACATCCATTAATTAATTTAACAATTAATTAATTCAAATTATTCCCATGAACTAATTCCTCAATTAATTAATCTAACTCAATCACTTCAATTAATTCATTAATTAATTGCCATGTCATCACATATTAATTAATTTAGAATTAATTGATTCACATTCAACAACTCTTCAATTAATCCACTAATTAATTATTTCTAACAATTCTATTATTTAGATCAATAATTAAATAATTATGTAACATCAACTAATTAATTTTATTATTTAATTAAAAAATTAAATAATCACATTTTTTTATTAATTAATTTTTTCAAATAATTAATCCCATTATTTAATTCAACCAATTAAATAATCATATTTCTTCATTAATTAATTTTTTATTTAGTCAATATCATTATTTAATTCAATAATTAAATAATCACATTTCTTTATTAATTAGTTCATCAATTAATTAATATCATTATTTAATTCAACAATTTAAATAAACACATTTCTCACATTAATTAATTTATCAATTAATTAATCCATCAATTCCATTAATTAATTCCATAATTAAATAACCAAATCCATCATTACAAAATCATAATAATTAATTCATTATATAATTATTTAAACCATCCAAATTAATCAATCACATCATTATCGTTAATTAATTCCAAAATTAATTAGCCAATTCCACCATCACAAAATCCTAATAATTAATTTATCAATTAATTATTTAAACTAACCTATTCTATTCAAAATTTCTCAATCCCCCCTAAATTAATTAATTTACACAATAAATTAATTGAATATAGATTAACTCAATTGTTAATCATAATATAAAATTTATATAATCTCAAACGAAAAAATTAATTGATACTATGGGATTGAAATGTAGACCACCTACATCAAATATGATGAACACATGATATGAATCCAACATCTCTAATGGTGCATTTTTTTGATGACTATTGAAGGAGAAAATAAATAAATAAGCATATCCAGATTAATAAAAAACTACTCAAAATATATCATTTTCTATGAAAAAAATTGATACGCACCATCCTCTTATCAAGACAAATCCAGTGCCACTAACGGCATGTCAATTTGATCAATATCAAAAAAGATATTGTTTATTAAAGTCTGAAAGGAAAGATGGAGGAGAGAGGAGCGTGCCATAAATAGTGGGATTCCTAAAAATGTGATGTGCATCACCCCAAATCCAATTTATAATACCTTTTAATCAATAAATTTACTTACATTTATTAATTTCATCAGTTATTTATTAATATTGCCTATTAATTTCATGCGTCAACTTATTATCATATTGAGTGTTTCATGAAGATGTACCATGAGTCTGAATTAGATATTGAACATTGATCTATAAATGACCACCTCAAATTTAGGGTCATGTTGTCATTAACGGCATTTCAATCCAACACCATACGAAAAATTTATGGTTGAAATGGTGTTTTGACAACAATTATTTTCTCAAAATAATAATAATAATAATAATAACAATAAATACTATTATTATAAAGTATCTTTCACTGTTTAAAGTTTCACCAACAATATTCATTAAATGTCAAAAATAGTTGATAATTTAATATTAACTCCACATTTTCATTTATTTAGTATTGACTAATAAATTTCACCACTATAACATTGATCAACAACAAATATTCACACATGGAGAAACATCGTGTATTATTTAAGTGAAAAAAATATTTAACTACACATGTACTTTTCCAATCATTTTGTTTGACAACAATAATAATAATACACTTATTGTTAATAATATTATTTTTATAAATAATAATACACTTATTATTAATAATATTCTTTTTATTATTAATAATACACTTATTTATGTAATTTCATTAATTTCGAATTAATTATTAAATTAATAAAATTAATCATTGAACTTAAAAATTAAAATAACATCAAACACACATTATGTATAAAAGTTATACCCTGACTAGGGTAAAACCCTCATTATGGATCTAACAGTAGTCTCAGATTTCTCATATGATACACCATTTGAGAGATGTTAATTATTTTATATAAAAAAGGATTAAAATAATTAATTAAATATAAAAAGATTATTTTCGCAAGTGAGACGTCAAAACGTCAGACGTTTACAATTGTTATACCCCAACTAGGGTAAACACCATGTTCTGGACACAATGGTGATCTCGGATTTCTAATACGATACACCATTTAAGATATATTAATTACTTAATATTAAAAAAAATGGATTAAATAATTAATTAAATATAAAAAGGGTATTTTTATGAGCGAGACGTCCAAACGTCTGATGCTTACAAATGTTATACTCTACTTAGGGTAAAAACCTTATTTCGGACACAACCGTGGTCTCATATTTCCCTTATGACGCACCATTTTAGAGTTATTAAATTATTTTGAATAAAAATTGTGCACCTAATATATTATATTTAATATATTTTTTTTAATCTTCACCGAGACTTTACGGGCCTCGAAATCCCACACTTAACTCAATGTCAAACTCTAAAAACATTCCAATAAAATATTACAATGTGTTAACTTGGCATTATTTCTCATGTAAGACTTTAAACATTTATTATGTTTTTTCACCAATAAAACATTTTTTCCACATAAACTATTAATAATCTATAAAAAGAAATAACTCAAAGGAAAAAATACTTAGTAAAAGGACAGAATATTAAAATCGGAAGATAGAAAACCATAGTCACAAGTGATTCAACAATCCATGCAAGCACAAAGACGAGAATTTTATGGGATAATGTATTTTACCTAAACTTATTCTCTCTATAAAAATGAACATATCGACCCTAGTTTGAGTCAGATCGAATATAGTGTTGAGCGAACAGTTATTACTTAGGTTTCTCATCTTACGGAAAAAATAACAATATCTAGTGACATCTTATTCATTGTTGGTGTTGGGGATAAACCTTTTACAACTACTAGAGGTTTTTTTTAGTATAGTGAATTGCAAAAATTTAGATTTGTAGTTCTTGGGAATCGTAAGGAAGACATAGAGGATTGTGAATCACCCCCATCGAAGGGAGTTTCATCATATTCCCCAAACAAATTATGGAAAATGTATTGATAGCTATTGTGTTTCCATGCATTCTTGTGAGAAGGGTTGGATAAGTTTTATTTGCTTCTCAATGAACATCATGAATTATCTTTATCTAGCAGTTCTTACCAAAGGGTGGGAGAACTGCATTGTTATTTTTTATGGTTTGGGTTTCTCTCTTCCACATATCGTATCTTCTTTTGTGGAAACTGAAGTGGTACTAGTGACTATTATTGATCAACACGATATAGATATCAATCTTTTGAAGCCACCTCATTTTCTATTGAGCATTATTTATCAAATCGGGGATCCTAAACTATCCACAGTTTTAGAATCATCCTAGATAGATGTAGTTAGAGACAATTCAATGATAAATGTGTTTGAAAATCATGCAACTAATGTTGAATAATTTCTTCCAGGAAGTGTACCATATATAACCCAAGATGTTTAGGTTATATCATCTTCTAGAGTACTACTTCTCATTGGGGTAGAAGGTTTTTTTATCATAAAAGTCCATTAATTTTGGATATTGGGTATTCTAGGTCACAGTTGTGAGGATAGGGAGAAGTATCAAATCGAGAGAAGAAATTTGGTTAACATGGAAGTTATATATTCCACGCATATTGAAAGAGGCACACCACAGATCTGGGCAAGGAATGTGCCTGCTTTTATCAGCGCTAAGCAGAAAGTGCTGATAAAAACTGAACCTTTATCAGCACTAGATAAAAGCGCTGATAAAGGTAACTTTTATCAGCATTAAAAAAAGCACTCATAAAGGTGTACCTTTTATCAGCGCATTTTTTACCGCTGATAAATGATATATTTATCAGTTTTATTCTTAACACTAATAAAAGTTTTTAATAAAAAAATATTTTTAATATATATAATTATTATATTTATATTCAAAAATAATATTTATTTATATAAATTAATTAAAAAAATGCATGTTTATATTTAATATTTTTTTTTTAATAATTCAAGTATATATATAATGTTTTAAAAAAGTATTTATAAGAATATATATATATATATATATAAAGAATTATAAAATTATAATAAATTTTTAAAAATGATAAATATATTTATTATATTTATAATTATATATTTATAATTTATACAAATACTTTTTAAATATATGTCTCCAATTAATTTGGTCGATAAATATATATATCAAGAGATAATGATGATATTCATGGACATTATTGGCATTATTTATGTTCATACATTAATGCGTGCATATGTATAATTGACGTTATATGGTCATAAGTTTATTTATGGACATGATTGTGGGTTGTTATGTTCCAAATATTAAGATTGACTATATTATGATGATGTATGCATATATTATGTATTCATGACTCGTGAATGTTTATTTATATATACATACCCTTATTAATCATGCTTTCCATATATATGCAATGACTCATTTTTTAAAATCATCTTATTAGGTATTATCCATTCATGTTATACCCATTAACTTATTATGTTCTCATAAATACTTATAAAATTACAATAAATATATTTAAATAATAAATATATTTATTTTATTTATAATTATAAATTTTTCATTTTATATAAATATTCTTTAAATATATTTATTTATAATTATAATTATAACTATATATATATATATTTAAATAATTATAAAATTACAATAAGTACATTTATTATTAGTTTATAAATATATATATTTATATACTAATAAATATATATATATATATATATTTATAATTATATACAGATATTTATAAATATATTTATTTATAATTATAATTATAAATATATATATATATATATATAATTATAATAAATATATTTATTATATTTATAATTTTATAGATATATATAATTATATAAATATATTTATAAATATATACAAATATTTATTATTTTAATTATAAATAAATACATATATATGTGTGTTTAAATAATTATAAAATTATAATAAATATATTTCTTATAAATAATTATAAAATTATAAATATAATAAATATATTTATTATAATTTTATATTTATAAATAATTATTTATAAATATAAGATTATAATAAATATATTTATTATATTTATAATTATTATTATTTAAATATATCTATATTTATTTATAATTATAATTATAAATATAATAAATATATTTATTATAATTTTATAAATATATATAATTATATAATTATATAAATATATTTATTAAATATATAATTATAAGAAATATATATATTTATTGTATATATACTTTTATAAATATATATAGTAATATAAATAAATTATTAATATTATATCTTTATTAGATTCTTTTTAGTGCTGATAATGACATCCCTTTATCAGCACTAAAGAAACACTAATAATACTATTGTTTATCAGTGCTATAATTTTAGCACTGATAAAGAGGTGTTTTATCAGCGCTTTCGATTTCAGCATTCATAAAAATACTCTTTATCATCATTTTTTTTAAAGTGATGATAAAATCCTTATCTCTTTTTTTAAAAGAGTCATAACTGGTTGAATTTTCTCATACACATTCAATCTCTCAAGGAATCTGACTGGCGTTGCACCACCGCTCTCGCTGAACCCCGTTGTCGCAGCTCTCGTCAAACCCCATTGTCAACCTGCTACCGAACCCTGTGACCACCCTATCGCTGCTCCTCCGATGTTGCTCTCGTTGAACCCCTACTACCTTTCCAAACCCCACTACTGCCTCGCCCCACAGACTCGCCAAATCCCATTGTCGCCTCGATGAACCCAACTTGTCGGTGCATCTCTCTTGTGACTTTTCTGAAAATTTTCAATGAATCAAGACCCCCAAAACTAAATTTATGCTATTCAAATCTTGTTTTTATGTATTTCTCAACCAATTCACTTCACGGTTCACCTTTTTTCATTCTCGAGAAATAGTGTGTGTGGAACCCCCTTTATGTTATTCTTGTGAAATTTTTTGTGTCTCTAGTTATGGTCCTAGGTTGTTGAAAGTTAAATATGTTTTTAGTAAATTGATACGGTCTATTTATGTGATGGGAAATTTGGTTTGGAAAGGTTTTATATAGTTTTGATGAATGCGGTGTTGTAAAAGGTGTGAGGCGCAATAAGGTGCGAAGTCTACTTGGGAATACAGTGCGAGGTACGGTGTGAGGTGTGGTGTGAGGTGCGGCACGTGGCACGTGCCTCTTGAAACTAAATCACTTTCCAAAAAATAATTAAATATGCACATAATTTCAACATACTTTAATTTTTTTTTTAAACTTAAATTCAATCAAAATAATACAAATTAAAATATATATATATATATATAGTTTTTAACAAAACCATAATCAAATAATCAATCCTCGTCTCTTCAACCCCAGTGTATTTGTTGCCCAGTGTGTTTGCTACTATTGTTTCCCAGTGCATTTACTACTGTGTGCTATGTATTTTTTGAGAGCTGTTGTCTATTTTTTATAGAGTTTCATTCAGTTATTTTTTAATTAATTCATCAAATGTTATGTTTAATTCTCCTAACATCCCACCCCTATGACCGCCTCTTTTTGAGGATGATAATTCATTGGAATTTTTGGGGAAGTGTTATGATAATAGTTTATGTTTCTATGATTTGGTAATGAATTATAGATTCCTATAGTAAATTATTGAAATTTATTGATTTTTTTATTCATTAGTTTTGAAGGCGTAGTCAGTGTAGGGGTAATTATGAGTTAGGGTACCCTAGATTCATTATGAAAAAAAAATTAAAATTCTTCTTGGATTTTTTAATATGGAAGGGTGCTTTTGATTTAGGTAAATGATTTATTTTTCATTTAGGTGGGTCCTTAGTTACTTTTGGTATGTGACTAGATTTGTACAAAGATACTTTCAATGTGGTTATAATAGTCAAATTCATATTAATCCAAAGGTTGTAACACACCATAATTAGATAATTTTAGGTATTGGTAATGTCATAAAGAAGATCAGTATCAAATTAAAGCAATTAACCCCCACAGTGGGTGAATTTCAATAGATTCATGGTTTCCCAAAGTATGTATTTCACTATAGGGTTTATTTATTGAAAAGTGCTCAGTTTAGCCAATTGAGAATCAAAATCATGTATTTTGGAAAAATATCATCATTTTTAATTCTTTCAATTATAATGATTTTATAATTGTGTTGTTTTGGTAAATACTTTCATTCCTTAAAATATAGACAAATAAATGTATTTTAAATTAAAATATAAAGCTAATTTTGGAAAATATAACTGTTTTTAAAATAAATATGAAAGATAAAATCAAAAAGTTTTTAGGTGTATTTCATGATTTATTTTCAAATAATTAGGGAAAGACTTGTTTTATTTAATAGACTTATAATGAATTCAATGTTTTCATGTTTTTTATTTTATAAAAAAACACATAAACAATGTAAGAGTTGAGATTTCACTATAATAAAAATTTCATTATAATAGACATTATAAAATACATGTTCTTTTATTTCATTACTATAATTCAAAAAAAACTAGAAATTAATGTAATGAACTAACTCAGGTCAACTTGTCATGTCACCCGAGTCGATTTGTCATAAGTCCTAAAGTACACTCTTGATCTCTACAGGCTGGAAATAATAACATATGGAATCAAATAATACTGAGAGTGGAATTATAAGAGGCAACCCGAAGGGTGACATAAGTGAAACTGTTACCATATAATCCAAAAATATATTTTCTATGATAATCCCTAAGATAAGAATATGTGGTAAAATGGGTAAGAAATGGGATAACCCTAGTTGAATATGGATATAAAACTTTGGTTGGGAAAGTTCCAACCTCTTGAATTGAATATTTATATTTTAAGCTGGGAAAGTTCTAAAGGGTTTTTGAAAAATACCGTTGTATCCTATGTTTTTTCATAAAAATGATCTTCCTTGTGATTTTTAATAAAGTACACCCATTTAAAATTCTCATTTCATATCCCAAAATATTAAAGATAAAATATTTCCTTATATTTTTTCAAAACCATCAAATTCAAATTTAACTTCCTAAAAGAGTTAGATAAGTATTTCTATCCATTTAAAATTTCACTTCAAAGCCCATTTTTAAATTTCGAATTCTATTTTACACACAACATTTTAAATCTAGTTACTTTTTCCATTAAAAAACATTTACTCACATCATTGTATTAAATACATTGGGTCTCATGTAATGACCTTGAATTTCTCAAAGGTATGGATTCTTATTTTAAAAAATATAATAATTTCTTTTTTTATTTTTGAAACAATTATTATATTCAATATCCATATTTTATATTATAAAAAGGGTTTTCAAATAATATAGATTTTATTTTTTTTCAATTATTACATTCAATATATGTATTTATAAATTTCCTTCAATATGTTTTTATTTTTGATCATGTGGGATGATAAACCATTTTTTATATTTCCATTTTCTTTCAAGTAATTAATGAGATTCGTCTTCAATTGAACATATTTTGTGTATTTATTTTGTTAAATATTAATATTACCGAATAAAATATGATGGATATGAATAAATAATTGATATATACCAATTGTATGAAAAACTAGTATGAAGATAGAGTGAAAAAGTTCATCAAATAAAAAAAATCATGCATATGACCCTTCTCAAATCATTTTTATGTGTTTACGTTGTTGTTATTCAAGACCAATTAGTCTATATGAGTTATAAGAACACTTGATCTCTCATGAAATAGATCTAAGTTATAAATGTTGGAATAAATGTGGGGAAAAAGTGAATGTAGCTAGTGGATGGGATAACACTACATTTTATGAATCATCCGATGTGATTACAAGTGTGTAAAATGAAGAATATTGTATCAAGTATGTAATTATAGATGTGAATAATTATGAAGATTGTATTGAAGAAAATTACAAGGATAGTTTAAGATAAACATCATGATTTCGCAAAATGTTTTGAGAAGTTAAAGAGTTTTGCAAAGATGTCATTGTATTCTGGTTTTACTAAATATACAGCATTATTAGCCATACTAAAAATGTATAATTCTTTATTAATGTTTATGCAGTGTCTAAAAATAATGTCATGAGGATACTTAATGCATCCAAGGATCCTAAAAAGTTCCAAAACTAGAAAATTATCAGGGTATATATAAAAATATTTCACTATTCAAACACATATCAAATCAAATTACTTATTTTTATCAATGTTTATGTAGTGTATGAAATAAAAAATGGAAAATATTATGGTTATTATGTTTGTAAATTTATGAGAGAGATCATATTCCATCAACAAACTTGCATCCCTGAAGAGGTATATTCGAAAATAATTATTATTTAACTTAAAATATTTATTAATCCTATGTGTGTTTATATTTTTCCAGTACTACTATGACTGTTGAAAATACTCATATTCATAAGATGATATAGATTTTCTTAGAAATGAATGGGAAGCATACCTAATGGAAGAATTTACACAAATAATGTGAAGATGTTACTTCAATAGAGGTAATAGATTGTTTCGTATTTATGTTTAATTTTTTTTTAATATAACTCACATAAGAATTTTTTTTATACAGATGGATTCCTTTGTTCGAGTTGCGGTGGTTTGTTTGAAACTTCTCATGATCGTGAGATATTGGACTTTGAGGCTACAGCAGAGATAATGAAAACAAGTAAATGGGTCAAGAATGTATACAACCATCATGAAAAGTTGAATTCCTACTACTTATTTAATTAATTTTTTCCATCATTTCATCTATTTTTTTAAATTATTTTCTTTATCATTTTTATTTAATACTTATTTAGTTTTTTTCACATATATTTTGGGAAGTTGTATTTTTCTTTCAACTATCTACAACAAGCCACAAAAGAGATAACATGTTCTTTTATACCAATGTTACAATACTTTCCATTGCATTTTTTGTTGATCTTCCAACATTACATATTGAGTCGATGTTTTTAGCTAAAAAACTTTTCTCATTTTTGAAAAAAAAGAGTAGAGAAAGATCTTGTTCCCATTGTGGTGAATTCTCGTGATATAATGGGCATAAGATCTTCCTCTACACTTCTGGTTTTTAACAATGAGAAAGTTTTTTCAGCTAAGAACATCGACTCAATATGTATTGTTGGAAGTTTGACAAAAAAAGGCAATGGTAATCATGGTAACATTGTAATTTATGATAGTTTTGAGACTTTAAGATGTGTAAAAATCATTCGCACCTCAATCTGACACACGGTGTGACCGGTATGACTCCACTTTCTTCTTTTTATTTAAAATTGACATTAATTTTATTAAAAAAGACAAATAACATACTCAAAAACCAAGATAACATATTTATATTGTTTTTATAATTTATAAAAAATATCCATAAGTTATTTTTGACTTATAATAATTAGTTTCACCTCAATATGATACAAGATGTGCCCGATATGACTAAAAGTGTCCGTTATCAGTTTAAAATCGACATTTTATTTCAAAATGTGTTACTCATTAAAAACTAAGAAAACATGATTTAATTTTCTTGATAATTTTTGAAATAGATTCATAAATCATTTTGTATATGTAGGAATTAGTCTCATGACAAATTGATACATAATGTGACCGGTATGAGTAAAAGTACGCATTTCCAATTTAAAATGACATTTTAGTAAAAAAGACAAGTGACGTACTCAAAATCAAGAAAATGCATTTGTATTGTTTTGATACTTTAAGTAAACAATCTATAAGTCATTTTGGAAAGTTTTGGAATTATCTGTACCTCAATCTGATGCATGTTGTGACTGATATGACTCTAGGTGCATATTTTTATTTAAAATTGACATCAATTTTAGTGAAAAGAACAACTTAGCTACTCAAAACCAATAAAATTCATTCATATTGTTTTGATAATTTAGGTAAGTAATCCATAAATTATTTTTGATGTGTAAGAATCAACTACACTTCAATCTGACGCACGGTGTGGCCTATATGACTCCAAATGTGTATTTATTTTAAATTGACATTAATTTTAGAAAAAAAAGAACAAGTTATATACTAAAAACTGAGGAAACTCATCCATATTGTTTTAATACTTTAGTAAAATGATCCATGATTCATTTTTGACATGTATAAATCTTTATCACCTAAATAAAATTTATGGTGTGACTGATATGATTCCAAGTGCATATTTTTATTTAAAACTGACATCAATTTTAATAAAAATGACAACTAACCTTCTCAAAACCAAGCAAACACATTCAGATTGTTTTGATAATATAGGAAAACGATCCAAAAGTAATTTTAGATGTGTATGAATCATATGTACCTCAATCCAATGAACAGTGTGACTGATATGACTCCAAGTACATATTTTTATTTAAAATTGCATCAATTTTAATAAAAAGGAAAATTGGCCTACTCAAAACCGATCAAATGCATTCAAATTGTTTTTGATACTTTAGGAAAATGATCCATAAATCATTTTTGATGTGTAGGATTCAAATTCACCTCAATTTGATGCACAGTGTGATCGATATAACTCTAAGTGTGTCTTTTTATTTTAAATTGACATTAATTTTAGCAAAAAGAACAAGTGACATACTGAAAACCAATAAAACACATTCATATTATTTTGATACTTTAGGAAAATTATTCATGAGTCATTTTTGATGGGTAGAAATCACCCAAACTTCAATTTGATGCATGATGTGACCGATATGATTCCAAGTGCCTCTTTTTATTTAAAATGGACATCAATTTTAGTAAAAAGGACAATTGACCTACTCAAAATCGAGAAAAAATATTAGGATTATTTTGATACTATAGAGAAATTATCTATAAGTAATTTGAGGCATGTAAGAATTATCCTCACCTAAATCTAACTCATGGTGTGACTAGTATGACTCTGAGTGCACCTTTTTATTTTAAATTGACATCAATTTTAGTAAAAAGGAAAACTAACCTACTCAAACCCAATAAAATACATTCAGATTGCTTTTATACTTTTGTAAAATGATATATAATTAATTTTTGATGTGTAGGAATCAAACTCACCTCAATAAAATGCACAATGTGACTAACATGACTCCAAGTGCGTATTTTTGTTTTAAATTGACATTAATTTTAGAAAAAAATAACAAGTGACATACTGAAACCAAGAAAATGCATTAGTATTGTTTTTATACTTTAGAAAAATTTTATATGAGTCATTTTCTACATGTAGGAATCATTTTCACCTCAATCTGACACATAGTGTAGCAAATATGACTCTAAGTAGGTATTTTTATTTAAACTTGACATCAACTTTAGTAAAAAGGACAACTAACCTCCTTAAAACCAATAAAACACATTTTTATTGTCTTTATACTTTAGGAAAAGGGTCCATATGTAGTTTGAGTCATGTATGAATCATCCTCACCTCAATAATATGGACAATGTGACCAGTATGACTCTAAGTGAATCTTTTTATTTATAATTGGCATCAATTTTAGTAAAAGGACAACTGACCTACTCAAAACAAAGAAAATGCATTTAGATTTTTTTGATACTTTTGAAAAAATATCCATAAGTCATTTTTGATATATAGTAATCAACCTCACATCAATTAGATGCACGGTGTGACTGATATTACTCCAAGTGTTTCTTTTAATTTTAAATTGGCATTAATTTTAGAAAAAAGAACAAGTGACATGCTGAAAATTGAGAAAACGATTTAGTATTGTTTTTATACTTTAGGAAAATAATCTATGAATCATTTTTGACATATAGGAATAACATGAACCTTAATTCGATGCACGGTGTGACTGATATGACTCCAAGTGCATCTTTTTATTTAAAATTGACATCAATTTTAGTAAAATGAAAAACTGACCTACTAAAAATTGGAAAAACACATTTGGATTATTTTTACACTTTATAGGAATTATCCATAAGTCATTTGAGATGTGTAGGAATCATATTCCCCTCAATCCAATGTATGGTTTGACCAATATGACTCCAAGTGCATATTTTTATTTAAAATTGACATCAATTTTAATAAAAAGGAAAACGGACCTACTCAAAACTAAGAAAATGCATTTGATTTTTTTATAATTTAGGAAAATGATCAATAAGTCATTTGTGACATTAATGAATAAACCTCACCTTAATTTTGTGCACGGTGAGACCGATATGACTTCAAGTGTGCCTTTTTATTTTAAATTGACATTAATTTTAGCAAAAAGAACAAGTGACATACTAAAAACCAAGAAAACACATTCATATTATTTTGATACTTTAGTAAAATTATCTATGAGTAATTTTATATGTTTATGAATCCTCCTCACCTCAATACAATGCACGGTGTGACCTATATGACTCTAAGTGTGTCTTTTTATTTAAAATTGACATCAATTTTAATAAAAAAAGGACAACTAACCTGGTCAAAACTGAGAAAATGAATTCATGTTATTTTGATACTTTATAGAAAAGATACATAAGTAATTTGAGAAATTTAGGAATCATCTGAACCTCAATCCTATGCACAGTGTGACTGGTATGACTCCAAGTGCATCTTTTTATTTAAAATTGACATCAATTTTAGTAAGAAGGATAATTGACCTAATCAAAACTGAGAAAATACATTTAGATTGTTTTAATACTTTATTAAAATGATCTATAAGTCATTTTTTATGTGTAAGAATCAACTAAACCTCAATATAATGCATGGTGTGACTAGTATGACTCAAGTGTGTCTTTTTATTTTAAATTGACTTTAATTTTAGCAAAAAGAACAAGTTACATACTGAAAAATGAGAAAATGAATTTGGATTGTTTTGATAATTTAGGACAATGATCCATGAGTCATTTTTGACATGTATGAATCGAAAGAACATAAATATGATGCACAGTGTGACTGATATGACTCGAAGTTCTTATTATCAGTTTAAAATTGACATTTTAGTTCAAAATGTGTGTCACTCACTAAAAACCAAGAAAATGATCTCTGATTGTCTAGATAATTTAGGAAAAAAAATCATAAATCATTTGTGATGTGTATAAAATAGTATCATGTCGAACTGACACATTATGTGACCAATATGACTCAAAGTGAATGTTTCCAATTTGAAATTTCATTTTAGTAAAAAAACACAAGTGACATGTTGAAAACTGAGCAAACACATTAAATTTGTTTTGATACTTTAAGAAAATAATCAATAAGTAATTTGTGACATGTAGGAATCATCTTAACCTCAATCTCATGCACTTTATGACTGGTATAACCCCAAGTATGTCTTTATTTAAAATTGACATTAATTTCATTAAAAAGAAAAATTGGTATACTCAAAACTAAGAAAACACATTTGAATTGCTTTGATACTTTAGGAAAATGATTCATAACACATTTGTGACATGTTAGAATTAGCTACACCTCAATACAATGCATGATGTGATTGGTATAACTACAAGTGTGTCTTTTTATTTAAAGTTGACATTTTTTTAGTGTATTCTTTCATATTAATGTTTAATTTATTTTTTTATAATATTACAAAAATCAAATTTATTTTCTTATATAGTTGGATTACTTTTCTCAGGTTGAGTTGATTTTTTCGGCAATGGATACCATGGGTGGAACTTTTTAAGAGGGGATCACGGGTTCCAAAGACGATGGAACTTTAATTTTTTAAATTTTTATGGATAGTAATTGTAAATATAATTATATAAAACATTTTTTGAAATGTATATTGTAGTGTCTTTTTGTATTTGTGATATAAAATTTATTTTAATTAAATTATATATTTTGTGTATAGGTTACAGGTTATTACAGTGTTCTATTATATAAATAGCACACTACAGCAAGTGGGGCCTTTATTAGAACTTTTTTTCTTACTAATAAAGGCCCCCTTTATTATCACTTTTTTAGTACTGATAAACGGGACCCCTGCCGCAACATCTTTGAGGTTAACAGCACTTTTTTAGCACTGTTAAAAGCCTTTTTGTGCATTGTTAAAGGGGATATATGTAGTAGTGAAGTCAGATTAATCACAGGCCTTAGGAACTAAAATTGATAGCCCTCTATATCTAAGATGCCTCGATATTGTAGTTAACTTAATTTTGAAGAGTCCAATATTTAAATATAAACCAATTGGGAGTTTTTTCATTAATGGGGTCATATTAGACAGCCTCATAGGGTAAGTTCTATAACTTTAAGTTTATTTCTTGTTTAAAAACCCAAATTACTATGTACAATATAGACAAGAAGTTACTTTTTTGAAAATAATGGTTTAGTTCCTAATATAGTAAAGTGATGAAATAAAGGAGCACAAACAAGTTCTTATGAGAGAACTATAGAGGGATAGTTACACCTATCCAATCAAGGGAATGGAAATAAAAAAAATTAAAATTCATATGTAGGTGAATATTAAGAGCATGACATCGTATTTTCAAATTCATTACTTGATACAAATAGGTTAATGTAAGGTGTTGGGTTGAACATTTCAGGTATGGGCATGCTAGATTCCAAAGATACCAAAGAATCTCTAGGTCCTATGACTCTGAATTTATTTAGCATGTATCTCAGTGAAATATTTTTAAGCTAGATAAAATATATTATAGACTATGGATGGAATGATTAAATGGTGGTTATAACAGAGTTTTAAGTGATTAATGAGTTATTATTTATATCCAAACTTCTTTAGTTAATCCCAGTTTGATAATTTTCTATGAGTACATTATTGATGGAAATGAGTGGCACTTGCATTGCTTATTGGGAGCACAACACTTATGGGCCTTCAAGAAGGGAATTTTTTACATTTTTAGTCATGGATGGGATATGAATAGTAGTGTAATATATATTGGTGTTTTTAATATTATATGTAGATTGGTCTAAGAATCCACAACTTCTTGTGTGTTTCACCCTAACATTGATAATACTACCTTTATTGAAGGCCAAACTATTAGTGATTTATCATTAAAAAAGGGTATTTCTATCTATATTGATGGGGGAAACAACACAAGTTTTTAATAAAAGGATTAACCTAATAATTTCCTAGATTTCATATTCACCATGATGATAAGGTAGGTTTTTTAAGCGAGTGGGTGGGGTATGAATGTGGGGTCTTGGATATCTAAGTATGGGGGGATTATTACTGCTTTATGGTGGAAGTGATATAATCATAGTAGATAGTGGTTGGGGAAGTTAGAATAGGAAGGGTTTAATAAATATAGTATTGGGGTAGTTAGTAGGGGTGTCTAGGATATTATTATTGGTTCAGCAGTGGTTTTTTGGAAGTTATGCCCTTATCTCCAAGGGGAGCCCCTCTAGAGAGTCATCTTCCTTCTAATTTATATTTCTTCTTCTTATTCTAGTTCTGTTTCTATTGTATGAATACCATATTAATCTATTTCTAAAGAAATTTCTCCCCCTTTCATTCCACGATCTTATCAGATATGTTTTTATGACTGGTTTGATTTTTTTTAGAATGTTTTAGGGGAATTGATAAGGTCTAGGGTAAGTTTGAATTGATTTGATGGGAGTATGGAATTATTTAAAAAATGTATAAGTCTCATTTCTTATGGTTTTTTCATATGATATGTGTGTTTCATATGATATTTTTTTCATTAGATAAAATCCATTTCTTAATATAATCGAACCACATATGAAAGCAAGTCCACATTTTTTATGATGATGGAATCTCAAATAGCATGAGATGAGTTTGTAAGAAGTGATATTTTCTAAGAAAACTATAAATTTATTATGATAAAAAAAACTTTATATGAATGGATGATTTCGAAAAATATGAATATTGCGTAAGAATATGTAACATGTATGATACCTTTTCAGCACGTATGGGATATTTTAATATAATATCCTTTCATAAGATATTGTTTCTCTATAAGATACAAAACTTTGTATAAATCTAAAAAAATTAAGAATGAATTATTTAAAGGGGATTGATCTCAAGTGATGGTTGAATAGATCTTTAGTGGATAAAAATCACAAACACTCAAAGGATGTGTGATTAGGGGCTAGTGATTAATCATATGTGCTTGATAAAGTGAAGGAAGATTAAATATATTTTCAAGGATAATGTAGAAATTTTTGAGTTGATTCATGGTTTGTTCCTAAGAGTTTTAAATATTACAAATTAATTTTGATTCAAGTATATTTTAAAAATACTGGTCTCTATTATATGAAAGTGAAAGAAATTTATCAAAGCTGGGAATGGACAGTGTTGCGCTATGAATAAAGTAGCCACATCATGACTATGGTTTTTTTAGGAATTTGTTCATAGAGAAGTAAAAAATTATTTCTATCATTTTTTTGTGAATATAAAATGATATTAATTCTTCTAAGTTCTGTTTTTAATGGAGAACCTGTTATTTTTAGGCATGAAGTCATTTTTTGTAACTCAATGTGGATATATTTTCTATGTTTTAAATCATTTTGAAAAGTGGATGCATAATTATAGGGAAACCAAAAGTGGTTATTTTATTATCACTATTTCCTATGAAGATATAAAAGTATCTAATGCATTCCATTTTTTTATTCTTATATCAATGGGATTAATTTAATTCTCTCAAATGGAGAGATTTTTGTTGGTTGTAGATAAATTCATAAAAGAATCAAGAGTGGGGGGTGAATTTATTTATTGAAATTTTCTTCACATAAAACCACCCTCTTTTAAGTTATGATTGATTTTGATCTTTTTTATCGCATAAAATTTGCAGAAATAAAATCAATAAGAATAGTATCAAACATAATAGAATTATAGTGGTTTGAGGAAAATAAATCTCCTAGTCTAGTCTATTAATTCTTAACTCCTAGAGATTGGTTTTTTCACTACTATCAGTCCTTCTCCTTAAGATAGTCTGAATAACTATAAGATTCTATAACTTGGTACAAAACCATGAGTTTTTTCAAGGATCTTACAAGTATTTTTAAAAATAATAGCCTTTAACAATCAGTATAAGGAGTTTTCATTTCCTATAATGAGAAATAATAATTAAATATTACAAATGAAGCACATAATTACAATATTCAACTAGAATAAGAGAAGATATATCCAATATAGTGAATGAGAATGAATAATACCTTGATAAGAGTCTTCAACACACATCAAGATTGATCTTTTATAGTAAAGTTATAGAAAACTTTATTCTTATTTTTATTTTTCTTAGCATAGAAATATTTGAGAGTGAGAGTTGGAGTGAAATTGATTTCTTTTGTTCTTATTTGAATACTCTTTAATTTTCTCACTAACTATTTCACAGCATGATATCCCATAAAATCTAGCATTAGAGTGAAACTCTAGATTCCCTTTTTTAAAGATAGATCAATAAAATATACTGAGAAATAAATTCAATTGTACTATTTTCTTTCCTTGGTAATTTCAACATTTTGGAAATCTATTTTACCACAAAAAGGTAGTATAATATTTAATGCATCGATGGAAATATTAATTTCCACTTAAAGTACTCCAAAGTAATAAATATGTGGGTTACAGAATGAAATGACTGATTTTGGATCACCACATATTATATTTCCATGTATTTGAATTCATATATAAGAATTGATCCATATAGTTTTTCTTCATGTATCTAATTTAATTATGTATCCAAATTGTGTATCCATATTCCTCACATAACAAAATTTTGCATAGCTGAATGAATCACATAGACAATTGGAACCATGCTGCCAAAAAATCCATTGATCCAAATTACATAGTTGATTAATCCACGTAGTTTATTCACATATTCATTCCATCGACGTATTCATTTTTCACATAGCTGATTCATCTACCTAACCAATTTTCACGTAGCCAACTCTGTGATCTAGAAAATTTATATAGGTAATTTCTTCATGTAATTGATTGATGTGTTTGATTTCTTTATGTTTCCAAATTTTCACATAGCCAAAGTACCCACATTAATGAATTTATAGACTTATTCAAATTTCATCAAACTTTTGTAATTATAGATTTAAAACTGAATTGACTAGAATAATATTAAAACTTGATAAACACACTTAAAAACCAAATCATTAGAAACATATAACAGGTTTTTGAGTTCAAAAAAACATAAATTACATGGGATATATTGAAACAAAATTTATAGTCCAACAATCTCTCTCTTTTTGATATTCAAAAAACCCATTAAGTATTAAAAATTAAATTTTAAATGGTTTAAAAAAATTTGCAGAGAAACTATATATTTTGTATTTATCTTTTCTTCTCCCCCAATATCTGTCTTATCCCACTTTTATGACATTAAAATGGAAGGGTAAAGAGAGAAAAACACATTTTAATGTAACATCTGAGTTATGAACAATTAAGGATATCCTCCCTCAATTATTCTTTCTTCTATTACTAAAGACTATATGAGCATATGCATCAATGAGATTATTAAAATTGGTCTATACAAATGGATCAATGCTGGTAGAGAAATCTTCACTCACTCACACCTTCTTTATACTGATAACGACCTCCTTGGGAAGTCATTAAAAAACTATAACTTTCATCAAAATTGTTTTTTCTCACTATGAGAATGTGGTAGGGAAATCCATCAGCTGTAAAAAATATTTCATTATCTTTGGAGATGGAATTTATGTTACCTGTATAAATAATATTTCTAAAACTCTTGGATTGAAGAGGGCATCCCTGTTATTTATCTGCCTTGGTGTTCCCTTATTCTAGGGAAAATTTTAAAGCTTCTATATTGAGAGTATTTCTCCAGCATCACCAAACAGATGGATAGGTGGAAAGAAAAATCTATGTCCCAAGCCATAAGATTGTGCTTGGTCAACTCAGTGATCACATCCAAATTTTTCCATGACTTCTCTTTATACAGATAGCCCAAAAGTCTTATTAATAATATTAAAAAATATGATCAATATATTTATCTAGAATGGATCTATCTATGAAATAAAACTTATAATCATTGTATGGAAAGAATGAATCAAACCCATTGAAATGTGTGGATTATGCATCAAGTTCCTCTAGATTTTTAATGATTCCCTTCTTAGAAAATTCACTTAGAATATTTTAATGTATAATGATTTATCTCTTGAATTTCTATCAAAAAGGTTCACCACAAAGCTTTTAGATGGATAACCTCATTACCTTACCTCATTATGTGGTTTTCCATCATACAATCATTAAAAGTTCTTATGTGTAGTTATAAATGTATGGTCTACATGTAGTTCAATTTGAACTTCTGGAGTACTCCTTTGCTTGATGGGGCCCTTGAAGATATTATGATTGTCCCTATAAATAGAAAACACATTTCTATTGCTAATTTTATTCACAATAGAAATAGCCTTATTTAGATTGTCTCTCCTCATTAATTCCTTGAGTTTCATAGGTATTTCTTTATAGATAGGGAAACACTTATCTAGATTTCAAATAGAAATTTCCATTTCAATTCCAAGGAATAATGAAGATTGAATTGTGATGGAACAACTAATATCCCCTCATGGATGATCAAATTTAACACCCCTTTCATTTATCCTGCAAGGTTACTACTTCTCTAGAAAATATAGAGATTTTGGCTGCCTACTCACAAACATTTGTAAATAATTGATCTTTAGAGAGTCTCAGCATTCCACTTATGCCTAGGGGATACGGAGAACATACAAAAAATATTCATTAGCTGAAACTTTTCTTTCAAACTCTATGATTATATATAGGCATTTTTCATCATTAGGATCCTCTTGGAGGGCCTAATGTCGTCCATCACTGATGTTGTCCAGAGTGAAAATTTTCACAAACTCTTCCTTGTGTCTACTACCTTATCCATTATGAGCATATGGAGTTCCGAAAATGAGTTGGTTTTAGACAACTATACTTTCTATCTTCATGTGGGTATCATTTTCATGTATAGGGAGGTTTTTACTACCTCTAAATTAATTCCAGGTGTGATGGAAAATATCATATCCAATATTAGCATATTTCGATTATTAGGTGTGAATGGAAGGACAAAAAGGGATCTGGTTTTGAAATAAATTTTTTGAATCCCCTCAATCCTTTCATGGATCAAGGTGAATATTTTGGTGCGACATCTAGAATTCCAGGACCTTATGAATATATAGGTGTCTTTTTTTTCCATCGTGGATTCATAAAAGGATGATTCTACCAATATATTGGGATTGGAATATCCTATGAGGCCAAATGATGGGCCATGATTCATGCCATCAAGCATCTTATCCACTATGAATAGAAATCCCTCTATATTGAGTCGAATTTAGAACTTTTTTTTGAATCCCTGAAGGCTATAACAAGGAATATTCCTTGGAAAATGCTACCTTATTAGATTGAATGTCTTCAAGACACTATTCATATTAACTTTATGGTCTCACATGCATGTATGGAGACAAATATAGTTGTGGAAGACCTATCGAAGAGAGTGATTATGGAGATGATCTCAATGTGGTCCTTCTGGATCCCTGATTATTTCAGACCCATGGTGGATGCGGATATGCAGGGTGAGATTCACTCCTGACTTTGTAAACCCCATTTTAATGCCTGATCATCTTGTTTATGTCTTCTTTAATAAATTTTACGAACAATTTCATCTAGATCCTAAAAATTTTTGGGTATTAACTATTAAGATAAAGTGTTGAAACTAAATTTTAATAAGTTGGGACAAAAATTCAGAAATTAAAATATTCAAGAATATGAAAAACATTAAATGAAAACAATCACTAAACATAAAAATAAAGTGATAAAAAAGAAATTTTAATGATCATTTACACTGGTACAAAAATATAAATACCCAATATAAAAAAAATATCCAATACATTGCACATGATCCCCAACCTATTTTGTTGGGGACTCTCCCATACATCCTCTACATCTGGGGTTCAATTCCTAGACACTGACCACAGATCCCCCATTATTTGGGGGGGGGATTTCACTTCCCCACATGAGCGCAGGTGGGTTGGCATCATCATGACACCAGCACTAGATTATGGTGGGGGTGTTGCAGGTAATATTATAGTGGAAACCTCTAGTGATGATAATTGGATGACACCATAGGACTGGCACTCATAGATGATAGTGGGGAACCATAAGAGGAGGCCACTAATATGGTGGGTGTTGTGGGAAACATGGGTGGGTGAGTGCTAAGGGATGGTGGTGGAAATCATAGGCAGCTGCCTCTAGTTTGTTGGGTAATTTAGGAGAAACAAGTGGGCCAGTGCTCAGGGAAAATGGTTGGGGGATACACTAAGGATAGCACAGTGCACAAGGTTGATGGCAGGGGTGATGCAGGTGGAGACCTTTGTGGGTGTATGCAAGCATGGGGTGAGGAAATATAGGATAGAACCCTACAAATCGTGTATGGGACTATGAGCCATAGTTCCACTGGAGTATGCAAGGGACTTCATGCCTTGTATAACATAGGCCTTTGTACATCTGGGCCTATGGGAAATGTAATGGGTTCCCTCTTAACCTTGTTAAAAAATGGTTTCCTTAATAAAAAGGGGATTGCCCCAATCTGTTTAAAAAAATACATATATAGTATATTAGTTAGATAAACATGACTTATGGATAGATTCAAAATTAGATCAAGGTTTGGGTGGATATTTATTAAAGGATGGAGTGGAGAAAGAGGTGGTGTGAGGGTCAACTACTGGAGGTAGTACTACTCATCCAAGATCCAAAGTATAACTTTCATCTACCATAAAACTTGATTTGTATCTTGGTGTATGAGTAGTAATGATCAATAATTTATTGATATTTTGAGAATAAATACTGATTTCATATGATCCAAAACTCATAAAGACCATTTTCTTGGTAGGCTCTAAAGATGTAGCTTATTTTTCAACATGTTTAGCAGTTGCAGTAGCAGAAAATTTGGATTTCTCTCATTGATATATCATATATGGATCAAACATGGTCTCTAATATTTATCTAGAGACTTTATAAATATCTAGAGGTTTTGGTATGAGGTTTCTTCTTCCTCTAAGAGAATAAAGGGAATTAGTACACAGATCAATCCGTTTGATGATATCAGATTTGAAAAAATATAAAATAATTGTGCAGGATTGTATATACATCTAAGAAACTAATGATAGACCATTATTGAGTATCCCTTTAAATGATTAAATCTATTTAGTGGAAAATATCTAAGAAGCACTGAATGAATTAATTGGTTGAGGAATTGGTGGAGCTTTAGGAGGTTCTGAAAATAGCTTGTCCTGAATTCATCCTGTAGACACCTGTAGTATAATTATCCTTCCTTGTAGAGAATTTAACTTTTTATCCACATGTTCTATAAACTCCAAAATTACTTGAGAAACCTCATGAATGGATTTATAGGGTTATTGAGAAACTAGAGCACTGGAATCAGCTAACACATGAGAAGATGACTTGAGAATTTGGTACATAGCAAGATCTTTTCACTTATTTGTAGCTGGTAATTTAGAAGATTATTTAGACTTTGAGGAACTAGATTCCTCTTCATAAGAATAAATATATTTAACTCCTTCATTAATCTTATCCAATGTAGTTTCAAACCTATGATAATTTCTGAAAACTAGTTTAATAGAAGATGAAACCATGTGTCTAATGTGCTTGGATACCTCCATAGTTTTATCCACTTAAGATTCAACTAAAGAAACATATTCCTAAATAAAACCATCAATATCATTCAAGGACACATTTATAACAAGAACTTGTCTTCTAATAGATTATTTGGTGTCCTTAAATTCAGTAAATAGATCCTTACTAAACTCTTGCATGACCACTGGAATGAACATGTCACATTGGATTAATTGGATCTATGATGAAACTGAATTCAGATATGAAAACAATTGATCAAAATGAGTATAAAAATCTAGAACCACTAAATGATTTGAGGTGGTGGAACTTTAATGAAACCTCTTAATAAAATCAAATTGGTTCACTGTTACACTCTTCAAATTATGAATTCTCTCCTTCATAACTAATTTAAATCTCTAAATCACATCAAGAATAGCCTCAGAAATTTCAGATTGAGCCAATTGTAAGTTCTGAGTCATTTCCTTTTGAGATTCCACAAGCACTCCAATTTTATTTAATTATTATTTGGTGGAAAATTTCCTCTAACCTCACTCACTTAAAATATCACAACCTAAAATTCCTTATCAATCACACCAGATGAAATTGGTTTCACTAGTTATAGATTCTTGATCAAGGTGGTCTAGTCAGCCATAATCCCAAATAGATTAACAAAATCATCCTAATACATGGAGGTCTCCTTAAACTTTATGATCTCATCCTTAGAAGAAATAAACTTCTTCTTCATCTCATCATAATCCCATTTGAGATTATAAAATTCCATCATAACAGCTGATGAAAAGGTTTGTATGTGTCTCTCAACATTAGATCCTTCATAACTTTTACTCACTAAAGGGGAATCCTATTTCACATAAGGTGGATATGGAATGGGAACTGGGGTATTTGAATGATCAAAAACTTCCATAATCACACTCTCACTTCCATATCTATCAGTAATAGTTGGTCTAAGGAGTGGATAAGCCTTTGTGTGCTCAACCTCAAGTTCTACTCTAACTTTAGTAGTAGACACATTGGGCATAGTCTCAACTGGACTTTCCACTTGATCTCCAATAGTAGTTTCAATGTAAGGAACAATTGGATGAACTGTCTTAGCATCACTAGCAACTATAGCTTCCTAACTTTGAACTTCTTCCACTATAGGTGTTCCTTTGGTCAACATGGGCTCTATTCTGATAACAACTATCTCTTTTACTTCTCTATCAGGCACCATATCAATAGGTTCTATATCCCTAGTAGGTGTGGTAGTGTATGTCTCCCCATGAGTTGGTGCAAGAGGAGGTATAACTACTTGTGCATCACCTTCCTATCTAACTAGTCTCTGTGAATTAAAGGTAACATGTCACGAACCGAATCTGTTCACCACCAATACTGACACAAAACCCACCGATTGGCAAGGCCCAAAGGGCCTTCCCTATCTCTATGGTCTATAAAAAGTTCCTGGGTGTCATTTATCTTGGTTTGGGAACAATTTACCCAAATATGTATACATAACACATCAAAAACATTTGATAAACTGAATCTGAAAAATTCATACCAACAAGGTTTATACAAAAATCCAAAACTAAATACATAATTTCAAATGCAATAAAAATGGTCCAAAGACACAAATAAATAGCAGAAAAATATTCTCAAGGACTCCACATGACAAGGGGTCATCACCCACAAGACGTCTTCATAACTCTGCCACAAGGATGGGAACTAACACCCCGAACTGCCATCACCCAAAGCCTTTCCTTTACCTAAGTCAAGAATAATAAAGTCTACTTACACCCAATGGGTGTAAGTAGGGTGTGAGACTAAGACCAATAGGATACCACCCAATTATCCCAAATTTCATTCAATACAAGGTGAAAAATCAAGTATATTTAATATGCAATGAAAAGCAGTGACAAATTCCAAAAAATGCAACTTTCAATTGAAAACAGTTTTCAAGCTAAAACATTCAGAATGTTAAAAAATTTAAATTTCCATGTTAGATATTGTAATATACTTACAAACACACCCAAATACAATTTAAAATACCACAACTCCAATGAGAAACAAAATCGGTAACACCCCTAGGCACTAGATAGTCTCGGGCCCCATGTACCCCGTACCTCAGTGTAAAGTAACCATAGTAAAATCTATTATAGTGCACGAGACACTAGTAGGGAACATACCCATAACCTATTTGTCCCCAATAATCATCCATATATTTTATTTAGATTTTTCTTTATCCAAATGCTAAGTGAAATGGAGACAAAACTCATCTGGTCCACTAGCCGTACTAGTACATATCTGCCCCACCCAGGTACCCAGGCTTCCCCCTTTGTGCTCAAACAAATTCAGCATACTACATAAATCCATTTTCATATAAAACATCACTAATGGTCACATAAAATCATTACAGTATATATACACATTTTAGACCATTTAAAACACCCAACAAAATACTTAGATTTTTAATGAAACAATTTCTCAAAATCCTGCATTATTTTGCATGAAAAACTCCTTGAAAACCCCACTTTGTGCACTATGTGCACACTTATATGTTACCAAAACAGAAAATTTATCCCATTAAATTTCAAAAAATCAAAAAAAATCAATT